>BSBN01001201.1:11485000-12227500 GCA_027924645.1 Cunninghamia lanceolata | reverse complement strand
AGAGAGAGCAAACAAACCGCCTTGTCGAGAATGCTAAGTCGTAGGAGGAGTATGTTTCAGGAAACAAGAGAGGAGACAGACAACCGTGCCTTGCTGAAAATTGACTAAATAGGGAGATCACTAGTCGGTTTAGTCAGAACAAGGCGTCGTGGGAAGTTGTTAATCTATCAGCGAACCACGTGCGTAAATGAGTGCTGCGTAATTCCCACTAACGCCGTAAGGCGTTATGCTGCCAGAATTTGCCGAGATTTAGATTTAGGAACTTTGGTAATCTCACTCTTGCAATGACGTAAACGGCGTCGTAGAGACCTTCTTGTTGGTCTGCTTGCGTCTGGTTGCACGCAATTGTACTTATATCCCGCCGAAAGCTGTAGTATTTTCGCCATGAGAGAACACCGCCGAGCATGCTTACGCATGCGAGGGGGTTTTTAGGACAGTGTGAGAAAAGTTTTTCATATCTCGTGTCATAACCACATAACAGATGTGGCTATGACACGTGTGATGTGTGTTGTGACCACAAGGAAAATGTGGGCATGACACAGTGCCTAGTGTCATGAAATAGAACTTAGCCCCTTGAATTAGAACTCATTGTCAAAGCCATCAAAAAAGTCAAAATTTTGTCCTTTTGGTTGCCAACGATCCCCTTTCCACCTCATCCCTTGACATTACATGCCACCTCATCCATATCCTTGTCCATTTGTCCTTCCTAGCTTGTGATCCATTCTAATCATCGATCATTATCCTCGTCATCACCATCATTAGTTTGTAAACTATCCAAGTCATCCCTAGTTAATTAGACCTAGCCCATCGTTAACCCTATCATCAACCATAACATTATCTTTGTAGTAATCAATCATTATCCTGAAACCATCCTTAATCAAATCTTTGTTTGTCATCCATTATCATCCCTAATCAATCCTATCATCCTTAATCAATCCCTACCAATCCATAATCGATCATTATCCTCAAATCAACCCAATCTTTATCAAATCACATCATCCCCGTCCATAATCAATTCTTATTTAAATCCATAATCAATCTCAATCACATCCAAATCCTAAGGTTAGAATCTAGATCAAATTATCCCTTTGTTTATGATAAGATTAAGATTTTCTAAGTTTAATATAAACTAAGCATCATCAATCTTCATCCCATTTTGCTTGGTGCATCTTGTCTACCCTAGGTAAAATAATCCTACTATCCTTTGGCTCAGGCTTTTTGTCCACCCTAAGTGCATAGGGTAATCCTTGGTCCTTAATCGTTTGATCTAGATTATAAACTTAGATTTGAATTCCCAACTCATCATCATTGGGACCTCATTATCCAAATCCAATCTAAGTTCACCTTTTATGCCTCCCATCATGCGATCACAAGCTAGGAAGAAAATAGATGCACGTTACCAACCCCTCTCTCCTCATGACTCTACCACAAGCAATATGGAGGGATATGTCAACCAACCCGAAGTGGGTGAAGCATCCACCCATCACCACACCTATTCCCCCACCTTCGTCAATTTTCTCAATGAAAAGGGATTACATGACAGGTTTGACCAATTCATTGACAACCATAAGGATGAATTCTGTGAACATCTCATTGAACATGGCGCACACCTTCCATACTCATTCGACCATGACAAGCTCAAGACCATTTTCTATGACAAACCACCATCACCCATCCAAGATCAACCATGGAGACACGTCCCTAATCCTAATGAACCCGTTTATGACAACCCATGGGCTAGTTATGCATCCAACACCAACGCCGTCCACACCCTTGATCAAAAAATAAGGCGCAATGTTGTATCACAACAAGTATCAAATCCCCCTTTCAAACTACCATATAGCACGGTCCCTTCTGACCTACCAATTTCTGCGGTCCCATCCAATATTAACATACCCATAGTACCACCTCCACCAAGCAATCCACTATCATTCCACAACCCCTCCCTACTTTGAATATCCCTCAAAGATCGATCATCACTCAAACGGTGTTACCACCCACAACACAAACACCCATGCAAAATGCTAATCCACTCAATCAAACACAAAATCCCTTGATGAGCTATAACAACCCCACTCACATGTATCAATCTTCCACGCATCAACAACCTCCTCATGGGTCCTTGATGCAAAATCCATGTCACTCAACAACAATCACCACTTCAAAATCAACAAGTCATCCCACAACAACAAACATATGGGTCTCACCTTTACACACAAACCATAGGCCTACCCCATACATCCAACAACAACAATACATCCATCCCCAACATCAACAATCGTCATCACAACAACCCCTATGCATGCCACATCCACCTCTTGCTAATCCTTTCGACCAAGAATGGCAAGAGATGAAAAATGTACTTAAAAACATCCAACTAGGGACCCAAAAGAAACATTATAAGTTTGAAGACTTATGTCCCTATCGATTTGATAGAAACATCGCCATCACACCTTTTCCTCAACATTTCGAAATGCCAAAATTTGATAAATACAAAGGAAAAGGAGACCCTCGTGATCACATCAAGGAATTCTTCATGGCATGCCAAGAAGTAGCCTATGATAACCAATTCCTCCTTTGTCTTTTTCCATGAAGGTTAGGAGGACAAGCCCTAGAAACGTTTATGCACTTGCCCTATGGCTCCATCTCAACTTTCACCGATCTTTCAGAGAATTTTGTCGCCCACTTCTCATATAATGTAGAGCATGAAATCACTATGCTCGACCTTTGCAACACCAAACAATGAAGTGGTGAAAGTTTTGCTACTTACCTACAAAGATGGAGGTCCCTTACTAGTAGGCTACCTTGGACAACCCCAGAAAAACAACTCGTCAACATTTTCATCCAAAATCTCAACCAAGAAATGGCCTTCCACTTGTAAGTACATTGTGCATCAACCTTTGACGAAATCATAGAAAAGGGGGTCACCATTGAAAAGGCCCTTATTGCAAAAGGTTTAGTCAAAATCTACAAGAATGACAACGACAAATCATCCAATGACAAACCTAAATTTTGGGCTAAAAACAAAAACACCATAGGAGATGGTGCTACCAATTCCAAGTACATCCAAATCACCACTCCTAAACCAAAAGAAACAAATGTAGTCCAAAATGTTTCAAACGATGTCTCGGTTCCACTTGCTCCTCCAAAGAGAAATCCCCCTAACAATCCAAAACACAAGTATACACCGTTGGGTGAACCACTTGAGGTTGTGTTCCAAAAACTTGTCCAAACAAACATGGTTGAGTTCCCCATGATGAAACCATTTGACGAAAACCAACCTAAACCCGCGTGGTACAAAGAGAACGAATATTGTGACTATCATCGCATAAAAGGCCATGCCACAAGCAAATGCATGAAATTGAAAAACTATTTCCACCTCGTCGATCGTGGCGACATACAAAAAGAAGGAAACAACAACATATCACCCAACGATGGCCTAGGTGTCTACCAAGACCCTCTCCCCCACTGCAACAATAACCAAACCACATCCAAATCATCATCCTCCAACACTAATATTAACAACCAAGCCAACAACATCAATTACAACAATGTTTCGCCTCCTTACGACAATGTAGTGGATCGAATTGATTTTGATTCTACTCACATCACCACCATCAAACTCAAAAATACCACTCCTGAATGTGTCGTTACCACCCGTTGTGGGCGCGTAACTGCAAAGGGACAATCCCCATCCTCCACTACTACCACTTTCAATTACAATCTCCTTGACGATTTTGGGAAAACTCATAAGCAAATCTCCATCTTGGAACTCCTCAAGACATCCACCATCCACCATGAAATTCTTGACAAGGCCTTCCAAGAATCTCATGTCCCCACCGACATACCTCCCGCTCAATTCCAAAACCTTGTGGCTCAACTATCCTCATCCTACCATCTCACCTTTAGCCATGCTGACATGCCACCCATCAATCCCATGCATAACAAAGCACTCCGCATCGAAGTCTAAATCGCCAACCATAAGATCAAGAGGGTCCTCTTGGATAATGGAACCGGTTTGAATATATGTGCCTTAAAATTCATAAAACTCATGGGGTATTCAGCGGCTGACTTAGAGTCTTTGATTATCTCCATCAAGGCATACGACAACACAAAAAGAGAATCCAAGGGTACCATATGCCTCCCCATCAAGGTGGGCCCACTCACCATGCCCATTCTATGTCACGTAATTGATCTTAACCTTCCACATAACCTCCTTCTAGGCCGACCATGGATACATGCCATGCAAGCCATTCAATCCACCTACCATCAATGTCTCAAGTTCCCTCATAATGACGTGGAAGTCACTATTCCTGCCAATCAACAACCCTATGAATATTGCAAGGCCTTAGAGGTTGTTTATGATCGACAATTCCATTGTCCAAGCACCTATAGGGATCATGTCAAAGACCCCTCATCCACTCCATCCACGTCATCATCCACTCCACAAGTCACCATCAATCCATCACAAGCTTCCACCTCATCCTCCACCCGTACACCTCAAAAGGTCAAGATCATAGACAAAGGGTGTGGCGAATATGAGATTCACAATACCTTCCACATGGGATAGTTAACATGTCCCCCCGCTCCCATGGTCATCATCTTTAGAAGAAGGAATAAGAACAACAACGCAAGATCAATGACAAAATTCCTTTTGTACCAGCACAGGTCTCTAGAGAAGAGGAAGCCGAAGAAAAAACTTTGAGTGATTGGCTATACCGTGATGAAATCACCCTAGCACCTGTAAATATGGAATACTTCAAAGAAAAATATCCCGTGCCATTCTAAATTTGCACCAAAATGCCTTACCATGGAACAAGACTTGGTGCCGATGAACAAGGTGTTATAGAACCCATCCCGGTTGATCCTACATCTCCCAAGAAATATGCTCAACACTTTGGTTTTAGATATGCTCCACCAACTATGACATTCCGTGGACCTGCTAAAACTTTGGTATAGGTAACAGAATCCTCTTCCAGTGTTGAAAACATCACTCTGAGTGTCATCATAGCTTCATGTGAAGATCTTGATCTTTCATGCATCTTCCTCAACAACACCATCTTCGTTATTGACCTCCCCCTCGTTCATCCTGAACCCATTGCCTAAGATTACCAAGGACCCCCGCCTCTCGATGTATTTCCACACAATGAGGCCCTCTCCATATTCTTAGAACTCTGCGATGCCTCACAGTATGACATATGCTTGCATGCTCATGCCTACTTTAGGGAAGAGGATATCCTTAGTCCCGAAAAGCAAAAAAAAGAAAAAGAAAATCGTCCCCTAGTGAAAACCTTTCTGAAGCACTTTTAGACAAAAAAGAGAAAAATAAAGACGTATCTCCTAGTGAAAACCTCTCAGAAGCGCTAGAAGATGAGGATCTCCATCTTCCCCCCATACCATCCTACTGGCAAGAGTGTTCCAACATTCTGATTGAAGGCACCCAAGAAATCAACCTTGGCACACAAGAAGTACCCAAGCTTACACACCTAGTAGAAAGTCTCGGTACTAAAGAAAAATTTAATCTCTCCATTGTGCTTCTTGAAGCACCTGCTGCGTTCGCTTGGTCCTACGCTGACATGCCAGGATTGGATCCATCCTTGGTTGTTCACCATCTTGTGGTACATCCCAACGCAAGACCTGTTAAGTAGAAACTCCGCAAGATGCATCCTCAAGTAGCCTTACTCGTCAAAGAAGAGCTGCAAAATCTGTTAGATGTCAGCTTTAGCCGCCCTATTGACTATCTAGAGTGGGTCTCTAACATTGTTCTAGTTACTAAGAAACCTGGGGGCATTCATTGTTGCACAGACTTTCGAGACCTTAACAAGGCATGCCCGAAAGATGATTTTCCACTTCCCAACATCGACATCATTGTAGATCTCACAACAGGACATGAGATGCTTTCCCTCATGGGTGGATTCTCTAGATATAATCAAATCAGAATCACCCCCGAAGATCAACACAAAACCACTTTAACCTATCCTTGGGGCACATATTGTTGGCAAGTCATGCCCTTTGGCTTAAAGAACGCGGGGGCAACTTATCAATGTGCAATGACTACCATCTTCCATGACATGAAACATAAGATAATGGAAGACTATGTTTACGATCTCCTAGGGAAGTCTAGAACTTGAGGGAAGAACATCCCGAGGTCTTGTAACAGATCTTTGCACAACTCAGAGAATACAAGCTCCGTATGAAACCCAAGAAATGTGTCTTCGGCGTAACATCAGGAAAGCTCTTAGGGTTCATTGTTTCCTGCAGGGGCATCGAGGTGGATCCTGCTAAAGTCACGACTATAACAGAAATGCCTCCTTCTAAGATAGTCAAACAACTCCAAAGTCTCCAAGGCAAACTACATAAGCAGGTTCATTGCTCAACTCCCAGATAAATGTTATCCCTTCACCCATTTGCTTCGGAAAGATGTACACTTCAAATGGGACCAAAATTGTCAACAGGCATTCGACCGCATCAAGGAGTATCTAGCTTCACCACCAGTCCTAATGGCACCTATCCTGGAAAACCCCTGTTATTATATATATCAACAACTTCAGTAGCACTAGGGGTACTTTTAGCACAACAGGATGATACTGGCCGTGAGAGAGCTATATACTACATCAACAAGACTCTAGTTGGATATGAGCTTAACTACACCCCCATGGAACGCGCATGCCTAGATATCATTTTCTGCTCCCAAAAGTTACGACAATACATGCTAAGTCATTCTATCGAGCTCATCTCTAAAGTTGACCCTCTTAAGTACTTGCTTTCTAGAACCACACTTATAAGAAGAATGGCAAAATGGGTTATGTTGAGTGAATTTGACATTGAATATGTTGACAGATGAGCTATCAAAGGAAAGGTTGTAGTAGACCAGCTAGTAGAAGCACCCCTCATTGATTATCAACTGTTATCTATTGACTTCCTAGATGAGTACATCTTAACTGTGACAGAATCGACAAATTTGAAATTATACTTCGACGGATCCTTCACCAATCACGGTTAAGGGGCAAGAATACTATTGGTGACCCCACAGGGTGACTATATACCCAAAGCATATAGGCTTGCTTTCCCATGCACAAACAATGTGGCTGAATATGATGCTTTGATCATTGATCTCAAAACAACAATACAATGGAATATTTTGTAGCTACAGGTCTATGGCGACTCCTAGTTGATCATCAAGCAAGTAAATGATGAGTTTCTCACCAAGGATGAAAAACTAGTGCCCTATAAGAAAATGGTTGATGAATATAAACTATTCTTCACCTACATATAGTTTGAGCAGGTACCTCACCTTCACAACAAAGCAACTGATGCCATGGCTACTATTGGTTCCCTTCTGGATATGCCTAATGACAACCATCAGTGTGAGTTTCTTGTGGAACAACTCCTAATGCCAGCATATCATGTTGCTGAGTCAGAGTTCATTTGTGAGATTGTTGGTCCAGAAAATCCTTGATATCATGACATCTACACATATCTCCAACATCACACTTTCCCACCTGAGTCCACCTGTAAACAACAAAGATCCCTCATTCACCGAGCCACTCGCTACACTATCCTTGCCAACACCCTCTATCGCCGAAGCTATGATGACACTCTTATGTGATGTTTAAACATGGAAGAAACATCCCTTGCCTTACATGAAGTCCACACAGGTATTTGTGGAGTGCACACAAGTGGTATTGTCCTAAACAAGAAGCTCTTACGTACAAGATATTATTGGCCTACTATGGAACATGATGCATGTGAGTATGTGAAGAACTGTAAGCCCTGTCAGTAGCATGGAGATCTCATTCACTCTCCCTCTCAAGCGTTACAACCTATCACCACACCATAGCCTTTCTCTTAGTGGGGCCTAGATCTCGTTGACAAAATCCACTCATCCTCTTCTGATGGATACAAATTCATCATCACCGCCACCAAATACTTTGCTAAATGGGTTGAAGCCATTCCTCTCACTTTCACCATAGGAAACCAAATTGCCAAGTTCATCCTCTACCATATCATCTGCTGTTATGGTATCCCATCCACCATTGTTACCGACAATGGTAAACCTTTCAAAAACCATGATGTTCGAGACCTTTGTGAACAATTCCACATCCAACATCATTGGTCCACTCCATATTACACACAAGGTAACGAACAGGCTGAGGCAACTAACAAAACCTTGCTCAAAATCCTCAAGAAAGTTGTCAATAAAACTAGTTGTGATTGGCACCTCCATATCCATCCCGCCCTTTGGGCCTATCGCACTAGTATCTACACACCTACAGGAGCTACACCATATTCCCTAGTCTTCAGAGCCAAAGCTATCTTTCCAATAGAGATCGAATTGCCCTTATTGCATATCTCCTTGCGTAATGTTATCATTAATGAGGAATACTGTGTTGCACGCCTTCAAGAGCTTGAGATATTGGATGAACGATGCCTCAATGCCCTCAATCACCTCCAAGCATACCAAAACCAGCTTCACAGATCATACAACAAGAAGATCCGTGCTAGAGAGTTTGCAGTAGGAGACCTAGACTTGAAAGAAAATCAAAGAAATTTGTCAGAGCAAGAAAAGAAAGGAAAATTTGAGCCTAATTGGCTAGGATCCTACATTATCATTGCAAAGTATGGCTCTGGAGCATACCGACTCTCCACCCTTAAAGGAGAAGAGCTTGATGAGCCCATGAACATCATCACTTGAAGTGGTTCCATAGTTAGTCCACTGAAAAAATACAAAAAATTCCAATAAAAATCAAAAAATACAAAAAATACAAAAAATTCCAAAACAAAACTAGTAAAGAGAAATAATTCGTCCTATGGTGAAAAGTTAAAACCACTTCTTGTGGTGCCTTGGATAAGTACCATGATGAAATCCTGCTTGTAGGTGTCATGTGTAGGTTCAACCCGGATCCATTGTTCAAACCACCTTCTCATCATCATCCGCACTATCTAGCGTATCCCATGATCCCCTCATCTGAGCTTTAGAGCAAACCTATCGTTTGAGCTTCCATTGTCCATCATTCCCAACTTATCTCCCGTATCCCAAAACAACATTTCACACCACTAACATACCCCTGATCCTCTCATCCACCACAATCCTGGGTCCCTTGAGTGGTTTTTGCATAACCATCACGTCTATGAACCGCCATTTCACCTCATCAAACAACATACCTATCCTGCACTTCTCATCACTATCTCCCTTGTCATATGACTAGGCTACCTAGTACATTTTGAAAACTGATAGTTGCCCTACACCATCACCACCTCCCATCCTATCGTGGTTTTTCTACTATTGTACAGTCAAAAACCTGACATCCACATCCTCTAAACCAAATCTCATCATTCCACATGAACCAACCCCTATCCTTACATCATCAAGTCTCCTAGAACTACATATCATCACCCCCTACATTGTAATGTGCCTTGATCTTGTGGGTATAGGGTATGTAGGTAGTTCGGAATATGAAGGAAGTATCCAATACATAGGTACATACAATGCACCCATCCAACCCCGCTTGGATGGTCCCACTTTCCTGAGCTTGTTGATTACACCTTATCTATAAATAATACACTTTCTAGGCATCCTATCAAAGCATAACAATCCCAGGAAATATCTTTCACCATCAGATTAACTTTTCCATAACTAGCAACCTGTGTCTCCCCACCTATCCTTAGCTTATCTCAATCCACCATCGATTCTTGTCCTAGGATGCATCCTTCCTACAATGGACAAAATCATCAATCCTCCATCCACCCTTTGGCAAGAGATATAATGGTTGTGTGTTTTGGGTCAGTCAGTCTTTTGGTCTTTGATTTTTATTTTTGAGCACCACTCTTGGATTATTTCAAAACTGCCTTGATCTCATTATATCATGGCATGTGACAAAAAATCTAGAATGGGGCATTGTCGTTGCTTTCGTATGTCGTGCTTGTGGGAGGTTCTCATTACTCCATCTTAGTATTCATATCTTGTGGATCATAGGGTCGGTTCTAGCATATTAATCCCTTTTGCATCTAAGGTTCTTCATACCTTTTGTATAATAAGGACTTATGCTATGAGTCCCCTTCTCTCGTCTAGATAGGGTTGTACTATTACAGGCATGTATGGGTTCATCCTATTGTTTGCAGTGTCAAGTCCTATGCATGGATGCCTTGCCACCTTGGTTCCACATACCCTGGCGCATAACATCCCATGCTATATCAAAAGTAGCACTCAATTTTTATTGGCAAAATGTCTCAATATGATGTCGTCCTATACATTTGCATCACCCCTCATCACTCCATCCTTCTACTATTGCTTCAAGATTCATCAACACCTACATTTCCATTACCCCCCTACTTTCTACTAACGTATATCCCTCCTACCATCTTGTGACCATTTTCAGGGACCTATTTGCGTATCATAATCACTCACCTCATGGCCTTATTGACCCCTACGCATCCATCCTGACGCATCACCCTGCATCACAAACACGTTAGTCCAACTATAATCATTCAAATATCATATACATCACATATCTTTCATCCATCAATAACCATAGATCATTGTGCATCACAAACATGTTAGCATCACTCATCTATACACCATTTTATACAATCCACATATCTACATCATATACGATCCATGAATACATCCATCATAACACACACACATATATGCTCTATCCTGCATCCACATGTAAGTCAACTCATAAACATCTATCAACACCATCATAAACACATATACAAATGACATCCATAATCATATGACCATACATATAAATCAATGCATCCATCATATCTAATACATCATAAATCAATGCATCCATCATATATAACACAACATAAATCCATACATCCATCCATAACACATGGTACATCGATCAAACAATCTGTCTCACATATAAATGTATATATCAAAATGTGATCATGATACAAAATGTGGTCCTCAAACCTATCAAAAAATAGTACATGTATACATCATGCCCCTAGGTGGAGCTATCCATGCCTGACTCAACTGGTCCTGAATCCCTCTAAGGAGGGGTCCCCATATCCTGCTCACTTGTCTGTCCTGGTGCCAGTGGAGGCAACATCTGTACTACTGCTAATGCATGTAATGGTAAGGGCTGCTATACAGACCTCTTTGACCGGCCTGTCCTCCTGGATCCAGAAGCCCCAGACCTACTTCGATAGTTGGCTCTCTGCTCTGCTGGCACTACAACCTCATACAGTGACCTATAGTGTTAAGCCATCCTAGTAACCTCTCCTATCTACTGCTGCATCATCCATGGCCCCAATGCCTGATGAGCCTGATCTCTCTCGTGTCCATACCTCTGAGCTAAGCCCTGTGCATGTATTACCTGTGCCTACACTACTTCCAATTGCTCCTATAACTGGGCAATGTGTGCCAAATTTGCAAAACACCCACCTCTCACCTGTGCCTGCAACTTCGTCACCTATGCTTGCAAATTCATCACCTGTGCCTGTGACTCTATCACCTGTACCTATGATGCTTCCACCTATGCTTGTAATGCTACTGCTTGCCCCTCTAACTGTGCTATCGGTGCCTGCTGCTGCTGCACTAAAGCCTATGACCTCACTGGCTCTGATCCATCACCCTCACCAACATCAATCCTGTCACCTCTGCCATCATCTCCGCTATCGCCTCCACCATCACCCCCAACATCTACATCCATCTCCTCTATCTCCACATCCTCCTCATCCTCATCATCATTATCCTCATCATCATCATCATTATCCTCATCATCGTCATCCTCATCATCGTCATCGTCATCATCATCCTCCTCCTCCTCCTCTACTGCCGCCTCCTTTGGCACTACAAAACCCACTGGCAACATGAGTCTCACTGGCCTCTACCGAGCCCACCACCCCTCATATGTTGGCATCATCCTTGCATCGACTATATCTCGTCTCGCATCCCATGCATGTGGCTGGAGCCCCTCAAACTCTGTTATAACTATCTGTACATCAGGCACTAATCCCCACCATTGTTGCTCCTCTCGTATTCGTGCGAACATTGTGTCTACCTATGGCACATCCTGCACTAAACTGAATTGCCATTGAACTCGCTCTAGTAGATACCTGTCTATGATCAGTTGTGCCTACCCCATCAAGGATCGTGACTGCATCACATAGCCTAGCTGCTCCTCATCATCCGACCACCTCTCCACCTCCATCCATGGTCACCACACAAACTCCACTATCTCATCCATCACCCGCCTCCAGTATCTCATATCCCCCAAACGATGACACATCTACTGTCCTCTGTATGAATAAACAAATGGCCGATGCCTTGGCCTCTCTCGCACTGTAAGTGGTTGAGTCACTGAGATATGCTCCCATGCCCAAATGTGCAGCAATGTAACACCATATCCCAGGCTCCCTGATCACCTGTATACCACCGCATCCATGTCATGGTACAAATGTGCCAGTATACATGGCCCCCATGCATAATCCTTTCCATCACTCAACATTCGATGTAGTACAACTCCCCAGCCCATTGGGAATCCATGGGATCTCCTATCTAGTACCAAGGTCCCTGCTACCAACCCTGCTAGAAATAGGGCCAACCGATCTAGTCCCCTCTCTATCACTAGCTGGTATACCATCTCAGTCCTATTAGCTATATATGGCACCTGCCTTGGGGAAAACACTTGGTCCAGATACTCTGCCCCATGTGCATGATCATATACCACCCTCTCGCCATGTATGGGGACCCGTAGGATCCTCCATATGTCCTCCAACGTAATCGTCCCCTCCACTATAGGCAACATGAAGCACATCTCTGGCTTCCATCACTCCATAAGCGCGGTCATCATAGCCCTGTCAGCACATATCCTCAGCATCTCTACAATATACCGTAGCCCGACTATCCGTAAGACAAACCTGTCAGCACCATCCAACTCCCAAAACTTGAATGTAGGTGGGCGCCTCTCTCGAGACTGAAGAACATACCCGTCCTCCTGCACCATCCCACAAACGCATCATGTCAGCCTCTATCTTATTAATACTCACCTATTCTACCCATCGACACCTTTCCCAGGGTGCCTTTCTATTGGCCGGGCGCCCCTCACTCGACAACCGTCCACCCTTCCCTGACCAGGCCCACCCCTGCAAGGACAAACATGCCTGCTAACCTTACCCCAGCCCAATCCCTCCCACCCCAACCTCCCACTCTCCTATTCCCCTTCTCTCATTTGAAATCTTCCAAAAATCCAAAAATCAAATAAAAAATAAAAAATCCAAAAATCAAATAAAAAATAAAAAATAAAAAAAAAAAGAAAAAGGAGCAATCCTGCCCTCGGCCAGGCATTGTTCGCCCGGGCTGGGCACCCTTGAGCACCCGACTAGGCCGATCGATGTCGTGCTGGCGTCGCCCGCCCGGGTCGGGCACCCTTGAGCGCTCGACTGAGTGGATTGGCGTCGGGCCAGGTGCCATGACGTTAGACTAGGCGCTAATTGCCCCCCTCAAACATGCTAAAATAATAATAATACGCCTAATATTTTATGTGCTAAAATAATAATACAAACATTCAAATAATGCCTACCCTCCCCCTTAGGTTTTCAAAACCCTAGTTTTTTACTAAACTAATAAAATACAATAAAAAAATTAGAGGAAAGGTCAAATCCACTTACTGGCTCGCCTGTCACCATGGGTCACAGGGACTCCCTCACCCACTCCGCCTGGTGCTCCTCTCGTGGAATACCTGCCATCACTCTGCTCTTCTATTCTCCACTCACTCCTCCAAATTCACCAAAGTAAAATGAGCTTTATGAGCTCCTTTTCACCTTTTAACCCCCTCCACCCTAAATTTTTATCTTTTTTATCTTTTTTACCCCAACTTTTTTTTCTTTTTCCTTTTTCTCCCCCACAACTTCTTTTTAACCTTTTTTTTCCCTCTACCCACTCCCTTTTTCCCCCGTCTTTCGTTCTTTCTTCTTTGTTTTTTAGTCTCGGGACCCCTTTCACCCCCTTTTTGCTGACTTTTCTCCTTTTTCAAGAGATTGCTGAAAAATTTATTTTTTTCGCCAGTCTCTCGAGGGGGCATCACCTGGTCACCCACTTCCTTCCTATTCACCCACCGGGGCATATTTATCAATTTTTTTTTTTTTTTGATATCCCGCCAACTGCGACAGCTATGACGCCATATCAAAGAGGGGCAAAATGTAGACATTTAAAAATTGTCACAACCACTTTCATCCACCTACACAATCCAACCCTAATTCATTTGCATCATTTCATTTGACCCAATTATTAATTAAATAATTTTTAATTATTTAATTAATTTATCTTGCATCTTTTCCCTTTCGCAAAAATCAAATTCCTCTACTATAGTTTAAAAATAAAATATTTTTGACTATAGTTCATAAGTCACATTTCAAAAACTAAATAAATTATCATATTTATTTAATTCCCTATTTTGTTCACTTTTGATTACTTTTTTGTAATCATCATTATCTTCTTCTAATCCATGTGCACATGAATTAATTTTAATTAATTCATCATTACAAACCCCCATGTTTCTAGAAGTCCACTTGTCATCCTATGTACACACATGTACATGACAAGTGGTACTTTGGAAGCATGGTCAAATCCTCCATAAAGTGTACATTTGTTCTATTTCTTCCACTCCACTCTATGTGTCACTATTCATTCAAATTTAAAACTGGATGTGACACTATTTGAACACTATTCATCCAATTTAAAATTCTACTTGTCCTCACCATGGAATTTAAAATTCTTCACTAAATCCAAGCCTTACCTTTCCATAAATGAGTCCTTACATGTCATACACCTACCCAATCCTAACCATCTATTCATTCAAACTTGCAATCTCATCCATTGATCATCCCTTGAAGCTTGGAGCAAAATTCTCATCCAATCCTAGCTTGCCATTTGTCCAATTCTCCTTGCTTGAGGATCCTCAAGCAATCTCAACCATTGATCTTCCAAATTGATCCTAGCCCTTCAATTCCATCCCCAAAAATCCATAAATTGAGGCCTCCACCTCCCATTTTCAACAAGCCATTATATGCAAAGAAACTTTGTCCAATTGAGTGCTCAACATCAATAGAATTAGTGCAATTCTAAGTAGTATAGCATAGTATATTATCTATTAGGGCATATCACTACTAATAGGCTTAGATAGGTTGCAATTTACATAGTGTATTAGTAATTTAGCTCAATCTTGAGGTCCCTTGGACTTGGGATTGGGTACAATTAGGATAGTTAGCATCCATTCTAGGATCCCATTTTCATAGGTAGACAACCCCCTTCATTTATTTCCATCTTATTTACTTGCTCATGTTGGGGGATGTGATGTATATGGAACATGATAAACCCTAAAGAGATCATTATGGTCCTCAAAAGATGATGCATCATGAGAAATGCCAAAAGATTCTATAGTAAGATTAATCAAAGTGTTTTTTTTAGAATCACACATGTACTATAAACTACTTGGGATAAATGAGTATAATGAAATGAAGTAGAAGAATCACTATAGAATCTAAAGATCTATCCTTACAGAGCATAAACGGATTTATAGCATCTCTCAAGGCATGATCAATAGAGGTTGGAAAATTGGAGTCACTATGAAAACATACTCTAGGGCAATGAATAAGTAATCAATGAGTATGATAAACATGAAATAAATCAAACCATTGTAATGGTCTATGAATTAAAGTACTTATCAATGCATTTACTAGGAAAATATCATGATGTAAACACTCACGACAACTAAAAGCATCTATCATAGGTTCTCTAATAATATGTGTATTAGAAACAATATGAATTGATCTAGCATGAGATAATAAAGCATCAATAACATGCATGGAGTTATTATAAGTTGCATGAGAAACATCATCATCATTATGCATATTAACATCATGTTAAAGGGAACACAAAGAATGTTAAACAATTAGGTGAGCATCATCGAGTTTTTCATTAGATATATAATGATAAGAAAGAAAAATTGTAGTCTTGACGATGTACATCTAGAGATGTGTCATTAGAATACATAGAAGTATTCATGATAAGCTCTAAGGAATGACATTCGTGATAAGCTCTAAGGAATGACCACTAGAGGATAAAATATGTGAATCATGAGAAAACCACACTAGGCCACATACTATAGAAATGCATATAAATGTTTTTTGAACAATGTTATAGCATAAGATAAACATGAACTAGCATATTATACTAGTGTAAAACCTATGTAAATGATTTTGTTTCAAGTGAAATATGCAATGAAACACTATCATGCATATGTATGTACGATGAATCAATTAGAGATCTTGTATAGATATGCATAATCATGAAAAATCCATGTTAGGCTTTTGAAGATGTTTATCATAAGAAGTATTAATTTAAAAAGGAATGGGAGAAAAGTCATCAAGGAAGATAACATCATGAGAAAACAACTATTTCCACCACATCATGTTAGATATATCATCCATTTCAAACCACATCATGTTACATGTAAATATTGGGTATCATCATGGACCACGTGCATAGTATGCTTATCATCATTAACCATGTAGAGTGCACCTATCATGGGAAATGAGATGAAAGGAAAAACCCTAGGGAAAAGCACTAGGTGGGTACAAATCATAGGTTTGAAAAAATGTAGGGAAATAGAACATGCTTCAAATTAAATGGTTAAGCAATAAATATCAGTCATACCTAAATTAATCATAGCTGAGATAGAAATATGTAAATGCCAAATGTACATACATGCTTAGCTCTTTGCCAATTTATTATTGTTGATGTGTGAAGATTTTGTTGTTTGATTGTGATTGATATAATTAGAAATATAGAACTAGATTTGCACCATGGAGGTTGTAATGGGATGTGGATGGAGATCATATTGATAGTAGAATAGGATGCACCTAAAGTATAGTCTAGGGATATGCCGTGCGATCTAGTCCACCTACTATAAATTAATCCTTTGCTAATATGATATGCACTATTGTCTTTGGTATCTATTTTTGAACACAATATTGTGCTTAAAGGCATAGTACAGCTTGTTATGAGTAGAGGGAATTTTTTTTAACTCGATAACAAGTCAAGCCCCTTTGTTGATGATACAAAATGGCACACACCTAAGAAGTGATGCAATACTTAGGATGTCAACGCCGATGTAAATACTGATAGCATGCTAATGTAACATTTTAGTACACATGTTTGTAACGAGATGTTCTAATGCTTTCTAATGATTAGTGATGGCCAAGGTCTGTTTATAAATACAAGACACTAGATTATCAACTCAAGGTGTTTTGGTGTGCAAGCCAAAAGGGTAATGGTCAAAATTTGGAAAAGTTGGATAGAAGAGTGATAATTTTGGATTTAATAAGGGTAGACTAGGGGATGACATGGCTCGCAAAAAGTTATACCCATAGTATAGTCCTTGGTAAAGAAAATGTATTAGAGGGTGATAGTTTGGAGCATTGAGAATAAGAGTGGATGGTTGGCTAATAGGTTCAGGGATAGGGTTATTTTGTGTGCCAAATGAGAGAAATTAGGTACTACAACAATGCATATATTACTACCAAAAATTCATCCCTTACAATAACCTTTATACATTGTAATTGATAATTAGTTATAAAAATATTTAAATAAAATCCCTTTTCATGTGCAAAGGAAATACAACTTAAAAGTGAACCCTTTATGTGATGAAGTACATAATAAGACTTCCTATATACATTAGACCAAATTTAATATGATGATAGTATCACTAGACCACTAGATCACTTGATGCATGAAGATTGACCAACATGGCATTTGATGTAGAATGTGAACCCAATAACATAAATTGGGAAACAAAGTAAAGATTGTGCCATATGAAGTCTCACTATTGTTGAATCAAATGCACATGCCATAACTGATGCCAAATGCCTTCCAATGGAATGGGTTCCCATGATAAAAAATAAAAAGGTGATTCTATTTGGGGAGTTCACACATGGTGAAGCCATGTAACCAAATATCTTTAGGTTTTCAAGTTTATGAGTATATACCCTAGAGTTGAAAAAAGGCCTCTAATTATTTTGAAAATGGAATAATTGTGAGTGTTATCCCTATTTACATAAAGGTAGAGGATAAAATGTGGATGCTTAGGGATCACATCACATACTTGGGGTGTTAGCTTAGCAATATTTGTATGTGTTTGTAGGGATTAGGTGTGTCATACACCTTACAAGTCCTAATGTTCAAAATATTTATTTAATTATATTTATTTATTATTTGGACCTCATTTGGGCAATGGGGCATCCCACTTATGACTTGGCCTTTATGCCATGTGTGTCCCTTTGTATGATGCATGTGTAATAAGTTGTAAGAGCATCTAATGTCATTATGGAATTGTAAGATGTAGGGGTCACTTGTGACAAATTCTATGATGCATGTAAAATAATGATTGTAGGGAGATACAAAGTGGACTAGGAATCTTGACCCACTTATGATGTATGTAATGTCGCATCATAGAGAATCTTTATAATGGAGGTAAATGAAAAATAATGAGTCAAAATGAGGTGTGGGTCATGATAATTTTTACCATGGTATTTTGGGACCTTGTTTGGTCCCATGGTAATGCCTTTAAGTGGTTTTATGGGCATCCTTGAGTTTATATATTGAGGGCTTAAGATGGAGGCATTGAGGAGTTCTCATTATAGGGTTATGTTGTTAGATTTCCTCTAGAGGAGTAGGATGATATTATCCATGTTAAGGAAAGAGCCTGGAAGTGTATTGTAATTGTTATGTGTTGTTGAATAATACATTGGTTTTGTGCTTTGGAGATGTTAGGATTAAGGTGCCATCAACCTTGTAAATCCTATGTAATTTATTCCCATTATTGTTTGTAAATCACCCATAAGGGATGAAAGGTTTCACCAACAATGATCTTGTTTCAACTGTATATTTATAGTCGGCCCCTAACACTAATTCATCTGTGACGGGGGGTCGCAGGGGGGTTTCCCATTATTTTATCATTGTAAATCTGGACCGTTCATCATTAAGTCACAGATTTGACGGTTGATATTATGTCAATTTTCTTGTCCTAGAAGGCAACCCCCTTTTATAAGGATATTTGTACTACATTTTTATCAGAGTTGAGAGTAATAGGCGTCTTTGGATTGAAGACTGAAGAAGAAGAGGAGGAAGTGCATGTATTGTAATCTCATATTTGAAGATAATACAACTTGGATCCTCTTTTCTTGGTGGAGTTTTTTACCCAAAAGGGTTTTCTCCACGTTACATACTGTGTTATGTGTTCAATTCTTAATGCATGTTATTTCCGTGTAGTGGGTTTTTATTTCTGTTGCAATCTCCATTGATTCTAGATTGTTTAGAGGACATTAATAAGGTTTGAATAAGATTTCCGTTGTGTGGTTTGCACCTTCATTTCTAACAGGAGAGTGGGTTTTTTTACTCAAAAGGGTTTTCCCCACATATATTGGTGTCTCTTCTCTTCTATCTATGCGTCTTATATTATTCTCTCATTCTTATTTCTAAGATGCTATTTTACACGCTGTTTACAATAAAATACAAGCCCAAGGTCTAACCCCAAGGTGACGTAATAAGAAGGAAACTAGAATAGTGTGATAGATAAAACATACATAACATAAATATTTCAAACAATTTTACACATTCATAGGCACCACAAGATCATTCTACTCATTTATTCATATAACACATTCTTGTACAATATACATTCTATATCGCAAGCATAAAAATATATCACATATGCTTGGGTCGTACTTCTACTTATATTACATTTATTACATATGCTTATCCAATTCTTCCTATACTTTTCTCTTCTTTTCTCTACCCCCTCACCTTGCGGCATGTTTTGTTATTCATATAGCCTATAGATATGTAGAGATGTGTCCCTCTCTATATCTTTATGACTCATCATCATCAAAAGGTACAACACATCATTAGATGTTACCACAATGGTCTTGTGGTGACTATAACTTGATCTATCTAGCTACTAGTTCCTTGACTACCAACATCCTCCCAATACCTAATCAATTGTCTTGTCCTCAAGACATCTTACCTCTATTCAAAAAGAGATTCTATTATCTCAAAATATTTTTTAATGTTGGGTTTCCTAAAAAATCAGACAACCTATTTGAGATCTTGGGATAAGGTAGCAAATGATTATAAGTGGTCTTGATATGCTCATATTATTTTTTGCAAGTCAATTCCATATGTTGAATTTATTGTACCCATATTGAAATCTCAATGTATGCTCTATCTGCAGGGAACAAAGTAACTAGATCTGTTGATGTAGGAATTAGCTTCTTAAGGTCTTGGAGGAGTTTTGACATTAGTGATAGATAAACATATACTTCTAACTCTAATTTTCTCATTTGTGCTATTAACTTCATTCTTTGTCCATTCAATTGATGTGATTGTAGGTTTCTCAATTGTTGACATTATGAACCATCTAAGCATTCACGATATTGTAATTTCCTAAGAGTTACAATAGTTGGGTCTCCAAGTTATCTATTTAAGTCTTCTATGATAGTGATTTAAAACCAATTTATGTAATATTGGTATAATGTGGATACATAATTGCAACTATCTTCCATATTTTTGACTTTTCTATCCAATTCTTTACATCCATTTCTCCATTTTTCTATATGCATCTTAGCTTTTCTATTTCATAGTTGTCAATTCTTGTTTCCAACCACTAATTTGATCTAATAAACTTTGTACTGCTCCTTCCAATTGAGTTGTTGTGGTTATAGAGGAGTCCACTTGAACTTGTGGTTTGGTGTTGTTGTATTAGCTTGATCATTGGGTCCACAACCTCTTCCAAAGTGACATATTTGTTCATTAGGTCTTGTTTTGCATTGTCGTCAAATACTTCACTTAGATCCAACTTTTGAAGTGGTGAAATCTAAGTAAAATCAACTTGTGGCCCTGTAGGGATACTCATGAATATATTTGGGCTCATTGTAACTATTGAAGCTTCTTATTTATATTGAGCAATATACTTCTTAATTTTCCTTATAGGATCACTTGCTATCTATCTTGTTGGAGTGACCAATTGTATTAAAGTTTCTGTTGTTTCCTTCTCTATTTCCTTTTTTTTCCACTCATTCTTCTTTTTCTATTTGTTCTTCCTTTTCTCCCCCTATTCATTTTTGGAGACTATCCTTAATCTCTATTTCCAATGTTCTTAGTACCTGGCTAGTTTTTTCTATTTGGTTCTCTTTTACCTATGTCCCCTAGCTCCCTATTGGAACCTCTTCTTCTTGCTGAGGTATATCTGTATACACCAAAAATTGGCTCAGGTTGAATTAAGTAAATATTTTAATATTTATCTTAATTCTTATTTTCTTCTGGCAATTAAATAAATATTCAAAATTTATTTGATTGTTTCATTATCCCATAATTAAATAAAGTCATTTTATTTAATTAAATTCCCTTAATTCTTCTAATGTCTAAAGTCCAAAATCCACCTCATCAATCCACCTCATCTCTTCCACCTCACCATGTTGCACATATAATTAAATATTCTTAATATTTAATTAGCTAATATCCTCCATTTTCCAAAATAAATCTTTAAATCAATTATCCTCCTCCAAATTGAATTTTTAATTCAATGTCCCCCATTATCCTCCACCAAATTGAATTTTTAAATCAATGTTCCCCACTAGCCTTCACCAATTGAATTTTTAATTCAATGTTCCCCACTAGCCTTCACCAATTGAATATTTAATTCAATGTTCCCCACTAGCCTTCACCGATTGAATATTTAATTCAATTGTCATAATCCACTATTCTCAAATAAAGAATTTTTAATTCATCCATTATGAATTAAAGATTCACAAAAAATGAGAGCCATTGATCTCATCTTTTGATCCTCACCCTCCATCCTCATCTCCAAAACTCTATAAATAAAACCCTCTTCTAAGCCATTAGAGAGGCACTTCATTTTGGCAAAATAACTATACCCAAATTTCTCTTCTTCTCTTATTCATTCTATTTCAAGTGTCCTCCATTATCATGTGTTGAAGCTCACATTCAACACAAACAGGTATTATAGCCATTCTTCCTTTGTCATCTTCAAACAAGCAAGCAAGCAAGGAAAGCTTCTGAGGGCTTCACAATCAAGATCAAAGAAAGATAGGCAAACAATGGAAAACGATAGGTAAAGGAGTTTGTAAGTATTCTTACTTGTTTTGGTTTTCAATCTTCTTTGCATTCAACTTCTATTGGTGTTTGGGTTTATTTGTCTTCATTAATTTGACTAACCTCATTCTCCCCCTCACAATATCTTTTTCAAAAAAATGGATGTTATGGTGTATCTTGTGTATGTGGTGGAGATGGTGGTAAGGTGGTATCCTTGGGATCTTTTTCTTGTGGTTGCTTGGCTTGGACTATTACATTGTAGGCATGCTGAGCTACTGCAACTGTCTCTTCATATAAATTTTATTTGAATATATCATTTTGAAGATTCATAACCAAAGTATCTACCTTGGTCTTTTTCTTAGCTCTTGATCTTGAAGAGATTGTACTTGGATTTTTATTTTTGGCGAGCGGTCTAGATCGTTTACTGCATCTTCCATTGCCTTGTTTTTCAATGAAATATCCATCTTGTACACTTCTTCCCTTTGTGTAGTCACCTGAATTTGTAGAATTGTTGTTAACTCCATGACAAATCCTTTAGTGATTTGTTCTACTAAATATGGGATGGTAGCTATGAATTCCATCATTTCTTGTACTATGATTTTCTTATTGGTTGTGGTGGCTGAAAGATAGGACTTGCCCACTTCATGATGTCTACTAACTACGAATAGAGATTTGAGTAATTTATGTTCATTCAGTGCCAGTTGTTGTGATTGTTCTCATGCCATTTTATGTCTTATTCTTTTTGGTGGTATATCTATTTTTGGATTTTCTTCTTCCTCCTCTTATGTGTTATCATACTATACCAAACATTTTTGTGCTTTTTTATTTTTCTACTTAAGCTTCTTTTATTTTTCTTTTGCCTATTTTTCCTTCTCTAAGCTTAGTGACAACAAATTTTTAACAATTTTCTCCAAAGGTGTTTTTCCTAGTGAAGGAGAGGCTTCTATTTCAATTGGTTCTACTTTGGTGTTTCTTTTCTTTCCCTTCCCTTCCTATTGTGATGTTTCCTTTTGTGGTTGTTCTTTTGTAGTTGTTGTTTCCACTTGTTCTTTTTGTGTTGGGGTACTCCCACTGGTGGACCCTAGGCGTTTGGATCTTCACTTGCCTTGTTCTTTTGCTAGTTTCCTACTTTATGGTTTAATAACATTCTCAACATTTGGAGGGGATGATCTTGCTTTTTCTTTGCTTCTTTTATGCTCTTCTCCTTTTTATTGATATTTTCCTAAGCCTTCTTTCTATCTTTTATATCAATGTACTTCCTCCAGGTTCCAAACCTTTCTATAGTGGGATCTCTAGGGTAGGAGAAGATAAGTTGTGTTGTGCTTTCTAATAATTGGTAAGTTGCTTCATATAGAAGTGGTTGCACTAAGACAGTGCATGGTTCCATGGATTCCAAATGGATATAATCCTTCTCTACTATGAAGACTACCTCATTCTCCAATTTTTGTGTAATTATATGGTTCAACGTTTTTGTTACATGTATCCTTTCTTGGAATTTGGTAAAAAGTGACTCATACTCATACTTGAAAATATTTGCATCTATAATGTAAGAAATTTAAATCTTATGCAAGATAAAACAATGCTATCTAACTAGACTCAACTTCTAACAACTACATAAGAATCGAACCATCTTCAAGGAAGAGTATTCTGCTACTATCCAATCAGGAAGAACATAATAACCTTGGCAAGATTCTACTTCACTCTACGCTTAGAAATTAACCAATCTCGATAAGTGAAAACACTAAGGCACAATAATAATACTATGAAATTTGAAAACCTAAGAACTAGATTATAGAAAGGAAAGTAGAACAATAAATGAGAGATATAGAGGAACTTGCCATTGAAGGAAGAAAGTCTTAGCATAAGGTGCTAGCTCATTGCGGGGATATTTGTGCATCATGCTTCCATCTGTACAGAAACATAATTCAAACATTTTGTAATGTAGAACTTTGCCTAGGTTTGTTAATTCATCTAGTTTGCACACAAAACCAGAATGAGCAACCAACAATATAATAAATTACTAAATCGATAGATAAACACATTGAATCAAAGAATAAAGAAAGATAAATTGATGAAATAAAATAGAGGAAAGATGGGGAGAAGAGATCATCAAACTCTCGCATGGTTGAATCTCTTCAAATACTTGTAATGAGACAAACCAATAAAAATGGTTGGGACTGATTGGGAGCTTGCCTTCAGGTCAAGCTCATATTTTGATCTTTTGACCTCCATGGGCAATTGCTATAGAAAAATACAAATAAAAGTGTGTGGCCCTATTTCTTGAGTGCATCTAGGAAATAACAACAGTACAAAAATAAATAAAACTAAGAGTATCAACCCTAGTCTACGAGGAGGAATACCCTAATGTATGTAGGAAAAATAGGGTGGTGGTCTACACCACAAGTTTACCAATGAATAGACAAAGCAATATGTATTTAAAAACTAGAAACGATCCCATTTATTAAATGAAACAATGTTACTAGGTTGCTCGGCAATAGAGGAGGCTGCAAGCTCTTTGAGGGTCAAATTTGCCTATGAACAACTCTAAACCCTTGAAAAAGAGAGCCTCCACAATGCACCACCAGTAAGTAAAAACTCAAAGGCTAAAAGAAGAGGTGTTGCAACTTTGAAGAGCACCCAAAAGATTTAATAATCTCTATTGTATGAGCCAAGAACCAATATTTTCAACAATCAGCTATATATTTTTCCAAAGGCATGGGAGAGAGAGAAGAGAGTTTTTCCAAATCTTCCTTTTTGCATGAATACTGAGGAATCTCAAAGGGTTGGGTATGCTATAGGGGAATTTCACAGTTGTATGAGAGTTACCACTGACATGATTGAGTGACTAGGTGGGAGAATCAATCATTTGAATTTATGAAATATTCGAGGTGCCAGCATGTCATGGGGACATGCACATCATGGGGACATCTGCATGTCACGCTTGTGTCGAAATATTCTCTAGAATTCAGCATGTGTTCTCAAAAAGTTTAGAGAAATAAATATGTGATATGATTTTTGGAAAACCTTGGTGAGGGGCATGATAGGCCAAGGTTAGGCTCGAGTGGCCCTAGAAACATGCTATGGGAGCAGGCACCAAAGTGAGTCAAAACACAACATGAAATTATGAGGTTACACAATTTTCTACGTTACATTTTGCCCCCACTTTAACGGGTTGATGACACTAAGTGATAAGCTATGCTAAAGTATAGAAATGAAATGTTGAAAGAAAATAAGCATGCAAAGGATACCCAAAAGGATATTGTAGAGGCTGTAGAAATTCACCAGGGAGAAGAATGATGCCCCCAGACTAGGAATTTGCAAAACCACAATATTAGGTACTCAAGCCTGCAAAGTCACTTTGTTAGGAATCATGCAAGACCAACATTATGTTAGTTCAAAAATTGGAGCTAAAATGGAGAAATTCTAAAATGCAGAGAAAAATGTCATGAGAAGAGAATGAGGAAAAACAAAAATAAAGGTAGATGTGTTGGATTTATACTACATCATTAGTTTATAGTTAGATATTAGATTAGGTAAATAATAAATAAATTAATGTGCAAATGTTCATTTATAAATAATGTTAGTTTTACGTTAGTATATAAATAAATCAATAATTAGTTTTTTTGGGAGTTATTCTGGTAAGTAGGTTAGTCGATTCAATACGGGAAATGTAAGGCTATTTAAGCCAATGCAAATCAATGTAAAAATCAATATATTATTTTATGTTTTTGATATTTATGTTCAACAATAGTGTAACCTATATGCAATATGTATTTTCTCACCATTTCAATATGGCATCACAGAATCACCTATCTTTGTTCCTATGAAAAGTGGCCCAATGTGAATATGAACAAATATGTATTGCTGCATTGAAGATTCTATAAAGGCGTTGGCTCAGTGATATGTTTTTCTGCATTGACGTTTGAATAATGGCATGAGAGAAATGAAAGTGTTCTACATGTGGGCGAAGAATAAGCCCCATACATTTTAAGGGAAATTGGATCTCCTGGGAGTTATTCTGGTAAGTAGGTTAGTCGATTCAATACGGGAAATGTAAGGCTATTTAAGCCAATGCAAAGCAATGTAAAAATCAATATATTATTTTATGTTTTTGATATTTATGTTCAACAATAGTGTAACCTATATGCAATATGTATTTTCTCACCATTTCAATATGGCATCATAGAATCACCTATCTTTGTTCCTATGAAAAGTGGCCCAATGTGAATATGAACAAATATGTATTGCTGCATTGAAGTTTCTATAAAGGCGTTGGCTCAGTGATATGTTTTTCTGCATTGACATTTGAATAATGGCATGAGAGAAATGAAAGTGTTCTACATGTGGGCGAAGAATAAGCCCCATACATTTTAAGGGAAATTGGATCTCCTTTCTCAGGCCTTGTGTATTGAAGGTAGTTACTATGATTTTCAAAGGTGAAGCACATTGATTTTCTTTTCATTTTCTTCTCTAAATTTATCTTCGTTTGTCTGGGGGTTAAACGAGTCATTCTTTGCTTGTCATTTGACAAATAAATAACCACCATTATTAGGAAGAGAAGGACCAGTTGGTGATACATATGGCTTGATAATCTAATGCTGCTAAAAGAAAAGATTGAAATAGTGATTAAAACGTGATAAAGGCATCTAGATTTGGCACAGGATGTTTGATATATTTGAATGATTTTCAAAATTAGTGGTTACGGTTTGTTCATTCTTTTTATTCCTATTATGCTGCTAGATGTGATTGGTATATGGGGCATAATGATGTATGTATGCTGTTGTGTAAGGACACATGTGTGAAAGGTGCAATTTTGTTCCAGTTTGATTTCCTAGCACTCAATGTTCCATACTGGTACATTAGTTGTTGAAATAATTTTTAAGTGTTTTATGGTCAAGAAGAAAGTTTTTATTTGTAAAAGGAGTCAAGTAATACAAGATATATTTCAAGAGAAGTGTTGGGCAAATTTTTATTAATCACATTTGAGAAAGGTGTTAAGGGAGACATAAGTGGTTAATTTGTTTTAAGAAGGTAAATTAATTACATTTGACAGATTCATCTTATTTACTTTTATTTATACAAAGAACTAGGAGAAATAAGTAGGATGTTTTGTTAAAGTTGAAATTACATGCATTGGAGTTGTAAGGTTGAAATTTTTGTAAACATAATCGTAAGGAGTTATTTGTGTTTACACTATATTGTCAAAGGTGCATTATCAATTGAAATTGACACCTTCAAATTTGATAATATTTAGTTCCATTCTGTCACCAAATATTTGTGTTCTCCAAGCCATCCATGTTATGCCTAAAAAAGATACCAAAGACTCATATGCAACATCTAATGTCTAGATTTTAAAAGAAGATCAGATTGGAGGCTAAAGGAGGTTTTTATCATCTTGAGCTAGCTTCTCGTTCAGAGATGATACATTACATGAGAAGCACCAATATCAATCTACGTCCCTTCATGGAGCAAGGGGGGTTGGCAATTCTTGGTAGTATTTGTGGGTAGTGTAACCTTTGAAATAGGGTGGGGTTAGTGTATTTGCACTTACTCATTCTGTGGATAGTGTAATATCTGCAATAGGGTGGGATTAGTGTATTCACAGTGGTTCAATTCCTTTTGTACACCACAGGAGGGACTTGGTTCTCATTGCATTGGAGGGATATTAACACTTTTAGAGGAAAGTGGACTCTTGGAGGAGAGTTGTTCTCTCATATGCAACACTAGAGAGATTTTGACGTACTTGGAGGAGTTGTGAACTCTCAGAGGAAATTTGTTCTCTCATTGTGCATGGAGGGTGGAATTATGTTTTCTCATGTGGTACAGAGGATTTGCAGCTTTTACAATTAGGACAATCACTAGTGGATTCATATTAGATTGCCTTGGGTGAGTGAGGAGAATTGGAGGTGCTTCATCAAAGTTTCCAGAAGGGCTACTATGTTCAATCCTTGTAGTGTTCTGTCCTTTGTTTGAATTGATGTAATAAGGGGGAAATGTTGGATTTATATTACATCATTAGTTTATACTTAGTTATTAGTTTAGGTAAATAATAAATTAATTAATTTTATGTTAATAAATAAATAAATCAATAGTTAGTTTGTTGGGATTTATTCCCGTAAGTAGGTTAGTTGGTTTGATACAGGAAATGTAAGGCTATTTAAGCTAATGCAAAGCAATATAAAAATCAATCAAAGCCAATATATTACTTTATATTTTTGATATTATTGTTCAACAATGGTGTAACCTATATGAAATATGTATTTTTCTCACCATTTCAATAGGACGTATGCTCCCGTGTTTGTGCCTGCTAGTAAATAGGGTAGAAATATTGAGAGAAATCCACCACATTAGAATTTTTCGTAAAGGGCGATGATATGCCATATGTAGGGTTATATAATGGAATAGCACTAGAGTGAAGAATATATGGAAAGAAAGAGGGCAAAACCAGGATTCCAACACAATAAATGGTGCAAAAATTAGAGTTCGTAGGCCCAAGTTATGAGGGTTTTCATGGAAGGGGGTGATTTAGAAAATTTGAAAATTTTACTATAAATGGTAATTTTTCAATTTTACTATTCATTTAAATTAACCTAATTTGGAAATTTTTGAGCACCTGAGTGATTTAGAGAGCCAAAATGCCACACAGACAAGCTTTCTAACCACCGCGACCACTGTGATTGGATGCCCTGAGGGAGTGCATCAAGCAAGGAGTTGTGATGTGCGAGGTAAGTATTTTTTTTGAATTTGGAGCATTTATTTCTCATTTTTCATGTCAAATGGGGCCCATGTGGAGTGCTGATGTCTCATTCACACACTAGAGTCCAATGGATGTGTTTGCATCCATCCAACACATTCGCATCCTTCAGACGTGCTAGCATCCTAAAAAGACACTAGGATCCAAAAGACGTGCTAGCATTTGGGGGCGCTAGCGTCCTCAAAGACTTAGAGAAAATTTACATTTTTGATTTCAAATTTGAATGAATTTTGATGTGGAACTGCTATAATTTTTTTTTTCATGAATCCAGTATCCTTTGACGATGCAGGAGCACAATAGTGGCACGATCTTTACATTATTGCAAGATTGGAAGAGTGCATTGACCCTGGATGAGATTATATTGCTATGTATAGTTGGAGTATACTGGGTGTATAAAATGTTGGAGATGCTATGTCATGATTGCATGCTTATGGATTTGATGTAGAGGTGGGATGTGGATGCCTCTATCTTCCATCTACTAACGAGAGAGATGATCGTTACCTTGGAGGATGTAAATTGGATTCTGCAATTGCCTATTCACGGATGCACAATTTGTATCATTTAGAAATAATCGATGAGTTATGTTTAGGAGGGAAAGATGTATGCCATCAATTAGACCATCCCTTCAGACACTTCAAGGAACATTCACCTAAGATAGATGGAGTAGGGAGAAAACATGATCCCACTAGTATGTCGAGTGCTTATCGCTATTGTTGCCCTATGCATAACACCAAACAATCAAGGCATATAGATACATGGTGGCCACATACATACTATCAGGGAAATGGAGGAGCACTAGATAGTGTTCACATAGGGTCAGAGTGTTCTCTCCCACCTTTACTATGATATGGGCCGATATGTTCACTATGAGAGCTAGAGTTTGATGACACCCATTACTTCAAGTGTTAGCCCTCGAACACATTAGGTGTAGACGACCAGTGGGGGTACACATAATGATCACTTGGGTAGTCCCACAGGCCCATGCCTACGAGTTGAGGAGGCCATGGAAGTTTAGAGATTTACTATTTTGGAGGAAGATATTTGATCATTTGTAGAACATATATATTATATGGAGACCCTATAGGGGTATGCACACATGGGAAGGATAGGGGCAATAACTAGCATGAATGTAGAGGGACTAGTCACATCATAGTTTCATTTTACTACCAGCATGTGATGTGGAAATTCAAGAATGTGCAGGGATTTCTTGTACCCATGTTGTCATATGTGTAGTCACATCATAGTGGTGTGAGGCTAGGGGACCAACCCCATCCTACCATAGTTGACGTAGAGCTCAATGATCCAAATAGTGAGGAGTAGGACCACTTCTAATGATGATGATGTGGGGGTGAACCAAGTGTTCGCAACATGGTGGGATGCATGCTGGCTAGCACCCATCTTCCCTCTTGATGCCCCAATCAGAGACCCATGACTATTGACATAGAAGGGTTAGGAGGAGAGGGGAGAGGAGAGAGAGAGGACAATGAGGATGATGATGACGATGAGGAGGTTGCACTAGCACACGTGGGGAGATGACGTCGAAGAGATGAGAGTGGTGTCACTGCAAAGGAGAGGTCTATAGCTCAACCTTGAGCAGACCTGTAGCACACCCAGTTAGAGGGAGTGAGGGGAGTCAAACAGTGCAATTGCTATGAGGCCCACTTCAATACCAACGATAGGGGTAGAAATAATGGATGTCAATGCACCTATCACTACACCTAGGCATACAACTCTAGTAGATCTAGATTGGTGGATCAAAGATCTAGGTGAGAATGTGATTTTTATATTGTTATTTGAGTAGAATACTATATGTTGGTATGATTTTAATTTTTATATGATAAGATATCTGACTATATCTTTGTTTGAATTTTGCAGTGCACACATGGGAGTGGCTTGACTTTATAGGTCAAGTCATCACTGATGTGATACCCACTGTTCAACTCGAATAGGCTATGCAGACTAGTTATAGGTCTTAGAAGACTACTAGATGACATGTGGATATATTTTTTTTTTATCTCGTGGCATAGTTGAGATCTACATATGAGGAGGGTTAGATTTAGCTAGATAGAGTCACTGCTAAACTTGTCTCGATCACTGCAGAGCAAGACCAGGCAATTGTGTTGGCAATATGTGTTGTCATTGATGTCAACACTTAGAGTGAGGTCAACACTCAGTTTGTGATGAGGATATACCAGTGTAGTAACAGAGATGCAGTGATGTTTCTGATGTTCATGATTGGTTGCTAATGTTCATGGTTGGATGTCATGCCCTAATCAATGTCAAGTCAAGTTGTTTTGAGGATGCTTGTGGTCAACAAAGATGATTTCATGATGAAATATTAAGATGGGAATTAGAAGCACTAAGATGAATGATGAAATATTAAGATGGGAATTAGAAGCACTAAGATGAATGATGAAATATTAAGATGGGAATTAGAAGCACTAAGATTAATGATGATACATTAAGATGGGAACTAGAAGCTATGTTGAGGATGAGAGATGTTGTTGATGACCTTTGGCATATTGTATGATCCTTCCTTTTGTTCCTAAGGATGTATGTGCTATTATACAAAGGTTTTGGCCTCTAGAAATTAGTGAAGGTTTCTACTGTAGAGAATTGCTTGAAAGGCTACCTGGTAAAATGTTCCACAATCCTCTTCATTTGAAGATATGGTCATACAATTTAGAAGTTAAGTTCAGTATGATGTAAAGGTGCTAAATCCAAAATTTTAGATCATTTCTCCCTCCGTAGTGAAAGTTATGAGAGATAGAGTTCCGGTCTGTGCTCTGGCAGAATCAAGTGATGATGAAGACTGTTTAGAATGCTCTGTATTCCTCCGCAGTGATAGATATGGCTGTACGGTTTTGAGGATATGTTCACAACAATGTATGAGTGCATCCATACAAGTCTCAGGTGTTTTAGAGGTCTGCAAGCTTAGTTTTCAAATGACAGTTGTGATATAGATAGTTTTGGATGCCTAGTTGTTCTCAGGACATATGCTGATGATGTGCATCAACTTGTTGTGGCATGAAATGGTACATTGACTGACGGAAGATGGTCCTGATGATCTTGTGTTGTCTCCAGTTGCTCCCCAAGGTGTTTTTCCACTCTCTTCAGAACTGGTTGAGGTCCGGAATGATGATATTGCCAGGCTATGCCTCTGTCTGACTGACTGAAGAATGTTGAAGGTATGTGCCACAATGTTGTTACTATGCAGACTTCAAGGAATGTTTGGAGATGCTGTGTAGGTCCTACTGACTCATCTGGAAGAAGCGCAAGCAATGTTCAATCTCTCATGAGTACCACCAAGTTGAAATGACTGTTGTGCTACAAGCTTCATGTGTTCTTGCTTAAGGGTGACCTAATTCAAATTTATGAAGCATGCAAATGTTATTCCTTGAAGAATGATGTTGTTTAGGACTGGACTAAGCATGTATTGGGATATGGAAGGCATGTGTTTCCTTCTGGAGTAGCGTGTTGTTCATGATAGGGCTTGCCTTATGTATGTTTCATGTTGTGATCTCTGGCTGACTTGTAAAATGTAATATTCTTGTTGTATTAGCTGACTTGTAATGAAATCAATGTAATGTCATGTATATATTGTAAACCTAGTTGGTCTAGGTGAAGTATGATTACGAAGAAGAATATGTGAGTGTGTAAAAGAGCAGAATATGAACATGTTACGCATTATGATGTGCAACTGAAGGAGAAAGAGTAGAAGTAATAAGGGCTGTCCTAATTCATCTTGAAGACATTTTTGTGACATGAGGGAAGTGAAGAGTGTGTGTAGTTGATCCAACCATCAGAAGAAGTAGAATTGCAATCATCAAAGGTGTGTGCTTCAATGTTAGTTTTTAGATAGCGGAAAGACTGTCATACTATAATCATCTCTGAGTTCATTCTTAATTCAAGGAGTAGTTGAATCCTTCGGTTATAGCCCTAAAACAAAGTTTGCAGGGAGTTATAGCTTCCTTGGGAGTGACCCTAAAACAAATTCTTTAGGGAGTAGTAGCTTCCTTGGGTAGTAGCCCTAAAATAAAGTCAACAGGAAGTAGTAACTTCCTTGGGTAGTAGCCCTAAAACAAAGTTAACAAGGAGTAGTAGCTTCCTTGGCTTGTAGCTCTAAAACAAAGTTGTAATTTTATAGCAGTGAGCTTCATATATTGTGAGTTAATCCTCACCGTGGTTTTTCCCTTCTTGAGTTTTTCACATACATATGATGTTATGTGTTTATGTGCATTATGTTAATATTTCATGTTTATGTTGATGCTGTAATGCTTAAGTTTTAATCTGCTCCAGAGGATTTGAAGTTTGTTTAGATACTGATTCACCCCCCTCTCAGTATCCTGGTGTGTTCAATAATTGGTATAAGAGCCAAGTTACTCAGAAGAATCTTAACCGCTTGAGGAAAGCTTGGGATGGCTAATAATGGATCTCTCAAGGTACCTATGTTTGATTGAACAAATTATTCCTTTTGGAAGCTAAGGATGGAAAACTATCTATTTTCTCTACGGTATGTCATTTGGCAATCAATCAAGAAGGGTTACATTGTTCCGGCTAGTGATCCCACAAATGCAGATGAGATTAAGTTGTATGATAAGAATTCCAAGGCAAAGAATCCTATCATGAGTGGACTAGCTGATTCAGAACTTGTGAAGGTAATGGGTTGTACATCTGCTTAGGACGTCTAGAATAAACTTGAAAGTATCTATGAAAGAGATAGTAAAGTGAAGCAATCCAAGATGCAAATTTTCAAGAGCAAATATGAGACCCTTAGGATGACAGAAAATGAAGACATTACTGGTTACATGCTCCGGGTGGATGAAATAGGCAATGGCATCAGAGGTCTTGGTGGGGAAGTGAAACAAGATGAGATTGTGAAGAAGGTTTTGAGATCTCTTCCTAAATATTATTGTCAAAGGTGTCTACCATTGAGGAATCTCAGGATGTGAATAAATACACAATAAATCAATTGTTTGGCTCTCTCATAGCCTTTGAAATGAGAGAATTTTACAAAGGTGCTCCAAAGAAGGAAGCAACATTCAAAGCAAGTAAGAAGACAAAAGATGAAGCAACTGAATTAGATGATGACCTTGATGAGGTAGAAGCAAACTTTGTAAGAACATTGAAGAAAGGAACATGCAAATATAGAGGCAAGTTACCTTTCAAATGTTTCAATTGTGGAAAGATTGGTCATTTTGCTTCTAAATGCCCTTTTAAAGAATGAAGGGGCAATAACAAGAGAGACAAGTTCAAAAGAAGACTGTATTCCATAGAGAGCAGTTGTTCTTCAAAAGATGACCATGATGATTCAAATAATGAAACACTTTTCATGGCCTTGAATATTTGTGACAAAAAGGATGATATTGGAAAATGTGAAAAGATTGATACCTTGTAGGATGACCAAAACAATGATAGATCAATGGTTGTATGGACTTCCTTTCATGCAAAATAAGAAGCCAAGGCTTGGGTAATTGAAAACGGTTGCTCTAATCATATGACTGGTGACAAGGAGAAGCTTATTAGCCTTAAGAAGTGGAATGGTGGAGCTGTTAAGTTTGGTGGTGATGAGTCAACACAAATATGTGGAAAGGGTGCTATAAATATTGATGGGAAGAACAAGACTGAGGATGTCCTCTATGTCAAAGGGCTAAAGCACAATCTTCTCAGTGTCAGTTAGATGTGCAATAAAGGATGCAATCTTACCTTTCATGCCAAAGGTTGTGAAATCAAGAAGGCAGGGTCCGGAAAACTAGTTGCAGAAGGTATCAAGTCATATGGTGATATCTATCATCTGAAGGAGGTAAATGGAAGAACATGCTTATTGGCTCAATCTAGTGAGTGTTGGCTATGGCACAAGTGAATGGGACACACCAACTTTGACAATATGGTAAATATCAACTCTATTCATGTAGTGAGAGATATGCCTAAGATAACCAATCCTGCACACACATTATGCAAGGAATGCCAAGTGGGAAAGCAAACACAGATAAATTTCAAGAGCAAGGAGTATTCTTCTTCAGTGCCATTGGAGCTGATTCACACTAACCTATGTGGCCCTACAAGAGTAAAGAGTCAACAAGGTGAAATGTATTTCATGTTACTTATTGATGATTATTCTAGAATGGATTGGGTTACTTTCTTAAGAGAAAAATAAAATGCCTTTGATAAGTTTAAGGTTTTCAAAGCTATGGTTGAGAATGAAATGGATGCTAAGATCAAATGTTTAAGGTCTGATAGAGGAGGTGAGTTTACTTCAAATGAGTTTGAAAAGTTTTGTGAAGATCATGGTATTATGAGACATCTGTCAGCTCCTAGGACCCCTCAGCAAAATGGGGTAGTGGAAAGGAAGAATAGGATTGTGCAAGATATGGCTAGGGCAATGTTGAAGGATGTAGATCTGCTTGACATGTACTGGAAGGAAGAAGTTCACAATGCTATCTATCTGATCAACAAAGTATAATTGAGGGTCAATAGCAGTAAGACCTCTTATGAGCTATGGTATGGAAGACCTCCCACTGTCATATAGTTTAGGACCTTTGGCAGAAAATGCTATATTATAAGAGATGAAGAAGACCTAGGAAAGTTTGATTCAAGAAGTGATGAAGGGATCTTTCTTGGTTACTCAACTAGAATCAAGGCCTGTAGATGCTACAACAAGAGATTGGGAAAGATGATTGAAAGCACAAATGTCAAAGTAGATGAAGATTTGGATAAGATCTCACAAGAATTAGAGGACTCTGAATCTGATATCTTTCCATGCATTGAAGATGAAGAAGAAGAGAAAGAAGAAAAGGAACAAGAACTAGAGTAGATACCTAAGACTCCAACAAAGTATGCTCAAAATAACCATTCAACATATTAGATTATTGGAGATAAGAATGAGGGTGTGCAGATCAAAAGAAGGTTTGCAAAGGCATATGAGCAAGTAAACTTGTTTCGATTATCAAAGGTGGAACCCAAAGCCTTTTCTGATGCTAGAAAAGATGATGGATGGATAAAGGCAATGGAAGAAGAATTGAATTAGATAGAGAATAATTAGACATGGGAATTGGTTCCTAGACCAACCAATAAGAATGTTATAGGAACAAAGTGGGTGTTTCAGAACAAGCTGAATGAAGATGGTGAAGTTGTGAGGAACAAAGCAATATTGGTGTGTAAGGGCTATTCTCAAGTTGAAGGCATTGATTTTGAGAAGACTTTTTCTCTGATAGCCAGGATGGAGGCAATCATGATGTTTCTTGCACTTGTTGATCATAAGAACTTCAAGGTTTATCAGATGGATGTCAAGTCAACATTTTTGAATGGAGATCTAGAGGAAGAGGTCTACATTGAGCAACCAGATGGTTTTCAGATGTCAAATGATCCAGACATGGTATGCAAACTCAAAAAGGATTTATATGGACTCAAGCAAGCTCCTAGAGCTGGTATGCTAGGTTGGATAAATGCTTACTTCAACAAGGCTTGAAGAAAGGTACCACAGATGGCAATCTTTACATCAAGGAAGAAGAAGACATGATTTTGATAGTTGCAGTAGATGTTGATGACATAATCTTTGGTGGAGATGATGATATGTGTAAGACGTTTGTAGAGGAGATGCAAAAAGAGTTTGAGATGTCTATGATTGGTGAGATGTCTTTATTCCTTGGACTTCAAATTGCTCAGCTAGATGTTGGTATCTTTATTTCTCAGGATAAGTATGTTAGAGAGATGTTGAAGATGTTTGGTATGGAGGATTCCAAACCAGTGAGTACTCCTATGGTCGTTAGATGTCTCTGGAGGTTGATTAGACTTCCTATAGATCTATGATTAGAGGATTGTTGTACTTGACTGCTTCTAGATCTGATATTATGAATGCAATATGTGTGGTTTCCAGATATCAAGCTAATCCCAAGTAAACACATGAGAAGGCAGTGAAAAGAATATTTAGATACTTGAAGGGAACTCTGAAATATGGATTATGGTATCCAAGAGGTAATGAATTTGATTTAAGTACCTACACTGATGTTGATTGGGTTGGTTGTGTTGATGATAGAAGAAGTACAAGTGGTGGTGCTTTCTTTTTAGGAAGCAGATTGGTTTCATGGTAGAGGAAGAAGCAAGATTCAGTGTCCTTATCAACTATAGAGGCAGAGTATATTACAGCAGCATCCTACTGTACACAAGTGTTGTGGATGAAGCAAACCTTAAAGGATATCAAGGTACTATATGATGAGCCTATTCCTATTTTGTGCAAAAATACAAGTGATATCAATATTTCCAAGAATCTAGTGATGCATTCTAGAACCAAGTATATAGCAATTATGTATCACTTTTTGAGAGAGAAGGTTGCAGATAAGGAAGTAAAGTTGGAATATGTTCCAACAAAGGATCAGATTGCCCCTCCTTTTTTCTAGATGCATAGTGATGTATTTGTCTAGGGGGAGTTCATGTTATATCTTTTTCTTGGACTGATAGTGGCTACCTCTCAGGGGGAGTAGGTAGTGGTTGTTGCTAATAGGGGGAGCCCTGAGTTGTTTCAAGAAAGAATGTATGAACATAAAAAGAGGAGAAAGTTAAGAAAATGTACATCTTAAGGGGAAAAGTTTGTGCCCTAAGGGAAAGGAGTAGTTGCCCTTTGTCCTTGATGTCAAAGGGGGAGAGAGATAAATGTATATCTAAGGGGGAGTATGTGTTGCCATCAATGACAAAGGGGGAGATTGTTGGCAATACGTGTTGTCATTAATGTCAACACTTAGAGTGAGGTCAATACTCAGTTTGTGATGAGGATATACCAATGTAGTAATAGAGATGTAGTGATATGCAGTGATGTTCCTGATGTTCATGATTGGTTGCTAATGTTCATGGTTGGATGTCAAGCCCTAATCAGTGTCAAGTCAAGTTGTTTTGAGCATGCTTATGGTCAACAAAGATGGTTTCATGATCAAATATTAAGATGGGAATTAGAAGCACTAAGATGAATGATGAAATATTAAGACGGGAATTAGAAGCACTAAGATGAATGATGAAATATTAAGATTGGAGGTAGAAGCACTAAGATGAATGATGATACATTAAAATGGGAACTAGAAGCTATGTTGAGGATGAGAAGATGTTGTTGATGACCTTTGGCATATTGTATGATCCTTCCTGTTGTTCCTAAGGATGTATGTGCTGTTATATGAAGGTTTTGGCCCCTGGAAGTTGGTGAAGGTTACTGCTGCAGAGAATTGCCTAAAAGACTTCTAGGTAAAATGCTACACATTCCTCCACATTTGAAGATATCATCATGTGGTTTAGAAGTTAAGTTCAGTATGATGTAAAGGTTCTAAATCCAAAATTTTAGATCATTTGTCCCTCCGCAGTGAAATTTATGAGAGATAAAGTTTCAGTTTGTGCTTTGGTAGAATCAAGTGATGATGAAGACTATTTGGAATGCTTCGCATCCCTCCGCAGTGATAGATATGGCTGTACGGTTTTGAGGATATGTTCACAAAAATGTATGAGTGCATCCATATGAGTCTTATGTGTTTTGGAGGTTTGCAAGCTTAGTTCTCAAATGACAGTTGTGATATAGATAGTTCCAGATGCCTAGTTGTTCTCAGGACATATGATGATGATGTGTGCTAACTTGTTGTGGCATGAAATGGTACATTGACTGATGGAAGATGGTCCTAATGATCTTGTGTCATCTCCAGTTTCTCTGCAAGGTGTTTTTCCGCTCTCTCCGGAACTGCCTGAGGTCCAAGATGATGATATTGCCATGATATGCCTCTGTTTGGATGACTGAAGAATCTTGAAGGTCTGCACCACAATGTTGTTGCTGTGCGGAGTTCAAGGAATGTTTCAAGATGTTGTGTAGGTTTTGACAACTCATTTGGAAGAAGTGCAAGCAATGTTCAATCTCTCATGAGTACCACCAAGTTGAAATGATTGTTGTGCTACAAGCTTCATGTGTTCTTACTTAAGGGTGACCTAATTCAAATTTGTGAAGCATGCGGATGTTATTCCTTGACGAATGATGTTGTTTAGGACTAGACTAAGCATGTATTGGGATCTACAAGGTGTGTGTTTTCTTCTGGAGTAGCGTGTTGTTCATAATAGGGCTTGCCCTATGCATGTTTCATGTTGTGATCTCTGGCCAACTTGTAAAATGTAATATTCTTGTTGTATTGGCCGACTTGTAATGAAATCAATGTAATGTCATGTATATATTGTAAACCTAGTTGGTGTAGGTGAAGCATTATTGTGAAGATGAATATGCAAGTGTGTAAAAGAGCATAATATGAATATGTTACACATTATGATGTGTAACTGAAGGAGAAAGAGCAGAAGTAATAAGGGCTATCCTGATTCATCTTGAAGTCATTTTTGTGACATGAGGGAAGTGAAGAGTGTACCTAGATGATCCAACCATCAGAAGAAGTAGAATTCTAATCATCAAAGATGTGTGCTTCAATGTCAATTTTCAGACAGTAGAAGGACTGTCATATTGTAATCATCTTTGAGTTCATTCTCAGTTTAGGGAGTAGTTGCTTCCTTAGGTTGTAGCCCTAAAACAAAGTTTACAAGGAGTTGTAGCTTCCTTGGGAGTGACCCTAAAACAAAGTCTTCAGGGAGTAGTAGCTTCCTTGGGTAGTAGCCCTAAAACAAAGTCAGTAGAGAGTAGTAGCTTCCTTGGGTTGTAGCCCTAAAACAAAGTTGTAATTTTATAGCAGTGAGCTTCATATTTTGTGAGTTAATCCTCACGGTGGTTTTTCCCTTCTTGGGTTTTCCATGTACATCTAGTGTTATGTGTTGATGTGCATTATGTTAATCTTTCATGTTTATTTTGATTCTGTAATGCTTAAGTTTTAATCTACTCTGGAGGATTTGAAGTTTGTTTAGATATTGATTCACCCCCCTCTCAATATCCTGGTGTGCTCAACAAGTTGTATAGGTCACATCACTCACGACAGAGCACAATTAGGCAGTGACGAGAGTTGAGAGTACAAAGAGTGAACGTGATGCTCTTCAGACCTAGTTAGATCATGCAAGAGTAGAGATATAGAGGGCACAAATAACATTAACAACCAATTTGGATCACCCTAGGGTATAGGGCTTGATGGCTGAGGTAGATAGACTGCAAGCTGAGGTACCAGGCTACAATAGGTTGAGCTATGTCTCATAATTGAGGTAATAGAGCTGAGAGGCACGTTGAGGGGCCTAAATATGTGGGTTCATACTTATTCACGGTCTATAGCCTCAAGTCATAAGTAAGTTGTGTAGCAGACACCACCAAGGCTAGAGGTATCAGGCAACCATGTCCCCTAGGGGTGATGCAGATTTTTGTATGCTATATTTTTGACATGTCACATTTGGTACAGTGGTGATTTTGTATATGATGTATCGAAAAACTAATTATATATATGACATTTCGAGACTTTGATCGATATACATGTGTTGTGAAACTTTTGTATATTTTGAATATATGTGATTGAAATTGTTTAATTGAATGCTATTTAGATCTAATTAAACAAATTTAAAAAATGTTTAATTAAATGCTAGAATGATCTAATCAAACAATGATTGATGAAATTTACACAATTAAATACAATAAAGATATAATTGGTAAATTGGAGTGACATCTATCTAATTCAATACTTATGAAAGATCTAATTAAATAACTGAAAACATATTAATTAATTGTGTGCATAATTAAAAATAATCGGCATGGTAAAGAGAATGAGATAATTTTCATTTAAAAATGAAAACTACTAGCATTCAAGACCAATGTGAATTGTGTTGAGAATAGAAACAACAAGCATAAAACAAGAATGTGAAGTATTATATGATACTAATCAAATGAATACAATGTGTTTTAAAGAAGAAACTGCATATTTAAGAAATACACAATTTCAAGTAATAATCATACCACCTTATAATTATGTTGATGATAGAATGACATAAAATGAGCAAAAATAAACTCCTAAGAATAAACTTACTAGTCAAATGTCACATAAAAAAAGAATTCTAAGAACAAAAATGACGCAAACACATAGCATTAATGGGCTCTTTGAGAGGATTACCATCCATCGTGGAGAGACCATATGTACTAGATCCATAAACAAAGGTGATGATGTAGGGACCCAATCAATTCGGGCTGAATTTTCTTTTAGTTCCTAGAGGGGTGTTCATATTATGCTGGTTTTCGCTTATCACCAGGTCATCTATTTTGAAGGATCGATGTAAAACTCTTTGATTTTAGCTATGATTCAAAGTCTTCTCATAGGATTGAAGATGTTCAAGGGTGTTAATCCACTATTCATCCAACATTTCAAGTTGGAGAAGATATTGATCATGACAAGTGTTATCATTAATGAGGCCTTGGAGGGAAACTTGCAATGAAGGAATTTCCAGCTCTAAAGGCATAATAACATAGGCACCATAGATGAGATTGTAGGGAATAGTTCTTGTAGCCATATGAATGCTTGTGTGATAGGACCATAATGCATAAGAAAGTTGAGTGTGCCAATATTTACCATGTTTATTGACAGTTTTATGGAGAATTTGTTCAATGGTTTTATTGGAAGCTTTTGCTTGGCCATTAGACTGTGGATAGTATGGCATAGAGAAGCATTGTTGAATGTGGGATTGCTTGAGGAACTAATTCACATCCTTGTTCTTGAATGAAGTGTCGTTATTAGAAACAAAGGTAGAAGGAAGTCTAAAATGAGAAATGATATTATCCAGAAGAAAATGATAGATAACTTCAACAATCATGGATCGAAGCAGGATAGCTTCGATCCATTTCATGAAGTAATTTGTAGCTTTTATAATAAACGTGTAACCTTTATAAGAAGGAGGATAATTTTTTCCAATAATATCCAAGCCCCAAATGAAAAATGGCCAAGGTGATACTTGGGCGTGAAGTTCTTGCACAAGAGCTCGAATCAAGTTGCTATGCTATTAACATTGAGGGAACTTTTAATGAAATCAAAGGAATCTTGTTTCATACTTTGCCAATACTAACCCATCCAGAGCAAAGTTTGGACTAAAGCTCATCCACCAAAATGCCCACCATAGACACCTAAATGGGCCTCTTCAAGGGTAATAAGAATTTCAGCCTTAGTCAAGCAATGAAGGAGGAGACTATTGTAGATTTGATGATAAAGAAGATTAGAAAGAATGATATAGCAATATATGAGCTTAGAAATTCAAGTTTGAGCACTCTTTGAAGAAGCATTCAAGAAGATACCATCAGGAAAATAACTAAATACATGGGAGTACCATTCCTTAGAATCAATATTGTAACAAAAAAGAGTATCAGAAGAAGAATTATCAACAATGGTAGGGAGAGAAAGAGTGTGAATTACGGAATGGTAATAATTTGTGGAATCGTCAAAGGGTATAAGGGAATCAATGCTTTCCATTCCGCATGATGATTGCCTTTGCATAGAATAGTGTCGATAATAAAAGAATAAAATTGATTAATTAGTGATAAAGCTAAGTCTCGATACTGAGATAACTTATCATGCTTAGCCTGATAAGATCCAGTGACTTTCTTTATGATCAATTGTGAATCACCATATATATGAATGGACTTGCTATTAAGAGATAATGTGGTACATCCAACAATAAGGGATTTGTACTTAGTGATATTGTTTGTACAAAGAAAATTTAGATGAAAGGAAAGAGGAATCGACTTATATGAAAGGAAGGAGGAACCAATATTACATCAGATCTGAAGCCATTTTAACACCTAGATCCATTAAAGAATAATTCCTGCAAATGACCATCATCCAAAGAAAGGATATGGCCATCAGGGAAAGAGTCCTGATTAGGAATAGTAAAAGGAGAAGGGGCTTTGGCTAAATGGTCAGCTATGGCTTGTCCTTTAATTGTAATTTGAGTTATAAACTTTAGATCGACAAACTCAGTTAGTAGCATCACCTATTTAGCTAATCGATTGGATAAGTCTATCTTAGAGAATTTTTTTTAAGCAAATCAAACTTGATGATAACATTCATCTCAACATGGAGAAGATAATGTCTCAGCTTATGCGTCACAAATACAAGAGCTAGACATTATTTCTCTAATGTCGAATAACAAGTTTCATAATCAAGCGAGGTTCAACTAATATAGTATAGAACATGTTCCTTACTTACATCATCATGTTGGGCTAATAAAGTTGATAAATCATGAGATGATGTGGAAGTGTAAAGAAGAAAAGGATGTCTAGTAATGGCTAGCATTAAAATAGGAGGATTAGCCAAATAGTTCTCAAGATCATTAAAGGCTTTTTAGTAATTGTCATCCTAGTCAAAACAAACATTCTTTTGAGAAGATGTGTAAATGCAAGAGTTCAATCTGTGAATTGTGAAATGAAGTGACGAATAGCTTGAATTTTTCCTTGTAAACTTCAAAGTTGAGAGATAATAGCTTGAATTTTTCCTTGTAAACTTTAAAGTTGAGAGATATTCTTTGGTGACGACATATTCACAATAGAATCGATCTTATTCATATCTACATCAATACCACAATGTGAAACTATAAGTCCCAAAAAATTTCTAGAGTCAACACCAAAGACACACTTATGGGGATTAAGTCAGATATTGTCGACATAATCCTCTAAGATATTGTGAATGAAATCATGAAAGATTAGGGTCCTCACACATTGATAAGTTGCACCAACATTCTTTAGCCCAAACAGAATGACCACATAACAAAAAATTATTCAAGGTGAAGTAAAAGTGGTCTTATACTGATCTTGGGGGTTGATGATTATTTGATTGTAGCTAGAAAAACCATCCATTAAATAAAGTAAAGCATGACCAGCTATTGAGTCAACTATCATGTTGATATTTAGAAGAGGAAAATCATCCTTCAAGGATGCTTTGTTAATATTGTGGAAATCGATATAAATTTGAATACGGTTGTCAGGTTTAGTGATAGCGATGATATTTGAAATCCAAGGTGAATAGTTGATGGGGCAGATAAAATTATATTGTAAAAGCTTTTCTATCTCATCCTTGACCATTAAAGCAACCTTGGGATTCATTTTATGATTTTTTTGCTTTATTGGTAGGGCATCAGGATAAAGCACAATATTATGGACCACAACACTTGGGGTTAATATCAGGCATATCCTCATATGACCAAGAAAATAAATTAGGAAATTCATGTAAACTATCTAAATGTGTTTGTCGCTCTTCTGAGGGAAAACATTTCCTAATCTGTATAACCTTAACCTTGTCTTTAGGATCCATCAAGACATCGATAGTATCTCTGACTAGGCGAGTACTACGGTCTTGAGGATTAGATGCAAAATGGTATTTTTGAGAGTTATTAGGGGATGAAAGAATATCATTAGATAAGTCAATAGATTCCCCAAATTATGCTTGTGCATTGAGAGAAAAGGGAAATCCATGATCATGATGATATATTGGCATATGGTCATAAACCCCTAGGAATTATGTAAGGGCTTCATTTGTAGAAAAGGAATAGAGAGGATGAATATGAGAATTAAAATCACGTGATATTAGTTTAGGATACATAAGATGAAGAGAAGGAGAAGTTAAAGAGGTGGAGATCATATTAACATCTATGTAGTCATGGTACGTGGCTTTAGAGACTTGAGTAGGACAGTATCCAAGACCCACAAAAGAGTAATGTGGATTAGACTCTAAGGGGATATTGATACACTACTCTTTTCATCCACATCCATTTCCTTTGTAATCGATACTAAAGAGAATATGAAAACCACGACCATAACGAGATTGTATCTCCTTAAAAGATGGAGGATCACCATTAGTGGCGTAATCAATGCAAGAAGAATAATCACACAAATCTTTAGGGGAACTAGGAGGAGATGTTTTTGTTGTTTCAGAAGAAGTATTTGTAAGTAGAGAGTTAGAATGAAAATTTGGAATGTTAGAATGAGAGGAGTTGATCGTATACTTCCTATAAAGGATGGTGTAAAATCCAACGAATCCTGATCATCACCTAGACATGTGTTTGAAGATGGATCTGAACCATTATCAACCTCTTGAGTAGGGGTTGAAGATAGGGAATCATCTTTTGCTGAAGAAGAAGGAATACAATTTTGAAGAATTGGAGAATTTTCAGGATTAATCTAGGATCTGCTTGCTGACAATATTGCAATGGATCTGGATCAACTTTTATGATGTATGTTTTGTTTTCATAACAAACTTAATAGATCCATGCAAGGTAGATAGAATTTCACCCACGGTGTGAATGTATGGTCTAGTGAGAAGGAGGTTGTAAGATAAAGCACCAGGGATGACATGAACGAGAGTAGGCAAAGTACCATGGCCCATTTCAATTGGTAACATGATTGTGCCAAAAGTTTTTCTACCTATGTTGTCAAAGCCACGGATAGAGAGATTAGTGGGAGATATACAAGACGTATCATTATTGATACAATTTAACAGGTCTACACCACAAACATTGAGACCTAAACCATTATCAATAAGAGTACATTTGATACCAAAATAATTAATTCCAATAATGATAAGAAGAGGATCATTTTGTTTTTGTACCTCTTTAGAGCATAACTCATATTGTTGAAACACAATATCTGGAGAATTTATATAAATATAATCAAAGAAGGTAGCTACGCCATTCGACCTAGTGGAAGATGCTACTAGGATCTTATATAAGGCTTCTTGGAGCATGCCATGATATGTAGGTGAAGTTTGAATGAGCTCCCAATGGGAGATCTTGGTAGGAGTAGCACGAAGCTCCTCTACAAGATTGTACTCAATTTGGAGTTTCTAAGAAAGACAGGGAGGTGGAGGTAGAATCGGAGAAGTTGGGAGGGAAACAAGAATAGACGTAGTTTATTTGTTTCACCTTGTATTAGACATGTGGGCTATCACATGATAATGAGGAGGCCCTGAAACATTTAACATTATAGATTTTTTAATTTGTGTTAAGTAATTTGAAGGTCAAGGTGTGTTTGGAGCACCTTGAATAGTGATTACTGATTTAGAAGTTTCTTACGTATCAGAACAAAGATGTACCATAATTTTTGGTTTCACTAGTTCTTGTGTAGGACCAAAAATGTAGACTATGTTAACTATTTGTATAGAAGTAGAATGCTTTGGATGAGAAGAGAAAGAAGTAACATGAATGAAGTCGTCAAGGGCTTCATCAAAAGTTGTAAAGGTTTGGAGAAATAGATCCGACATGGTTGAATTATTATTTGTACCAAATAGAGAAAGGAGATAAGTAAAATGATAAGAGAAACGCAAGTGAATGAAGTTGGGTTCACCAAAATGTAATTTAAGAAACTTAAATATTATGCAAGATAAAATAATGCTATCTAACTAGAGTCAATTTAGAACAACTACATGAATGTCTAACCAACTTCAAGGAAGAGTATTTTTCTACTATCCAATTAGGAAGAATATAATAATATTGGAAAGATTAAATGTCACTCTACACTTAGAAATTAACCAATCTCGATAAGTGAAATCACTAAGGCACAACAATAATACTATGAAATCTAAAAATCTAAGAACTATATTATAGAAAGGAAAGTAGAACAGTAAATGAGAGATATAGAGGAACCTGACGCTGAAGGAAGAAACCCTCAGCCCAAGATTCTAGCACATCATTAGGATGTCTGTGCATTGCACTATCATCCATATAGAAACATAACTCAAAAATTCTATATTGTAGAACTTTTCCCAGGTCTATTAACTCATCCAGTTTACACAAAGAACCAAAATGAGCACCTAGCAATACAATAAATTACTAAATTGACAGATAAACACATTGAATCAAAGAATAAAGAAAGATAAATTGATGAAATGAAATAGAGGAAAGATGGGGAGAAGAGATTATCAAGCCCTCATGTGGTTGAATCTCTTCAAATACATGCAATGACACAAACCAAGAAAAATGGTTGGAATTGCTTGGGAGATTTCCTATAGATCAAGCCCCTATTTCAGTCTTTCAAACTCCATGAGAAACCACTATTGAAAAATATAAAAAATATGTGTTCCTATTTCCTAAGCGCATCTGACAAATAACAATAGTGACAAAATGAATGAAAACTAAGAGTATCAACCCTAGTCTACAGGGAAGAATACCCTAACGTATGCATTTAAAAACTAGAAATAACACTATTTCTTATAAATAAAATGTTACCAGGTTGCTCACCAATAGAGGAGGTTGCAATCTCCTTGAGGGTCAAATATACCTATGAATAACTCCAAACCCTTGAAAAAGAGAGCCTCCACAATGCACCACTATCAAATAGAAACTCAAAGGCTAAAATAAGAAGAACTGCAACTTTTAAGAGCACCCAAAATTTTTAATAGTCTCTATTGTATGAGCCAAGAACCAATATTTTCAACAATCAACTGTATGTTTTTCCAAATGCATGTGTGTGAGAGAAAGAGAGAAGAGAGAGTTTTTCCAAATATTCCTTTTTTCATGAAGAATGAGGAATTCCAAAGGGTCAGGTATGCTACAGGGGATGTTTCACTACCATATGAGTGTTACCACTGACACAATTGAGTGATAAGGTTGGAGAATCAACTATTTGGATTTTTGGAACATCCAGGATGCCAACGCATTGTGGGGACGTTCGTGTGACATACTTGTATATGTGATATGATTTTTTGAAAACCTTGGTGATGGGTATGATAGGCCAAGGTTAAGATTGAATTTCCCTAGAAACATTTTATGGGAGTGGACACCAAAGTGAGTCAAAACACAACATGAAATTATAAGGGTACTTAATTTTCTACGTTACAACATCTAGAAACCCATCTATGTTCTCCTTAATTTACTCCTTGAAAAAGGTATTTGACCTCCATGCGCATCCATTAATCCTTGGTAATTCTCTTAACAAGTATAAGAATAGACAAAATATCAATGAGCCATACTTTAATTCATGATGGATTTTCTCCATCTTCTCTAAATTCTCCATAAGTTGCACCCTTACGGTTTTACAGAGGTTGTATTCCTTCCCATTTGTCACCATATCATATGCAACATGGATGTAGGTTGCTAGGATGAATTCTCTCTTCCAATATGAAAATATTTGTATGCAATACATTTTTTTGTGTACCTCACTCTATCTAGGGTCTCAGACTTTTCTCATGATGAGGAACCTCCCATCGAATGTTGCTCTTGTTAGTGTGGTGAAAGATTCACTGTCCACCTTCTTGGGATTTTATCCTTTGTCCCATAACCTTGTCACCCTTTTGATTGTTTATTTAGTGATGAGGAAAGGCTTATCTAGGTATATGGATTCTCCATGAATTTGGCTTAGGACCAAGTGGATCTATTTGTGATCATTTCTAAAATTTTGGAAATTTTCCCAAATGTTGAGTTTTAGCTTCCCAACATTTGTATTTGGTGCCAAGAATTTTTCTATCAAAATTTGAAGGGTTTCACTTTTATTTTTTGAAACTTGTATGTTCAACCTCCATTAGCTTGACATAAATACATTTTTAGATGTCCTCTACATACACAATACTAGTAGGAACATTTGAGAAATCCTCTTTTGAGTTATTCTCCATAGCCTTCCATGGATGTGGTTTATACACTGGTCATTTGATGAATTTGGCATGAATGACCTATGCTGCAAATGTGCTTTCCATGCTTGGATTGTTCTAACTTTGTTCTTCTAAACCCTAGCCTTCATCTCTCAATCCTTCTACTTCGCTCTTATGCAACTAGTTATGCACTTGCTTTTTACTTTGTGACTTTTGCACTACCTCTCACCTTTTTTATAGTTTTCTAGTCCTCTTGCTAGCATCTTAGTGTTATGTCATAAATTGTGCTCTTTTGTTGTACAAGCACAATTTCACTATGTTTAGCACCCCCCTTTAGTTATCCCAAGCCTAGTTCATTTTTAGGTCTACCCTAAAGTCCTAATTGGGCCCCAATTCTATGAAATGTCATGATTTTGGTTTAAGTTTGGCCATAAACCAAAAAATAATTTGAAATTTGGAGTTAGCACCTAGCGCCTTGGTCCATCCCATGTTTTTAGGGAGGCAAATTAAGTCCACAAGTTGGCTTTTATGATGGTTAGGCCAACCTTAAACTTAAATTTTCTTTTTGACACGTGTTGTCAGTCCTTTAATTCAAATTACTCATTCCTAAATCCTTGTATAAAAGCAAGTAACCTCTTCATTTGAAACTAGATGCGACCCTGATATTAGATGAATGATAAATCTCTCTATGTAGATATTATGCTCTCTATGCTATTGAATTATTGCAAGTTTCTATTTGATCAAGTGGAGTTTAACTTTGCTCTTGGAAGGATTTGTATGAAGGCTAGGAAGTGAGATCTCGAGTCTATCTCATTCATTCAGGTAGGTTGAAGCACTTTGCATGATTGGGAGAAGGGTTGGAACCACCAACTTGAGATTGGCTTGAGTACCCTCCAAGAGTATGGTTGCATCACCTTCTTATTCAGCTAACCTTTGCTGAATCCTCATCCATGAGGTGAAGTTGTATGTTTCCTTGAGTGAAGGATCTCTTGTATCATTCTATCTTATTTTCTTGAGTCATCTAGGGTTAGGGTTTGATATATTTGATTAGACCTTGCATGTTATTGCTCACACTCAGGGTTTCTGAGAACACATAACATATTATTCTAATCTTGGCTATTCGTGAGGTAGGAATACTAAAATGGGGGATTGATTAAGGCAAGCTCCTATAAAGACACAACAATTTTTCCTTCTTTTTTGTGTGTAGGTTGAAGTAACAGGTTTCAGAAGACAACTAAGGAGAAGGAAGGTTTTGTAGGTACAAGTCAGGTGAAGCTCAGAGTTTTTGTAAAACCTAATTAGGGTCTAGTGCGTCCAGCGCCTTGGTACCTTTAAAATTTTAGGCCCAAGTTCCTACTTTGCTCTATCTCTTCATCTCTGCTATCCTTTCAGATTTTTTTTGGTTTTCGATAGTCATCTATAGGTCAATCTTTCTCATTTAGGGTTTGATCTTTACCCTAGTTTGGTTGGTTGAATTTGGTTGACATCTCCTCTATATAAAAAATCCCCGTAGTTTGGCTCAACCTAGTGATCTCAAGCATGGTTCATTTTTAGGTCTACCCTAAAGTCTTAATTGGGACTCGATTCTATGAAATATCATGATTTTGGTTAAAGTTTGGTTGTAACTTGAAAACTAATTTGAAATTTGGAGTTAGCACCACCTTTAATACGAGCTTGTAACTTAATTTTCCCAAAGGGCCTAGGGAACCTAGCACCCTAGTCCCTCCTGTGTTTTTAGGGAGGCAAATTAAGTCTACAAGTCAACTTTTATGATGGTTAGGCTGACCCTAAACTCAAATTTGTTTTTGAGGCATTTGTCAGCTCTTTAATTCAAATTACTCATTCCTAAAGCCTTGTATAAAAGAAAGTAACCTCTTCTTTTGAAACTAGATGTGATCTTGATATTAGATGAATGATAAATCTCTCTATGCCAATATTATACCTCCTATGCTATTGAATTATTGTAGGTTTCTATTTGATCAAGTGGAGTTTAAGTTTGCTCTTGGAAGGATTTGTATGAAGGCTAGGAAGTGAAATCTTGAGACTATCTCATTTATTCCTAGGTTGAAGCACTTTGCATGATTGGGAGAAGGGTTGGAACTACCAACTTGAGATTGTATTGAGTACCCTCTAAGGACCGTATGGCTGCATCACCTTCTTATTCAGCAAACTTTCGGTGAATCCTCATCCGTGAGGTGAAGTTGTATGTTTCCTTGAGTGAAGCATCTCTTGTATCATTCTATCTTATTTTCTTGAGTCATCTAGGGTTAGGGTTTGATATATTTGATTAGATCTTCATGTTACTGCTCACACTTAGGGTTTCTAAGGACACAATATCTTGTTCTAATCTTGGCTATCCATGATGTAGGAATGCTGAAATGTGGGCTTGACTAAGGCAAGCTCCTATATAGCCATAACAATTTTTCCTTTTGTGTGTGCAAGTTGAAGTAATAGGTTTCAGAAGACAACAACCAGAGAGAAGGAAGGTTTTGTAGGTACAGGTTGAGTGAAGCTCTAAGTTTTTGTAAAACCCTAATTAGGGTCTAGGGCACCCAACACCCTAGTATCTCTAAACTTTTAGGCCCAGGTTCCTACTCTGCTCTGTCTCTTCATCTCTACTATCCTTTCAAATTTTCTATTTCTGTTTCTGATAGTCGTCTGTACAGGTCAATCTTTCTCATTTAGGGTTTGAGATTTACCCTAGTTTGGTTGGTTGAATTTGGTTGACATCTCCTCTATACAACAAAGAGGCAAAACCCCTGTAGTTTGGCTCTCCCTCAAGGGTAGAAGTCAAGCTCAATTTGTGTCTTAATGTTAATGGAAGATGGTTTGACCTAGTTTAACCTTTTAGGCTAGATCTCTCTTTTCCATCAAACACATATATTAGGTCAGCGTTGTTTGACTCTTTGACCACCTTATTTTTCTTTTTTATGGCTAACTTACTTTACACACTAAATACTATGATACATAGGATATAATATATTGTTCTTGTTTTTGATTTTATGTTTTAGTTTGCTTTATAGTAAGGCTTTAGTTGAGATCCATTTACATGCCACTCTAGTAGTTTATTTGTCAAAGTTTTTAACTTTATTGCGCCAACCAAACTTTAACAATATCTTTTAGTTCATATGGTACCATATTTATTTTGACTAGATGTACGCCAAGAAAATCATCTTCAATTTGACCTTTCTCTTCCCTATTTTCAATCTTGGATAGATAATTTGGTCCTTGATTAGATTTTCTTAATTTTACCATGATATTAAAGTTGAATTCTTGGACTAAGATTAGTCATCTGCATATGCGTCCATGTATAACTACTTTATTCATTAGGTATTTTAGCAATTCATGATCAGTAAAAACAAATGGTGTTGCTAAAAGATAGTGTCTAAATCTATGTAGAGAAAAAAACATTGCTAGTTATTCTTTCTCCATTGTAGTATAATTCCTTTTATCTACTACAAGATTCCTACTTGCAAATGCAACCGAGTGGTCCTTTCTTCCTCTTGGTTGTGTTAGCACTACACCTATTATGATACTAGATGCATCTACATGGATGTGAAATGGATATGTCCAATCTATAAATATCAAACTAGGGATTTTTCTATATTATTCTTTAGTGTATCAAATGATTTTTGACACTTGCCTATCCACTCAAATTTCTTATTGTTTTTCTTTTTTAGAAGTTCTCCAATAGGTCCAAAAATGGTTGTGTAATTCCTAATGAACTTGTGGTGGTAATTGGTATATCCCAAGAATATTTTTTTTCTATAATCTTCAAAGGGGATAGATTCAAAATTATGGATATTTTGAAAGGGTCTAGCATCATTCATTCCTTACAAATAATTTTTCCTAGTAGAGTGCCAAATGGGGTAGAAAATATACATTTCTTTAATCTTAGTGCAATCTTGAGACTACGACATATTTCAAACATTAGTCTTAGTGCCTAGACATGATCTTTCAATAGTCCATTAACTATCCAATCATCTAGATATGCTTCTAAGAAGTCATGGATGAAGTCCCAGGTTGTATTTACCATAATTATACTAAAAACAATAGGGGCATTCTTTAATCCAAATGGCATTATTGTATATATAAATAATCTCCATTTGGTTGCAAATGTGATCTTAGGCTAATCTTCCCCTGGTGGTACCCTAAAATCTATTTGTAAATGAATATTCTCTTCCCACAACACTCACCAGTACTACTTCTGTGAATGGATTTGGGATGGGGTCATGAATACATGCTTTGTTTATTTCTTGAAAATATACACATATCCTTATTTCAATAGTCTTTTTATTCTCTACTACCATAAGATTGATCCATTTTATATTTTCCACTAGTTCAATGATTCCTCCACCAACATTCTATCTATTTCATTTTTTAAAATTTGAGATTTGGATTAAGCTAGTAGGGTCTCTATTTTTTATGGTTTGGTGTTATCCTTTAATTGAATATTCATTACCTCAAATTATTATTTTATTCCTTTTAATTATATTAAAGTTATTGGAAACAATTATTCATATTCCTTAAGTATTTCTATGATTTTTGAGACTTCTCCCTAATAATTTGTAAGTTCAACCAGTTTTAGTTCACCTTCCTTAGCTACATTTTCTTCCTTTATTTTTAATGGTTGATAAAAGTATTGAATTCTATCTTCATTTTTATCCACTATTTCTCTCTCATCTTCCCCTATTTGTACATCCATATTCTTAGTATACTCTTCTTCAACCAAAGGATCATTACCTCTTTTCTTGGTTGAGTAGCACATTCTCTATGGTATCGTAGTTGTCTATAGTCTTCAATTAATCATTTCTAGTTGGTTGTACTCCCTTTGAGCTACCAAACATGCCTTTTCCTTCTAAAACTTCCTTCTTACACATTCTTTTGGTAATGTGATTATTTGTTTAATTCTTCTTAACACATTATTTATGGTTCAATTTGGTCACTCTATATGAGAAAGAGGACAAGGACACACCAAATCCAAAAAAAATATGTTCCTTTGAGAGTTTATGGATGTATTTCTTGAGGACTTACCAAGACTCTCTCCTAAAATAAGGTTTGACTTCTCTATTGAAGTTCTACCTAGGTCAAATCCTATATCTAAAGCTCCATATAGAATGAATGTGATAGAGTGCTTGAATTAAATATGTAGTTTTAAGAACTTTTAGAGAAAGGATTAATAAGGTCAAGTGTATTTCCTTAAAGAGAACTAATTATCTTTGTCAAAAATAAAGATGGAACCTTGAGATTATGTATAGATTACTAGATGCTAAATAAAGTGACTATGAGGATAGGTATCTATTGCCTGACATTGAAGACCTATTTGATCAAATGAGGGGGGCATCAATATTATCCAAATTTGGTCTTTGATTAAGGTATCACCAATTGAGGATTTAGGAAGAAGATTTAAAAAAAGGATTTCTAAACTAGGTATGGGCATTATGAATTCACAATCATACCATTTGACTTGACTGATGCTCTTAATACTTTTATGAACTTAATGAATAGTGTATTCCATGTCTATGTAGATAAATTCATGTTGGTGTTCTTGGATGATATTTTAATCTATTTAGAGAATGAGGAAGATCATTTAATGCACCTTCAATTAGTCATGCAAAGGCTATGAGAGCATAATTTGTATGGGAAGCTAGAAAAGTGTGCATTATTTGATAAGAAAATTCATTACTTAGGGCACATAATATATTTAGAAGGAATTTTAGTGGATCCTAAAAGGATTAAAGCCATAACATAATGGCCAATTCTTAAAAATATGTTAGAAGTAAGGAGTTTTATGGATTTATTAGGACACTATAGAATATTTGTGGAAGAGTTCTCCTAAATCTCAAATCCTATTACCTCTTTGCAAAGAAAGAATAAAATATCTCTATGGACAAAATAGTGTGACAAAGATTTTTAGTTCTTGAAGGAAAAATTGACTTCAACTCCTATCTTAAGAGTTCTAGAACCTAATAGTTATTTCAATGTTGTCTTCAATGCTTCTACTAAAGGCTTAGGTAGATTTCTCATGTAATATGGAAGTGTAGTTGAATATGAGTCTAGGAAATTAAAGACTCGTGAATTAAATTATGTTTCTCACGAGCTTGATTTGACAACCATTATTCATGCTTTACAAAAATGGAGGCATTTTCCTTTGAGAAAACCTTTTGAATTAAAAACTAATCATCAAGGGTTAAAGTGCATTTTCACTCAACCACATTTTAATGAAAGACAAAGGATATGGTTAGACTTCTTGAGTGAATATGATTTTGAAATTGAATACATTAAGGGAAAGGAGAATAGAGTGTTAGATTCTCTAAGTAGGAGGAGGCACTTAATAGAAACAATAACCTTCAAACCTACCTTTAGACAACAAGTATTGATAGAATAGGAAAATGATCCATGGTATGACCAAGTCAGTTTAGCTTTAGAAGTATAGCTAAGTTAAGTTGAAGTTTGTAGGCTATTCATTTGATAAATATGGGTTGCTAAGATTTCAAGATAGATTATAGTACCTAAATCTAGAGAGCTTAGAACCATTTTTTGGCTGAAGCTCATAGTGTTCCTTACTCTAGACATTCTAGAGTAAATAAGATGAACTATGACCTTAGGAGGTTGCACTTCTATCCATGAATGAAGAAAGAAATATTTCACTTCATAGCCAAGTGTTTGGAATGTCAAAGGGTTAATAAATAACATGTTAATCCTATTGGGTTGTTGTATCCTCATGACATACTAAGTAATTTAACTGATGATGCCCCAAATTTGGCTCAAAAGATTGTAAAAGAATTTTTTAGGTTGCACAAAATACTTGAAAAGATCATTTTAGACAAAGATGCAAGATTCATCTCAGATTCTAGATTACTTTATAATCAACTTTAGGAACTCAACTAAACTTTAGTACTGCTTATCATCCTAAAATAGATGGGTTAATGGAGAGAACAAATTAGAATGTTGAAGATCTCTTACATATGTATTATATGGATCAACAATCAAAGTGGCAATAATATCTTCCACCAGTAGAGTTTGATTACAATAATTATTTTCACTCTACCTTAAGAATGGCTCCATTTGAAGTATTATATGGAAGTGTTGAATTCATTTGAGCTAGGATAGTCTAGAGGACAAAATTGTAATTAGTCCAAAAATGTTAAGGTATATGGAAAATTAGGTAAAGGGTATAAGGCAAAGGTTCAAAGAAGCATATGATAAATAAGAGTTATGTAGACAAAGCATGTTGCAAAGAAGTTTTTCTGTTAGAGAGGTCTTCCTTAGGGTTAGACCTTGTTGATGTGGTTTTTGACACACCAACTTGTCTGTATGTCATTAAACCTATAGGGTGGAACACAAAGGTTCTCCTACTTGAAAAGTGACTACCACCAAGAGTCTTTTGTAATTTGTTGTGAGGTTCCCCAGAATCCCTCAATTGGAGAGTGCTTTGGTTGGTGCAATCAAGGGGCTCTAGGGAGTTATTAGGAGTTATCTAGTTGAAATAGGGGTTTACTTAGTGATATTTGTCACTCATTAGTCATCCAAACATCCTATTTCACTTCAAAATTAATTGATTTTAATTTTGATTTTTCTCAACTTCTCATAGTTGTTTTCAACATTAATTTTATTTGAGAGTGATTGAAACACTAAAAAGATCATTAATTGGCTTTGGAATTGTTAAAATAGTAGTTTATTCCCATAAAATTCAGAATTTAAATTTGAGCATTTTGTGCATGAAAATTTATTCATTTTAGAGAACTAGATTCTAAAATTTTATAACAGTAATAAACATGTTAAAATTTGTAAAATTTCGCTACCAGAAAGTTCAAAAAATTAGCTCAATTTTTTCCCTGTAAGACTCAAATCAATCATCAAAATATGAAATTAAATCTATTCTAACAATGGGTGTAAAATATGCAAAAAAGAAGGGGGAAGAGAAGCGTAAAGAGAAACAAAAAAAGAAAAAAATCTAAACCTTGTTTTTGTCCTTCCATGCATCATTTTGCAAAGTGGACAAACATGACGAGTAACCAATCTTCATAGAACTTGGAATCTACAATCAAAGCACAAGATGGTGTAATCTTAAAAGAAAAAACAAGTGTGATGGAACTTTATGCTTGCGTAGATGTGTTCATGTGACCATGCAGAACACTTAACCATTAGTGCAATGTCAATGGTGTAAACACGTATCAATGTCATCAACACTCAATAAATTAAATGCATGAGAATTAGAAGGAAATCAAATTTGGAGTTTGAAAAACCATATTGGATGGAAGAGAACATAGAAAAATGGAGCAAAATGAAGAATTTTATTTAAGTTTCAAAGCTTCTAAACCCCAATGGGTTTTCCAATGAGATACAATATGCAAGAAGCAAGTATATATAACCAATTTTGGAGGGGAAGGAAAATAGATTTCCCTCCAAAACAATCACAAAATGACAAAAATGAAAAGCATGGGTTGGCTCTTTACATTTAGCCCTTTCCTCCAGTTGAAGTATTTTCTCAAACAATTTAGGTGTTTTATTTGTAGCGTCACATTTCTTTGAGACATTTTGTCAAATAGTTGTCATGCTTCCTTGTCTATGCTTTCACATTTTAATTCATGTGTAGAGGATGTTGGCAATGATTGCAGATTTCTAATTTGAAGACCTTGTCTTATGGCATTTTACCTTTTGTTAGACATTACACCAATGTTGCCATGACCCTTGATGTTCTGGAGTGCTCATACTTTGCTTTGTTAATCGACATTTTTTAAACCAAAGGTGCTGAGTACCTAAACTATATATATATATATATTTATTCTAAAAGTATAGAAGATTACATATAGATATATACAACTCTTAGCTAGATAGAGTTGATTACAAGATACAAAACTAGGGCTGTTAAATCCGCAGATATGACCAATTTCACCAGAAAAAAACAATGGGCTGATAAATTCCCTGATGAAAACATTACATAGCAATAAAAATTAACCATAACCATGATATGATCAAGATGGCAAAAAACAAACGAAGGCTGCAAAACAAAGAGTGCTGGGGCCTGATTTACACAGGCTGTTCATTGATGTCAATATCATGTCGACCATCAGTTTCATCAACAATATTTTCATCATTTTTATCTTCATCATTCTGGGGTGGATTGCGAGGCTGCAAGAGGAGCATAACCGCATTGAAGACATCATTCACTTGAGTGGCAACTTTCTCACCAATCTCTCGGCGGTGTGCATGTAGTGAGTTATGAACCGTGACAGGGTAAGAATTATAAATACCATGTTTGACAGATCTATAGACAAGGTGGACAACAGGAACATTCTGTATCTCAGACAATTTAAACAACCCTCCCACATTGGCATGTCAACAGTTAAACAGATCAGAATTTGAAATAGCATTATCAAAACCCTCCTCCAATATCAGGTAATCTTGAATGAATGTGAAAGATACCCTTTTTACAATGTCTGGATCCTGTGTGAGGTCCATGAGATTTGATAAAAAAACATGAAGTTACCCGAGAATAGTAGATCGTGCGTGGAACTTCGTCAAGAACATGGTTTCCAGTAATTACACGAATGGATTCTTCTTCCGCCTGTGTTTTGCATTTAAACACTTTAGCCAGCATATCTATATCAAAATCCCCCCGAGATGGGATACTCCCATTTGTGAATGCCCAAAAGCATATGCCTATTGATTTGTTGCTCCATTAGATAGCCAGAACAAACCAGAATGAATATAGCTGCGACCAAGGGAGGAGAATTTAACAAGGGAGATTGCTAGGCTAGGTAATAATGAGAGTTGATGGTCGCACGAGAATGTAATTAAGGTGTATCAATTCACAACTCCTGAATCAAATGACTGGAGGAATAAAGTAAAATGAGAAGATTGTTTGCACATGCAAAACCAATGATCCTACTGTCAGATGATGATTTGTATCTCTTGGGAAGGGTAGCACTGATGATCTATATTAATGATCTGTACTGCTAATTTAATTAACCATCCATGTATACCACAGCGAGAGAATTAGAAATCTAGCATGGCACTTTACAAAAATCCCTTGCCACATCATCATATTACATCTTATCTGGCAAACACTTCAAACCTTAACCTTAATCAGCACAAATGTTAGAACTAAAAATCAAATATTGACCATCTCGTTGTTCGAGATATGATGTATATACTGAATGATTTTCAATGAATTGGAATTCCAATCCCCAATGTCTTCCACTTGATCACACCCTAGATTGGCTAACGCATCTGCCAGTCTATTTCCTTCACTATAAGCGTGATTGATTGTATAAGAATCGAACTCTGAAAAGAGGTGCCAACAGTCTTGAATGATATAATAAATTTTCCAATTTGATGGCGCCTGTCCATGAATCAAATGCTTTCGAACTGCATTTACTATTAGCATAGAGTCACCTTCAATTTGAAGTCTCCAAATTCTGAATCTTTTATCTAGTCTTACACCTGCCATCAGAGCACTAGATTCAACTTCATTATTAGTGCAAAACCCCAAATTAATTGCTTGAGTTGCAATCACTTCACCTTCAGTGTTATGGATCACACAACCTGCTCCTGATAGTCCAAGGTTTCCCTATGATGCTCCATCGAAGTTCATTTTGATACAACCATCCGTTGGTGGATTCCACTTAATAATTGATCTATCAAGTTGATCGACATATTCCTTTTCAACACCATTACAACAATCACTTGTACGGATCATCATATGTAATAAAAACACTCTGTACAAAAGATTAAAGCATTCAAGGACAGCTAACTTTCTTTTATTTCTCTGAAGTATGACCCACAAGTCAAAGTGGAGAAGTTAAAGCAATAATCTAGGGTGTGCCCTTGAGCACATTTATACTAAATCCTTTTGATATTTTCCAAAGAAATTACAGTGATGTCTTTGTTTGACCCAGGGTTAATACTAGGAAACAATCCACTATTCAAATTAGAAGCCTTAGATCTAGGATGCTTAACACAATTACCGCTTACTCTAGATCTCCTCTATGTTAGTTTTGGGCCATATCAAAAAATCCTCCCCAACTCATGTTTCTATAATAGTAACTCCAAGTCTCTAGAAAACATCAATATATATAATGCTAGCCATTATAGCACTCCTAGACACAAAACTCAGCACTATATGCAAGTATGATTGTTTTGGATCTTTCAAAATAGATGATCTAGTAAAGCCTCATAAAGAGAACTATATTAAATCCTTCAATTCAACCCATTGACATCCAATTTATTTTTATACTACCTCTACTTCTCTTAGTTATGCTTTTACTCATCTAACCCCTAAGAGTACATAGAGTAGTGGCAGGTCGCCTAGTAACCTCTTGAAACCATAGGGATCCCATACAAGAATAGTTGTGACTTTTTGTTGGTAGGTTGGAGGCATTTGGACTGCCTTTCATTTTACTTCCTTTGGATTTCAGCATTTGGCCATTAAATATATCTTGCATTTGGCTTAATTTTGCTTAAACGCTGAGTAGTTGTCATATAAAAATACAAGAGGATTATTAAAATAATATAAATAGGTTTAAATTAAAGCTTTTTCTTTTAAAAGTTATCCATTAAAAGTGCATACTGACTTAAATTCAAAATTGACAATCATGACGCTTAAAAACAATAAAAATTTTGAAATTTTAAAATACTAAATTTAATGCTTTCAAATTGAAGTTTTTAAAAATTCATCTAAATGCTCAAAATTCCAATACTTGAAATAATTAAAATTTAGATTTTAATATTCAAGAATTTAAATTACTTTGTGACACAAGATGCAATAGGATGACAATGTTGTTGGAGTACAGGACCACTGAGCGGGGGGGGGGGAGGTGAATCAATGGTCTATAAACTTTTATGTCTTTTTGCACCTTTTAACTTACAAGACAAAGAGTGAGGGAGACTTCAATGATCTATTAAACACATATGCACAAGTATGACAATGAATAGTATGAATCGAGACCTTAAGAACAAAGCATTAGGATACACATACAAAGAAAAATAATATGAACCATAACATAGTGATTTTCATGAGTGGAAAACCTTCATAGGGATGAAAAACCACTCTAAAAATGCCTCACTGGATTAATCAAAAGCATGCCTCACTGGCTACACAAAAATGCCTAACTGGCAAGAGCACCTCACTGGTTACAGCCTCACTGGGATACAGGTGCCGCAATGGCAAAATCTCCTTGGTCTTAATGACCAATTTCCAATGACAGAAGAAAAACTATTTCAGGGGGTTGCCCTGTTACAATACAATCTATATCTCCCACAACTTTCAACATAAATGGACATTTCAATGAAGGTGAACTTCTAATCATATTAATCTCATGAAACCACCACTTTCCTATCAAATTCAAAGTACTCAAGAAGTATATAAGGTGTCATCATAGAGAAAACAACAACAAGGAGTTCATGAACCTTTGGACAAGTCACCATGTTCTGCCATCATATATCTTGTTTGTCAGATTTACCTTCAACATAAGAAAACATATCAATATCTCTGCTCATACTGCTCACATAAAAACTTCATCATTCAAAGATATACATAAAATAGTCTTCGTTCTGAACATCTCACAAGACTAATCAATAGACCCCCTATCACTACTTAATGACTTTGAAATTCATCTGCTCTCTTTACCCTCTCTGCAAAATAGACCACACTTTGTTTCTTGTTTTTCACTTCACCGTATGATATTCAACTCCTTCCATTTATATATAGTGTCACAATATCATTTAAGTCTCTACACTATATACAACACATACATCTAGATCTCATCACTTTATCTAACAAGCAGAGCAAGAAAATAAAAACTCTGGCCCTCTATATCCTCTGTTTCACAGGCACATCTTCTTCTAATAGTCAGGTATCAAAACATTGTTCATAAACCTTACCAAATCATGCAATCCATATATGGACGTGTAGATCTATCTTTTCTTAACACATATTATCAACTTGTATCAACACATACCTCCTGCAGAGAGAATTATCCATTATATTGGCCATTTGATGTCATTAAAAAAACTGTTACAGAGTAGTTAGAAGGTCTTCTTTGAAACTGCCTGTCAAACTTCTTTCTACGCAGAATGACTGTTTAAATTCAAAAGGATTTTGAAATGTGACCTTCAATTTTCCTTATCTTGCCAATTCAACTTTAAATGATAGCCTTTGATTTCTATTTGGGCGCCTGGGATTAGGAAAGGTGACCGGGAGAGGTGGTGACACAAGACAAGGGGCCGGTTACTATATGTTGCAAAGACCCTTAAGTGGTAACTTAAGTGATTCTCAACCTGTTATCACCGGTCAACACACAGATATAACAAAAAGAAACTTTTGAATTGATAGTCTATTAAGGGTTTGTGAATAAATACTTAGGAGAGTAAAACCCTAGAGAAAAATACTTAGGTATTTTAACAAATAACCAAAACCCTAGATTTGTCATTACTAATTGACCTTAAACTATGACAAATCAACTGATGCAAAGTATGATCAGGACATTTGGAAGCTAGAAGGATCTTAGAGCTACTAGGGTTTTTTTAACATAACTAGGGTTTTAAGTAAGATATGAAATATAGTGATTATCAAAAGTCACAACCCTAGAAAAGATTACCACTATTGATATGAGACCACTATACTACATCACTGCATCGACATTGTGCTTTAATATCATCACGGCAACCACCAACTTCAACAAGGAAAGCAATTGTCTGAGATGTTTTCCATCAAGTATGAAGCATGATCCTGATATGATGAACAAGCTTACATCAAATGCTCAAATGTTGTCAAACATTAGTTACTCATGAGCATAGACTTACTATGAAAGTAACCTGATGAGGTCAAAAAAAGATCTCTCTATATATATATATATATATATCATGAAAACCTTTGAGCCATGAACAACTTCATGTTAACTCCATCACATGTTTGATGTCTCTACCACATGTTTGATATCTCTGCATGACAATCACCTCAACACCCATGTGAACATCATATCCTCACAATCACAACCTGCCACTGAACCCGTTGACATCAATGACAACTATCACATCAAATGTATGAGTGGCAAAATCAAATGCAAGCCAAAGGAAAACTAAGACAACATTGTAAATGTGATGAGTGACAAGATGTGACATGTGACAATGATGCAGTGATAAAGTGCAAATGTGACAAGAGACCAAAGCATGAATATCAATGCAACTAGTCACAACTCAACAAGACTCAAAATAAGGGTCCTTATTTTGAAACAATTAGGGGAATGTTGTAAGCTTGAACAACACATGCCCTACCCACACCTAACATACAAATAAAAATGCTTGAAAACCAAACTAATGATACAAACTTATAAATCCTGCACATAGGAACACCTTATTAACAACAATGATCAAGTTGAGCTACAAAATTGATTATTAGATTGATTTCCAAAATATCATCAAAAGAAATCAAATACAAGTAAATTCACCATGAAAGATTACTTGGCGAATAATTTTCACAATCAATACATCTAGTCATGTAGAAAGGCATTCATACCAAAGTTAGAGAGGGTAACTTTACAATAATACCTACATAATTTCATCTAGGTGTGTGCACATGGTTTATTTCATTCTTTCACCTATATACTCAACTAGGGCAACTTTAGATATCAAGTTTTTTAATATTTATCATTTAATTAGGTAGTGATCTTTCTTTTGATATGACAGTGTGTTTCATAAGACATGCCTTTTATTAACTACTTAGGCATAGCTCTATTGCCAATCAAACATCCATAATCTTGATAAAGATACCTCTAGTCTCATTCTAGGAATAGGTCCACTACTAGCTATACATCTATATCCTTAACAAAGATACCTATGGTCTCATTCTAGGCATAGCTCCACTGCTAGCTAGACATCTATATCCTTGATAAATGTAACATCCACATTCTAAAAACATAGTAAAATCGAGAATTTACCATAGAGTAATTCAACAAGGTAAAAATGAGAGAAAATTTTTCTTTTATTTAACATATAATCAAGTAACAACAAATTGCAAGATTTCTATCCTAAAATAAGCAACATAATATAATATACAAAGATGACATTTTATCTTTACAATTACAAATATTTGCAATAGATAATGTTTTACATAGTCTCAATAAACACAAGTCTCAAAGATATACTGCATCCAGAAATCTGACATCTTTATCACAAGCCTTGGCATGTCTTCTGCTAGAGAGAGAGTATCTTTCCAGTGATTTACCTCCATCCACAGACCGGTGGTCTCCCACACATCTTCCACATAGGAAGTGGCCCTACCCTTCACGACGAATATAGACCAAAGGTGACTAGTGGTAATTTGCCTTTCTGAGTACATAGTGTTGTATCCTACACAACTCTATCAATCATACAACCCTAGATACCCTCTAGCTGATTTTTGATAGGTTATGCAATCCAGATATAGTGAACCGACAATGCATGCAGAGACAAATGCATTACTATGGCCATAGTTTCAATATATATAGACATTTGCAATGAACGTTGTCGTAATGTTCACCCACCCCAACTCAACTTGGATACTATCATATTCCTACAGTTTGACTTGGTCAATTATATATAACTATAAAGTCTTGACAACTTCAGTATTTTAGTCTTCCCGACCTAGACAAGTTTTCATTCAATGTCTGTATTCCATAGACCTTATCGACTACCTTTCTTCATGAGGATTCTTATTGCGTCATTACAATACCCGAGGTCTACGACTTATTGACTCATAATAATTTTAAATCAATTTATAATGACTAAGATGATTACCTTACCTAGGTTAAGCATCATAGTCTAGGAAATTATTTCCTTTCTTACAAGTAAGAATAAATATACATAGTTAGGGTACTTGTCCCTTCAATCACAATCTATAAAATGATCACAATGATTTAATATAAATAAATACCTTATTTGGTAAAGTTAAGGTTTAACTAAAGAGTTTTGTCTAACTCAAACCTAGTCTTTCTGACTTAGGTGGATTCACAAAACACTGTCATTGCTCCATAGACCTTATGGAATGACTATCTATTCTTGGGTATCTGTTTGCATCTTTACAACATTTGAGATTCATCAATTATTGGAAAGTAATAGCTAAGAGAAGTTGTGACTAAAAAGGTATAATAAACTTTATGTTTGACTAACCATTTAATGGTACCTCTTGCATGCTTACAAAATCTGAGGCTTATGACTTATATCTCAAGTTGACTTGTAACCAATCAAATAGGTTTCTCTACCTAAGGTTAGACATTATCGACTAATAACAAATCTCTTTTCAATAAGATAAAAGAAACATTTATTATTTAGGGTTCTCGACCCTTAATGTCTACCCCCATTAAATAACTAAAACGGGTTATAACCATAAAGGTGTCATCAAATAATCTTTAACCCTTCTAGGATAAACTAGGGTTTTACTTAACCCTTGAATAATCCATTACATCAAAATAACTCTTATCTCATAACTTCAAGACTAAGGTTTACAAACGACTATTTGGATTAACTCAACCAAGGTTAAGAATACTATAGTTCTTTAATAGATAATAACTCCTATAAAATACCTTTGATAATATGATATAACAAAACATACCCTATTTTTTTCCCTACAAGGTCATTCTCTAGTAGACTTAGTCTACTCCATTGTATTGGATCTTTCCAAGAATAACATGAACAATAAAGATAATTAGACATTAATGGGTTCTCATAAAAAAATTATTCCATCTTCCATAGTATCTCTAAATTACTATCATTTGATATGACACAAAAGTTTACTAAAGATTCCTATGAATCTAGTTCTCATGGGTAGATAACATTATCTGTTATACATATATATAGCCTAAACAAGACAATATGTTAAATCATTATAACCTCAATACTATACGGTTCAAGTTGAGAATATGAAAACAAGGTTCATTCATTTCTTTAATATTCGAGAACCTGTTTTGATAGCTCAAAGTCATTCCATTGACTGGTTACAAACCTATTCGATAGGAGAGCTATTTTCAAAGCAAATGAAAGCTATAACAATCTTTCACTATGATGGTCATTTGTCCTCCATTCTAAGCATTTGATATGATAATCAGTTTATAGGAAATAGCATATGGTCGATTTAGTAACTGTAACAAATTACTCACTTGTATTACCAAGTGTCAACCTTATGATTGGCATTCTAAATCTCATTATATATAGAGATAAATCGACGTAGTTTCTTCAAGAGTTAACTGTGTTTTTCCTATGTTGAGACTCACTAATTATCAACTGTCACACAATAAAATCAAGAATTTGAACTCCCCTGGCAAACTCATACAGTTGCCCAAGACTACAGTGAAAACACTAAGAAATGTTAATTGATCTCTTCATGGTTTAACAAAACCATAATTGAAGAATACCTAATAGCAATCGATTTAAAAGTTGACTGAGATATGCACAGGGTCGATGCCTTCTTTCTGTGTATTCCCTTTCTACTTCTAGCCAAACTACTTCTCTCCCTCAACAAATTCATTCTAATCATGTTCTCCTTCCTCTCCTGGGCTCAAATGAGTTGTTTTCCTAAATAGGACCGAGGCACGACTCCTACAGAGTTGCCTCACTTCATCCTTTAACCATAATTCAATTCAAATACTAAATGCAACTTTAACAGCCTTTTGTGACTAAGTCACAACTGAAATCGATTTACAAGCAAAAGTCCACATGTCGATTGTGGAAGGCTACCATATGCTTCGTTCGGTTGGGTAGTTAAAACCACAGTCATCCTCATAAGGATGAGGTTGACACTTATTTAAAATATAAATGATCTCTTAATGATTGAAACATGTGGTTTGATCCACCTCTATTACTAATGAAGACTCTCCTAAATGTAAGCCTTCGACTACTCAAGCATAACATTATTAACTCATTATGAGGTATTATCCTCACGTGAAGCATATACATTTACATATTTGATTACATCAAATATGATTCACATAACATCACCTCTATATTAGATAGTTATGGTTTAATCAATAAAAAGATAATATTTAAACAAAGGATTATGGATAATGTGATTAGGTTGAGCTTGTCTCCCCATCACAATCCGTCGATAATATTCACGTCTTCTTAACTCGACGAAAAAGTCTTAATGTTAAGAATCGTTTATAACACCTTGAGTGACTTAATAATACTAAGAGAACCATTTTATGACAATAACATTGTAATATTTACGTTAAACATAAATAGTCATAGTTCACACTCAAATGACGTCGTTAATGTTACTAACGACTAAGGCAACTTACTACGACTTACAAAGATTCTAAAATATCGACTACCTGTCGATTAGGTTCAATAGTAAACTGACAAGACAAGACTTACCTCTCATGACAAATTGGTTCACGTTTATGTTAAACACTTATACTCGATTTGGCAAATAAACCACTCATAACCCTCGGTCTATATCTCTCTCCTTGAAAGATACTCTCTCTCTCTTTTCTTTGAGAGTCATCTAAAAATTTGTAATCCTGTATCAAACTTGTTACCAAACAAATTATAATCAGTGCATCATTATTCAAATAATAAACCAAATCTCATAATGCTATATTAAATTAACAACAATAAAATATTCATTTCCATAATTCCATATATGATATTCGATATAATCTATTTCTTTCCTCAACATTAATCTAAACATCATAATAGATTTACTTATGTCCAAGTAAAAGTAAAAAGTATAGCAAGACAAAAATTAGGGATGTAACATATCCTTCCCCTACAGATTCATCGACCTCGATGATATAAAGTATCAAAATGTAACTAAAAGCAAGTTCATTGTCTTCAACTAATAACAACATTAAATAACTAAGGAAACTTTTGATAGAATTCATGGTAATCCTCCCATGTAGTATTTTCCTCAGCATATTGATCCTATTGGACCTTTCACTGCAAGACCCCTATGTTACACAAGCAGTGTTTGTAAACCTCAAGCATTTAAGAAGCTCGATTATAACCATTCCTAGGTTCTATACTTTGTAAAACATTCTTAGAATATAATATTCATATATTACATAAATATATATTTTCCATATATGAATCACAAAAAGCATTATGCCTCCTGGCAATAACTGGTAATAAATTGATTCTTGTAATCAATAAAATTAATAATCTTGAAAATTTAGAAAAGTCCTTTATACTTAGGAATTAGTTTGGAATACATTCCATACTTTATGAAACTTTTATGGGGTTTGACCCTCAAAAGAACTTTTCTTCTCTAACCGAGAATTGTCTTAGTGTACGCTTAACATCAACGTAACTTTTCTATTTATTATCAATTTCCACTGATCTTTTCTAATCAGTTAATTCTTTTCATCTATTTCTGATAACATTTCCAGACTAATGCTAATCCTATCTTCTAGTTTACCCAGCTTATAGGAGTTCGGCATCTTTTTCTGTCCAATGTTTCAAATGGAGTCATCTTAGTAGCAAAAAGTTAGGTATTGTTGAAAATTTCACAAGTGATAAGTAGTCTCCCCACTTATATTGTTGATCCATACAATACATTTGCGACAAGTCTTCCAAAACTTGGTTAATTCTCTCAGTTTGCCCATCGGTTATAGGATGATAAGCTTTACTCACATTGGGTTTAGTCCTTAGCGCAGAAAATAAAGTTTGTTAAAACCTTGATGTTACACGCACATCTCTATCTGAGATAATCTTTTCAGGGAAGCCATGCAATCTAAACACCTCTTGCACAAATTTGCGAGCTAACACTGGTGCTCCATCAGTCTAATTCCCTAGTATAAAATGTGCTACCTTTGTGAGTTTATCAACCACAACTAGTATAGCATCATGTCTATTCCTTGACATAGGAAGACCTTGAACAAAATCCATACTAATAACTTACCATGTCCATTATGGCACATCATGTTGGTACAATAATCCTGCAGGGTGTTGGTGCTCTGCGTTTATCCTTTGGCATTCTAAACAGCTTGCTACAAATATTGCAGCATCATTTCTCATTCCTTTCCAGAAATAAAGAGGTTTAACATCTGCTAGGAGTTGGGTCACTCCTGGATGTTCAGAATATGGTACAGTATGAACTTATTTCCATACTGAATCCCTTAATCCAACTGTATCAGGAACATACATTCTACCCTTATATCTCAATAGTCTGACTGACTCATATAGAAAACCATCATACCTTGGATCTCTAGGATTCTCTTCTAGAGCTTGCTTGACTTGCTCATAATACTCATCACCTAATAAATTTTGCAACACTTAATCTTTAAAGTTTGCATGAATAGTGATAATTAAAGAAATATATCCCCTCAGACTTAGAGCATCAGCTACTCTAATCTCTTTTAGTAGACCAATTGCCTCTTTGACATTTATCTGTCCACTCAAATCATTTCTCTTAACCATTGCAAAATCACTTGCACATAATGATAATGTTTTCCTTCATTCTTAAAATAAATAATTATATCTTCTCGAAAGGCTGGAACAAACTGGTCTAAACAATCTCTAACAAACTATTCAAGAGATTTATAAATACGACAGAGGTATTTGTAACTCCAAAAGGCAACACTGCAAACTCAAAGTGCCCATTTCTTGTCCAAAAAGTTGTTTTATGGGTATCCTCATCCTTCAATCTTGACTGATGATATATTGACCGCTAACCAATCTTTGAAAACACTGCAGCTCCATGCATCTAATCAAAGAGGTCATCAATACGTGGTGAAAGATATTTGTTCTTTATCGTTGCTTTAATGAGCATACGATACTGAATACATAATTGTAGAGTTATGTCCTTTTTCTTGACAAAGATAACTAATGCACCCCATGGTAAAATACTGGATCTAATCAAACATTTAGCCAATAATTCTTATAATGGGGCTTTGATTCCATTAATTCTATAGTTGTCATATGGTAAGGTACTTTTCTAGGTAACTTATCCCAAAACTCTAGGAGGAATAAAATTTTTAGTTGCTCCAATCAATCGTTTCATCAAACTTTGGTGGAATGACTTTCTTCATATCAAGGAAAGTTCTAAGGCAAGCCTATCCTTTGCTTCCTTTTAGGGTCCATAGTTTCAAGATTTTCATTACTCACACTATATTCTTGGTGATTTTCCTTTCTCATCCCATGAGAAATCTCATTTTCCCCCTTCAGGGTTTCCTTGATCTCTTACTTTATTTTCCAAAATACTAGGTCTCTCTTTGGTTTTTTTTACAAACATGGTTAGGATTGCTCTGATTTGTTCAAGAGATTAACTGATGGTTTATTATCTTCTAGACTCTCACCCTGGTTTGTTCTTGTATGAAACATGTCATTTTTCTCATGCCAGATAAATAAGTTATCTCATAGTTTTTTGAATCTAAAGCAACTCAAAACATCAAACATATTTATCTAATAACAATCAATAAATTGATACAAAACATTCTCATCTTTATTATAGTTTATTTAGGAGTAACTACATGCTTATTTATATAGTTGATACAACAAGTTTACATGCCACGGTTGATTTAACAATCTTCCAATAAAACAAACTTAGAGGATGGATGTACACATAGGTACTCCTCCAACACCTCTTTTCTTAAAACAGAAGCATCACAGTTACCTCCAAGTGACATGTCGTAACTGGCTACAATTTACTAAGTTTTACTACACAAGTAGAAATAGTAGGATTCTTGGCTAGTTCAAAACATTGTTTTCTTTCTAGCCGAATATGCTTAAGTGCATCATCAAAAGTCTCTGAATCCTCCAGCCATGCACCTTCAAAGTAAATAATATTTTCTTTAAGTTCAACCTCCTCGATAGGTTCCTTCTTAACCACTAATTCAGGTAAATGCTGGGGAACAGACTTTCTAGCAGTTTTCTTGGTTTTTCTCCATGCCATTCTGGCACAAGAAATTTCAAACATTAGCTAACTGTATAATGTTGTCTACAAGTTAGCATAGTGGACTCATAAGCCCTAGTGTCAAACCTGGTAGCTCTGATACCATATGTAACATCCACATTCTAAAAACATAGTAAAATCAAGAATTTACTATAGAGTAATTCAACAAGGTAAAAAAGAGAGAAAAATTTTCTTTTATTTAACATATAATCAAGTAACAACAAATTGTAAGATTTCTATCCTGAAATAAGCAACATAATATAATATACAAAGATGACATTATCTATTGTAGATGTTGGGAAGCTAATTTGTTGCAGATCTTTCAGTTGAGCAAGTCAATTTTCAGCTTTGCTTGTGAGTGATCAGCACTTGCATGTGTGTTCAGAGTTGGGCAGTTGAAAGATTTTGAGCAGTGTTGAGAGATCATGGCATCTCTTATGCAGAAAAGAAGTGAGACAGAGGTTCTGGATGAATTAGAAAGAGTTGTTCAAGAGAAATTGGATCGAAGGAAGTATCATCATGAGGCCACTAAGATTATTGATGAGTACGAAGAACTACCAGATGACTATAAGCAACAACTCCCTTGGAATGCTTTCTTGGAAATCATCAAGGAGGGTAATCCGAAGAAAAAGGGATTTATAGAATACATTCAGAAGTTAAGGAATGAAGAGGAGATGAAGGAAATGTCCTTGTGCAAGCCTGAGTTAACTACTTCAAAGGCAAGGACCAAGAACTTTTCTAAGTATTCACTTTCCAACCCACTGAATAAGAAGCCTCCTATTTCGGGGAAGAAAGAGTTCAGCAAAAATGAACTTAGAAGAAGAAATCTTTGTTTCCTATGCAAAGATCCTTGGGAAACTAACCACCAATGCAAGAAAAAGGAAGATGAATCAGCAACCTTCACCACATGTACTTCCTTTCTGAATGGTGTGAAATCTGAAAATGGTGAAGATGAAGACTTGTTAGTTGAAAGAAATGAGTCTAAGCCTCTGTATGATGAAGACAAAGTCACAAATCATGAGACATGCATAGAGGAGTTTGCTGAATTGGAGAAGTCTACAGCAGAAATTAGCGAAGTTGAGCTTTGCTTTGACAAAGAGCCAGAAGTGTTGGATTTTGCAAGCCCTTCATTTGATGAAGATCCTGAAGATGCCACTACATTTGAGGAGTTGAAGATGATCGATAGATTGCTTGCCGGTGACTTTGCAAGTGAGCCTGAGAGGATTGAAGCAATGTCTTGTTGAGGACATGGGAGACAATGAAATCACAAAAGATAAAAAGTCTGATGCTGCTGCAACTTTCAGAACAGCACCTAATGAAGAGCATTTCCACCATTCTAGTGATGGAAGTCTTGATTATGAGTGGAATTGTTCCATGCAAAGAGAAGAGCAGTTAGATTCTTCAAAGATCCTTGACGAAGAATGTGTTGATGAAGACTTTAAATCAGCGATTGGTGATGATTCAATGTTTGATTATGAGACTGCCATTTCATTTGATCTAAGTGATGAAGAAGAAGATTCAACTCCTATGCAATTTGAAGAACTTAGTATCCTTGCAGAAGAGTCAGTTGATAAGCATGTTGATGAAGAGTTTGTTGGAAGATTTGGATCAGCCTCAAAGGTTGGCTCAACATTGAATTTATGTGATGCTACTTCTTGTAGTCAAAGTAGCTATGAAGAGGATAACTTTAAAGCAGCTGATTTCAAGGATCATGCTTCTAATGATATGACAGAAAATTTATGGTGTGCAGCTGATTTGAATTTTAAGAGTCACTTGTTAGTCACCGAAGATAAGGTTGTGCAAGTTCTAACACATTTGGATAGCTCACATAAGTTTGTTGAAGATCACATTTGGAGAGCTGAAGTTGAGAGGAGACAAATGGGCATAGAAAAAAGATCTTCACTTGAAGATTGGTGTGTAGTCAGGAAGGCATTGGAAACTTTGAAATCAGATTATTTGAACTTGCTTATTGATAGGGATCATGTCCTTGAGAATGTTGGCCAAATTTTTGATGCATTGAAGGAAAAAGATGCTGAAATTGATAAGCTTATATTTAAGCTTAAAACAACTATGGATTCTTTAGAGAGTACCCAAATGGCTCTCTTAGAAGTTGAAAGTCAATTTGTAGATGTACAGCAATTCAAGGAACAAGTTGGAGCTGCTAGAGCAGATAAAGGCAAGATGATAATTGAAGAGCTTGATTTGTTCCGAGGAAGTTTTGACTTGGGACAGTCTCCTAAGTATGCAGATACAGAGTTGGAGCAAATTGATGAATTGTGTGAACAAAGAGGTGAAAACAACTTCCAATCATTTGATGATTCTTTTTCTATGACGGAAGTTGAGTTTACACATGATAATCCACTCCTCATGTTGAATGATGAAGAACAATTGGATGTAAGTAATATGGAGGAGGATAGTAATAGGATATGGGATCCTAGTGCAAAGCATTCATGGAATATTACTGTGCACAAAAACTTCTTCAACTGGAAGTTTTCATCAGTTGTTGAAGATGGGCATAAGTTTCAGGTATGCAAGGGATTAGGTTCTATGATGGCTCACTTTCATAAGGGAGTTTATTTGCAGGATAGTGGTGTTGGTAAGATTGTTTTATGGATGAATTTAGAGTCAAATTTATGTCATGAAGCTGCTGTCCTTCATCTGATCAGCCATAAAAATTGTTCATTTGCATACATAATGATTGATTGGAGAGAAATTTTGGTCATAACTTTGACTTATTCTGATTGTAGATGGCCTAAATTTCTTATTGTTATCAAAATATTTTAGTTTTGTTGTTGCTATCTCATTTTGAGATTACTGAAATTTGATTTTCATGAGATTATTTCAGACTTGTGCAACCATGAGATTGATTTTTTTGTTGATTTAGCCTTTTATGGGAAGATGACAAAAGTTTTCAGCTGAAAGGAACAAGTGTTACAGTTACTAATGCTCTTTTGGAGAGTGAGAATCAGCTGATTCATGGTTGTTCAGAGTTGTTTTCAGTTTGTGATCAAGCTGAATTATGTTCTTTCTTGGAGGAGCATCACAGATTTTGGTTCCCAATAGTAGTTTCATGTTGGACAATTGTATTGATGATTGCTAACTCTTTCATTTTTGGAGTTAATGACGTTTGGGATCCAAATAGTTATGTGATTGGAAGAATGTTTCAGAAGTGTAATCAGAATACCAGCTGTGCAATTCACAGATATATCAAAGTAGAGCAACAGAAGTGGTGTGAGGCATTCTTCAGATTGATTTGGGATCTAGGTATATTATGGATGATCATGCAAGTATCTATGTTGGATAGCATGTATTGCTTGAGGACAAGCAATCTTGAGCAGCGAGGACTGTAATGTCCCTTTTTTGGCACATAGGCTTTGTGCGCATTTTGGCTTGTTCTTAGTCCCTTAGTGGTTATCCGACATGTTTGGGAGAACTCCAATGTTCTTGGAGTGGCCACAGATCAATTTTGCAGAGCATTTGGTTATGGCTTTGAGCTCAGATGGTGCTTATGATCATTGTGATGCTTTCTGATGTTTGATCGGGCTCCCGGTTTGCTCTCCAAGATTCTTGGAGAAGCCGTCTATTTTTGGAAAGTCGCCCGGAAAGCATCATTCATCTTCCCAACCATCATGGAGTATGTTGGTATGCTTAATTTTACAGTTTGGTGGTGTTTGAGATTTTTCGCAAAATGGTGTTATTTAATGAGCTATTTTAATTATTATTTTCACTTAAGCTCCTAGGGGTGAAAATAATTAATAAAAATCTAAGTGTTATAGCTCGTTGGAAAGAGAAAAAAAAGTTTTAAATCATGGATGCATCATTTTGGGGCCTTGCGAAGCAGATATTTCCTTTATTTTGATAAAGGGGTCTTTGGAGCTAAAAAGAGCTTTTAATTAAAAGTGGTGACTTTAAGTTGTGCACACATAAGGAATTATTTTATATTGTTTGAGGAGAAATATGAAGGGATAAAGGAAATAATAATTTATTTCCCTCAAAAAGTTATAAAAAGAGGAGTTGGGCTCATTGTTTAGGCATGCTTGGATTTGTATTGTTACTCTGCTGGATTGAACCTGCGTGTTCTTCCATATTCTCTTGAGGACGAAAACCCTCTTGTGGAATGCTTTTGAGGACGAAAATCCTCAAGGTTGGATGTGGTTTCACTACAGGAATCACCATTGTGCTGAAGAAGAGATTTGAGCAAACTTATCCAGAGTTTGCCAGTGAGCTTTCATGGCGCTGAATATGTTTGAAGTTGCTAAGAGTTTTTGGATTAGAGTTCATTAAATATCATGGCAATCAGATGAGAGTGAACTTAGAAGCAGATTTTTTATGCCTTGTATAGTTTTAATGTCATATTGCTGATCCGTACCATTATATTGCCGTACAGGCAGAAAAAGAGTTTTGCAAAAATAAAATTATTGAGAAGTTCTTTGTGTCTAAATCTTTTTGCACTATTAATATATTCCTTAGGCAACCCCAATCTGATCATAGTGAGTGGTTGGGAAGCTTTGTTTATTTTTTTATGAGCAGTCGTACTTCTGCTGGCCGTACGGCCTGGGAAATGCATAGTTTGTGAAGTGTTTTTGTTAACTGATCTTTAGTGCATGGGAAACATTGGATTTGTCTTGTAGTAGCATAGTTTTTAGAGTGGGAAACAATATTGTTAAGTGTGGGCAGTTTCTTGGGAGTTTTCAGCAGTCCGTACTATGCTGGGAAGGTGCCGTACTAGTCTGGAAGAAGTCATTTTATAGTCTATCACCCTCTCTGTGGTGTTCAGTACATATAATTGATAGATCATTTAGGGACCACTTGTTTTGTCAAACATTGGGTTTAATCTTGTAATATTATACTTCCCTGGATGCCAATGGTCTGTGTAGAGAGTAGTTGATGTATCATTTCAGGTTGCAGCAGTGACGGACAGCAAATAAATACTACATTGTCATTCAGCTATTCAAGAAATCTACAGGGTATGGTCATGCTATCTTCACAAGATTCTTAATAAGTCCAAACAAGACTTGATTTACATTGTATTTGATACCATTGTAATCTTTCTTGTGAATCACATTAAGGCCCCTGGATGGTTTACCGCCAGTGTGGAGGAAAGAACCATTAAACATATTGTAACCCCTTGATGGTTTTACCACCAGTGTGGATAAATGAACTTTTCTTTATTGTTTCTACCCACTGCATAAGTGGAGTATTCCCACTGAATAAGTGGATGGCATTGTAATTTTCCTTTCTTGCTCTCATACCCACTAAAAGTGGTGAATCCCCACAACTTGTGGATGCCTGCATATGCAGATGAATGTTTACTTGTTTGCACAATGTTTTAATTTGTAATCTAAAGCACATTATGCTCTCACCTTGCCCGAATTGGGATCTTGGTGATCAAAAGTGCAGAGGAGTTTAGTTGTGCTAACACTGTTTATCATTGTTCTATATTTTGGAAAAAAAATTGGGGTTTTATATTACACACCCCCCAAATAACATCTTCCCAATATGGGTGCCTAGAGCCAAGAATAGCAACTTACAACTAATAATTATCTGTCATAAGTTGTCATATTGTCATAGAATCTTATGACAACTTGCAGTTGTCATAGATTATCTTACATGCACTCAATAACTTTATGACGTGTCATACATGCCAAAAATAGTTGATTCCTCCAAGGTGGTGCCTACCCTCTATTACTCTTGATATTTACAATTACCAACCGTAAAATGTTGCTCCATAATTATCATTGATAACTCCAGAACTTACGAATGTAGTAACTCCGTAATTACTGCCCCCAGTAATTAATTTTTACCACTGTTGGTGAAACTTGTACATCCCTTATGGGTAATTACAAATTAGAAATAATAAATGGAATAAATACAATATTGAGATTTACAAGGTTAATGGCACCTTATCCCAACATTCTCTCACTTGACATTATACATTGTAAATCAACCCATAGGAAATCTCAACAAGGGAAAAACATCCCTTAGCCAAACATGTACCATTGATTCTTCAACATGCTTTTGTGCTTCAACAAGATACCTGCAAAAGAAACCATCATAATCACCATCTCAAGAAAGAAATCCTCACATCATATTACCCATCATGGGACAAGGAACATGTCCAGGTGAAACATATCAACTATCACTGAAACCTACATCAATCTATACATGAACACAAGCATCAAATCCAAATGATAACAAATGACTCTAAGTGACTGCCACACTCATACCAAATTGGAATAGCAACCACAACAAGTTGCTAGCTCATCCAAACTATCCATACCTCAAACCAGGGTAAACAAACTATCATAGGTAGATCTTCATGCTATCAACATAACAACCCAAATCTGCAAACAAGTCCTTGTATATCCACCATCCTGCAAAAGAAGACTCTAAGGTAATAACACACATAGACATGCGATAAAAAACCTCTAAAGTAACTCACTACAGTAAAGTGTAACCAGTCCAAGAGAGGTGGCCCTCTCATACAGAACACATATACCTTTTGGAACTCCCACTGCACAGTAATGTCAAATCTGAAAACAAGATCATAGCATTAACAAGTCCTCCAATAGCACTTCACATAGAGGATGTGGCTAACTCCTCTATCATAGTGTCAAAGAAACATATAATGATATGAAAAATACATCTCTCATTACCAATCCAAATAAATCTCCCAAGTCCTCCAAACCAATGAAGAAAGAGATCAAGGAGCTACCAATTGTTGTCAAAAAATAATGAAGTACAAACAACACATGACTCCATTCAAAACCTCAACTCCATAAACATAAGAACCTTCAGGAAGAAGATAATATACTAGGAAAGAGAGACCTTGCAAATCAAACCATGTCCTTATACCACACTAACATGTGCTAAACTATGTAAAGTAAGATCTCCTTCAACACTCTCAAACTGAAAGGATATCAACATCTAACCATTCAACTCAAATGAAAACATGGCAGCAATAGATGTAAACCTCTCATAGAAAATAGATCAAACTAGCCAAACATTCTCACAACATAAGGGAATGTGCCCAAATCCACTAACCATCTCCTGTACCTATCCTACCAAATCCTCAAAACTAACCCAAGTTCAAGATTACAAGGAGAACAACGGAAATACATAAAATCATGCATCTACTTCTCAACAAGCCCTTAGAACTCAACTTTCAAGACTAATGCACAAGAGAAGACAAGATACATATAAAGAATGCATCTAATAATCAGGCGGACAACACCTCTTAGATCATTTACCTGCCGAGTAGACCAAGAGTGGGATACAAGATTATCTTGTGCATACAACACCAAGCAATATAAGATTTCAATAAAGACAACCTTCTCATTAGCTCTATGATGGACTCACATCCATTTCCATGTGTAGGCTCATCAGTCTTTACTGTTGAAAAACTTTTGTAACAAGTAACCATTCCAACACATATCTCTTAACATAAGAAATATCTAGCCTAACCCAAGTCTCTCTAGTATCCATGAGCACCCACCAATCAATCCATGCCAACTTCAAATGCAACCTACAAAATCATGAAGCTCCAAGCAAATGATTAATACTCAAAACCAAAGAGAACTACATCCTCTCTAAAGGAAGAACAATAACACCTTTACCAAAGACTCTAAGGGTCCTCCATGAAACAAGATGTTAAAACCTCTTCAAATAATATGAAGATCAAGCATATCTTACCAAAGCTCCCACTGAACCGTGATACCAAGCTATACATGGAAACAAGATAAACATCAAACCATCACCATCAAGAAACTCCCACTAAAACATGTAACCAAGCTATCCATGACATTGTGATAACCATCTCCTAAATGAAGATCATTCATGGCCTCAACACAATCAAAGAATCCCATTGTAATGACAACAGCTCCCAAAAGGTCAAGTAAACCATAGTCTCCAAACCAAGAAGATAGAACACACTATGTAACTGCACAAAACTCCCACTGAAAGTGATATTGAGTTGTATACATGATATCATGGCCTACATCATTACCAAAACTCCACTACAAGTGAACAGAGCTTTTCATGCACCATAACTTACTGATATAGATTCTAATGAACAACTATATTAGGTACTCCAAACCATCCTTTTGTCTCACTGCAATAAACATACCAATGTAATCAAGGTGACTAAGAAGAGGCAAACCAAATAGAATCCTCATCGGACAATTTACAAGATCTACACTCATGCAACTTCTCAAAGGAGAAAAACATGGTCAGTGCTCCAATCTCAAATAACTAGAAAATAGATTCAACTCCACATCAATAACATGCAAAACAAAGATAACTAGGAATAACATGTAGATTTCTAAGACTCAAACACCAGGATCAACGCTAGGCCTGATTTGCCAAACAAATCCACACAAGAGTAACCATAGATCATAAGAACCCAACAAGCAGCCCTGCAAATCTGTAATTGTTTCAATCCAAACTACGCTAAGGGTCTGAATACAATCTTTCCATAGATCTACAAACCACAGATTTTAGTTAACATGTAAAACTTGCAAAACCATCTCTTTGTAAATCAAAAATCACTTAAACATCTAGATATTCACACCATATATGTCATCTAAAATAATGAAATACCACAGATCTACGATTCCACAACTTTTTGAAACAGGGAAACTGTAAAACCTACATATCCAAAGTAACATGAATATGAAAAAGGAGAAACCGGGTTGTTCAGGAGTTTCCATATCACTGAAATACCAACTCCACAACCCACATGCAACTAGTGGAAAATCATCCAGTGCTTTCATGTAACCAAGGGCTAGTACAAAAAGTAAATGTTCTTCCATGCGACTAGGGCACCAAAAGCAACCATCCAATATGAACACCCATTCACTTCACATGACCACAAGGTAAAGGAATAAAACCACCAAGCAAGAGGATACTCACATATTGCCAAACTAGAGCTCCAGATCACTACCACAAGATCAACTCCATGAAGATCCATAGCCTTGAGCCTCAGGGGCCCACCGTAGATCTCATTGACAATATCCATGGCTTCCAATCTCACAGATCTACAAAATAATGCCAACATACAAAACATCCACTACAACTCAAAAACCTCCAACATTCTACAATTCCTTCTAACAAATTCACAAACTTTACAAGCTAAATTCAAAAATAGAGGAATACCTAGAACCAAATTACCATGAATGTATCACATTCAAGCACATGTAAGCAACATGCAAGTCCACGCAAGTACATGCAACTCACATGCAACCACATGCAAGCAACATGCAAGTACATGCAAGAACATGCAAGAACATGCAAGCACATACAAGCACATGCAAGCCATGGAACAACCTTAATCTCTGATACCAATTGTTGGAATAAATGAACAAAGTCTAATCCAATTGTTAATCATCAAATCACCAAGATATGATACCAATTGGTGAGATATAAGGCTTTGACTACTACAAAATAGAAAACCAAAAATTGTATGCAAAGCTGAAAATTAAGTTGCCTCAATCCTTGAAATACCATGAAAAGATTCAACTTCTTTATGATGCTAAAATTAGCTAATTTAACATGCTTGATAAAACCACCTTAGATGAACTTATAACAACAATAACATCACCATAAGATAGCAGCAACAAAGAGGCACAAATCAACAACATAAGAATGCAAGATCTCACAACACAAGGTAGCAATGGAACAAAAGAATAAACACATAACACAATGTTTACGTGGAGAAACCCTTGCAGGAAAAAACTCCACTAAGAAGAGAGGCTCAAGTTGTATTATCTTCAAAACAAGATTACAATACATCCACTTCCAATCTCCTCTTCACTCTTCAATCCAGCAGCACCTGTGTACTTGTAAACTGAGATATGCAACACATACATGGCATTTTACTTATAGAAGTATTTCACTCCCAAAACAAGGTGTCCATTTTCTCTCACCTAGGAATCTTCATTATGCATCATTCAATGACTTCTTACAAGCTCATAACACTTGTCAAGAGTCAACTATGCAACCTTGGGCGTCCATGGACAAGAATAGACTCTTACGGGGTAGTAAATGTTGTCATAACTGTCATAGATTTTGTCATAACACCCCCCAAATAACATCTTCCCAATATGGGCACCTAAAGCCAAGAATAGCAACTTATAACTAATAATTATCCATCATAAGTTGTCGTATTGCCATAGAATTTTATGACAACTTGCAACTATCATAGATTCTCTTACATGCACTCAACAAATTTATGTCGTGTGTCATACATGCCAAAAATAGTTGATTCCTCCAAGGTGGCTCCTACCCTCAATTACTCTTGATATTTACAATTACCAAAGGTAAAAAGTTGCTTCATAATTATCGCCGATAACTCCAGAACTTACGAATGTAGTAACTCCATAATTACTGCCGCCGGTAGTTAATTTTTACCATTGTCAGTGAAACTTGTACATCCCTTATGGGTAATTACAAATTAGAAATAATAAATGGAATAAATACAATATTGGGATTTACAAGGCTAATGGCACCTTATCCTAACAAATTTTTTATTTTCTTTTTGACATACAAAAGATAAAATTAAACAATAAATTATTTAATTTATGTGCATGGAAGACTTTTTAGAAGAAAAAGATAAATTTGGAAGGTGAGAAGATAATTAGAAATTAATTAAATTAATTTATTTAATTTTTTGTGCATAATGGAGGAAAATAAATAAAATAATGATTTTATTTATTTAAGAGGTAAGAAAAGTCAACTTAAATAAATTTAAATAATGTATTTAAATTTGGAGGAATAATTAGTCAATTAAATAATTAAAATTATTTAATTGTGTGGATAAGAGGAATAAGATGTTGAATTAATTAAATAATTGGTTTATTTAATTAATGTAAAATAGAAGGATAAACTAGTGGAATTAATGAAATTAATTATTTAATTAATGTTGAATAAGGGTGAATTAGAAGAATTGATGGTAGAAGAATGATGCATATGCAATCTAATAATGTGATGATCATTTTTGGGTGTCTACATTTTGCCCCTCTTTGAGACTATGTGTTTCATGGTGTTGTTTCAAATAATTACTGATGATATAAATGATGTGTTGACTACTGTGACCCAGTGTAACGGGTGATAGTGATAGGATGCCCCCTCGAGAGGAAAACTAGGAAAATAGAAGGTGGACCAGGTGGACTCTTGACAAGAAGAATAGGATGACAATGAAGAAGAAATAGGATAAGGACTAAAATAAGCAATGGAGGCTGACACAATGGAGAATAATGGCTGACATGAAGAAAACTAGGTCATGGGAGGAAAGAAATTAGGGTTGGGAGGCTATATGTAGGGCCCAAGGGGTCATTTTCAATTTATTTGCATCCTCACAGCTTAGAAATCTATCTACTAATGCTTAGGAGATCTCACGAGCTTAGAGCAGACAACTTTGCAAAGATGGTTGGGATTCCATGAGCATATCACCGTGCAGAGAGGGTCTAGACACACAAATGACCAACATGAGCACCAAGAGTGGTATTGTTATGTCATAAAATGTCCCCTAGGACATTTACCCCCTAAGTTTAGCTCCCGGGTCCCTTGTTTTGCATCTCGCATGATCATTTTAACTCCCCAAAGAAAATGACCTGAAACCCATGTCAAATGGGGCTTGAGGGACATTGTGGCATTTAACTCTTCTCTAAAAAAGGACCTGAGGACTTGAGCACTTGTACCCTACTCCTACCCTATTTTAGGCAGGTCCCAAATTTGAATGTCGGTTATGTGACTGTTAGAAGGTTTCGTTGCCGACATCTTAAGTTTGCATTACGAAATTTAAAGAGGGAATGTATATATAAGCATGTTGAGGGTTTCATTTGTAAACTAGAAGATGATTATGAACTTTTGGCGAGCTTATGATTTTAGAACATTCAAGATATTCATTGTTGCAGAGCATAATATTGTTGTTGTGTTTGTGATTGCAGATTTAGATTCATCTTCCCATGTGTTGAAGGATTTTCATCTACATGTGAGCTACACCTTCAAGGTGATAAATATTTGTGTTTGAATCATTTATCAATTTGTTTTACCTCTATCCCGTAGGGGTACACACTCTTTATCTGACAATGGTGTTTGGAAGACTTAAATGTCCTTCCGGGGCTTGACTGAGGCAAGCTCCTAAACACCCCAACCCCCAACCACACTCCTTGTGATTACAGGTCATAGGTATCAGATTTCATGGAGTGGAGTTGCGGAGGAGGGTTGTAAAAGATAAGGATTCCAAATCTGGTGGAAAGAAGCAACCTGGTGCACTTTCAGGACTAGGGCACTAGGGGCAGTGTCCTCCGAGGTTGCAAACACAAAAATCTCTGTGACAATGGTAACTAGAATCATAAGAAATCTCAACATCCCGAGGAATATATTGCCTTGGACTACGATGCAAGATCCAGTGTCCTCTGCATCTTCTATGATAGAAACAGACAAAACAGTGATCATCAGTGTTGTAAGGAGTCCAGAACCCCCTGAAGAAAACACTCATTGGACTAGGGCACTATCTCTAGTGTCCCCGAATATTCTGCATCATGAACTTTGAAAATGGTCAGTAAATAATCTCTATCTATTGTCTTGGTCTGTGAGCATTTGTTGTAATTTATCAATTTGCTTACGATTTTGCATAATTAGGGTTTTGAGCATTAAATTAATACATTAATTGATAATTTCTGAATTTCCATAGCGTTACAAGTGACACCCCAACCTATAGGAGAATCCTCTTGCAAAAGGTGTGATTCAACTCAGTTGAAAAGTCCTTGAATGTTTGTAGTGAAAGGAGGATCTAGCCAATCAATCCCATCGTTTCGCCCTTTTCCTATTAAACATGTATGTACCCCTTTTCAAACCTATTAGTACATTTATTATGGTCATTAAAAAGGGTTAGATGGGGTAGGTCCTAGGTGGTTACCAAAAGAGTGAACTAGTAGCTAGGATGGTGCTAATGGTGGAAAACATGGCGCTTCTAGCATGCAATGGTGCTAATAGCATGTGCAATGGTGCTTGTGGCAAAAAGATGTTGCTAATGGGAAGGAGTAGGTATAAGCTATAATGGCACTATTGGTTAGTAGGTTGGTACTTTTGTCCAAAATTGTGCTGCTAATGATAAAGCATGCTGCAAATGGTACCTACAATGGTACAATTAGTGAAAAAGGGTCACTTTTGGTCTAGGTCCAGCACTGAGGTAAGATAGAATAGTGCAACTAGCAGACTGTTTGGTGCATTTGGTGGATAGATTAGTGCATATGGTGATCAGTATGATGCAAATGGTGAAGAAGGGTCATTGTCAATAAACAATTAGGTGCTTTTGGTCAACAATTAGGCACTTTTGGAAGTAGTTAGGTACTCTTGGTAAAAAAGGGTCACTTTTAGTTTTGTATGCAAATGTTCTAATTTTTCTAAGGGATGACAAGTTGGTGATTGTGAATGTAGGTTGTACTTCCACCATTGATGTCTCGAGAACGACATCCAATGACACTGGTCTTGGTAGCAGACTTGGATGAGGATGCAAACTTGTTCCTTGAGGTGATGGGCTTATGGTATATGGCACATATGACACTAGTTCAAGTTCACTGTGTGATGATGATAGCGTTGGTGGAGTGACGATACAATGAACACATCTCATTCTTACTACCGACTAGTGAGATCAAGATCACCTTAGAGGATGTATGGAGGATCCTTCACATCCTAATCTACGAGGTGAGGGTGGTATATGATACTGACATAAGGGAGGTTGCACTTGCCCAACTATTGAAGATGCGTGATCTAGGGATCAAGGATGGGGAGATACACCCCAGTCAGATTAGGAGACAATTTGATTGGATCCAGCTAGTGGTGGCAGGTTTGATAGGAGGGGTACTGTTGGCAGGAGACACTACTTTGTTGAATAGTTGAGTGTTGTCATTGATGGAAACAAGAAATGGAACAAGGTTGGAATAGAGATTTTGGTCCAGTGAAGAAGACTTAGTCATTTTGACTAAGTGTTGGCAGTTCACATCAGACAGTGACAGAGAGGTAATGTAATGACTGGCATTGGTCCTGTTGGTTATTTTCCCAGAATGGATGCTTATTCCTAGTAATCCCTACAAAATAGCCATCATTGATCAACAAGATTCCTGGGCCAGGGGCCAATAGTATAGGAGATAGACTCTATAAATATCTCCTCTTCTTCTTTAGGCTCTGCAGAACCAAGGGGGGTATTCCCTATTCAACATCTATAAAATGCATCTATGTATTTGCTGGGATGTTGACACAAAGCAGATAAATCCTCTATTAAGCAGACCAAAACTGTGAGATAAGTGCAAAGGGGCTAGCTTTGGGTCTATGTTCAGTTGTAGACAGAGGATTTTGGATCCTAAAACTACTTCTAATGTCCTAAAGGTTTGTTTACGAAGTTTGAGTTTGATTTATATTTGGATGCAAAACTAGGACCTGGAGTGTAACCTCAATGCAAGGCTAGATTGGTGCCTATCCAGGGCTCGGAGTCGGAGTCAGTAGACATACACATGTGAATGGTCAGCATAAACATATACCAAAGACTGGGTATCAAGGGGATTTTATTATATCTACCTTACAGATATCTCCCAAAACAAAGTGTTTAGTCATTCATACTTAAAGGAATCCCTGCTGCAACATATTTTCTTAATGATTAATCTGAAACTTTTAATTTGTCCCTTGAACAAAGGTAGGAGATTAAACATTCAATACAGAAAATCTATATTCCTAAATCATAAATAACCCTTAGTTATTTAGACTCAAAAGAAAATATAGCCACAACTTGGAGACAAATGATTAAACACATGCAATCAGTGCATTTCTCATATAAAACAGCATGAAACAAGTTAAATTATGCATGAAACACACATGAGACTCATAAACTCACAGAACTTTGAGGACAGGGCCACCAACTAAGTTGTATTGTATCACAGAGCTAGAAGTTTGTCCAGTTTTCAACAACCAAAAATGAGTAACACAGTCCTCCTTATACAACAAGGAAGTGTACTCAACACATTAATTACAAGGCAAATCAAAAATTTGCCAGATATAATGCATCGTGAGAAAATGGTGCTCAAAATAGTTAATGCAATAGAGGGACAAGGAGAAAGGAACAGACGGAATCAGGATCTGGGCTGCTGCCTGAAGGTTCTCTTCGTAAGCTTGGTACTTGGCCGTTCAACCATCGGCCCATGCCTGTTTGCAATTTTGCCATAAATGGCTCAACCACCCTTAGCCCTTATTGAAATCTACAGTAGCGCGTCACTGAAGTTTTCCCGCTCAAAAAATGACTTCAAACACTCAGGAAAAAACCTTTGCTGCGGTCTCAAAGCATGGTCGTCAATCACCCTCTTGTCGCCAGGATCAACGGTACTCAAAAAATGTTGAAAAGTCATCAGCTAGTGAAAATGTGCCACGTAGGCACCTCACATTTCTATCACTGGCCTTTCCTTTCTTCATTTTACCTTTTCACCCTTGTACATACATGCTAAAATGCATATACAAACACCTTATATACAAGTCAGACCCCAAATTTTATTAGAACAATTTGAGAACCGGTTCAGATCCAGCTTGTATCTTAACCCTTTGTATATCGACATGTACAAACACCACATACATGCATGCCGCGGACTTCAAACCATTATGCATCTGAATGTACCTCCCTTTGAAGTCTGACTTGTATCTCTTTCACTGCATATCAGCTTGTATATCAGCATATACAAGTGCTTTATACAACCTACGGACCTAAAATATTTATTCACTACATTTTATTTCTCCTTCGGGTCCGGAATGCATATTTCCCCTCCTTGTATATTCAATTGTATATTTCAAATGTTTATCACATATACATTCACCTTTGTATGTCCTATCCGCGGGCCCCACCATTTGTATATCGGTCACTGTACATCATTCCTTTGCACATTTTTGAATGTATACAGCTGATGTATATTCCACTTTGCATATCCGTGGGCCCCACCAATTGCATCTCTGCCTCGCCACTGTAGCAAATGTATATTTGTTTGTATGTCAAATATACAAACCCCTTCATACAACTGCAGAATTTGAGACGGAATATTCGATGAATGCATACTTTCCTTGTATCTTTCAACGCTTGCATGTTGACTTGTATGTTAGAGATACATTCACCCTTGTACATTTTTCATTGTATGTGCTGGCGATGAACCTTTACACTGTAGCAGATGTATATCGGGCCCCCTTGTATATTTTTCATTGCATAAGACCCGATGTATATTGACATACATTCATTCCTACACATACAAACACATGATCTTCTACAGAATATTACCTCAATGTATCTTCCACCTTGAACCTGATATACAATTGAAAATGCATACAAGTGCAGAATATTCCCGAGAGTCTTGCGAAAGATTCCACTAATGTATATGCAACCCGATATACATTAAAACATGCATATAACTCAAATTTTCAACATTTTATGGAAGCCGATTAAGATTTCACAAGCCCGCCAACATGCAACTTGCATTTGCATATACAAGACTTAACATTTTTCATGAGTGCAACAGGAAAAGGTGGTAAAACACTCCATGCAGATGGAGGAACAATTTAAACCAGGGCACTAAGGGTTTGAAGAAACACACACAGGAATCTACAAACTCGAATCAAAACCCAAATCCCAGGTGAACACCACCAGTGGCTCCGACTGGGAACATGCAGACGCAAGACTGCAGCGAGAACCAAGCAACTCCGGGGCAAACCAAACAAAACCGAAAACTCAAAACACGACTGGCTATACAGGGCATGTACAAAATATTTACATTTAGTTTACAATGTGCACAGAAGATAACCCTTATAAGAAGTAAAGATTGAGGAACTGACCGTGCATTGGCAATTCCAACAATTCACCACTTAGGGCCTGGAGAAAGTAAGAATCTCCTCCATGAATGTCGCTGATTTGATACGGGCCCACCCACAAGGGCTCAAATTTACCGTGTTTGCCCTTATCCTGATTCCTTGCATTCCATACAAGAACCAAATCACCTCTCTAAAACTTTCTTTCTGTAGTTCTCTTATCAAACAGATATTTTACCCTTTCCTATCTTTTGATGTTTGTTTTATGTGCCTCCCTTCTCACTTCATCTAGTGCAACCAGTTGATTTATTCTTTCAGTCATTGGATCTCTGATCTCCTCCATTTTTTCTTGTATTAATTTGTAAACTGGCAAAAAGTTGTTTACAGGCAATTTAGCCACTACACCATATACCAATTCAAAAGGAGATCTTCCAATTGCTTTCTTGATTGTTATTCTTTCAGCCCACAATGCCATTTTTAGCTTTGAATCCCAAGCCCTTTTGTTTTTACCTACCATTCTCTTTACAATCTTCATGAGGCTTTTGTTGCTCGACTCAGCCTGACCGTTTCCATGTGGGTGATATGGTGATGCATGTAACAAATTAATTCCATAATTACTGCAAAAATCAGTAAATTTTCCAGACCTGAAGCACATAGCATTATCTATGACTAATTTTACCGATACTCCAAATCTAATAATAATATTTTCTAGAGTAAAATCCATCACCACTTTGCTGGTAGCTCTTTTGGTCGGGATGGCCTCGATCCATTTGGTGAAATAATCAGTGGCAACCAGAATCCAACTATGCCCTCCACTTGATTTTTCTGAGATTTCCCCTATAAAATCAATTCCCCATTGTTGAAATGGAGCTTCCACAGTTACAGTCTTAAGGGGCAATGCACCTTCATACCTTAATTTCCTTGAGAACCTTTGACAAGGATCACATTTTCTTATCATTTTGTGTGCATCTGAGAAGAGGGTTGGCCACTAGTATCCAGCTCTGAGGATTTTGTGGGCTGTTGTATAGGCAACATAGTGTCCACCACACACTCCAATGTGCATGTCACTGAGAATATCTTTGGCTTGATTTTCATCAACACAACTGAGTAACACACCATCATGATTTCTCCAATACATCTCTCCTTGAACAATGATGTATTTAATAGCCTGTAGCTTTAAAGTCCTTTTCTGACTATCACTGAAGTGGGAAGGACAGTTAAAATTCTACAAATAGTATATTATGTCCCTATACCATTCAGATTCTAACATATTTATAACTTCATTATGCACTTCATTCACTTGGCATGCCTTTAGATTTGACTATGTCATTAGCTTTGCTAAACCTTGTCCTCTTACCAACTTTGTGATTTGTATTTCAATGTTGAACTCCTGCAGTTTGTTTATCCACCTGCATCTTCTTCTAGTTACCTCCTGCTGAGTAAATATATCTTTGACGGCTGCATGAGGCACATATGCAATTACTTGTGAGCCTACCAAATAGGGCTTGAAGCTCTTGACTACTCTGACTAATGCATACGCCTGCTTCTCCATTATATCATACTTTAATTCAGCAGCCTGCAATGACCTACTAAAGAAAGCTATAGGCTGTTCAAACCCTTCTTCATTTTTTTACAATAGGCATGCAACAACAGTATGGAAAGAAGCAAATGAAAACAATTGAAATGGCCTAGAAAAATCTAGAGATTTTAAAACAGGAGCCATCTTTATTGCCTCCTTTATGTCTTGAAATGATTTGGTTGCTTCATCTTCCCATTTGACAATTGCATTCTTCTTCAGCATTTTAGAGATCTCCTTGGTGGCTCTGCAAAATTAGGAACAAATCTCCTAACAAAATTAATCTGTCCAAAGAAGGACTGAACACCTTTTACTATTTTTGGGATTTGAATTTTGTCAATCGCAGCCACCCTTTCAGGATCAATCCTGACTCCATCCTTGGAAACAATGTGTCCAAGCAGTTTTCCTTCTACAACCCCAAAAGCACATTTCTTTGGGTTGAGTGAGATGCCATACTCTAATGCTCTAATAAAAATTTGTTCCAAATGCAAACAGTGTTGTTCTTCTTTCTTTGAAAAGGTAGTTAAGTCATCTTGATACACATCCAAGATTGAATCAATTAATCCTGCAAAAGCAACATCCATTGCCCTCTGAAATGTGGCACCTGCATTTGTCAGTCCAAATGGCATCCTAACATATACATATGTTCCCCATGGAGTAGTGAAAGCAGTCTTGAACTGTTCTGACTCCTTCACTTTCACTTGATTGTGTCCTGAGAATCCATCCATCATAGATAGAAGCTCACAGCCAGTTACCTTCTGCAACATGGCCTCCATGTTTGGTAATGGATAATTGTCTTTCAAAGAAGACACATTTAAATTTCTAAAATCCACACAAAGTCTGATGTCACCATTCTTTTTTCTGACTGGGACAAGGTTAGACACCCAAGTTGAATGTCTGATAGGCATGATTATTCCAGCCTCCCTAAGCTTCATGAGTTCTTCCTGCATTTTAGGAGCTAAAGTTGGGTTGATAGGCCTCTATTTTTGTCTAAATGGTTTAGCTCCAGGCTTCAAAGGGATTTCATGCTAAAATAAATCCTCCCTATAAGCTTTCAGGTCCTCATATGACCAAGCAAACACATGCTTATACCTTCTTAGCAATGCAATCAACATAATTCTGATATGTGGTTTGAGTTGTTTGGCAATGTATACCCTTTTGGGAACATGAGATGTCCCCAAATTTATCTCTTCTAAACCATTCTTGTTTGTTGGAGATGACTTTGTGACAAGTTGGTCCCTATTGTCAAAAACTCTCTCTAAAGAAACTAACCCTCTAGGGATTTTATTTGTTTTTAGCTGAATTACTTCCTTCCCTAAGAGAGTTTCTTTCCCATCTACTACCTCTACAAAATTCTGAAAATCGATTTCCTGGTTCTCATATTCATCAATACAATGCAGAAATCTCAATAAATCTTTATCATCATCAAACACTTGCCAGCTGCATACATTATCTGGCATTGCAGGTCTAAGTTTGACCTCAACATTTGTTACATCTAACAAAGTTATATCATCTGGCCTTACAGCGACATTAGCTAGAAAATCTGCCCTGACATTCTTTGATCTCTCTATCCAATTTATTGAAAATGCATCAAACAATTCAATTGTATCCCAAACAACATGCTTATATTGTTTTAATTTCTTATTTTCTGATGCATACTTATCTCTAACTTGGGAAACAATAAGCTCTGAATCACCAAACACCTTGAGCATCTTAATTCCATGCCTCAAAGCGACATTCAATCCTAATAACAGAGCCTCATACTCTGCAATATTATTTGTACAGGCAAACTTCAACAAGAAAGAGAATTTTAGAAGTTTACCAGATGGAGACAGAAATACAATCCTAGAACCAGAGCCATCCTTCGAGCAAGCTCCATCAAAATACATGGTCCAGATGCCCTGTTGATCAGACTTTTGAATGCACATGTCTCCCTCTTTACCTTCTTTAACATCTGAGACAACTCTGAAATTATCATATTCGGTGTTCACAAAGCATATCTGTTCCTCTAATTCTTGATTCTCCACTGTCTTTGATGATCTTTCCTCCCTGATTAGTTTGGCATTCCTACCATTCATAGGGATCATAGCATATGACAGATCTAATTGCATACTTCCACCAATCAACGCTGCCCACCTTCTTTACATCAACATGCCATATTGTGGCTTGATATCAACAACTGTTATGTTCATTTTGTAGGTCTTTTCAAGATATGCTGCCAGTCTGAAATCGACATCTTTCATAATTCCAATGACAGGTACCTCCCTAGCATCCATTGCATAGCACTTCCCGCATGCCTTATCTATCTTTAACCCAGCTTGCTGCATGATGGCCAAAGGCATGATGTTCGTTGATGCTCCTGAGTCGAGCATACAGTTTCTAATTATTCTTCCATTTATGACAAGGGAGACATAAAATGGTTCCACTTGTGAAGGGCACTTTGTCATGGTCATCCCCAAATATACCTCAGGAACTTCATCTTCTTCAACGCACGTGGCCTGTTTCTTGGCCTAAGGTTCATCATTCTGCTTGATCTGACAAGGTGTTCCTGAGATTAAGGACACAACCTTATTTATGAACTCGTCTACTTTCATCAGTTCCATTAGTGGAACAGAGACTTTTATTTGAGACAAGACCTGAGTGATGTCAAATGGAGCATAATTTTGTATGACAGTTGTAGCTTGCTCCACAGTTTTACTTCCATCCTGAGTTGATCTAGCTTTAGCTTTTATAGCTCCTTGACTGTCATTCTTGCTCTTAGAATTTCTACTTTGATCCTCAACCTGGTGAACTGTGTTTTCTATTTTTTGAGAATCGTAACCTATTTTTTGCTTAAAACCATGTTTATTATTGTTCCATTGTTTCTTATATGTTTCAGTCCCCTTATAATTTTGCACTAGTTGGCTCACAAAAGTGTTCTCTGGTTGAGCTGTACCACTTACCTGAGCCTTACCTCTAAGATTGTAATTGCTCTTGACTTGAGCTACTGCTGCTGCTGTGAGGGCTCTAATTTCTTCATCTGAAGGTCTCCTCAAATTACTCAGGAAGTTATGTGAATCCTGAGCATAGGCATAATTGTCCTCTTCATCCTCATCATATGGGAACTGTTGGCAGACCTGAATTTCATTATCTACATTTGCATTAGCATCATGAAAAGAGTATCCTCTGTTTGTAGACAACATATTGACATTATCATCCTCCATGCAATGCGGCTCATTGCAATCATCACAGGCAACAACATTATTATATAGAGACTGAGCAATCATACATTGTGACTGTGAATGAGGCATTTGGTAGATTATACACCATGGGGTGTCATTAACAATATTTATAGCTTTCTTCAAAGGATCATGAGTTTCCTTTGTATTCTGAGCTCTTGGATTTGTATTGTTGTGCAAGAGGACGGGTTTACCATCACGCCAATTAGTATGATACAGCATATCATGTAATGATGGTCTTCTTTCTTGCCTTTGGTAAACTGGCCTGTCAGGACCTATCCCCTTTTCATTTTTAGCTATTCTATAACTTAGGTCCTTAACAACATTTGTTAATTTATTTATTTTATACTCAAAAGTAGATGCATCACCTTGGATACTCTGAGATTTAGTGTTTGGATTTTGTAGAATTTTCACATCATCCCTTCTATTTGTCTTACCAAATGCCTTCCTGTTATTTTCAATATGAGTTGCTATTTTGAAGGCATCCCTAAGGCTGTGAGGTCCCTTGTCTCTTAATCCATAAGCTATCTTGGCATCAAAAGCATTTATGTACAACATTATGCACATAGGTTCATTAGGCCTCAAGTCCTGTGGCAATTTGTTCAATACCTTCATGAATCTAGCATTGAAATCAGCAACTTGTGCATTTGATCCTTTGGTAATGCCAGTGAACTCATTAATGAATAAACTAGGATCAGTTTTGTCACCATATTGTTCCTTGAATATTCTCCTAAATTCATCCCATGATGAAATGCTTCTGTCAGGCAGACCTTTGTACCACTCCTTGGCTTCATCAACTAAGGATTGCATGAATGATTTCATGAAAACATCCTCATGCTCAACCTCAAAGTTGTCCTTGATATTCTAAAAAGCTTTTAGATGGTCTTCACCTGACACAGTATTATTTCCTAAAAATTTAGGCACTTGCAGCCTCACATGTTTGTCAATAGGATTTGGATAACCAGGAATGCCATCAAAAACTAGTTGTCTGAATCTGTCCAACTGCATTGGCTGTCTACCAAATTAGTTAGCATTGGCATTTCTATTTGCATTCTGATTTCTTATGTTATTTAATGGTATTCTAGCATTATTTGCATTCTGTCTTTGATCACTATGTTGATCCTAGACCTCATTCCTTTGTTGATTTCTCTGCACATTTGTATTTTCAAGGGTAGGAATTGAATCATTCTGAGCAACTCTCAGGGCTCGCACTTTCTGTCTCATGTCATATCTGATTTTCACTGCTTGCAGATATTCTATTTCTGCCCTTAAGCTGTTAATTTCATTGGCTAGTTCCTCCTCTCTAGGCATAGAAGAGGACGGTTTTATCACATTTTGATCATCATTATCATCATCCCTTAGGGATTCAGCTTCTTCAAATCTGTCAGGGGAGTCATGGAAAGGGCGTTCTTGAAACACTTCTGACCTTATTGTCAATCCACCACCCTACTGTCTCTCATACACATTCTGAATTTCAGCCTCGTGTTTAAAAAAAAGGTATTGTCTGCTCTGAAGATCCTGGATTGTCCCGAATAAATTCATTTTTCCTGGGGTTAGGAGAACCATCTTGACTGGCTCGAACAGTCCCCTTTTTCCTATACATTATTTTTGTGGGTAACTCTTCAAACAGAGTATTACGCTGGGATCTTCTCCCTTGCATACAAATTTTTACTTTACCGGTTGGGAGATTGGTTCGGAGTCGCCACCTATTACTAGGAATTATTTTCTTTTGGAATCAGGGTTCTTTTACTTCACATCCCCAGCGGAGTCGCCAAAATCTGTTGGTTGTTTTCCCAGACTGGATGCTTATTCCCAGTAATCCCTACAAAATAGCCATCATTGATCAATAGGATTCCCGGGCCAGGGGCTAACAGTATAGGAGATAGACTCTATAAATATCTCCTCTTCTTCTTTAGGCTCTGCAGAACCAAGGGGGGTATTCCCTATTCAACATCTATAAAATGCATCTATGTATTTGCTGGGATGTTGACACAAAGCAGATAAATCCTCTATTAAGTAGACCAAAACTGTGAGATAAGTGCAAAGGGGCTAGCTTTGGGTCTATGTTCAGTTGTAGACAGAGGATTTTGGATCCTAAAACTACTTCTAATGTCCTAAAGGTTTGTTTACGAAGTTTGAGTTTGATTTATATTTGGATGCAAAACTAGGACCTGGAGTGTAACCTCAATGCAAGGCTAGATTGGTGCCTATCCAGGGCTCGGAGTTGGAGTCAGTAGACATACACATGTGAATGGTCAGCATAAACATATACCAAAGACTAGGTATAAAGGGGATTTTATTATATCTGCCTTACAGATATCTCCCAAAATAGAGTGTTTAGTCATTCATACTTAAAGGAATCCCTGCTGCAACATATTTTCTTAATGATTAATTTGAAACTTTTAATTTGTCCCTTGAACAAAGGTAGGAGATTAAACATTCAATACAGAAAACCCATATTCCTAAATCATAAATAACCCTTAGTTATTTAGACTCAAAAGAAAATATAGCCACAACTTGGAGACAAATGATTAAACACATGCAATCAGTGCATTTCTCATATAAAACAGCATGAAACCAGTTAAATTATGCATGAAACACACAACATGAGACTCATAAACTCACAGAACTTTGAGGACATGGCCACCAACTAAGTTGTATTGTATCACAGAGCTAAAAGTTTGTCCAGTTTTCAACAACCAAAAATGAGTAACACAGTCCTCCTTATACAACAAGGAAGTGTACTCAACACATTAATTACAAGGCAAATCAAAAATTTGCCAGATACAATGCATCGTGAGAAAATGGCACTCAAAATAGTTAATGCAACAGAGGGACAAGGAGAAAGGAACAGACGGAATCAGGATCTGGGCCGCCGCTTGAAGGTTCTCTTCGTAAGCCTAGTACTTGGCCGTTCAACCATCGGCCCATGCCTGTTTGCAATTCTTCCATAAATGGCTCAACCACCCTCAGCCCCCATCGAAATCTGTAGCAGCGCATCACTGAAGTTTTCCTGCTTAAAAAATGACTTCAAACACTCAGGAAAAAACCTTCGCTGTGGTCTCAAAGCATGGCCGTCGATCACCCTCCTGTCGCCAGGATCAACGGCACTCAAAAAATGCTGAAAAGTCGTCAGCTAGTGAAAATGTGCCATGTAGGCACCTCACATTTCTATCACTGGCCTTTCCTTTCTTCATTTTACCTTTTTGCCCTTGTACATGCATGCTCAAATGCATATACAAACACCTTATATACAAGTTGGACCCCAAATTTTATTAGAACAATTTGAGAACCGGTTCAGATCCGGCTTGTATTTTAACCCTTTGTATATTGACATGTACAAACACCACATACATGCACGCCGCGGACTTCAAACCATTATGCATCGGAATGTACCTCCCTTTGAAGTCCGGCTTGTATCTCTTTCATTGCATATCGGCTTGTATATCAACATATACAAGCGCCTTATACAACCTACGGACCTAAAATATTTATTCACTACATTTTATTTCTCCTTCGGGTCTGGAATGCATATTTCCTCCTTGTATATTCAATTGTATATTTTGAATGTATATCACATTTACATTTGCCTTTGTATGTCCTGTCCGCGGGCCCCACCATTTGTATATCGGTCATTGTACATCATTCCTTTGCACATTTTTGAATGTATACAGCTAATGTATATTCTGCTTTACATATCCGCGGGCCCCACCAATTGTATCTCTGCTTCGCCACTGTAGCAAATGTATATTTGTTTGTATGTCAAATATACAAACACAAATATACAAACCCCTTCATACAACTGCAGAATCTGCGACGGAATATTCGATGAATGCATACTTTCCTTGTATCTTTCAATGCCTGCATGTTGACTTGTATGTTAGAGATACATTCACCCTTGTACATTTTTCATTGTATGTGCTGGGGATGAACCTTTACACTGTAGCAGATGTATATCGGGCCCCCTTGTATATTTTTCATTGCATAAGACCCGATGTATATTGACATACATTCATTCCTACACATACAAACACAAGATCTTCTACAGAATATTCCCTCAATGTATCTTCCACCTTGAACCCGAAATGCAATTGAAAATGCATACAAGTGCAGAATATTCCCTGGAGTCTTGCGAAAGATTCCACTAATGTATATGCAACCCGATATACATTAAAACATGCATATAACTCAAATTTTCAACATTTTATGGAAGCCAATTAAGATTTCACAAGCCCGCCAACATGCAACTTGCATTTGCATATACAAGACTTAACATTTTTCATGAGTGCAACAGGAAAAGGCAGTAAAACACTCCATGCAGATGGAGGAACAATTTAAACTAGGGCACTAAGGGTTTGAAGAAACACACACAGGAATCTACAAACTCGAATCAAAACCCAAATCCTAGGTGAACACCACCAGGTCCACAGTTGAAGATCAGATCATACGGTTCAGGTATGTTGTTTGTAGTCCTTAAGTGATCTTATATCCAAAATTTCAGCCCATGATAAGTATTGGAAGTATATCTTCAAACACTCTAAGTCTGGTAGAGCAAAGTACAGTGCTATTCAGAATAGTACACTCAGTTGTTTTGGTCCGTATTCTTCTGGTTTTACATATCTTGATATGCGGATTTGAGGTGTTGTAAACACTTGTATAAATTGTCTAAATCTAGAGTTGTAGGTTCTGAGGTTCACCAGAAAGATAGTTACAAGCTGCTGAGTATCGCTACACTGTTTGATAGAGTTTGACTATGACAGGGTATGAATTATGATGATCCGCATTTTGTTGCTAAAGGATATTTTTTCTTGTGGTTCTTAAGGCATGATCTCTGATGTCTAAGGAGTCTTTGATATGATTTTGAGAAAGTATTGTGGTCTGCAGTGAAAGTTGTGATCTGACAGTTAGACTATGTTAGTAACAATATGTGTTTGAGGCTGACATGATATTTGATTTGTGTGCGGTAAGTTCTATTGATTAGAACTTTATCCTAAGTGATTTTTTAGTTGGAGCCAACATATGAGAAAGTGTTTCAAATGTTCTTTAGGTCTGCTATGTATTTTAGTGAGTGGATTTGGCCGACAAGCTACAAGTTTATTAACTATACACTACATCTAAGTAGGCTAACTTAATGTGAAGATTTTAAGTGTTGTAGATATATATGGGATCGAATTTAGCATTTGGTGTGTGTGGTGTGTGAATGTGAATAAAGGTGTGTGTGACATGTGAAGTAAAGTGATTGTGTGGAAGTAATAAGAGCAGAAGAAGATAGATCTTGCTCCTATGTAAAAGCAAAGCAATGAAACAGAGCAGTTAGAGATAAAGAGATTTGAGACAATATTTCTATGCTTCATTGGAGCTATAACTATGCATGTGTTGATGCAATCTGAGCAGTTCAAATTGGTAGTGAGCCATTCTTCTTTCTTATTTCTTTCTCTAGGCATTGAACCTATTTTGGTAGTGAGCCTTTCTTGCAGTGAGCATTTCTCTGGGCAGTGAGCCTTCTTGTAATCCAGTATTGTGCTATATTAATATATTGTGAGCTAACACTCATCGTGGTTTTTCCCTTTTTGGGTTTTCCACGTAAAAATCCTGGTGTTCATGTGTTATTTCTTTATGGTTGTTGTTCCTATGTTAATTCTACTTTCATATTATTAATTTTTGAGATTGGATTAATAAACTTGTTAACAAGTGGTTTTGTGGAATACTGATTCACCCCCCCTTCTCAGTATTCCTTACTATCAACAATTGGTATCAGAGCAAGGTTCCTTGGAAGAAGCCTAACTGCTTGAGGAAGATTTGGGAGAGTTCACTTATGGCAGCCAGGAGATTTGGAAATTTCTCAAACAATGTTGAACTGGAAGCAACTCGTATTGATCTTGAAAAGTCTAAAGCAAAAGTCAGGGATCTGAAGGATACCTTACAAGAAGTTGATGAATGTATTTCAAAGTTAAAAGAACAAGTTAAGAAATTCAAAGAAAAATATAAAGAGGTTAGTGATCAATTGATATCAGAAAATGAAACCCTAAATGATTTGGAAGTGGAAGTTATGGAAAGAGAAAAAGTAGAAGAAAATTTGAATCTAATGGTAAAAAGCAAGTCAGAAGATTGTGTCAAACTTGAAAAAGAAATTGTGAGCCTGAAAGCAGACTTGGACAAAGCCAAGAGCTATGAAGAAAAGTTCAAGATAAGTTCTACAAAACTTGATGAGATGATTGCTAGTCAAAAGAGTTCAGATGATAAGCAAGGCTTAGAATTTGAGAAAGGAGAAAGTTCAAGATCAAGTCAAGGAAATTTTCATTTGAAGCAAAACAAAGGTAACCAGTTCAGGAATACAAAAGAAACACTTAGAAGATCTCTGGTCAAATAGCTAAATGCTCAAAGGTACTCATCTTTCAATGGATATTGTTTTAATTGCAAAAAGTTTGGTCATAAAGCTACCCAGTGTAGGAGTAGAATAAATCAGAATGTTTCATCATTCTCTGGTCAATGTTTCAATTGCAAGAAAATTGGTCATAGATCAAATGAATGCAAAAATCTGGTAAGAAATGGCTTTCAAAATACTCAATCATTCAATGGAAGATGTTTTGCATGCAATAGATTTGGACACATGGCTAATCAATGTAGATCAAGGATGAATTCATTCAAGGGAAGGAATCTAGGACAAGGAAACATTGTGTGCTATAACTACAACAAAATTGGACATGTTGCAAGAGTTTGCAGAAGCAAGAATGTGAAGAAAAATTACTGTACTGAAGAAAGGAAAACAGAGCAGAGGAATGATAAGGGAAAAGAAAAATCTGATTCGGTTGAAACTCATAAAGAAATGGACAAGATTTGGATCAATAAAGAAATAATTGAAGTTAAGGATGAATCCACACTAGCATCTGGTGCAGATACTTCCTTCGGGAAGTAAATTTGGAGCTTTGGCTTAGGGGGAGAAGTGTTGAAAATCCAAAACCTCCAGCCAGATAGTTAGTGTTGGAGTCTGACACAAAGATATGTGGTGGAATCTGATATGAAAGATCTTTTGGAAGAAAATTTAGAAGAAAATGAGTCGGTGCGGCACATTGCGGAGAAATTTTGATCGATTGTATCTATCAGAGAAATTTTTGAGAATGTGCATTTATGACGATTAGGTCAAGTGAGAAGGATAAAAAGAAACTCATTTACCTTCTAACTCACTTTGCATTCAAGCCACTAGATATCCAACAGAGATTAAAGCAAGATGTCAAGTGATAACAAAAATTCAAACAACTCAGAGTGATTCAGGCGAAGAAAAACCGAATTCAGCATAATAAGGTATTTACTGTTGGAACTTTATTGTATATCTGTTGAATCTTTGCAATGGCAACCCCACAAGTTGTTGATATCACTAAGCGACACCGACCTAAATTCAAGAAACATCCCTACAAAGCAACCAAAGTTGATCAAATGGGTGCATTTTCAGATATACCATATGGAGTTCTGTATGTGGAAGATGTTAGGGCATTTATTCATGTTGCCTTAGATGAGCATGGCGACAACAGATTTTCAGATTTATATCTGAAGCATTTAAGTGATGATCAATTTGACCTAAAGGAAGAATAGAAAGTCCTGAGAGAAGAAATTCATTCAGTTTGTAGAGTTCCCTACATTCACAGAAAATGAATGGGTCTAGTATATCTTGAGCCAAATTCACGACAAATTCATGTGGTTAGGGCAGTCCTTCAAAATCACTAAGGAGGCAATTAGGGCAGTGATAGGGTTAAACTCCACCAGAGGTGTGCCCTTGCTGAAAGCCATAAAGAATCAAACTATTACAGAAGCCACCGGAGCCCAATTTGATAAAAGGGCATTAACAGTAAATGACATCACGGACCATGCGGTAAGATTTGCTTCTATGGTCATTGGATACAAGAATTATTTCTCAAACTGAGAGAACTTTGTCTCCGGTACTGCAATATACACTGTTTATCAAATGGTCAAAGAAAATGTAGATTATGATCTATGTGAGTTGCTAAGGAATTAACTGTTGGAGAATCTTAAGAAGATCAAAGAAAGCAAAAAACATCCGTTCAAATTTGGTATGTTGATTATCTGTCTATTTTTCTATTTTATGAATGAGTTGCCAAACATGAAGAATAGGTTCTGGTTAAGTAGCAAACCTGTTGCTGTACAAATTAGAGATCATCTCAATAGTATTAGAAGCCATGATGAACAAAAAGCAGCACTATGGGGGTAATTTAAGAATTTCCAAAACATGATGCATTCAAGAGAAAGAATCTCTAAGGAAATTGTTGAAAAGTATAAGGATACCATTTGTTTTATGGTTACAAAAGATCAATGTTTGATGGAGGCTATTGAGCCTAGGACAGTCTGGGTTTTACCAAAGGGGTATGAAGTGGATGGACAAATACTAGACAACTATGCTCAACATATGCTAAGAAAACCCAAGGACAATAGGGAAGAAAGGTTTGGAACCTATGAGGAACTATATGTGAAAATTCATGTTGAACTCAGACAACCAAAAATCTAGGAAGGTAAGGAAGGAGGTAGAAAAATTTGCATTAAAGTACAGTTTCACAAAAGAACAAGTTAAAGAATCAAGAGAAAAAGCACAAGCAAAAAGAGAGTGAACTGGTCAAGGCTCTGAAAGAGCCCAAAAGAAAATAAGAAAGGTCTGAAGTGACTCAGAGGTCTACAAGGAGTTCTGCCACTTCCTCCGGTCCCACACCATCTGCAAGTGTGGAGAAACCATCCAAGAAATCCACTGACAAAGGCACAAAAAGATGGAAAATGAAAGGTAGAAGGATGTATGTTAGTGTAGGAAGAACCAATGAAGAAGAGACAGAGTCTGATGAAGAAGTGAAAAAGATGAAATCTGAGGATACTAAAGCCTCTGGAAGCAGCAACGAGAAGCCCTCCAGAAGGGATAAACCCAACAAAAGACCAAGAGTAGATGAGCCTTAGATGGAAAAAGCCACAATAACACTTGTAGATGTATTGAAGTCTGTCACTGTTGATGGTAATCTGAAACCTATGGCTCAATTTTATGATGATTACAATGATGTTGACAAAAGGATTTTAGAAGATGCCACCATATAGTATCTCAATATATACAATAGAGTCCTCATTGAGATCATTTCTGATCTCCCAGACAACTTAGCTAGCATACTGTCAGCCAGAAAGGAAACTGCTATGGCCAAGGACACTGAGCTCAGACAACATATATTAACAAAGTTGTGTCTGGAGATTACTCCTGAAGAGAAAGGCAAAATCTCCAAAGAGCTCAAGGAGAAGTTCAGAACCAAGAAAAGAATGAACTCACTAATGTTAGGATAAATTGATAAAGTGGTCAGAGAAACTGAGGAGATCACTTTGAAAATATTGAAGAAATACAATCTCCCTAACATTTATGACAATAAAGAAACTGATATTGGAGATGATACATCTATTCCAAAAGTAAACCTTGAATAGGAAATAGATGAAGATGACAAAGTGACTGAGGAGAAAGAAGTACCTACTGATGACACTGAAACAAGATCGTCTCCGAAACATCAAGCTGAGGATAAAACTGACAAGGAGAAGACTGAGGAAGAATAGGTCAAGGAAATTCCTCCACCAGAACAAAAGTAGGACACCAATAAGGACAAGGATCTAGATGACCTGGAGCAGAGCCTGAAAGAAGAAGTCTCTGCTACACCAAGAGACACTGCAAAATCAGTTAAGGAACTTTTGGAGAAAGAAAAAGAAGTTTTGAATGAGCTTGAATTTCTACATGGTCCAATAAACTTGAATGCAATGCCCCTTGTACAAAAACTCAGATTGGCTTCTATTGTACAGGCAAAAGCAAGAGAGGAAATGTTGAAGTCTCACATAGAGGATAGTGAGCTCATTGGTGAGGCATCTAGCATTTTGGAGAAAGTGATGCCAACATACCAGAAAGACACCTCTTTGTCATTAGTAAATCAACTTAAAGGACTTATAAACTTTGTAACTAAACATTTTGAATCTTTTGAGAAATCTGTAGAAATAAAAAGTTAGGCAAGAGTTTAATGAGAAAAGATTGAATGAGTTGAAGAAAATGATAGCTAATGATAAAGCCCAGTTAGATAATAGGATAAAAAGCATTCAGAGTGTCATTAAAGAAGTTGGTGACATTTACAAATTTTGTTTATCCTGGATGGAAGTCACAAAGAAAATAGAAGAGAAGATAAAGGATTTGGAGCATAAATTGATGAACACTTCCAAGGCATTTGATCCGGTAGTAGAATCAGTTAGCAGCAAGGAAAGTCAAGTCATCAACTTTCACAATGACTTGAGCAATCTAATAAGTGAGAGGGATCAAATTAGAACTAGAATGTGTCAGCTAAGAGGACTAATCAGTCCTAAGTTAGACTCTATGTTTAATCTTGCAGCTGAAGCACAAACAACTTCACAAAGTGACACACCCTCTGATCTTCACAAGGCAGAGACCTTAGTTTTCCTACTTAGTGGTCACATTCAAATTTTGGACAATGCTAAGAAAGGCTGGGATGGTGAGCTGGCCCAAATTAAGAACATTTTCAATGACATCCTCCAGCACATGTAAAATAAAGTTAAAAATTGTACTTGTACATATGCGGTAGAGTATAGCAATTTTTGCAGTTTTGACAATTTTTGATTCCGGAACCTACACCTTTGCCATTGATGTCAAAGGGGGAGAAGAAGATCAGTGAAAAATGGGCAAACATATCAGGGGGAGAAGAAATATAGAGTGTACATAGAAAGGGGGAACAGTGAAGGCAGTCAAGCATTTTTCACTAAGTGTTGCCATCAATGCCAAAGGGAGAGATTGTTGGCAAGAGACACCGCTCTATTGAATAGTTGAGTGTTGTCATTGATGGCAACAAGAAATAGAACAAGGTTGGAATTTTGGTCCGGTGAAGAAGACTTACTCATTTTGACTAAGTGTTGGCAGTTCACATGAGACAGTGACAAAGAGGTAATGTAATGACTGGCATTGGTCTGCAGTTGAAGATCAGATTATGCGGTTTAGGTATATTTTTTGTAGTCCTTAAGTGATCTTATATCCAAGATTTCAGCCCATGATAAGTACCAAAAGTATATCCTCAAACACTCTAAGTCTGGTAGAGCAAAATACAATGCTATTCAGAATAGTACACTCAGTTGTTTTGGTCTGCATTCTTCCAGTGTTGTAAACACTTGTATGAAGTGTCTAAATCCAAAGTTGTAGGTTTTGAGGTTCACCGGAAAGATAGTTACAAGCAATTGAGTATTGCTACACTATTTGATAGAGTTTGACTGTGATAGGGTCTGAATTATGATGATCTGAATTTTGCCGCTAAAGGATATTTTGCTTTGCGGTTCTAAAAGTATGATATGTGATGTCTAAGGAGTCTTTGATATGATTTTGAGAAAGTATTGTGGTCTGTAGTGAAAGTTGTGATCTAACAATTAGACCAAGTTAGTAACAATCTGTGTTTGAGGCCGACATGATAGTTTGATTTGTGTGTGGTAAGTTCTATTTATTAGAACTTTATCCTAAGTGGTTTTGTAGTTGGAGCCAACATATGAGAAGGTGTTTCAAATGTTCTTTAGATCCGCTATGTATTTTGGTGAGTGGATTTGGCTAACAAGCTACAAGTTTATTAACTATATGCCTCATCTAAGTAGGCTAACTTAATGTGAAGATTTTAAGTGTTGCGGATATATGTATGGGATCAAATTCAATGTTTGGTGTGTGTGGTGTGCAAATGTGAATAAAGGTATGTGCGACATGTGAAGTAAAGTGATCGTGTGGAAATAATAAGAGCATAAGAAGAGAGATCTTGCTCCTCTGTAAAAGCAAAGTAGTGAAATAGAGCAATCAGAGATGAAGAGTTTTGAGATAGTATTTATGTGCTTCATTGGAGTTGTAACCATGCATGTGTAGATGCAATTTGAGCAGTTCAAATTGGCAATGAGCCATTCTTCTTTCTTCTTTCTTTCTCTAGGCAGTGACCCTTTCTTGCAGTGAGCATTTCTCTGGGAAGTGAGCCTTCTTGTAATCCAGTATTGTGCTATATTAATATATTGTGAGCTAACACTCACTGTGGTTTTTCCCTTTTTGGGTTTTCCACGTAAAAATCCTGGTGTTCATGTGTAATGTCTTTATGGTTGTTGTTCCTATGTTTATTCTGCTTTCATATTATTAATTTTGAAGATTGGATTAATAAACTTATTAAGAAGTGGTTTTGTGGAATACTGATTCACCCCCCATCTTAGTATTAATAGGTACTTATGCCAGACCAATGCTCTTGTGGATTTTTAGTAGGATGGGGTCATGTTTTGGAGGGTATGTTTACACATGGCATCAGATATGCATGGGGGCCTTCTAGGCTAGCTATATCATGACATGCACCAGGTTGTTTATAGATATGGTTTGAGTTTGGCTATTGGGATTACGCTACTGCATGTGTAGATAGGGGAGCACATAGAGGTGACATGACCCATCTTGAAAAAACATCGAGAGGCAAGAAAACCCTTTATTCATTTATATGATGGGGTTTTGACACACATGTGAATCAAAGAGTTGACCTACTAGCGGTGGACGTTGGATGAGCTAGACACTGTGATATGATGACCTTGGTGAGACTGTGAACTATGGTAGGATGATGTAGAGTAGTTTCTATACTGTCGACAGGGGAGATACCTCTTCAGCCATACCATGTACATTATTGAGAGATTCCTTCTGGATTGAGTACTTTGGTAGTTTGGATTGCCCCAACTGGTGCCAGTAGGGGAGGCCATTTTTGCACACATGTGAAGTGATATGCCTGAGTGGGGCCTATAGGTTGTAGTTGCTACTATGTTGGTAGAGTTTGATATGCTTTCTCTAGTAAACTTGGATCCAGTAGGTGGTGATGCTGACCTAAGGACTACTCCTGAGTATGATGCCTGGTGGTTGGCACGTCGGTCGACCAGATTAACTATCCCTGGGGTGGTAGATAGGCACCAAAGATAGATAGTGGGAGAGCTAGTTGGTTGAGAGATAGGTAAAGGGCTAGGTAGGGCTCGATGACAGAGGTAGAGGGTTGCAATGGTGGAGGAGGTCATCTAGTAGGATGTGGTGATGGAGGAGTGGGAGCAGGCTGAGGCTAGACAATAGGGATAGGGTAAGTCTAGACAACAGGATGTTCCTATTGTGGGTTCAGAGCTAGAGAAAGCACATCACCTGTTGGAGGTAGAGACTCATAGATGGAAGAGGGCATAACTACTCTTGGTGAGACTCCACCAAGAGCGGGATGATGTGATGGCTGAGTTGTAGCAAGCACAGGCTGCAGGATAGGTATAGTCATAGGGACAGGGCAGATACCTAGAGAATATCTAGGGGAGATTGCCCAGATTACAAAAGAGAGAGACATAGCCATAGCCATGTATCTCCGAGTAGATAAAACCCTACAAAGGGTGACATAGGAGCGATATACAAGCCGAGCTATGATTAGAGTTGACCAACCCATGATGGCTCTAGTCAATGAGTTATCCAAAGTACAGTAGGAGATGACTAAGATGATCAAGGAGGTTGAGTCTTACAGGGGGTTATACCAAAATGTTGTGCCTCCAAAGAAGAGACAACCGATCTTTAGGGAGAGGAGCAAGGAAAGGGCCTTGACTACCATGACAAGTAGGGGCACAACAACCACCTCCAATAGAACCACCACCATTAGTGGCAGGGGTCGAGTTGTCAGAGAGGAGATCCACATAGACACTTTTGATGATGTATATATGTATTGACTTGATGATGCATGTGAGATATTTGTACAATTTTCTATATTTATGGCTCATGTAGCGTCATTTTGTATAAACATGTACATGACATTATTTTTTGATATATATGAGAGATGACATGATTTGATGACCTACATGATGTGTTATGGATGATGTACATGATGCTTATAGTGCTTAGATATGATGTGATGATGTATATGATACTTATATGTGATGTGATGACATGCACTATGATCGTGGGTTTATGTGATGATATGCTTATATATGATGCTATGAATGATTGTCATGTATTTAGCTAGATGGTTTATTTATTTTATGCCATGAATTATGGATGAATCTATGATGTATACATGATGTTTATGATGAGACTATATGGAAATGCTATGGATATAAGATGCTTATGATGTGATGTCTAACATGCATGTTTTTGCAAGACTTCTATGTAGATGAAAGAAAAGGAGATGATGTCTAGAATAGAGAAACGATGATTGATCGATTTTCATGAAAGATATAGATTTTATTAGGATGTATGGGTGGATGGATGGAGGGATTTTTGCTTTGGTTATGTTTTATACAATGTAAAGAGAAATCCTTATTTTGATATAGCATATGGATATTGTGCACCAGGGTATATAGGACCAAGGTGATGATGTATCCAATGCATAGGACGTTGACTCTGCAAACAAACAGTTTTAATTTATTCACACTAGACATAATAGAACCTTGTTGGATACACAAATGGAAAATAGTCTTAGCGTAGAATGAGCCTAATATACATAAGGCTTTTACAAGACCATAGATGCAAAGGATCTTGATAGGAAAGATGTTAATTCCAGCACATAAAAGATAAATATTAGCCTTGGTAGAATAATAAGAATATCCCACAAACACAATATACGAAAGCAGTGACCATGCCCCAATCCATACTTTATCACAACATACCAAGCTATAAAAAGATCAAGGTAGTATTGATTAGGTATTAGAAAGGGACAAAAGATAAACCAAAAATAAATCGACCAACTGATAAAACAAATACACAACCATCATATCTCTTGCCAAAGAGGATGTTTATAGTAGATTGGGCCTTATTGTAGGAAAGATATATATGTTAAAGGCTTTGGATTAGGATAAATGGATTTAACAGATTAGGCAAGCGGTATGTGACAAGTGTTCTACTTCAGGAGTAATCTTTTGCTTCTAACTTGTTAAGTACTTGAGCTTCCAAAAGGATGCATAGTTCATTTTCTGCTTGAGTTAGTCAAGTCGGAGTGATAGATGAATAGGATAGATTGTGATAGATGGATGAAGTGAAAGTTTGAATTTATTATGGGATGTGGTGGATGGATAATGTTTATGGAGAACGTGAGTGAATGTGACAATTCCTCTCAAGACAAAACAAGGATCCATTCCTAGACATAAGCTAAGGAAAAATGCCCCTAGTCAAGGACATGATTTATAATGGAGAATGATGGGTGGGTGGACTCACTATGAATGAAGACACTAGTGGATGAATGATACTGACAATTTACAATCCATGATATGGGTATTCAGAAATACAAAGGTCAATAACTTTATTATGGATGGGTGGAAGAGGTTTTATTATGAGATGGAATGGAATGATATGGATGAGAACTTAATAGATGGTGGATGCTGACAATTACACATAGCACCTATTTTCCATGTTTTCATTATGGTACTTATCCAAGGTGCCTATTTTCTAGGTTTTCACCAGAGGATAGATTATTTTATTTTTTGTATTTCCTATTTTTTTTTGTTTTTTTGGAATTTTCTATTTTTTTGATTTTTTTGGATTTTTCAACTAGGGATACTCTGAGGATCAAGCATAGAACTATTGAACACAATGGGATGCTGAGAGGGGGGTGAATTAGCACACTTAAAAACCTTAGACAAATATTTACTCAAAATTGAACAACTTTGAAAACATGAAAGAAAACATGCAAATCAAGAGTCAACACATAACACTAGTATTTTTACATGTAAAACCCTAAAGCAGGGAAAAACCACGACGAGGATTAGCTCACAATATGATATGCTCACTACAAAAGTATTAAAACTTTGTTTTAGAGCTTCGACCCAAGGAAGCTACTACTCTCTGAATGCTTAGCTTATAGCTATTATAATGATAGCATAAATACAAGGATTGCTAGGGGAAATACATTTGTTGTATGCAGATGATGCAGTCTGTTGTTTCTGCTCAATATATGTTTTCAAACTGAATCTACACATTTCATATATGCTTTTCTATCTTCATATTCGCCTTAATTACCTTTTAAATGAATTATATCTTCTATATATATATATCCTCCACAACACCTTGAAAATTTGATTAGGTCAGCATCCAAAACAATATTGAATCTAATGTGTAGCAAGTCACAGGTCAGCCACAACATATGCAAATTGACAACAAACTTGTTGCAGACCTCAAGGCCTTAAGAAACATGTCAGGGCACATCATTCCATACCTTTCAAACTTAGAGAAATTGATTAGGAGCCTCCACATGCATCAGGAACTTAACCAGTTGGCTCATACTACTTGACATTGCTAACTATTCATCTTTCAACTGCCGGGGAGAAGCCAAAACCTCAATGTAGACCAATGATTTTGTCATACACCAGCTCAAAAATGTTCATGCACCTTCCAAGAGAAGTATCATGCTAAGTTATGCATCCGCAAGATAAGAAATGTATTACTCTATAGAGAACAGAGTCTTCTAGACCTTATATAATTCTTCTCAGCCCAGAATATGAAGTTACGGTGAAGTATAAGGCCTGAAACCTTTTGGAAATGATCAAATATATCAAATTACGTAACTCATTGGATCCGTACACCTTCTTATGGAGTTTCCAAAAGAATTCATAAATGAATTAAGTATTTGTATTTCCAGAAGATAACTATACTTGAATTGTACTTGCAAACAAGAATACTCAATGTGGTACCAAAGAATAAATAATATTTGCATGCGGATCATACTTGATGTATTGTGGACCATGTGGAACCTCCGCATAAGCTTTGATGATAGAATTATATATGGTTTACTTTCTGTAGAACTTAACTTGTTCCCTCAGGCTCTGAAATATAGTGTGATACCTTTGTCACTTGAGTACTACCTTTGTGGACTACTAGAACACTTGAAACTTCATTAAAGCATGTAACATATTGTTGGTAAACAGATTTGTCACTACAGATTTGAATGTGACTTGCTCAATTAGGCAGCGACAAATGTCCCAATAGTTGGAGAAGTTGTTACTGGACTAACAACTTTCCTCTGTGTTTGAGAGGGGTAGATCCCTCTTATGATGGGGGTATCTGTAGTTTTTGTGTACTTTTAACCTAAAAGTACAAAAAGGAGGATAGGGAAAACTAACAATAAAGATGATTAACAAAAACCCTAACAGTAGACATATGAATACTAGTTTGGATTTCACAAACTCAAGACAAATTATGAGGGGATTTCACCATAGAAGTTAGAAAGTACATTCCTGAACCTGTATGATGAATTGCACAACAATAAGTTCAAATATGCAATGATGATGAAAAGAAGATGAAGAATCTCAACATATGAAGAGACATGTTTCTCCAACACATTCAAATCAAGATACCAAGATATGATTGTGTTTCATTACATCAATTGCACAGTTTATATATGCTTCAAAAGATGACCAATGATTTACATGATGACACAGAGGTATTACTCATTTAACATACAAGAAATCAATAACAATAACTTAGAGGTACCATGGAACATACGAACCGAATGCTCTCTTTATTATCTTTGTGAAATTATACGATTTCAAAAGCCTTCATGTACAAAGTGTTAGACCAAAGGTCTCTAGAAAGATTCTCCATAAGTTCCCCTCTAAAAGTCTCTTCCAAAATGTCTCTTGAAAAAGTCCCCCTTTTACATATGAAATAGCCTTGTATTTATAGGCTTCTCCCTAGTAACTACCTTATAACCACCTAATAACTACTTCATGACTAGCATTTTGAAATACAATAGAATAATGAACCTTATTTTTGGTTAAGTTTTACATCACTTTTCTGGAAATAAAGTTCATTTTCTAACTTTTAGTTACAATAAGTGACAAAGGTCACTTTTACAAAAAGGTAACTTGAAACTTGCAAATTTTGAGGTGTGAACTTCGCTAAGTTCTTTCCATCTTCATCTGCTTCATTTTGGTGGTCCAAACTCGTCAAATCCTGACAAGTCCTCTGTATACCTGAATCTTTAGACTCCATTCACTACTCGTATCAAGATCACATCATTAGGTACGGAAGGTCATTTGAAGGAGACAATGCATGTTATACTTACTTCACCTACTCTATTTGTGTTTAATTAGATGGGTGTCAATGATCAAGTTTATTACACGAGTCAATCACCAAACCATATCCTCTATGCTTTTAAAACCACCACATTTGCAAATTTGATAATTTGTTGAATTGGGTACTTTTACCAATTAAAATGTATGGCACCTTTTATTTTGGAATGTTCCTGATCCTTCCCATCACCTTTCCTAGTTGCATATCAACATTTAAGAGTATACATTTTGTATTTGGATCATAAGTTGTCAAATGGGGATTTTCATCATTCCAAGGTTTCTCATACTCATGCTTCATATTATCTAGTGTGACTTTGGATCCTACATCAAATCTCAATCTACCAACTGTGACAGAGAGATTGTCCCAACTCATATTCACACAATAGTCATCATCAATGATCTCCTTGAAGTTTTTCACTCGAGTTGTATCAAACTTAGTTCATAAGGAAATTGAGTCTTTGTAGAAACTGACTTCTTTACTTTTACTTGTAGCGTATCACCTTTCTTGGAATTTTGAATAGCAACTCTAGGAGAAAAGAAATACTTATCTATCAACATGAACCATAATCACCATAGAAACCCATATCACCAACTTCATTGTTGTCGAGAACCATTCTTGTCTAGCACAACTCTAGGCTTGACATCCTCCTTGTCAATGTTGTTTGATAATAACCCTATTGTTTTCCTTTTTCTCCAACTCTCCAACCATTTCTCAACTTCGTTCTCACATTTTTCATGCATGTATACCAAAGCATTTACAAATTTGACAACAATCCTCTTATGTTTTGATGAATGCCCATGTGCTATTCCATGTTCCCATTTAGGCATAGGGCGAGGAGATGCTGACACATGCTGCGGAATTTGGCTTTATAACCGCCGCCTACATTTGATTGTGAGTTTCAACGAAGCCATTTTTGTGTAGGCTACAATGATTGCATCTCGCAAGACATTTCTTTTAGACATTATGCCAGAGCTCACACGCATGTTGATCTGCATTTACTTGAAAGATTCTAAAACATCTTAAACAATCTGTTTTGAACAATCCTTTAATCATTGCATGCCATGAGATTACATATCTTTTAGGTAACAATTTGCATATTTGATAGGGCATGGGACAACAATCAATTGCAATGGTTTGAAAGTTTCTAAAGTCTTTCCAACACAACCATTTTGTGCATTTCTTGTGATCATTGCAGTCCACAAGACCATGATTCTATGAGGCGCTGCATTCTAGGAGACCATATTACTTTTGTCAAAAACCTCATGTGCCTTGTCTATGTTGGCAATTTTAGCATAAATGTCTATCAGTGCACTTGTAATGAAAGATTTTAAAGCTTCTGCAACAAACCCATTTTGTTCATATCTTGTTCGAAAACTCCATTTCGTTCACTAACAACATGGTGATTAGAAAAGATTGTAGAACATAGCTTTACGCCTGCAAATTGCATATTCTTGGAAGATTTGAAAGACTATTCAATAAATCCATTTTGTACCAAACTGCCATCATTGCATTTCATGGGACCACACTTCTTTGAGGGATTCTGTAAAATAGTTCAGTGCTTGCATCTATGTTCCCACGTTTACCAAAGTACATCAACTATAAAATTAGATAAAACCCTCTCATGGATGTCCATATCCTGCTCCAAAGCAGGCCGCAAGTATGTTGGAAAAGGTGGCAGAATTTAATTCTACACTCGCAAACTGCATTTGCTTGAAACTTTATAACTCTCTCTCTCAACAAAATCATTTTGTGCATATCCTGCAGTCATGGAAGTCCATCAGACAAAATTTCTTTGAGGCAGAATTTCAAACAATTCAGACGCCTTGTCTACACTTCAGCATTTTGCATTTACAACCATTGTATCTAGCAGAGATCCACTTCTTATTATGCTTTGATGAACATCCATATCCTGTTAATTTCCCATTTGGACATAGTTCATGGAGTTTTCTCAAGACAACAAAGTGTATCTACTGGAGATCTTCAGAAAAATTCTTATTTCTGAGATATAAAGTGTAATAATAGCATAAAAGCAAGTTTGGTGTCTTTTAAAAACCATTCATGCAACTAATGTATGTTTCCAAATCACTTCTAACTGTTCATAACCATTTTCGTCCCCATGTTTCTTCCCATATAGCGTGTATGGCATGAGTTTAGGAGAAGAAAACTACTCTTTTCAACAATAGAAACAACCTTTTAACTGTCAGTTGTTACATCTTCATATTACATGTGAGACAAAGAAACTGATTTGAAGTAGTTTCCTAGATTGTGGGAGAGTTTAATGGACGTGAAGATAGTGGGGATGTGGTTAGCCAAAGGCAAAAGTGGAGTTCTATTTGAACTTTTCAAAAACTAATCAAAATTCATGCCTTTTGGTTTTGGTTAGCCAAAAGTGAAAGTGGATGCGAACTTAGTGAAAAGTGAAAGTTGACGCGAACTTAGCCAAAAGTGAAAGTTGACACAAACTTAGCCAAAAGTGAAAGTAGACAGGAACTTTTATTTTTTTCTAAGTAAACTTTCACTTGGCCTTTAAGCAAAATAATTCTGGCATCTTCTAAGCCGTTTCAACTTAGGTTTTGACTTGAATTAATTTCTTCTTTTCCGCGACTTACCTGGGCAATTTAGAAACTCATATCCATGCATTCAAAAAATATATCTTACTTCACGTAATCAAATGAAGTATTGTATTATTTTTTATAAACTCCATCGTACAAATGTTAACTTGATCAACTGTGCAAGTGCGAAAAATGGTGAAACTTGCATAACTTTTGATTGGAGCGTCGAATCTTTATGAAATTTTGATCAATTGTCCATGAAGATGATACAAGGCCATAGACAAAAGGATTCCTCTTGAACTTCAATAGAATTGTCTTTTTAATTATTTCTGTAAACTACATGCGAAAAAATTAAACTTTTAAAATATCGCAAACCATGAAGTCTACATCTATGAAACTTTGCCACATTGTTCGTAATAACATTATAAATCTCCCTGCCAAATGATTTTGCTCCAGCCCTTATAGAAACCATGATTTAATTGTTTTTGTAAATTGCCTACCGAAAAATTGAAGTTTTAAAATCTTGCAAACTAGAAGGCGAATGAGCCTAAAAAGTTGCCACATTAGGCGAAATAGACAGAAACATCCCTATAAAAGGATTTATTTCCAGCCCTTGTAGATTTTGAAATTTAATTGTTCTTGTAACTTGATGCGTAGCATAACCGCTTCCAAGTCTTTGGTTGAAACAGGCGAACAATTCCTCCTTTCAACTAAAAATCAATTTGACACTTCAGGATAATTAGAGTATTTGTGACTTGGGAGTGATTCAACATAAGGATTTGACACAAAAGTTTAAAAAATTGGCAAGTTGAAAACGGGGCCAACACATACTGATCTTAGTCATTCCTTAGAGCCACATGATATGATCATATCTCTTCCAAAGGAATGCGGAGAAATCCATTGTCTCCTTAATACTGCTATGTTATGTCTGGGTGATGACTGATGTACAAACCCTTGTAACTTTTCATGTTGAGTGAGTTTGAGGCTGAAACCTTGGATATATCATGTCAATTCATGTCATAAGCTATCATTAGAACCACATGGCCAAATATTTCTTTACGGAGAGATGCGGACCAATTCAAGTTGACTCTACCTTAAAATGTGCACTATGAATGCCTGACACTTTTCAACTTCTTGCCTTTGAGTGTGGTACTCCCAATTGATGAGATGTGTATGTGTATATGCAGAAGTCATGCTAGGATATGAGTGTTTGCCTCCGCATCATATTGAGACCCAAAACTGATCCATACTTAGGCTTATTTACTCTTCTCCTAGACTGGTTTGCCTTGACTATACTAATTCCTTCCTTGTACAAGTCTGTCTATACATTTCCATCTGATATGTTGACATCAATGTATACTATGTTGACATCAATGACAACACATATGGCCAACAATCTCCCCCTTTGTCATTGATGGCAACATATGCTCCCCCTTATATTCTCTCCCCCTTTGACATCAAGGAGAAAGGGATTGATAACCTTTGTATCAATCCAAAACTATATGTGCTCCCCCTTATAAAAAGATATCTAAACTGTGCTCCCCTAACTGTATGATTTTGTTACAAAATTGTACCCTTGAAAATAAAAATGGCACTACCACACTACTTATTATCTTCATAATCAAAATTGTTCTATTTACATTAACAAATCATTTGGATGGTAGGATGGCTTGGTAGATTACCTTGATTTATTGGACAGTTGAAGTCCAGATAGTACATTCTGAGGTAAGCCTGTAGTTTTGACACTGAATTTCCATGCACATTTCTTCAACTTCCTCTAAGTTGCTTGGAGGCTTCATCTTTTGATCTGCCTTTTCTAAATCCCCTAACAGACCAAACATTGAGGCTAGTCTTGAATTCACTACCTCTCTCAACTGACCAAACTGCTTCTTTATATGTTCTCTTTGGTCCTGTAGTTGGGACAGTTGTACATGCAGATTCTCAATTTGTGCCCTTGTTGCACCCATCTTGTCCTTTGACAAGTCATATACTTCAACCACCTTGGAAATCTATGACTTAATAGAGTCCATCTGCTCTTTGATCTACTGTGTGGAGTTTGGCCAATTCAAATAGAATAGGTACAAGGTTGTGGCCTCTTCAATACAAGATTTAAATTTCTTCATGTTTTCTTTAAGCTTGTCATGTGCATTAGCACACTTATCAACCATTTATGCCATTCTTTTGTCCTTAATCCTTTGTACTACCTCTTTCTCTGCTTTTCGCTCTATCATGGATGAATGATCCTTAAAGGAGTCCATTAGAAGCTTTAGCTTTTGTTCTGAAGACAGTGAGGGATCAATGGTTACCTCTGGTAACCCTTCTTGCACCAACTTCACAACATCTTCTATTGCATTAGATTTTTTTAGATTTTCTTTTATAAATTATTTCCTTGCAGAGGCATGCAATATGTCTCCAAGTTGCAACTTGTGTAGAGGAGATATGCTTGATAAATCAAGTTGCACTTCATTTGTTGGAACTTGCAGCAATTGGGGTGTAACAACAAGTTGAAATTGAATCTGTAAGTTTAATAGTTCAGTGAGAGAATCAGTTGAGTCTTGATCAATCTCTTCTGTCCTGTCTTGACTTCTCTCTAAAGTCTTTTCTTTGTCTGTGGTAGGATCTTCATGTTGCCTTAAGGTTTTTGAACCAATCTATGAATCTTGCATATTTTCCTGATCTTCCACTTGTTTAGTGTTTTCTAGAACACTCTGTTTATTTTGTAGATTCTCTTGGGAAGTTGGGTCAACATTCATGCCTTTTTCCTTTTTAGCATGTTCTTCTCTCTTTGGAGGAGATGCTGTAACATGATGATGTGATTAGGGTGGAGAGACACGTGATTATTCTGTATTCTTTATTTCTCTCACTTCACCAAGGACCTTCTAAGTGACTTCTTTAGTTTCCTTCGTGATTTGTTCAATGTCTTCCTTTCTATTTTGCATGAGAGTGTCTACTCTATGCTTGGTCCTGAGCTCTTGTGCTTGCCTTTGGATCAATTTTTATTTTTCTTCCTTAGAAAGTGAAGCACTGGCTTTGTTCAAGGCATCTTTTCTGAGTTTTTCATCAAGAGTTACTCCCTCATCACTATCCCTTCTCAAGGCTTTTTGGTGCTTTAACCAAAATTTATCCTAGAGACTTGGTGTACCTCATCATATACATAACAACAACCTTTTCAATGGTAGCTTGATTCTCAAGCGAGGACTCAGGATGGAGTACCATAGTTTCATCAAATAAACTGTGATAAACAATTGCATTGTAGAGTGCTTCTAGAGACATAGGAGGATCTTGAGAGTCATTCTTCTTTTTCTTTTTGGGAGGAGGAGAGATTGGTTCCTCTTCTTCTACTTCTTCTTCTTCACTTGTTTCTACATCTTGTGTCTTGTTTCTCTTGGCTTTTACTTTGACTCTTGAACCCCTTTTCTTCTTCTGCTTTTTCTATTTCTTAGAAATCACTTCTTCATCTTTATCACTTTCAATCTCTTCCACAATAGTTTCTTTCTTCTCTTCTAAAGGTTTTCTCTTAGGTTTTGTCTATGTTTTCTCTCCAAAAACTTGTTTGGTGGGAGTTGTCTTTTTCAAGGGGGTTTGATTGAGGAATGTTGGCAATTGATTGGGAGGTAGTTTTGCCAGATCTTCTTGGTGTGGAATATTCAAAAGTGAGGAATATCATGTTCTGTAGTACCTTGAGTAGCAAAACCTCTAGGAGGAATACCTACCCTCTTGAACAATTTTTCTTTGTTCTTCTCTACCTTTTCCTTTGCCCTTCTCTTGATCAGCTTGTCCTAAATTTCTTCACTAGTTCCAAATCTTTCACCTTTAGGATCTTTTGCCAAGTTTAGTAGAATTTTTGCATATGCTTTAACTTCCTCATTAGGGACTTCATAAGGAAGCTTGGGAATCCATGAAGTTCCCTAAAGTTCTAGGCTCAACTGCTTCCATATAACAATAATCTTTGTCCGCAAGAAATGTTATACCATCTTTGTATTTCCAAACCAAGTCAAAGGAAATTCTTTCCCTTTATGCATTTCACTTTGAAATTTTTTGAAGAAGCCTCAGAAAATAATTTTTTAATTTTGTGAATCAAATCTTCTTATGTGTTCTTTTATTTGTGTTGCTACTGGCATGTCTTGTTACCATATCTTCCCTTTAAACCCCGGTAACTCATTCATGAAATAGAATGCTAAACAAATGATCAATGAGCCATATTTGAATTGATATCCTGTCTCCATAGTTTTTTCTCAGATTTTCTAGCAGTTGTTGTTTCATTACTTCACACAGGTCAAAATCCTTACCTTCTTTAGCCATTAGATAGGCAGTATGTATGGTTGTGGCTATGGCAGATCCCTCTCTATTGGAGTAATATACCTTGTAGGTAATTCTCGTTGCCACATACCTTACACTAGGTTCAATAATGTCATCAATTGTTAATGCCCTTTTTTCAAATTTAGCTCCGGTTAATTCCATGACCTTTTCATTCTTAATTGATTTCAATTGTGGTGTGGGTCTAGTAGAGCACAATCCTATGATAGCCCTGATGGCTTCTTTAGTTATTTGATGGGGTTTGTCTAGGTATATGAATTCATCATGAATTCTACTGAGAATGTATCTAATCCAATCAGGTTCATTTTGAAAATCTGGAAAATCTTTCCAAACATCCAATCATTTTAGTCAAGTGTTGGCATACTCAGGCTTGTGTGTTTTGTCATCATATAATAGGTCAAGCTGTAGGGTTTCAAATTTCTCATGATTAATTTATTCAAATTTTACATGAATGTGTTTTCCTAACATCTTCCGTGTATATCACAAAGGCAGGAACATTAGATAATGCTTCTGTTGGATTTAAGGCATACAACTGAGAGGGGGGGGTGAATCAGTTGTATAAAACTTCTTGTTCTTTCAAACACTTGATTCTTCGTTGTTAGTTAACAGCATATCAATTAATCATCCATGAAAGCATAATACATAAACACAAGAGCAGATAAACATCAACACATTGAACACCAAGATTTTGACGTGGAAAACCCGGTTAAGGGAAAAACCACGGGGTGATTAACCCAAGGATTATTCTCTGTTAGAAGAATAAGAAAAAAAAATGGCACTTGCCAATTAGGGCTCACTGCCCGAGCACACTGCTCACAAAGAGGCCCACTGCCTACAAGGAGACACACTGTCTACAAAGTGATAAGAATCACAATCTTGAACTGGAGAATGACATCTCTACCATGTCCGGATCAGTTCCATTTAAGCCCAAAAACCTCTGCTCTGCCTTTTGCACTTCTCTTTGCTATGCCACACTCATCCACACAATCCACACTTCGAAATGAACTCACAAACCGTTATTTATACAAGACATCGACTTAGGAACAAACATCTAAGTCGGCAAACAACCATAAGAGTATCCGCAAGATGAATAACACATCCGGTCGGCCACCACAAGGACATTCGCAGGATGAACAACTCATCCGGTCGGCTAAACAGAGCAAGAACTTCATCTGGAAGAATAACTTCAATTCCGGGCTCTACTATCAATGCGGACCAACAACACAACCTCAACATGATCCAAGAACCTTCACAAGCCTACCTGAATGACCAGGTACATCCGCACTTTCTTTACTTACTGGAATCTCTTCTCTTCCTTATCCAGAACTTCAAGAACACTGTCTGTCGCCACTATCATAATGCAAGAGGTACTTCCGGACCTCCAAATCATACACAACTTGAGATGGCACATCACAAGGACATCCCAAAGACTCCTTCCAATCCGCAGATTAGGATTATACAGTTCCGGACCTCACCGGACCTTTTTGTGATCCTCTGTCACCTCTGAATACTTGCCGGAACCGGTTCTACACCGACAGCCACAACTCCTTCAGATCTTCATGCGGACCTCTGAAATCTTAACTGAAGCATCTCAAGACTCATATCTACAAACCCTTTAATCCGCATCCTCCGGTTCTCAACCTATACAATACATTTGCCTTCTTCTCATCACGGTTCTTCACTGTTCCTGACTAAGGCTAATTTTCTCAATATCCTCAGCACACAGCTCATCCAATCCTTCTTGTCAATGCAATATGAGTATGTTGACATCAATGACAACACTGGCTCACCTCATACTTGCAACAATCTCCCCCTTTGTCATTGATGGCAACATATGATGTGAAAAACCATCAAGACAAGAACTTCTCCTTTCTGTCACAGCTCCCCCTATCAACAACAACTTTTCACATGTCTTCTCTTCCTTTACTGCTCCCCCTTTGATCATCAACCACTTGTTTTTCACATGTCTTCTCTCCCCCTTTGACATCAATGGCAAAGGGCTCATACTTGCAATTCTCATACATCAGAATCATACCAGCTGCTCCCCCTTAGTTGCAGCTCCCCATCATCAATCCGGATCACAAGATATGACTGTGATATCCATCGGACTGATGCACATCAGTGCATCCTAGTTCATCACCGGAGGGGCCATGACCCCTAACTTCTCCCGGAGATATTCAAAAGAGTCCTTGGGAAGAGGTTTAGTAAAGATATCTGCAATCTGATCCTTTGAGGGAACATACTCCAATCTGACTTCTTCCTTGTTCACTTGTTCTCTCAAAAAGTGAAACTTGATAGATATGTGCTTAGTCTTAGAATGCAATACCGGATTCTTAGAAATATTAATTGCACTTGAATTATCACAGAAAATTGTGATAGGCTCCTCATATTCAACTTTAATGTCTCTTAGCATCTGCTTCATCCATAAGATTTGAGTGCAACTACCTGCTGCTGCAATGTATTCTGCTTCAGTTGTAGACAGAGATATTGCATCTTGTTTCTTGCTTAGCCAAGAAACCAATCTCTTCCCCAAAAAGAATGCTCCACCACTAGTGCTCTTCCGGTCATCCACATCTCCTGCCCAATCTGCATCTGTGTAAGCATGAAGAGAGAAATCTGGATCTCTAGGGTACCATAGACCATACTCAACTGTTCCTTTCAGGTACCTAAAAATTCTTTTGATTGCCATAACATGAGATTCTCTAGGATCAGCCTGGAATCTTGCCACAAGACCAACAGCCTGCATTATATCTGGTCTAGTCTGAGTGAGATACAACAATCCACCAATCATTGATCTATACTTTGTCTGATCTACCTTTGGGGAGTCATCATCTTTGCTCAACTTACATCCGGTTGCCATGGGAGTGTTCATTGGTTTTGAATCTTCCATACCATATTTCCTTAACAATTCTTTCACATATTTGGTCTGAGAAATGAAGATTCCTTTCTTTGTTTGAGTAATTTGCAGACCCAAGAAGAAATTCATTTCACCAAGCATAGACATTTCAAACTCACTTTTCATCTGATTTGCAAAAGTTTTGCACATACTATCTCTTCCTCCAAAAATGATATCATCCACAAACACTTCAACAATCAAAATGTTTTCATGAACAATTTTGAAATATAAGTTACTGTCAGCAGTACCTTTGTTGAATCCAATCTGCACAAGATGCTTATCCAACCTTTCATACCATGCTCTTGGGGCTTGCTTTAGTCCATACAATGCTTTCTTCAACTTGCAGACCATATCATCATTATCAGATAATTGAAATCCATCCGGTTGTTCAATGTAAACTTCTTCTTCCAGATCACCATTTAGGAAAGCAGACTTGACATCCATCTGATATACCTTGAAGTCTTTGAAGGCAACAAATGCAAGAAATAATCTGACTGCTTCAATTCTTGCCACCGGAGCAAAGGTCTCTTCAAAGTCAATTCCTTCTATTTGAGAGTAGCCTTTGCAGACTAATCTAGCTCTATTTCTGATAACTTCACCAGCTTCATTCAGTTTGTTCCGGAAGATCCATTTGGTTCCAATCACATTCCTGTCTCTAGGTCTAGGAACAAGATCCCAAGTATGATTTTTCTCGATTTGCATTAATTCATCTTTCATTGCTTTAGTCCAGTTTTCATCATTGCAGGCTTCATTTACTATTTTAGGTTCAATCTTTGAAATCAGACAACATTCATCTTGATTTTGAGCAACATTCCTTCTAGTTTGCACACCTTTGCTTCTGTCACCTATGATCTGATCTTCAGAGTGGTTTAGTCTTACATACCTTGGAATTTTGGGAATATCCTGCACTGTTGCTCCTTGATTAGGTTCATTCTGACCTATTTCTTCTTCCTGATTTACTGGATCAAGTTGATTCTGACTTACCGGAGGGGATTGAGTCCCTTGAACCTGAACACCATCTTGATCATCTTCATCAAACTCATAAAATCTTGAAGGCTTCTCAATTCCTTCATCAACTTTCACATTGGTGCTTTCTATCATCTTCCTCAATCTCTTATTGTAACACCGGTATGCTTTGCTTTGAGTGGAGTAGCCCAAGAAAATTCCTTCATCACTTCTAGCATCAAACTTTCCTAGATCTTCATCTCTTTTAATATAAAACTTTCTACCAAATACTCTGAAATATTTCACAGTAGGAGTGATGCCAAACCAGAGTTCATAGGGGGTCTTACCGGTGTTGTTTCTGATTTGAACTCGATTGAGAGTGTAGACTGCAGTGCTGATAGCTTCTTTCCAAAACATCTGAGGAACATTTTCTTCCAACATCATTGTCCTGGCAGCTTCCTGGATGGTCCGGTTCTTTCTTTCAACTACTCCATTCTGCTGTGGAGTCCTAGGAGCAGACAATTGTCTCCTTATACCCTGCTTCTCACAAAAGTCAATGAACTCACCAGATGTAAATTCACCTCCTCTATCAGACCTTAGACACTTTAGTTTCAATCCGGTTTGATTCTCTACCATAGCTTTGAAGATTTTGAACTTCTCAAATGCTTCTGATTTTTCTTTTAGAAAGGTAACCCACATCATCTGGGAATGATCATCAATTAACAACATGAAATATCTATCACCTTGCAGACTCTTGATTCTTGTCGGACCACAGAGATCAGTATGTACTAATTCCAACAATCCGGTAGAAGACTGATCTTTGCTTTTGAAAGAGACTCTGCTCTGTTTACCTAGCTAACATTCTTTGCACAAACTATTTGTAGGTTTCACCAATTTTGGAAGGTCTCTTACAGCCTAAATATTGCTTATCTTGATGATGTTATCAAAATTCACATGACACATTCTTCTATGCCATAACCAACTCTGATCAACTTGAGCAAACAGACAACTTTTGTTTGAACCAACCAGATGAAAGATATTACCTTTTGTTTGAGCACCGGATGTAATTTCAGTTCCGGAGCTTGTAAAGATTCTGCATTTTCCATTCTTGAACCGGAGATCATAGCCTTTGTCCACTAACTGACCAACACTGAGAAGATTGTGCTTCAATCCTTCAACATATAGTACATTACCTGTTTTGCTCTTTCCATCAAATGAAATAGTTCCCCTACCTCTGATTCTGCCAGCAGAATTGTCACCAAACTTTACCATTCCTCCTTCATACCTTTCCAAATCTAAGAACTTATTCTTGTCACCAGTCATATGGTGAGAACATCCACTATCAATAACCCAATCATCCTTTTCTTCCACTTGAGCAGCCAAAGCTCTTTCCACAACCTTGTGATTGACAGATTCAGAGGATATTGAATCTTCTTCCTTGATGGCAATAAACACCCATTCATTTTCGGATTTGCTTTCTAGTTCTGATTCATCATCTGTTACTCCTTCATTGTCATCTTCTTCATGAACATAATAGCAGTTCTTTTGAAACCTTTGTCTGTTAGTATTAGACCTTGCAGATCTTTCCAGACATCTTGAAGCAAAATGACCAATCTTATTGCAGTTGAAACACTTAAAGGGTAGTTTTCCTTCATACTTACCGGATCCTCTTGGCAGTCTCTTTGCAATGAGGGCTTCAAGTTGAGTTGTTTCTGCTTCTTCTTCTTCCATGTCTCTTCTTGCTTGATCATACCATGACATCTTCCTTGATGAGTTTTCTCTCGGATCAAATCTCTGTTTGCCTTTCACATAGGCACTGGCTTTGAAAGCAGATTCAGTCTTGGGAGGATCATCTCCAAACTCGGTCATTTCAAATGCAGCTAGTTTGCCAGCCAGTTGTTCTCTTGTGACAGTTGTGTGGGCTCTGAATTCATCAATGGCAGCAACCTTGATTTTGTAGGCAGCAGGAAGGGATCTTAGGATTTTGCAGACAATCTCATTTTCATCTAGAGTTCCACCAGCATTTCTAATTCCACATACCAGCTCATTCACTCTTGGCATAAAGGTAGTGATGTTTTCATCATCTCTCATCTTCAATCTTTCAAATTTCCCTTTTAGACTTTGCAATCTTGCACTTTTGACAAACTCATCTCCTTCATACAGAAGTTCCAGTTTAGTCAGGATCTCATATGCAGTTGGTAGGTCAATAACATTTGAGAGATCTTAATCATTCAATGCGCTTAGTAGGGCTTCCTTGGTCCGCAGATTATTTTCAGCATCTGTGATTTCATTCAGAGTTGTCGGACCACCTTGTGGAGGTACATATGGTTTTGAGACCATAGCCAAGTATGCTTTTCCCATACATTCCAAGTGACACTTCATGTGATCTTTCCAGAGAGTGAAGTTGGTTCCATCGAACTTCGGACTATCCTTCTTGTATGACAACATCCTGGATCTCCTCAAGCGGTTAAGCTCCTTTCAGAGGAACTTGGCTCTGATACCAATTGTTGGATTTAAGGCATACAACTGAGAGGGGGGGTGAATCAGTTGTATAAAACTTCTTGTTCTTTCAAACACTTGATTCTTCGTTGTTAGTTAACAGCATATCAATTAATCATCCATGAAAGCATAATACATAAACACAAGAGCAGATAAACATCAACACATTGAACACCAAGATTTTGACATGGAAAACCCGGTTAAGGGAAAAACCACGGGGTGATTAACCCAAAGATTATTCTCTGTTAGAAGAATAAGAAAAAAAAATGGCACTTGCCAATTAGGGCTCACTGCCCGAGCACACTGCTCACAAAGAGGCCCACTGCCTACAAGGAGACACACTGTCTACAAAGTGATAAGAATCACAATCTTGAACTAGAGAATGACATCTCTACCATGTCCGGATCAGTTCCATTTAAGCCCAAAAACCTCTGCTCTGCCTTTCGCACTTCTCTTCGCTATGCCACACTCATCCACACAATCCACACTTCGAAATGAACTCACAAACCGTTATTTATACAAGACATCGACTTAGGAACAAACATCTAAGTCGGCAAACAACCATAAGAGTATCCACAAGATGAATAACACATCCGGTCGGCCACCACAAGGACATTCGCAGGATGAACAACTCATCCGGTCGGCTAAACAGAGCAATAACTTCATTCGGAAGAATAACTTCAATTCCAGGCTCTACTATCAATGCGGACCAACAACACAACCTCAACATGATCCAAGAACCTTCACAAGCCTGCCTGAATGACCAGGTACATCCACACTTTCTTTACTTACTGGAATCTCTTCTCTTCCTTATTCGGAACTTCAAGAACACTGTCTGTCGCCACTGTCATAATGCAAGAGGTACTTCCGGACCTCCAAATCATACACAACTTGAGATGGCACATCACAAGGACATCCCAAAGACTCCTTCCAATCCGCAGATTAGGATTATATAGTTCCGGACCTCACCGGACCTTTTTGTGATCCTCTGTCACCTCTGAATACTTGCCGGAACCGGTTCTACACCGACAGTCACAACTCCTTCAGATCTTCATGCGGACCTCTGAAATCTTAACTGAAGCATCTCAAGACTCATATCTACAAACTCTTTAATCCGCATCCTCCGGTTCTCAACCTATACAATACATTTGCCTTCTTCTCATCACGGTTCTTCACTGTTCCTGACTGAGGCTAATTTTCTCAATAGCCTCAGCACACAGCTCATCCAATTCTTCTTGTCAATGCAATATGAGTATGTTGACATCAATGACAACACTGGCTCACCTCATACTTGCAACAGCTTCGCTGCCATCAACTTCCATTGCCTTGTACAGATGTTTCTTGAGTTTTGGATGGGGTTGCTCAATAATGTTGATCAATTTAGGAGTAAATGATGCAAGCATGATGACAATTTCACTAATCTAGAGTTTTAACCAGAAGGATGAAGAATTCCTAGATATGCAATGATGAATGTTGCTCAACTAACTTGTTGAGTGCCTTTAGTTCTCCTTTAACTCTTCACAGCTTCTGTCTTTGCTCAAATGTGATAAAAAAATGATCAATCATCACTTATATATATATATATATATCCACATTAATTGTAGTTCTTGCTTTGACCTAATTGTTTTATCATATGCAGAACCTTGTAAACCTTTAGTGATCCTCTGTAGATCATTCAAATGCTCCATAATTTTTGTTAAGATCATCTACATGTTGAATGCTTTCATTGTTCTGAAGAGAGGATGACAATTTTCTGGAATCAACTCCCCCTGAGTCCATGTAACTTCTTGGTAGAGAACCTTATCACTGCAAACCCTAAAGTCTTCTGCATTCTTCCGCATTTAGAGATTTTTCTCTAGAATTTTACTAGACTTCTTTAATTCCTTAATCCTATCATTCACATGTCGACACTGATCCATATGTTGAAAATTTAGCATCTTTCATGTTCAGGGGTTTGAAAGTTTTACTAAACTCCCCCTGACCCAATATCTAATATTTTAATTACTGGAGGACCCACTTGCGCTAGGCAGAGGTCTAGAAATATCACTAACTTCCTTCTTATTCCATACTTTATTCATTTACATTCTTTGCTGAGCAATATCAATGGGTTTCACATTCTTTCCATAATTCCTTGTTTGATTGTACTCATGACAAGTGCACTTAGTTTGTTGAGCATTTCTAATCCTTCTTGCCCTTGATTTGTAGTTAGCTGCTTTGTGGCCAAACTTATTACAAGTGTAGCAATATCCATGAAAAGATTGAGCATTATCCCTGTTATTCCTTGGTATTTTACTTCTACACTCATTTTACATAACATCTAATAGACCTCTGGTTCATCCTACTTCTACATTCAGTAGCTTTATGGCCAACTTTATTGCAAGTGTAACATCTTAACATATTTTGATTTATCTTGTTTCTATAATCCACAGCCTTGTGACCAAACCTATTGCAAATAAAATAATTGCCATTGAAGCTTTAATAATACCTAATGTGACCTGATTGTCTGGTAGGTTGAGGATACTTAAAATTCTTCTTCACATTCCTGCTTTATCTTTGAACTGGTGTAAAATCATCTTCTCTTGTAACTCTGTGGTCCTTTTCTATGAGATCTTTAGCATATGTTGCTTGCTTCTTAATTTCAAACTTTCCTCCTAAATGAAATTTATCATGTAAGTTTGCAAAGGCTTTGATCATAGGACTTTTTCCCTTTTCATAACCAAGACCTATTTTTTCTTTAGCTAACTTTTGAGAGCTTATTATTTCATCAATAATATCAGTTCCTCCTTTTAGTTTTAGTCCCTTGTAAATCTGTTCTTTTTCCTTTTCCAATTCTTTCCTTAGAGTGATGACTTCCTCTTCAAGTTTTGAACATTTAACTAATTCCTCATTGAGTTTGATATTTAAGCAATCTTAAATCCCTTTTTCTTCTTCAACCATGACCTTTAACTTTGAGATCATGTCTTCAGCCTCCTTGAGCTTGTCACTTCCTTTATCTCCTTCTATCAAAGTTTTTAGTTTCCTACTTTCCTCTTTTGATTCTTTTGATTTTGTTTTCAACTTGTCAATTGTCTCCTTTGCTTTTCAAGCATGTATTCATATTCTAAGTTTAGATTTTTTACTTCCTCAAGATCATTAAGAGTTGTCTTGAGTTCTTCTTCAAGATCTATTTCACACTCATTAGACTCAAAGTCCCAACCTTCAGGATCCATTGCTTCCAGATCAGGTTCAGGTACAAATATTTCATTGTCCAACACTTCAAACTCCATGTGTTCAAGTGGAGGATCTACGTCAGTGGTCAAGCTTCTCAAAGGTACTTGGCTCTAATACCAATTGTTGAACACAATGGGGTGCTAAGAGGGGGGGTGAATCAGCACACTTAAAAACTTTAGCCAAATATTTACTGATAAAATTGAACAGCTTTGAAAACATGAAAGAAAACATGCAAATCAAGAGTCAACACATAACACCAGTATTTTTACATGGAAAACCCTAAAGCAGGGAAAACCATGGTGAGGATTAGCTCATAATATAATATGCTCACTGCAAAAGTGTTACAACTTTGTTTTAGGGCTTCAGCCCAAGGAAGCTACTACTCCCTGATTTATAACTTTGTTTTAGGGTTATAACCCAAGGAAGCTACTACTCCTTGAATGCTTAGCTTATAGCTATTACAATGATAGCATAAATACAAGGACTGCTAGGGGAAATACATATGTTGTATGTTGATGGTGCGGTCTGTTGTTTCTGCTCAATATCTATCTTCAAACTGAATCTGTGCATTTCATATCTACTCTGCTATCTTCATATTTACCTTAATTACCTTTCAAATGGATTATATATTCTATATATATCCTCCTCAACACCTTGAAAATTTGATTAGGTCGACATCCAAAACAATATTGAATGTAACGTGTAGCAAGTCACAGGTCGGCCACAACATATGCAAATTGAGAACAAACTTGTTGCGGACCTCAGAGCCTTAAGAAAGATGTCAGGACACATCATTCCATACCTTTCAAACTTAGAGAAACTAATTAAGAGCCTCCGCATGCATCAGGAACTTAACCAATCGGCTCATACTACTTGACACTGTCAACTGTTCATCTTTCAACTACCGGGGAGAAGCCAAAACCTCAATGTGGACCAAGGATTCAATCATACACCAACTCAAAAATATTCATGCACCTTCCCAGAGAAGTATCATGATAAGTTATGCATCTAAAAGATAAGAAATGTATTACTCTGTAGAGAACAGAGTCTTCCAGACCTTATATAATTCTTCTCAGGCCAAAAATGAAGTTGTAGTAAAATATAAGGCCTGAAACCTTTTGGAAATGATCAAAGATATCAAATTAATTAACTCATTGGATCCACATACCTTCTTATGGAGTTTGTGAAAGAATTCATAAATGAATTAAATATTTGCAGCTCTAGAAGATAGTTATACTTGAATTCTGCTTGCAGACAAGAATACTCAATGCAGTACCGGAGAATAAATAATATCTGCATGCAGATCATACCTCATGTATTATGGAGCATGTGGAACCTCTGTATAATATTTGATGATAGAATTGTATATGCTTTACTTTTTGTAGAACTTGACTTGTTCCCTTAGGCTCCGAAATACAATGTGATACCATTGTCACTTGAGTACTACCTTTACAGACTACTAGAACACTTGAAACTTTATTAAAGCATGTAACATACTGATCTCAGTCATTCCTTAGAGCCACATGACAATTAGGTCTCTTTCAGAGGAATGTGGAGCAATCCATTGTCTCCTTAATACTTATTTGTTTTGTCCAAGTGATAGTTGATGTACAAACCCTTGTAACTTTTCATGTTGAGTGAGTGATAGGCTAAAACCTTGGATATGTCATGTCAATTCATTTTATAAACTATCATTAGAACCGCATGGCCAAATCTTTCTTACAAAGAGATGCAAACCAGTTCAAGTTGACTCTACCTTAGAATGTGCACTGTGAATACCTTAGATACTTTTCAACTTCTTACCTTTGAGTGTGGTACTCCCAATTGATGAGATGTGTATGTGTATATGCAGAATTCATGCTAGGATATGAGTGTTTTCCTTCGCATCATATTCAAACCTAAAACTGATCCATACTTAGGCTTATTTACTCTTCTCCCAGACTGGTTTGCCTTGACTATACTAATTCCTTCCTTGTACAAGTCTATCTATACATTTCCATCTGATATGTTGACATCAATGTATACTATGTTGACATCAATGATAACACATATGGCCAACAAGAACTTCTTAAGATGAATGTGTATAGGAAAAATTGTATTGTAAAGATTAAGCATAAATGAATCAAACCCAATCCTCAATACCTTCAAGAAATAGTCAAAGGACAATAACCACAAATCAATGCAAACAACAAAGAAAATTACCACCTATGATTGTATGTATTCCTTGGTGTATTTTTATGTGGATTACTCAAAATACTAAAAGCATAACAATGGTTGCAAAATGGATGGATGATAAGCTCAATGGATGCAAGGTGCTTCAATGAATGCTCAAAGCGCACAAGAACGATATGAATGCAAATTGCTGAAAGTTCATGAAGGGTTTGTGAAGGTGAGAATGGGCGTATTTATAGCTTTCATAGGAGATCGATCAATAGTGGAGGAAATGAGATGAAATCGATAGATGAGATAAATTGAGGAATTATGAGTGAATGTGCACATGACAAGTGTACATGAAAAAAGATGCTTTAAATAGTTAGTTACTTTCTTGGATAAAGATAGGATTGATTTTTATAAAATAAAATACTTTTTCTATTTAATGAATTGATTGAGAAAAACAATTATTTAAAGCCAATTAAACTCAATTTTTGATTTGTTTTTTGACATGCAAAAGATAAAATTAAATAATAAATTATTTAATTTATGTGCATGGAAGATTTTTTAGAAGAAAAAAATAAATTTGGAAGGTGAGAAGATAATTAGAAATTAAATTTATTTAATTTGTTGTGCATGATGGATGAAAATAAATGAAATAATGATTTTATATATTTAAGAGGTAAGAAAATCAACTTAAATAAATTTCAATAATTTATTCAAATTTGGAGGAATAATTAGTAAATTAAATAATAAAAATTATTTAATTGTGTGGATAAGATGAATACGATGTTTAATTAATTAAATAATTGGTTTATTTAATTAATGTAAAATAGAAGGATAAAGTCGTGGAATCATGAAATTAATTATTTAATTAATGTTGAATTAGGGTGAATTAGAAGAATTGATGGTAGAAGAATGATGCATATGCAAGCTAATAATGCGGTGGTCATTTTTGGGTGTCTACAACAACTACTAAGAAATGGAAACTAGCTACAAACTAACACATCAATGCTCCAAAAACTAAAACAAACAAAATAAAATAGAAAACAAAAGTAAAAAAAAACAAAAACAAAGGAAACAATCTAAATTTTCCTATCCTTCCCAACTGATATAAGTATTGACGATTCAAGAATATGAGTAGGAAAGCTCCCACTTTTGTAGTTTTTCACATATTTCAGCATTAAAATATTGGCTATGGCAATCCTAATTACTGTAGATTTACCTTTATATTCCAAAATAAAAAGTTTAAACCTTTTAAGTTCATATTCTAAATGATTTTCAAGAAAAACTAGAAGTTGAGGAAGCTCATCTCCCTCATGTCAAATCCACAAGCATGTCCTTTTATATGAATCTTCATAATTTTAAAAAATAGTAAGATTTGGTTTCATTTTTTACAACATTTAAACATAAAATATCTTAAGGATCAATATTATTTAATTGCACACCATAATTAGTTTTGATGGTAGATAACATATCATAACTTTCATTTTAATTACCTACAAAATGAAGAAAACAAGATGGGTGACAAGTAAGAAAGAGTTTAGAAAACTCCCATGTCGTGGTGTCATCCATAAGGGATGCATGTCCACCATTGTGTGATTCATGCCCCTCCACATGTGTTTATCAATCTAAATTATCACATTTTTCAGTCACATGTAAGTCACAAACAAAACTATAAGTCAACATTATATCAAATAAATGTAAATCAACAAAACAATTTTAAATCTTTTCATTTACTTGTTGATTTTTAGATTTGAAAAGTTTATTGTCAAGATTTGAATTATGTAAAAAATCAAGATCCTTACCTACAATCAAATCCAACTTTGTAGAAGTACATGATTTTTCTAAATTAATATCATTTTAGCATGTTCAAACAGTGGATTATCATAAACTTTAAAATTCATTAAGCAAGGATCAACCAAATCATATTTGTTAAATGTAAATTCACTTTCTTTATCAAGATCAAAATTTCCATAAGTTTTAAAGACAAATAAAGATAAATCATTTATATTTCTCAATTGAAATCTCTCATGAATCTCTTTCTCTAGCCTATAGTTGAGATCATCCAACTATGAAACGACAACATCAACTTTAAAACAAAGTAAATCAACTTCTTGAGCTTGCGTATCCAAACAATTTTTTGCAACACTCACACATGTGTCAGTGATAATTGACTCATTAAAATTTTGACAAATAGGCACCAACAAATTAACAACACCTGTGTTTTCTCCTTCGTTGCAATAATGTGGCACTTCATTCAAATAGATGCTTGTACTCAAGTCTTCAATCAATACATCACTTGGTTTCACACAAGCATCTATTTCATCTACTTAAAAAATTCCAACATTATTGTCATGAAATTCATCACCACATACCTTAGCATCTCTATCCTCAAGTGTACCAGTATTGCAAGTTGTTACATCTTCAATTTGGAGTGTTGTTGGATCATCTACCAAATCAAGGGAATCTTGGCACTTGTGATTACCTTCCACTTTGCTAGCTGAAATGTGTTCTTGAGCTTCTGCACTTGATGGAACAACAATATGTTCTTGACTTTCACATTTTATTTTCTTCATATTCATCATTTCTTTAAAAGTCAGATCCAACCTTATGATGACTTCAAGGCACGTGACTTCTCCATGCTCAATCATGTTGTGAAGGAAACACTTATTAGGAAAACACATTTGTTGAAATGTGCCAATAAATTTGACTCTCATATCATTATTCAACTTCTGAATTGACCTCTATATGTCCAACTCAAAACTCGACATGGCTGGTTGGAATGTTTTATCAATGTGTTGGCGAACTTTTGTTAGAAAGACTTGAATTTCAATGTTGTCATCATTCTATTCACTCATGCTCAAATCTAATTCATGAATGTTTTCCTCATGTGTCTCCACATTATCCTCTTGTTCATGTTTTTATACACATGTTCTCGTTCTTCCACCTTGTTGTTTGATCATGTTGATATGATTCTTCAACTTTAACATTATTTCATGCATAGTAACAACTCTATTGATGGATTTGGGATTTTCGTCATCAGAGTCATCACTAGAATAAGGTGGGTTTTCTTGTGGAATCATATGGAAAGTAGAACATGATTCACATTAGATACCAATGGAAAATCATAAAAAATTGTTGATTACCTTGTGTTTACTATAGCATCAATCTTTGATGAGGTTAATTGCTTGCTTGCATTGGTTGCATTCCATAAATGCTTGTTTAATAAAATATTTGATTTTGCAATGGGCTATCATATTGCGTTAAGAATGTACATTCTTTAACTCTTCCCACAAATGTATAGATTTTAGTATAAGGGATGAAAACCAATAAAGAGTTGCATCACGAAATGTGTTTACAAAAAGAAGACAAAAAAACTCTCACCATTAATCTGAATTTTTATTATAAAGTTTCTACAAAGCTTGACATATTTTGCAGTGTTGTGCCCAACACTAGGGGAAAAGGTAGGCAACTAATTACATGCATACATGGGGAGTTAGTAAAAATTCCTAGGCACGCACAAAGGGCCTGGCATCATGAAATTACTCCTAATATATTTAAAAATATTGATGGATAAACTAGACTACATTCACTTTTAAGCAACTGATAGACATTTTCACTCATGTTAAATTGAAATTCTTAATTTTTTAAGGATTTTGTAATTTTTAGTTTTCCAAATTTTTTACTTCTTTTTTATTTTGCAAAAAATGACAAATTTTAGCATTAAAATAAGAAGGTATATTTAACATGAAAATCAACAAATTTGAATTATCCTAAAACTCCTTGTCCACCCTCCTTCCATTGTCATTTCTATTGATGTGATTTTTGACACACCAAATTGCTTATAAGTCATGAAACCTATAGGGTGGAATGAAAAAGCTTCCCCTAAGGTGGCTAGACTCAAGAGTCTTTTAGAATTTGTTGTCAGGTTTTCCAAAATCCCTCAGCCTAAGAGTGCTTTGGTTGGTTCATTCAAGGGGCTCTAGAGAGTATCCAATTGAAATAAGGGTTTGCTTAGTGATATTTTTCACTAATTAGCCATGCAAACACCCTATTTCACTTCAAACTTAAGTGATTTTGGATTTTGTAATTTAAATTTGATTTTACTCAACTTCCCACAATTTTTTTCAACATTAATTTTACTTGAGAGTTATCAAAACACTAAAAACAACATTAATTTTCTTTGGAATTGTTAAAATAGCAATTCATTCCCTTAAATTTAGAATTTAATCAAGAAATTTGAGTAGTTTATGTATGAAAATTTATTCATTTTAGAGTGAATTAATTTTTAAAATTTTATAATAACAATAAATATGTTTAAATTTGCAAAATTTTGCTATCATAAAGTTTAAAAAATTAGCTCATTTTTGCCCTATAAGACTAAAATCAATCATTAAAATATGAATTTAAATCTATTCTAATAGTGGGTGTAAAAAATGCAAAGAGCAAGGGGAAAGAGAAGGGTAAAGAGAACCAAAAGACAAAAAATACAAACCTAATTTCTATCCTTCCATGCATCATTCTGCAAAGTGGATGAACTCGATGAGTAACCAATCTTTGCCAAACCTGGAATCCACAATCCAAGAACAAGATGGTGCAATCTTCAAAGGAAAATCAAGTGTGTGATAGAACTTTATGCTCACATGGATGTGTTCGTTTGACCACAAAGAACACCTCACCATCAACAAAATGTTAGTGGTGTAAACACATATCAGTTTCATCAAAACCCAATGAATTAAATAAATAAATTAGAATAAAATCAAATTCACAATTTGGAAAAGCATATTGGACAAAAGAAAAATTAAGAAAATGGAGAAAAAGTGAAGAATTTTATTCAAGTTTCAAAGCTTCCAAACCCAATGGGGTTTCCCAATGAGATACAATGTGTAGCAACCAAGTATATATAGCCAATTTTAGATGGGAAGGCAAAAAACTTTCCCTCCAAAATAATCACAAAATGACAAAAATGAAAAGTCATCAGTTATCTCTTTACATTCATCCCTTTCCCTCCAATTTGTTTCAAAGAAAATCGCCTCCTTTTCAAAACATTTACTAGATTTTAAATTGAAAACGAATTTGCATCTTCAAGTTACATTGCAAGTCTCCTTCCATTTTGTATTTTTTTATTTTCATCTCCTTTACAATTTGATTATCATAGAGTCCGATGAGGGGGTAAATTACAAAACACACAATAAAACCAATTGCACACATAAAATAGGAATGCTATTTTATTGATTTGGACAACACATTACATTACAGAAGCTAAAATCCAATCAGAGGATGAAACCTCCACAGGCTACAACACATTACAGCTTCCTAACTTTAGATTCTGGAACCTTCTGCCTTCTATAACCTCAAATTAGCTAGGACTTCTATTTTCCCACCTTTTCTTGACTCTACACTTTCCTTCTTTTCTCTACTACCCAAAGGGTCCCAAAAAGGGTCATAAATAGCCCTTTTTGGTGGCCTCCAACCAAAATTTTAAAATTTGCAACTCCCTCCAAAAATAGGTCAACTTTCGGGAGCCATAACTTTTGATCCAGGTGTTCGATTGATGAACTGTTTGAAGTGTTGGAAATCTCACAAAGTGCTTTACGCGCTTAGAATGGCTTTGCCAATTTTGCCCATTTTTAGGGTCGTAAGGGACCTCTAAGTGCCTCAAGTTTGACTTTGAATATTTTTTAGGAGTTTTTCGAGAAACTAAAACTTTAATATCTTTCAGCCCACAAATGATCTTTGACTGATTCCTTCACCAAAGGTCTTATTTTTCAATTTTGAAGCCTCCTGTAAATTTTTGCTTCCATACGTGGCCAAATGCAAAGTTTCCAAACATAGCAGTTTGGAAAAACTAAAGGTTCTAGATCATTATTTAAGTGATTATGGAACCAAAAATATAAATTTTGAAAAGAAATGAAAACAAAATCAACATTTTTGAATCATCATTTTTTTTGGGTGATGCAAGATTGCCTTTACACCACTAGATGCTCCTGCATCAGACACCCAGGGTAATTTGAGAAGTGACCTTGTCACATCTTAGGTGTTTGAGGAAAACCCCAAATGGTCAACCTCTGCCTCAGATAACCAGGAAGAATCTTCAATAGGCCTTCCTTTCCACTTCACCAGATATTCTTTATATTTCCTATTCTGAGTACTTCTTCCCACACGGCTATCCAAGATCTCTTCTATCTCCTCCTTTGAAGTAGATGCCAGAATACTCCATTGTTCTTCTATTGGTCCATCCTAAGTTCCACCTTCATGATATTATGTTAAATCAACAATGTTGAACACATGGGAAATGTTGATCCCACTCGACAGTTCTACCTCATATGCATTTCCTGAATCATGCTTCTTCAGAATCTTGCATGGTCCAAATTTATTCATTTTCAACTTATTATATGTTCCAATTGGAAACCTCTCTTTTCTCAAGTGAACCATGACTTCATCTCTTACCTAAAATTACTTATATCTCCTCTTCTAATCTTCCATAGCCTTGTACTAAATATTCATCTTATTAATGTGTTTTCTTCATGCAAATTCTTCAGGTGTTCTGCAAAGTCTTCGGCTTTGGCACTTGTCTTTTCTCCCTTGTCCATCTTCCTTAACTCTAAAGCATTTCTTGGACTACTCCCATATACAATCTGGAATGGTGATTTACCTATACTCCTATTTACAGAATTGCTGTAAGCAAATTCTGCCTATTGTAAAATCAAATCCCATCCCTTGGGCTTATCTCCTACTAAGCATCGTAGCAAGTTACCCAAACTCCTATTCACCACTTCCATCTGTCCATCGGTCTATGGAGATGTGCAGAACTGAACTTCAAATCTATCTTCAACTTCTTCCACAATGTCCTCCAGAAATAACCAATAAACTTGATATCTTGATCTGAAACTATGCTCTTAGGTAGACTATGTAGTCTCACCGCCTCTCTAAAAAATAACTCTGCAATATGGACAACAGTATTAGTCTTCTTACAAGGAATAAAACGTGCCATCTTTAAGAATCTGTCCACCACCACAAACATAGAATCATGTCCTCTTTGTCTCCTTAGTAAACCAAGAACAAAATCCATACTAATATCATCCCATGGTCTCTTTGGTATAGGTAATGGCTGATATAGCCCTATATTCTGACTTGTTCCCTTTGCCATCTGACACACTCTACAGCTCTGCACAAATTTCCTCACATCCTACTGCAACTGTGGCCAATAATAATGCTCACCAACAATAGCAATGGTCTTATCTCGACCAAAGTGTCCATCTAATCCCCCACTATGCTTCTCTTTAATTAGGTTGTCTCTCATGGAACTCTTTGGAATGCACAAGTAGCTTCCTCTAAACAACATGCCATCTTGGATTATGAAATCTAACCATTTTTTCATGTCCAAAGTAACAGGTTCCAAACAAGCTTTCCAAGCCTCTACAAAATTTGGATCTTCAGGATACAAACTTTTGAGCTCATCGAACCCAACAACCTCTATCTTCATTTCTATCAACAAATTTTGCCTTTTGCTTAAGGCATTTGCAACTTTGTTTGATCTTCCACTCCTGCATTTCAAAACAAAAGTATAACTCTACAAAAACTCAACCCATTTTAAGTGCCTCTAGTTTAAATTCCCTTGACTATTAAGATATTGTAAAGCATGATGATCAATATATAAAACAAACTCTTTTGGTAACAAATAATGTCTCTATTTCTTCAAAGCTTGAACTATAGCATATAACTCTTGATCATAAACATAATACTTTTTCTTGGCATCATTAAGCTTCTCACTGAAATAGACAATGGGCTTACCTTCTTGACTCATAACAACTCCTATAACATTCCCACTAGCATCGCAAACTACCTGAAATACCATATTAAAATTTGGATGTGCCAAAACAGGTTGATCTATGACTTTCTAATTTAATGTATCAAAACTCTTGGCTGCTCCTGTAGTCTATTTAAACTCTTTTCTATCCCCTCTCATTGTCTCAGTTAGGGGTGCACAAATGCTACTAAAATTCCTGATAAATTTTCTATAAAGCTTGCCAAACCATGAAAAGATTGTACCTCTATAGCACTCATTGGCATGGGCCATTCAACAATAGCCCTTAATTTTTTTGGGTCCATCTTAAGACCTTCATTTGAGACAACAAATCCTAGGTATACTAACTCTGTCTTCGTAAAACTACATTTATTCAGATTAATCAACAATTTCTCCTCCCTCAAATTCTCTAAAACTCTTCTGATATGCATTAGATGCTCATCCCAAGTCTTACTAAAATTCAAAATGTTATCTAATCAAACAATAACAAAACTTCCCAAAAACTCTTTCAACACCTTGTTCATGAGTCGCATGAATGTGCTCAGTGGATTGGTTAGCCCAAATGGCATGACTAACCACTCATACAAACCTTCCTTTGTCTTGAAGGCTATCTTCCATTCATCTCCTTCTCTGATTCGGATCTGGTGATACCCACTCTTCAGATCAATCTTCGTAAAGTACTTGGCTCCACTCAAACAATCCATTATGTCATCCATTCTTGGCAATGGAAATCTATACTTGATTGTGTTCTTATTGATGGCTCAAGAATTTGTACACATTCTCCACTCTCCATCTTTCTTTAGTGCTAGTACTGTAGGTACCGCACATGGACTTAGGCTCTCCTTTATCAGTACCTTCTTTAATAGCTCATGAACTTGTCTGTTCAGCTCTTCATTCTCTGCAGTAATCATTTTATGGGCTACCTTATTCGACAAACTAGCTCTTGGTATCAAATCTATTTGGTGACTTATCTTCCTCACCGGTGGTAAACCTTCTGGTACATCTTCACATTTCTCCTGGATGATCTTAGGAATCAATGCAAAGTAGTGACACTCATGCCTCATACCCTCCAAAAATTTCCTACCATCTACCAAGAAAATTCTGGCAGTGCTACATACCTTTTCTTCCACCTCCTTCAAGGGCTTCAACTTATGATGAACTCCATCCTTTGTTACAGAAAATGTGTTTGCATGGACATCATGGACAACACACCTATCATACTGCCACAGCCTTCCCAATAGCATATGAAATGCATCCATCAATATGATGTCACACGGCACCTCATCATGGTAGTCTCCAATCTTGAACTTGACTAAACACTGATCATTGACCAAAGCTCTATGATCCTTCTACAACCATGCAATTTGATATGAATGTGGATGCCTTCTTCTTATCAACTTCAACTTGTTAACTGTCTCCTCTAAAACAAGATTGTTAGTGCTTCCACTATCAATAATAATATCACAACACTTACCTTCACACTTGCATCTTGTGTGGAATAAACTCTTCCTATGATTTGGTACTTTCTCCTCATTCAACAAGGTTCTTCTGACAACTATGGTTTCTCCCCTTTCAGCATCTTCAGAATTCTTAGACTGTGCATCTTCATCTATATGTGCAACTTGTGCATTACCTTCAGGTCTTCTATTTGTCCTTCCTTGATGTTGCAAACACTCATATGCTTGATGTCCTTCTTCTCCACATTGGAAATAGGTTCCTGTGAAACCTCCTTTTTCAAGTCCTTGCCCAGGTCAGCCTCTTCCTCTTTGCTCACCATTATTTTGGTCACGAGGGCGGTAAGCATTATCTCCTCTCTGATTTCAACTGGTGCCAGCTTCTGCACTTTTCTTTTGATCTTCATTTTGGTCTCCATGGGATCTTCCACCAACCTTTTTGCCTTGACCTCTTCCTCTTTTCTTTCTTTTGAATATTTTATTTAGCTTCTCCTCCACCTTTAGGGAAAACTGGTATGCATCTTCTATGGTGGTCATTCTAACCAGGCTCAGCTCCTGTTGAATACTTGGCCTCAACCCATTAATGTAACAGGATACCTTCTCCTTGTTGGACTCTACATGGCCTGTCATGATAGTAATCTTATAAAACTCTTCTGTATACTCCTTGACAGACTTGTTACCTTGCTTCAATCCTTGCAGCTTCTTCAACAACTCTAACTCATAGTCCACAAGAATGAATTGCTTCTTTATTTTTTCCACCATCTAATCTCATCAGGTAATCTTTCCTTTTCCTCTTCTATTTCTCTCTAACTGGACCTCATTCCACCAAATACTGGCATGGCCCTTCAATTTTGTTTTTGCAAACTTGACCCATTCTGGATCCTCCACATCTTCATACTTGAAATATTCTTCCATATCATTGATCCAATCAATAAGCTGTTCCAAATTCAAATCTCCAGAATAGGTAGAAACTTCAATCCTAGGCCTCTTTTTGATCTTATAAATGGCCCTTAACAACCTAACTTCTGCAGGATCTCCTGCACCATCTTGTTCTTCCTCATATAACTCTTCTTCTACTTCATCTTCGCTTTCTTCTCTTATTCTTGGCTCAAACCCTATTCGCATCTCCTCTTGCAATGCATCAATTTGGCTTTGCAGGGCTCTAAAAACCTCTTCTGTCAAAGAATTTCTCCCACCATAGTTTCTTCGTGGAGGCATTTTGATCTTTGCATCAAACCCACAACCTCAAGTCCTGGTGCAAACTGCCTCATGGTTGGCGATCTGTCTACACACTCAGGAACTTGGCTCTGATACCACTCAATGATGGGTTAAATTACAAAACACAAAATAACACCAATTGCACATAGAAAATAGGAATGTTCTTTTATTGATTTGGACAAAACATTACATCACATAAGCTAAAATCCAATTAGAGGATGAAACCTCCATAGGCTACAACACATTACAACATCCTATCTCTAGATTCTGGAACCTTTTGCCTTATGTAACCTCAAATCAACTAGGGCTTCTGCTTTCTCACCTTTTCTTGTCTCTACACTTTCCCCCCTTTCTCTACTACCCAAAGGGTTCCCAAATAGTCATAAATAGCCCTTTTTGGCGGCCTCCAACCAAAATTTTAAAATTTGCAACTCCCTCCAAAAATAGGTCAATTTCTGAGAGCCATAACTTTTGATCCGGGTGTCTAATTGATGAACCGTTTGAAGCGTTGGAAATATTGCAGAGTGCTCTACACGTTAAGAATGGATTTGTTGATTCTTCCCATTCTTGGGGTTGTACGGGGCTTCTAAGTGCCTCAAATCTGACTTTGAATATTTTTTAAGGGTTTTTTGGGAAACATAAACTTTAATATCTTTCAGCCCATAAATGATATTTGACCGATTCCTTCACCAAAGGTCTTATTTTTCAATTTTGAAGCCTCCTATAAATTTTTTGCTTCCATACATGTCTAATTGCAAACTCTCCAAAAATACCAATTTGTTATTTTTAGCAATTTGGAAAAACTAAAGGTTCTACATCATTATTTAAGCAATTATGGAACCAAAAATACAAATTTTGGAAAGAAATGAAAACAATATCAACATTTTTGAATCATCATTTTTTTGGGGTGATGCAAGATTACCCTTACACCAATGGATGCTCCTACATCAGAGTCCCTTGAACACTTCCCCACAAATCCAAACCTGGATATATTTTTATGCTTCTCTTTGTTTTTCAATATGATTATCCTATAGACTTGAGCATGTGGATTAATACTTGGCTAGATCATTCACTTGTTACAAATAAATTTTTGGTGTCCCTTCTCCCTAAATATGACATCACATCCAATTTTACAAAAACTATATTCTATTGTTCTACCCAAAATAACGACTACCACTATTACTGTTAGCATATTTCCAACAAGATGATACATTTTCAAGCATGTTGGCCAAAGATTTCCAATTTTGACCCACCACATAATCAAAACCTTTTTCTTTCCCCCATCTTGCAGGTAACACTCTTGTCAATTTGGATATCCTGTTCCCTTAGTAACTTCCGCTTGATTATACTGAATACCTTGATAACCTTATTTACTTTCATCGGTGTTGAACTTAGATGCTTTGAACATATCTATACTATTTGCATATTATATTCTTGTAGAAACATCTTCTTGGGACATATTCTATTACACAACATCTTCAAAAATTAATTTCAATAGATGAGAAGTCCTTAAAAAATTTAACAATGGTAGATTTGTTAGTATCTTTCAATGATCTTGATAAATTTGAGTGTAAAGTCTTTCAAGTTCTAAATTTTTTTAGGGGAGATTTTCCATTGATTTGAAGTACACTCTAATTTTCTCGAGCTATTAATATTTGCTCCAATGGTCACACATATGGCAAAATTGTCTCTTGAATCTCATTTTAACTATGTACCTACACTTGTTTTTCTTGAAACACTAGCATTTTGTATCAAATTCTTTAGACTAATCATTTTCATAAGATGATTACTTAGATATTGAATGCCAAGATCCCTATCAATTACGGAGAAAAGTGCATCATAATTTACATCTTTTTATACTTGAACATCATCATGTACATCTACTTCTAGAATATCATCCTTATTTGGTCTATTAAACATGCCCAATTGTGCATAAAAATGTCTTGAATTCATCTTCACTATCTACTATTTGCTGACTAATTTTTAAATATTTATCTACATACTTTTTATGATTACCCATTCAATTAAATCTTTGTTCATGCCTACTATTACATTTATTTTGCACACAGCCAAGACAAGATTAATAACTGATAAAACTTATTAAGGTTGTGGCCTTGAAGCATTTTATCAAACAATTTATGTGTTTTTCCTGCAATGTTATATTTCATTGAGGTATTTTATCAAATAGTTGTTGTGACTCCTTGTCTATGCTTTCACATTTTAACTCATGTGTAGAGAATGCTAGAAATAATCTAATGTTTTCCCTTCAAGCACATTTCTAGTAAAGCCTTTTGATATTTTCCAAAGAAATTATAGTGATGTCTCTATTTGACCTAGGTTCAATAGTAGGAAATGATCCACTATTCAAATGCAAAGCCTTGGATCCAAGATACTTAACATAATTACCACTTACTCTAAAGCTCCTTTGTATTGCCGGTTTTGGGCCATATCAAAATATCTTCTCCAATTTGTGTTCCTACATTAGTAACTCCAAGTCTTTGACAAAATTCAATATATATAATGTTGAGAAGTATAGCACCCCAATCGTAGAACTTAGCACTGTATGCAAGTATGACTATTTTGAATCTTTCAAAATAAATGATCTAGTAAACCCTCATAAAGAGAACTACATTAACTACTTCAAAAAATTTGGCCTAGATGACATCCAATTTCTTTGTATACTAACTCTACTTCTATTAGCTATGTTTTTACTCATTTGACCATTAAGAGCACATAGAGAAATGATGGGTCACTTAGTAACCTATTGAAACCATAGGTCTCCCATACAAGAATAGTCTTGGATTTTTGTTAGTAGGATGGAGGCACCTGGACTCCCTTTCATTTTACTTCCTTTGCATTTCAAGGTTTTACCCTGAAATGTATCTTGCATTTGACTTAATTTCACCTAAAGGTCGAGTGTTTCTCCTGCAAAAAGATAAAAGGATTATTAAAATAATATTGATGCAGGAGCATCAAGTGGTGTAAGGGCAATCTTGCATCACCCAAAAATAAGTTGATTCAAAATCATTGCAGTTGTTTTCATTTCTTTCCATAATTAGTGTTTCTGGTTCCATAATCTCCTAAATAATGATGCAGGACTTTCAATTTTTTAAAATTGCTAAAAATAACAAACTGCCAATTTTGGAAAGTTTACCTACTATTTTAGGAAAGTTTGCATTTGGGCACGGATTGAAGCAAAAACTTACAAAAAGCTTCATAACTAAAATATAAGACCTTCGGCGAAGGAATTAGGCAAAGATCATTTCCGAGCTGAAAGATATTAAAGTTTTTATTTTCTGAAAAGCCCTTGAAAATTTTTGAAACTAGATATGAGGTACTAAAACATCCCATAACGTCCCAAAAAGTTGATGGAAATCCATTTACAAATTTCAATTGTGATAGTTCACATCGTGATCTTTCTGATGCCTAAAATAGTTCGTCAGTCAGACACCTGAATCAAAAGTTATGCTTCCCGGAAGTTGACCTACTTTTGGAGGGAGTTGCAAATTTTGAAATTTAGCTGGAAGCCACTAAAAAGTGTTATTTATGACTATTTTGGGAACCCTAGGCAGTAGTAGAGTTAAGGGGGAAAGTGTAGAGTCAAGAATAGGTGGGAAAACAGAAACCTTATTTGATTTGGGGTTACAGAAAGCTGAAGATTCCAGAGTCTTGAGGTTAGGAAAGCTGTAATGTGTTGCAGCCAGTAGAGGATTCATCCTCTAATTGTACTAAGCTTCTGTAATGTAATGTGTTGTCCAAATCAATAAAATAACATCTCTATTTTCTATGTGCAATTTCTGTTGTCGTGTATTTTATGATTTACCCCCTTCATCAAGTGGTATTAGAGCAAGGGTTCTTGAGTGTGTAGACAGATCACCGACTGTGAGGCAGTTTGTACCAGGACCTGAGGTTGTGGGTTTACTACGGAGATCAAGATGCCTCCATGAAGAAATCATATTAGGAGGAATGCTTTGATGGGAGAGGATTTTAGAGCCCTGCAAAGGCGGATTGATGCATTACAAGAGGAGTTGTGAAGAGGGTTTGTTCTGAGAACAAGAGAAGAAAGTAAGGATGAAGTTGAAGAAGAGCTATCTGAGGAAGAACAAGAAGTTGCAAGAGATCTCGTAGAAGTTAGGTTGTTGAGGGCCATTTCAAAGATCGGAAAGAGGCCCAGGATCAAAGTTTCTACATATTATGGAGATTTGAATCCAGAATAGATTATTGATTAGATCAATGACATGGAGGAGTATTTCAAGTATGAAGATGTGGAGGACCCAGATTGGGTCAAGTTTGCAAAAACGAAGTTGAAGGGCCACACCAGTATTTGGTGGAAGGAGGTCCAATTAGAGAGGAATAGAAGAGGAAAAGGAAAGATCACCAGATGGGATCAGATGGTGGAGAAACTGAAGAAGCAGTTCACTCTTGTGGACTATGAGATGGAGTTGCTGAAGAAGCTACAAGGATTGAAGCAAGGTAATAAGTCTGTTAAGGAGTATACAGAAGAGTTTTATAAGATTACTATTAGGACAGGCCATGTAGAGGCCAACAAGGAGAAGGTAGCCCGTTACATTAATGGGTTGAGGCCAAGTATTCAAGAGGAGTTGAGCCTGGTCAGAATGACCACCATAGAAGATGCATACCAGTTTTCCCTGAAGGTGGAAGAGAAGTTGAATAAAAGATTCGACATCAAGCAAAGGGGAAGAGGTCAAGGCGAAAGGACTGGTGGAAGACCCTATGGAGGTCGAAATAAAGATTCAAAGAAAAGTGAATAAGTTGGCACCTATTGAAATCAAAGAGGAGATAATGCCTACCACCCTTGTGACTAGAACAATGGTGAGCAAAGAGGAAGAGGAAGAGGCTGACCTGGGCAAAGACTTGGAAGAGGAGGTTTCAGAGGAACTTGTTTTCAATGTGGAGAAGAAGGGCATCGAGCATATGAGTGTCTGCAACATCAAGGAAGGACAAATAGAAGACCTGAAGGTAATGCATGAGTTGCACATGTAGATGAAGATGCATAGTCTGAGCATTTTGAAGATGCTGAAAGGGGAGAAACCCTAGTTATCAGAAGAACTTTGTTGAATGAGGAGAAAGAACCCAATCAGAGGAAGAGTTTATTTCACACAAGGTGAAAATGTGAAGGTAAGTGTTGTGACATTATTATTGACAATGGAAGTACTGACAATCTTGTTTCAGAGGAGATGGTTGACAAGTTGAAGTTGACAAGAAGAAAGCATCCACATCCATATCAGATTGCATGGTTGTAGAAGGACCACAGAGCTTTGGTTAATGAGCAGTGTTTAGTGAAGTTCAAGATTGGGGACTACCATGATGAGGTGTTGTGTGATATCATACCGTTGGATGCATGTCATATGTTATTGGGGAGGCCGTGGCAGTATGATAAGAGCGCTGTCCATGATGGCCGTGCAAACACATATTCCCTAACAAAGGATGGAGTTCGTCATAAGTTGAAGCCCTTGAAGGAGGTGGAAGAAAAGGTATGTAGTACTGCCAGAATTTGCTTGGTAGATGGTAGGAAATATTTGGAGGGTATGAAGCATGAGCGTCATTGCTTTGCATTGATTCCTAAGATTAGTCAAGAGAAATGTGAAGATGTACCAGCAGAAGTTTCAAATATGTTGGAAGAATTTTAGGACATTATCTTTGATAATGTACCAGAAGGTTTACCACCAGTGAGAAAGATAAGTGATCAAATGGATTTGATACCAGGAGCCAGTTTGCTGAATAAGGTAGCCCACGGGATGACTCCAGCAGAGAATAAAGAGTTGAACAGACAAGTTCATGAGTTGTTAAGGGATTGATAAGGGAGAGCCTGAGTCCATGTACGGTACCTACAGTACTAGCACCAAAGAAAGATGGAGAGTAGAGAATGTGTACAGATTCTTGAGCCATAAATAAGATCACAATCAAGTATAGGTTTCCATTGCCAAGAATGGATGACATAATGGATTGTTTGAGTGGAGCCAAGTGTTTCACGAAGATTGACCTAAAGAGTGGGTATCACCAGATCCAAATTAGAGAAGGAGATAAATGGAAGATAGCCTTCAAGACAAAGGAGGGTTTGTATGAGTAGTTAGTCATGCCATTTGGGCTAACCAACGCACCAAGCACATTCATGCAGCTCATGAATGAGGTACTGAAAGAATTTTTGGGAAGTTTTGTTATTTTTCATTTGGATGATATTTTGATTTTCAGTAAGACTTGGGATGAGCATTTGATGCATATCAGAAGAGTGTTAGAGAAGCTGAGGGAGGAGAAGTTGCTGATTAATCTGAAGAAATGTAGTTTTGCAAAGAAGGAGTTTGTATACCCAGGATTTGTTGTCTCAGAGGAAGGTCTTAAGATGGACCCAAAAAAGGTGAGAGCTATCCTTGAATGGCCTATGCCAAGGAGTGCCACAGAGGTATGATCTTTTCATGGTTTGGCAAGTTTTTACAGAAAGTTTATCAGAAATTTTAGTATCATTTGTGTACCCCTGACTGAGACAATGAGAGGGGATAGAAAAGAGTTTAGATGGACTAAAGGAGCAGACAAAAGCTTTGATACATTGAAGTAGAAAGTCACAGAGCAACCTATTTTGGTACTTCCAGATTTCAATAAGGTATTTTAGGTAGATTGTGATGCTAGTGGTAGTGCTATAGGAGTTGTTTTGAGCCAAGAAGGTAAGCCCATTGCCTATTTCAGTGAGAAGCTTAATGATGCCAAGAAAAAGTATTTTGTTTATGATCAGGAGTTGTATGCAATAGTTCAGGCTTTGAAGAAATGGAGACATTATTTGTTGCCAAAAGAGTTTTATATATTGATCATCAGGCTTTTGCAGTATCTTAATAGTCAAGGAAAGTTGAACCAAAGGCATTGAAAATGAGTTGAGTTTTTGCAAATCTATACTTTTGTTTTGAAGCACAGGAGTGGGAATCCAACAGAGTTGCAGATGCCTTGAGCAGAAGGCAAAATCTATTGACAGAAATGAAGATAGAGGTTGTTGGGTTCGATGAGCTCAAAAGTTTGTACCCTGAAGATCCAGATTTTGTAGAGGCTTGGAAAGCTTGTTTGGAACCTATTACTTTGGACAAGACAAAATGGTTGGATTTCATAATCCAAGATGGCATGTTGTTTAAAGGAAGCCATTTGTGCATTTTGAGGAGTTCCATGAGAGAGAACCTGATTAAGGAGAAGCATAGTGGAGGATTGGCTGGACACTTTGGTCGAGATAAGACCATTGCTATTGTTGGTGAAAATTATTATTGGCCACAGTTGCAGCAGGATGTGAGGAAATTTGTGCAGAGTTGTAGAGTATGTCAGATGGCGAAAGGACAAGTCAGAATACAGGTCTATATTAGCCACTACCTGTACCAGAGAAGCCATGGGATGATATTAGTATGGATTTTGTTCTTGGTTTACCAAGGACACAAAGAGGACATGATTCCATTTTTGTGGTGGTGGATAGATTCTCAAAGATGGCACATTTTATTCCTTACCTGAAGACTAATGATGTTGTTCATATTGCAGAGTTATTTTTTAGGGAGATGGTGAGATTACACGGTCTACCAAAGAGCATAGTTTCAGATTGAGATTCCAAGTTTGTTGGTTATTTCTGGAGGACATTGTGGAAGAAGTTGAAGACGGATTTGAAGTTCAGTTCTGCACACCATCCACAGACTGATGGATAGATAGAAGTGGGGATTAGGAGTTTGGGTAACCTACTATGATGCTTAGTAGGAGATAAGCCCAAGGGATGGGATTTGATTTTACCACAGGCAGAATTTGCTTACAACAATTCTGTCAACAGGAGTACTGGTAAATCACCATTCTAGATTGTATATGGCAATAGCCCAAGAAATGCTTCTGAGTTAAGGAAGCTGGACAAAGGAGAAAAGACAAGTGCTGAAGCCAAAGACTTTGCAGAACATCTGAAGAATTTGCATGAAGAGGTGAGGAAGCACATTAATAAGATGAATATTTAGTACAAGGCTAAGGCAAATTAGAAGAGGAGATATAAGGAGATCCAGGTAGGAGATGAAGTCATGGTTCACTTGAGAAAAGAAAGGTTCCCAATTGGAACATACAATAAGTTAAAAATGAAAAATTTTGGACCATGCAGAATCCTGAAGAAGCATGATTTAGGAAATGCATATGAGGTAGAGCTACCGAGTGGGATCAATATTTCTCCTATTTTCAACATTGCTGATTTATCAAAATATCATGAAGGTGGAACAGAGGATGGACCAACAGAAGCACAGTGGAGTATTCTGGCATTTACTTCAATGGAGGAGATAGAAGAGATCTTAGATAGCCATGTGGGAAGAAGTACTCGAAACAAGAAATATGAAGAATATCTGGTGAAATGGAAAGGAAGACTTGTTGAAGATTCTTCTTGGTTGTCTAAGGCAGAGGTTGACCATTTGGGTTTTCCTCAAACAAACAACTGAGATGTGACAGGGTCACTTCTCAAATTACCCTGGGACACCTTGATGAAGGGGGTAAATCATAAAACACACGATAACAGAAATTACACACAGAAAATAGATATGTTATTTTATTGATTTGGACAACACATTATATTACAGAAGCTCAGTACAATCAGAGGATGAATCCTCTACTGGTTGCAACACATTACAGCTTTCCTAACCTCAAGACTCTGGAATCTTTAGCCTTCTGTAACCCCAAATCAGCTAGGGTTTCTATTTTCCCACCTATTCTTGACTCTACACTTTCCCCCTTAACTCTACTACTGCCCAAGGTTCCCAAAATAGTCATAAATAACACTTCTTGGAGCTAAATTTCAAAATTTGTAACTCCCTCCAAAAGTAAGTCAACTTCCGAGAAGCATAACTTTTGATCTGGGTGTCTGATTGACGAACCGTTTTAGGCATCGGAAAGCTCACGATGTGAGCTATCACACTGGAAATTTGTAAATGGATTTCCATCAACTTTTTGGGACATTTTAGTGCCTCATATCTCGTTTCAGAAATTTTTAGGGGCTTTTTAGAAAATAAAAACTTTAATATCTTTCAGCTCGGAAATGATCTTTGCATGATTCCTTCACCAAAGATCTTATATTTCAGTTATGAATCTTTCTATAAGTTTTTGCTTCAATCCGTGCCCAAATGCAAACTTTCCTAAAATAGCAGGTAAACTTTCCAAAATGGTAGTTTGCTATTTTTAGCAGTTTAAAAAAATTGAAAGTCCTGCATCATTATTCAAGAGATTATGGAACTAGAAACACTAATTATAGAAAGAAATGAAAACAACTGCAATGATTTTGAATCAACTTCTTTTTGGATGATTCAAGATTGCCCTTACAACATTGGATGCTCCTGCATCAAATATAGATAGTTTAAATTAAAACTTTTTTATTTTTAAAAGTTACCCATTAAAATGAAAACTAACTTAAATTAAACTTTGACTAAATATTAAAATCAAAGAATTTAATATTTAATCAAATCTTAATATTTAGTCATGGAACTTAAAACCAATCAAAAATTTTAAATTTTAAAATACTAAATGTTAATGCTTTCAAATTGAGCTTTTTAAAAAATTCATCTAAATGCTCAGAAGTTCAATACTTGAAATAATTAAAATTTATCTTTTAATATCCAAGAATTTAAATTACTTTGTGACATAAGATGCGATAGGATGAGAAAGAATGAGTCATGAACACAAATGCTAACTAAAGGAAAACTGTGACAACATCATAAATGTGACAAGTGATAAGATGCGACATGTGACAGTGATGCAACAACAAAGTCTAAAATGTGACAAGAGACCAAAGCATGGATATCAATGCAACTAGTCACAACTCAATAAGACTCAAAAGAAGGGTCCCCAATTTAATGAAATTAGGCGTGTGCTATAATCCTGAACAACAAATGCCTCACCCCTGCTTGATACACAGAAAAATACTTGAAAACTAAGCTAAAAATGATACAAACTTGAAAATTTTACACATTGGAACACTTAATTAACAATAATGATCAAGTTGAATTGTAAAATTAATCGTTAGATTGCTTTCAAAATTATCATTGCAACAAATCAAATCAAAGTGAATTCATCATGAAAGATTACTTGGCGAATAATTTTCACAATCAATACATCCAGTTATGCAGAGAGGCATTCATACCAAGGTCAAAGTTAGTAACTTTAAAATGATACATGCATACATTCATCTAGGTGTGTGTATGTGGTTCATTTCCTTCTTTCACTTGCTGACTCAGCTAGGACAACTTTAGATATCAAGTTTTTTAACATTTAACATTTAATCAGGAAGTGGTCTTTCCTTTGATATGACAGTGTGTTTTATAAGACATGCCTTTTATTTACTACCTAGGCATAGCTCCACTACCAGCTAGGTATCCATAGCCTTGATAGGGATACCTCTAGTCTTGTTCTAGGCATAGTTCTGCTGCCAACCTGGCATCTCTAGCCCAAATAGAGATATCTGAATCATACAGAAAGGATGAGGTTATTTTATTTTATTTTTTCTTTTTAAGTTTTATTTTCTTCTTCTCGTAGAGATCAAATTTTTCCACTAGGTTCAGTTTCACTTTGGCATTAAATTTTTTATTTTATTGATAACAATTCACTTTATTTTTAGACTTGATATATTGACTATAGTTCACTTTGTCAAATAGGTTTAAGAATATTTAAATGTAGGAAGTGAGGGATGAAAAGAGTAAGATACATCTTTACATTGCATACACTTCCTTTATCATGAAAATAAATCTACACATCTAGATGAAAGACCAATGAAAACTGCACCTTGACAATTATTCCACCATGAATGCATAAGGAAAATTTTTTAGAAATGATAGTCATATGTGATCATGTAAATAAATGATGAATAAAACTTTAAAAGCATATCAAAAAATATTGGGGAATGGAAACTAGTTACAAACCAACACATCAATGCTCCAAAAATCAAAATAAACAAAAAAATAGCAAACAAAAGTTAAACAAGACAAAAAAAAGGAAATAATCCAAAATTTCCTACCCTACTAAACTGATATAAGCATTGACAATTCGATAATATGAGTAGGAAAGCCCCTATTTTTGTAGTTTTTCACACATTTTAGCATTAAAAGCTCAGCTGTGGTGGTCATAATTACTGTAGATTTATATTTATATTCTAAAATAGAAAGTTTAAACCTTTTAAGTTCATATTCTAAATGATTTTCAAGAAAAACTAGAAGCCAAGGAAGCTCATCTACCTCATGCCAAATCCACAAGCATGTCCTTTTATGCAGATCTTCATAATAAAAAATAGAAAGGTTTGGTTTAATTTTTTATAACATTCAAACATAAACCATATTAAGGATACATATTATTCAATTGCACACCATAATCAATTTCGATGGTAGATAACATATCATAACTTTCATTTTCATTACCAACAAAACAAAGAAAACAAGATGGTGACAAGTAAGAAAGAGTTTAGAAAACCCATGTTCATGGTGTCATCCATCAAGGATCTATGTCTACCATAATGTGCTTCATTCCCCTCCACATGTGTTTCTCCATCTAAATCAGCACATTTGTTGGGTTCATGCAAGTCACAAACAAAACTAGAAGTCAGCATTATATCAAATAAATGTAAATCAACATAGCAATTTTTAATATTTTCATTTACTCGTTGATTTTTAGATTTGAAAATTTTATTATCAAGATTTGAATTATGTAAAACATCAAGATCATTACCTACAATAAAATTCAATTTTGTAGCAATACATGATTTTTTTGAATTAAGATCATTTTCAGCATGTTCAAATAGTGGATTATCATAAAATTTGAAATTCATTAAGCAAGGGTCAACTGAATCAAATTTGTTAGATGTAAATTCACTTTCCTTATCAAAATCAAGATTGTTATAAGTTTTAAAGCCAAATAAAGACAAATCATTTATATTTATCAATTGAAATATCTCATGAATCTCTTTTCCCACCCTATAGTTGAGATCATTCAATTAAAAAATGACAACATCAACTTTAAAACAATGCAAATCAGTTGAACTTGAGTTTGCATATCCAAACAATTTTCTACAACATTCACACACATGTCAATGATAGTTGACTCATTAAAATTTTAACAAATAGGCACCAAAAAAATAGCAACCTTTTATTTCTTGTTCACTACAATAATGTGACACTTCATTCAAATAGGTGCTTGTGCTCAAGTTTTCAATCAACATGTCACTTGGTTGCACACAAGCATCTATTTCATCTACTTCAAATTTTCCAACATTATTGTCATGAAATTTATCACCACAGACCAAGTAGCATCACTATCCTCAAGTGTATCAATGTCGTAAGTTGTTACATCCTCAATTTAGAGTGTTGTTGGATCATCTACTGAATCAAGGGAATCTTGGCACTCATGATTACCTTCCACTTTGATGGTTGAAATGTGTTCTTGAGCCTTTACACTTGACGGTTGAAATGTGTTTGTGATTTTCACATTCTATTTTATTCATATTCATCATTTCTTTGAGAGTCACATCAACCTTATGATGACTTCAGGACACATGACTTCTCCATGCTTGGTTGTGTTGTGAAGGTGGCACTTGTCAGGAAAACACATTTTTTGAAAGGTGCCAGAAAATCCAAGGACTCTCATATTAGTATTCAACTTCTCCATTGAGTCTTGACCTCTGGATGCCCAACACAAAACTTGAGATGGTTGGTTGGCATGGTTGGAATATTGTATCAATGTGTTGATGATATTTTTTTAGAAAGTCTTCAATTTTAGTTTTGTCATCATTCTCTTTATTCATGTTCAAATCCCATGAATGTTTTCCTTATGTGTCTCCACATTATCCTCTTAAATTCATATTTTCATACACATGTGCTTGTTACTCCACCTCATTATTTGATCATGTTGATATGATTCTCCAACTTTCCCAGTATTTCTTGCATAGTAACAACTCTATTGATGGTTTAGGGTTTTTTTTCGTTAGAGGTATCACTAGAATAAGATATGATTTCTTGTGAAATCATATGGATAGTTGCATGATTTACGTTAGATACCAAAGGAAAATCATAAAAAATTTGTTGATTACCTTGTTTTGTTTGCAACAACATAAAACTTTAATGAGGGTAATTGCTTGCTTGTATTGGTTGTGTTCCATACATGCTTGTTTGATGAAATATTTGATTTGCAGTGGGTTTCCATATTGCATTAATAATGTATTCTCTAACTTTGCCCATGAATGTATAGAATTTGCTGTAAGGGATGCAAACTAATAAAAATCTGCATCATGAAATGTGTTTACAAAAAGAAGACAACAAAAACTCTCATTATTAATCTTTTTTTATTATAAACTCTCTAGATACCTTAAAATGTTTGACTATGTTGTGCCCAACACTAGGGAAAAATGTAGGCAACTAATTACATGCATACATGAGGAGTTGATTAAAACTCCCAAGCATGTACAAAGGGCTTCCCATCATGAAACTGCCCCTAATCTATTAAAAAATATTGATGGAAAAACTTGATTGGATTCAATTTTTAGCAACTGATAGACATTTTTGCTTGTGTTTTGATTTTTTTATATTTTAAGGATTTTGTAATTTTTAGTTTGTTGAATTTTATCATTTTTAATTTTGTAAAAAATGATAAATTTCAGCATTAAAAGAAGAAGGCATATTTACCATAAAAATCAACAAATTTGAATTATCCTAAAACTCCTTGTTTACCCTCCTTTAGCACCATTTTAATTGATATGTTTTTTGACACACCAACTTATTTGTGATTCATGAAACCTACACGGTAGAATGGAAAAGGTTCCCCTACTTGAAAGGTGGCTAGTCTAAAGAGTCTCATAATTTTTTGTGAGGTTTGCCAGAATCTCTCAACCAGAGATCCCTTTGGTTGGTTTGTTCAAGGGGCTCCAATGAGTTATTAGAAGTTATTCAATTGAAATAGGGGCTTACTTAGTGAGATTTGTCACTAATTAGCCGTGAAATCATCATATTTCACTTCAAACTTAATTGATTTTGATTAATATTATTTTTCTCAACTTCCTATTATTGTTTTCGACATTAGTTTTATTTAAGAGTGATTGAAACACTAAAAACAATATTAATTTGCTTTGGAATTGTTAAAATGGTATTTCATTCCCTTAAAATTAAAAATTTAATCAAGAAATTTAAGCAACTTGTGCATGTAAATTTGTAGACCAAGTCATGGCAACAGGATCATAGCAAGTTATAATGATAGAAGTAGACCAAGTCATGGTGATAGGAGTTGTCCTAGACATAGCGACAGATGGAGAAGGTATTGTAGTAGAGAAGAAATTATTTTCAATTCTTGTTATCAAGTATTTCAAGTCAATCTCATAGATATATCAACTGTAATGCAAAAGTTTACTCAGTCAAGTGGAGTAAGACTCTTTGGAATTCAAGCTAGATAGAATTATGAATGCAAATTGGTTCATTCTTTAAGCCAACTAAGAACAGTTATGATAAGGAAGTTTTGGCCGACTAGAGGATATGAGATTGTTTAAATTAAAGATTTAAATATTTTTGAGGAGGCTGACATTAGTCATATAACATGCAAATTTCAAATATAGATATTGATGTATATGAAGCCGATCTTGCCAAACATTAAAGACAAGCCTTGTATAAATACAATTCACAATTTGCATGTAATGAAGGTGTGTATGTATGTACGAGCAAGGAAGAAGCAATCTACAATCACTATAACTTGAATACTTCTAGGGTTAGGGTTTCATTTGAGAGAAATGAATAGGAAATACTGTGAAGGCAAGTGTGCAAGCAAAAAGGGGAAATCAGTAAGCAGACTTCTTGATACCAGTTTGATCTCCATACTACATGAGTTAGGGCTTCATTTGTGAGAAAGATTGGACAAGATGATGCACTTCATGTATCAACATTAGAGATCAAGTATGAAGATGTGTTAATTAGGTTGTTGATTGCAAACAAAAGGTAGTGTGACAGCAGACTGAGTATAATGTGTTGAGGTGGTGACAATAGAGTGAGTATGATGTATTTGAGGTGGTGACAGTAGACTGAGTATGATGTGCAGTTGATGTGAAGACAGTAGCATAATTGCCCTTAAAACATTGTAATAGGGAGTTGGTGCTTTCTTTGAGTTGGCACTCATAAATCAAAGGATTGGTGTCTCCTTTGGGTTGGTGCCCATAAAAATCATTGTAAGATTCATTTTGTTTTGTGAGGCTAGATTTGGACAGTAGATCCAAGCAACTGACTCACTGTGGTTTTTCCCATCTTGGGTTTCCACGTATATCTTGTGTCATGTGTGCGTGCTCTTATGATTTTCATGGTTTAATTGTTACATGTGCTTGAAAGGATCTAATATGCAATAAGTTTTAAGGAATACTGATTCACCCCCCTCTTAGTATTGCATTGTGTTCAACACTAACATGATACATACCCAAAACCTTTTTCTTTCTCCTATCTTACAAGTAACACTCTTGTTGATTTGGATGTCCTTTTCCCTTAGTGATTGTTGCTTGAATATACTAAATACCTTGATAACCTTATTTACCTTTACTAGTGTTGAACTTAGATATTTTCAACATATCTATACTAGTTGTATATTATATTCTTACAGAAACATATTCTTGGGACATATGCTATTACAAAACATCTTTATAAATTACTTTCATTAGATGAGAAGTCCTTCAAAAATTTAACAATGGTAGGTTTGTCAACATCTTTCAACGAAATTTCCTCTTGACAAATTTGAGTGTAAAGTATTTCAAGTTCTAAATTTTTTGAGGGGAGATTTTCCATTGCCTTAGAGTACACTCTCTGATTTTCTCAAGCTATTAATATTTTCTCCAATGGTCACAATTATGGCAACACTATCCCTTGAGTCTCCTTTTTACTGAGTAGTTGCACTTGTTTCTCCTAAAACACTAGCATTTTGTATCAAATTCTTTGGGCTGATCATTTTCATTAGATGACCACTTAGATCTCAAATTTCAAGATCCCTATCAATTATGGAGAAAAGTGCATCATAATCTACATCTTTTTCTATCTGAACACCATCATGTGCATCTACTTCTAGATTCGCATCCTTATTTGGTCTATTAAACACACCCAATTGTGCATCTAAAAACCTCTTGAATTCATCCTCACTGTCTACTAATTGTTGACTATTTTCAAAGATTTATCTACATACTTTTTAAGATTTCCCATTCAATCAAACCTTTGCCCATGCCTACTAATAAATTGATTTTGTACACAACCAAGACAAGATTAATAACTAATAAAACTTGTTCAAGTTGCGTCCTTGAAGCACTCTATCAAACAATTTAGGTGCTTTACTTGTAGTGTCACTTTTCTTTGAGATATTTTGTCAAACTATTGTCATGATTCCTTGTTTATGCTTTCACATTTTAACTCATGTGTAGAGGATGCTAGTAGTGATTGTAGATTTTTGAGTTGAAGACCTTGTCTTATGGCATTTCACCTTTTGTGAGATATTACACAAATCTTTCCATGACCCTTTGTGTTTTGGAGGGCTCATACTTTGCTTTATTCGTCAACATGTTCTTCTTCAACAACATTATGACCATCACCTTTATGGATCATCATGTATGTAATAAAAACACTATGTACAAAAGATTAAAGCATTTAGACTATCAACTTTCTTGTATTTATCTAAAGTATGACCCATAGGTTGAAGTGGAGAAGTTAGCAATGACCTAGGGTGTGCCCTTGAAGCACATTTACAGTAAAACCTTTTGAGATTTGACAAAGAATTTGTAGTGATGCCTCTGTTTGACCTAGTTTCAATACTAGGAAATGATCCACTATTTAAATCAGAAGCCTTAGAACTAAGATGCTTAACATAATTACCACTTACTCTAGAGATCCTTTGTTTTGTTAGTTCTGGTCCGTATCAAAAAATCCTCCCCAATTCATGTTCCTACACTAGTAACTCCAAGTCTCTAGTAAACTTAGATCTTTACCTACAATAAAATCAAACTTGGTAGCAATACATGATTTTTTGAATTAAGATAATTTTTAGCATGTTCAAATAGTAGATTATCATAAACATTGAAATTCATTAAGAAAGGGTCAACCAAATCAAGTTCATTAGATGCACATTCACTTTCCTTATCAAACTCAAGATTGTTGTAAGGTTTAAAACCAAATAAATATAAATAATTCATATTTCTCAATTAAAATCTCTCATGAATCTCTTGTTGTAGCCTATAGTTGAGATCATCCAATTGAGAAATGGAAACATCGGCTTTAAAATAGAGCAAATCAACTTCTTGAGTCTACATATCCAAACAATTTTCTGCAACATTCATGCACATATTAGTGATAATTGATTCATTAAAATTTTGACAAATAGGCACCAACAAATTAACAACACCATTGCTTTCTCCTTCACTGCAATAATGTGACACTTCATTCAAATAGGTGTTTGTGCTCAAGTCTTTAATCAAGACATCACTTTGTTGCACACAAGCATCTATTTCATCTACTTCAAATTTTTCAACATTATTGTCATGAAATTCATCACCACATTCCTTAGCATCGTTGTCCTCAAGCGTAGCAACATTGCAAGTTGTTACATCTTCAATTTAAAGTGTTTTTGGATCATCTATCGAATCAATGGAATCTTGGGACTCATGATTACCTTCCACTTTGTTGGTTGAAATGTGTTCTTGAGCTTCTACACTTGACAGAATAGAAATATGTTCATGACTTTCACATTCTATTTTCTTCATATTCATCATTGAACTTGAGAGTCACATCCAACCTTATGATGACTTAGGGACACGTGAATTATCCATGCTCAGTTTTGTTGTGAAGGCAACACTTGTTGGGCAAACACATTTGTTGAAAGGTGTTAAGAAATATAATGACTCCCATATCATTATTCAACTTTTCAACTCACCTTTGGATGTCCAACTAAAAACTTGTCATGACTAGATGGTATAGTTAGAATGTTGTATCAATGTGTTGATGATCTTTTGTTAGAAGTCTTCATTTCAACGTTGTCACCATTCTCTTCATTCATGCTTAAATCCACTTCATGAATTTTTCCTCGTGTCTCCACATTATCCTCTTGTTCATCTTTTGATACACATGTGCTAGTTACTCCACCTCATTGTTTGATCATGTTGATATGATTCTCCAACTTTCTCATTATTTCTTGCATAGTAACAACTCTATTGATGGTTTTAGGAGTTTCATTGTGAGAGTCGTCACTAGAATAAGGTAGGTTTTCCTATGGAATCATATGGACAACAACATGATTTACATTAGATACCAAAAGAAAATCATAAATTTTTTTTGATTGCCTTGTTGTGTTTGTTGTAGCATCAAACTTTGATGAGGGTAATTGCTTTCTTGCATTGGTTGCATTCCATACATGCTTGTTTGATAATATATTTGATTTTGCGATGGGCTGTCATATTGTATTAAGAATGTATTCTCTAACTCTGCCCACGAATGTATGTAATTTGGCATAAGGGATGCAAATCAATAAAGAGATACATCATGAAACATGTTTACAAAAATAAAACAAGTAAAACTCTCATCGTTAATCTATTTTTTTATTATAAAGTCTCTACAAACCTTGACATGTTTAGTTGCATTGTGCCCAACACTAGGGGAAAAGGTAGGCAACCAATTACATGCATACATGGGGAGTTGGTGAAAACTCCTAGGCATGCACAAACGACTTGCCATCATGAGATTACTCCTAATCTATTGAAAAAGATTGTTGGACAAACTTGATTGCATTCACTTTTCAGCAACTCACAGACATTTTTGCTTGTATTTTGAATTTTTTTGACTTTTTAAGGATTTTGTAATTTTTAGTATTATGAATATTATACTTTTTAAAAATTTTTGTAAGAAATGATAAATTTTAGCATTAAAAGAAGGCATATTTAACATGAAAAACAACAAATTTGAATTATCCTAAAACTCCTTGTCTGCCCTCCTTCTAGCGCCATTTCTGTTGATCTGATTTCTAGCACACCAACTTGCTTGCGCACTGTGAAGCATGCAAGGTGTAATGACAAAGGTTCACCTACTTGAAAGGTGGCTAGACTTGAGTCTTCTTGAAATTGATTATGAGGTTCACTAGAATCCCTCAACTAGAGAGCACTTTGGTTGGTCCATTTAAGGAGCTCCAGGGAGTTATTAGGAGCTGCTCATGGAGAAAGGGGGTTCACTTAGTGCAATTTGAGTCACTATTAGCCACACAAACACTCTTTTCACCTTTAATGAATTAATGATTTTTAGTTTTAACTTTATGGTTTAAATCTATTTGACTTCCCGCAGTTGTTTTCAACATTAATTTAATTTGAGAGTGATTGAAACATTAAAATGACATTAATTTGCATTGGAACATGTTTATTCCCTTTAAAATTAGAATTTAATCAAGAAATTTGAGCAATTTGTGCATGAAAATATGTTCATTTTAGAGTGAATTAAATTCTAAATTTTTATAACAGCGATAAACATATTAAAATTTACAAAATTTTGTTGCTAGAAAGTCAAAAAATCAACTTGATTTTTTGCCCTATATGACTGGAAATTCACCATAAAAAATAGAAATTAAATTTATGTAGAAAAATGTAAAAAGGAAAGGGGGAAGACAAAGGGAAAGAAAAATAAAAAATAAAACCAAACCTGCATTCAATCCTCCTTATGCCTCATTCAGTGAATGAACAAATTTGACAAAAACTGATCTCCATTGGATCCATTGCCGCAATTCTAATGTGAGACAGTGCAATCTCCAAGGGAAGTCAGATGCGTGAATGTTGGTGATTGTAACATGCACAAACATTTTTAGTCGACCTCACAAAACACCCTACCATTAGCAAGGCATCAGTGGTATAAACACGCGTCGACATTCATCGACATCCATTGAATTAAGCATGCAAGTTTAAACAGAAAGAAGTAGATTTAATGCTTGGGAAACTTCATTGGACAAAAAAATTGCAAGAAAAAGTGGAGCAAAAAGACATGTTTTCATTCAACTTTAGAAGCTCTGAACCCTAATGGGTTTTCCAATGCTAAACAATGTGTAGCAAGTAAATATATATCACCAATTCTGAATGGGATGATCAATTTGTTTCCCTCTAAAACAATCACAAAATGACCAAAATGCATTCAAAAATGAAAAGCCAAGGGACTTATTTTTCACCTTCCACTCTTTTCCTCCATCCACTTCAAAGCAATTTCCCTCCTTAATTGCATCTTCACCTCTCTTGCCACCATTTCTACTATTCGAAACAATTTGTCACATTTCATCCTCAACACAAATTACATTTTGGAATTACTTCTATTCTACAATTCTGCAAGTGCCTTCCATTTTGATTTTTTCCTAATCTTTGTCAAAATCATCACCCCTGCATTTTCTTCTTTCTAATTAGTTCTTGTATTTCTTTGTACTTCATCTTTGTGCAATACATATATGTCCTTTACTTCTTCAAGCAATTCCTATTGTAGATTAGGAAAACAAAATGAAGTGAAAACACAAACTAATTGCATAAAAACACAAAGTTATACCTCACATGAAGACCCAATCTCATCAAGAGAGGAGGAAGCTTGCACCCAAGAGCTCCTAGATTAGATAACCCTATTTGATTCAAATGTGGATTGCTCTTGCTTTCAACACAAATATAGATGAAGGATTAGAGGATAGATAGATTAGATATTTGAGAGAAATTTGAGCATGGTTTTGATGCAAGAAGAAGTTGTTCTTGAATGGCTTGGGTGAGGGTTTCATTTATAGATTTTTGAAAAAGGAATGGAGGGTGAGGATCAAAAGATGAGATCAAGGGCTCTCATTATTTGTGAATTTTTAATTCATAATGGATGAATTAAAATTTTTTTTTGGAGAAGAGTGGATTATGACAAATTGAATTTTTTAATTCAATTAGTGGAAGAGTATTGAAATAAAAATTCAATTAGTGGAGGACAATTGAATTAAAAATTCAATTAGTGGAGGACAATTGAATTAAAAATTCAATTAGTGGATGACCACTGAATTAAAAATTCAATTAGTGGATGACCACTGAATTAAAAATTCAATTAGTGGATGACCATTGAATTAAATATTCAATTAGTGGAGGACCATTGAATTAAAAATTCAATTAGTGGATGATAGTGGGGGACAATTAAATTTTAAATTCAATAGTGGATGATAGTGGGGGACAATTGAATTTTAAATTCATTTTTGGATAATGGAGGATATTAGCTAATTAAATAGTAAGAATATTTAATTATATGTGCCACATGGTGAGGTGGAAGAGATGAGGTGGATTTAGGACTTAGGATAGAGGGAAATTGAAATAATAAATATTGCATATTTATTAAATCAATTGGCTAAGGTTTTAGACTATTGAATTAATGAAATTAATTCAATTTTGGGGATAATATGATGGAAAATAGGGTAATGAAGGGATAATTAATTAAATAAAAATTTAATTAATTGGTTAGGAGGGAAATTGACATGTTTAGGGATGTCAGGAGTCGGTTCGATGGTAGAAGCTATTTTTAGGTGTCTACACCTATTTTCGAAGCAATCCATATTTCTACACATATTTCATCCTTTAGAGCCTTTCACATCCTTTGTAGTAAGCCTTCAAGATGATGTTTTGGAGCATAAAAGGAAAAGATTATCCACAACTAAATATCTTTCCAATACCACTAAATGAGGCTTAAAAAATGATTTCCTGGTTGGTGTTGATTGTGGTGGAAATTTTTTGGATAAATGTTTATGGAAGGCCTTTACTGCCCCTAACACTCCATCTTCATTCTCCATTTCCTTTGAGATTGCAACTACATAATGAAGCATGAATTCAATCATAGAAAAAAGCTTGGCTAATGAAAACTCTTCCATAGGAATAAATTGAGGGCTGAGGCCTCTAGCACACACACTCTCCCCCATTATGTTCTATTTCATTATGCTATTCAGATCATGTAAAATAACTAGCATTATATTAACCTTTATCCTAAATATCACAATGGCTTGCAAATTAACTTAGATATTTGTATAAAGTGCCATCTAGGCATGATTCCACATACAGAATCATTATTGAGGTATTTAATCTCATTAAATGATACTCTGTTAGTCTTGATTTGCAACTATTGGTAGCTTCACTATTTTCCCAATTACAATTGTCCTATCTTCATTGTGAAGTGTAAACCTTCCAAGTTATGGAATATCAGAGAATTTTTCAACACAAAAGCATTGATCTGAATACAACATACTGCAACTGCTCCACTTTTAACAAGAAGTTTTCTTTTTATTGGTTTTTGGTCCTTTCATCAATTTGATGTAATTGTTATCAACTAGGATTGCACCCGTGATGCAAATTTGTGAGGCTCAGCAATCCTATGTAACATGGGAATACCTTCAGGTTGTGGGTGCCCTATGGTGAAGGTAGACCTCCAGATTGTGGGTTGGTTCCCTTATGATTGATCTGTTGTTTAACTGACTTTGCAGGAAAAAGGATAGGAGCAAATGTAGTGAAACAATAAACTAAAATTGAAAATGTGGTGATACACCCATATGATGATAAAAATTGTAGAATGATTCACAACTATATCCAAGAAAACTATTTACACAGTTTAGAAATGATGACTTAATCACAAAAGTATTTCTAAAGCAGACCAAACAGTTTGTTCTTTCAAGAGGAAAATGAATTTTCATAGTTTTAAGACCAAAATGAAGATAAGCACAACTAAAGACCTGTGATGGATGCACAATAATGAGTGAGACAAACTTAAAGGCTTTAATGGTTAAAACACAATAATTTCATCAAATCATTCATAAAGGCACTTGCATATTTTTGAAAAGGCAAATTTGGTGTATTCTAAATGAAAATAGAAGGAAAAAACACTGCATAAGAAAAAAAAATGAACCTGTAACCTGCTATACTATATAGATTTGAAAAAATGAGTTACAAAACACTCCTATTCTCTGCAAGGTGAGAGAGAAAAAAAGGCAAGAATTGAGAAAAAAATCCTAAGATTTCTCTCCCTTATACAAAATGAACTCTCAAGTGCATGGAAAAAGCACTGCAGTTCAACTGCACTCTAAAAATAACTCCTCCAAGTTGATTCACGAGCAAAAGAGAAAAGCCTAGAAATGAGGCCTAATAACTGATCCAAATTGAGAAAAAATAGCTCCAAATTGCCTCTCCCATCCAGTTTGACCATGTGGAACTCCAAACTCCTCCTAGTTTGACCAAAAAATAAGCAAAAGGTTCCAAAATACCTTAGTTAACTCCACATCCTGATTTTGCATGATTTTGGGATGAAGAAACAATGTGAACAAATAATAAAGCAATCATCATGATTTACTTTACTATTTGTTATGATTTTGTCTATTCTTGACTTTTACAACTTTATGATAAATAATAAAGTAATTTATAATTTATTACTTTATTATTTGTTTACATTTATTCATTAGTTTCCCAGTCATACAAAACTGAGGAGAAACTAATTATTTTCAAAAGGTTTTAAAATAATAACTCTACTTATAACTCCCCTTTGACTTGCAAAATCTCTTCATGCATCCTATGATGATGCCAATAAAACACGCTCTCCTTACATGTAAAAATCAAAATACATTATCATATGTGAGATATGATCAATAAAAATCATGGATTAATCCCTTATATCTCCCATGCCACCATGCATCAACATAAGACCTCATGTCCAATCCATGCACAATTCAAAACAAGTCATAATTCTATATCATTTGGTAATTAAAATCATTGCATCCTTATGACTCCCATGTCATCATGACATTTCCATGCATAAGTGACCCTAGCATCATTATCTCATTGATTTATGATTTCAAACCTTAAGAAAATCAAAAAAGAAAAAATAACAGCCTCATGGGCTCTCCTTGCATCATTAGCTTTTATGATTCAAAGCCCCTCACCACGAGCAACATTAGCTTGGAGTTTGATTTTTGATAAAAGAAAGTGGAAAAAACATCACAAGGGGCGAACCACCATTGGATTTTGTGCATGCATATCCAAAAGCAAAATTCTTGCCCTAATTAGGCTCATTATGCATTTCACACTTCTTTCATCTTCATGCTGCCGCCATGAACTAGGGTTTCAAACTGCTCTTGGAGGCTTTAATTATCGTTTCTGAGATGTCTTCATCACCGTTATCGTCCAAGGTAAGCTTCTTTTCTGCATATCTTTGTGTTCCTACAAGATTAAATGGTGGTAAAACCATAATACTTGTTGCTACCTATACATATTCTTTTTCTAGTTTTGGTTTAGTAACACAATGATGAGAGAAAGGCCCTTTTTGCTTTTGCATATACTCTTTATTTGCTCTACTTTGCTACAAAAACAAGGGAAGAATGAATGGTTTTTCATACCGGTTTTCTATAGCTTTTTGTATCCATCTATGTATATATTTCCTCTCCTTGCTTGGGCTTTCATTGTTTGTGTTGAGACTTTGTGTGCATTTCGTGCTCTCTGTGTTTACTTGTAAATCCATAGCCTCCTTATGTGCCAATTTCCCCCTATATTGTCTGTTGTTGATTATGAGAGTGGGTAGTATTGTTACATCACCACGAGATCCATGTCCAACATGTGCATCTTGCTTAGCTTTTGATATAGGGTTCTCTGAATCTGCATTGGAATCTCCCATGCAATTTTCTATCTTCTTTATATCATTTCCTAGATATTTGATCATAGTATATGCACATTCCTTGTTGTATTTTTGATCCTTCATTGGACACCTGATATGAAAATCAGTGACATAGTCCCACCAAATCCAGGGTTTCTTAGTCTTATTTGCAACTTTAAAGACACACAATTACCTTAAATTTCCAATCACCACATCTTTTCCGTCATAACCCTTACTAAAGTCCTGCTCTGGATCAGTCACATAGTATCTTCCATGATTTATGCATTGAGCTTTGCACTACTTGCTCACAGTAAAGGCCTACAAGCAGTACCAAGTGATATAGTGAGGAGTAAATTGTGTGTATCCACTTTGCTCAAGAATTTGTGTAGCACCTTTGAAATTCTTTGCAAACTCCATTTGGGTATCACACTTAGCTCCACATTCATCATTGTTGTTTGTCCACAATTCATACTCCACACGATCATCTAGGTGTGGAACAGACTCTCTCTAGTCCAAATTTATATTAACCATATCCCCTTTGCTTAAGCCACTTTTCAGCTTGTCACCAAAGGTTTTCTCGATGAGGGTAGAAGGAATGATAATATTCTGAAGATATTTAGCCATCGAAGTTTCTTATTCAGGTGAATCCATAGTTATTAGAGGTTCTTATTATCAGAGACGAGCACTGCTGCTGCCCCAGCCATTTGAGCATTCCAAACTTTCAAAGCAAAATAGCAATAAAGGCTTGATTGATCTGTCCTTCGTATGACTGTACTTTGAAGTGGTTGTATCTTTCTAGGGGTTGACTATCTTTGATTTTACCAATGTAACTACTGTCCATGATTGGAAGAGGCTGCTCTTTGATCCATGACTGGCATTTTTTTGTGATTGTCCTGTGCAATTGTAGTTGTCCTAATACAGTTGTGACTGCACTTTGCACTTAGAAGATATCCTACATAGTCTTTAGGACTGCATATTGGTACCTTCACTTCCTCCATCACTACTCTTAATTCTTGCATGATATGAAGCTCTTTGCATTTTTTCTTAGTCTATTTCTTGTCTTGAACTTCAAAATGCTCTCAAACTTTGCTCATTAATAAGCTTATGAAAAAATGACTTCTCCTTCTCAAGAGTTCATATGCTTGGCATTTTGTTTCACAATGAAATGGCACTGTATTTGTTATGCATCACTGTCCTTTTGTAAAGTTGTATAGATTGTTAGTTCATGAAATGAATGGTGCTTAAAAAATAACAGATCTCTTATGAATGGATAATGAATTCTAGCTTTGAATGTGATTTCTTCATTGCATTACCTAGCTTGATCTTCAAACCTATTGTATGATCCTTATTTGATTGTTGATATTGCTATCCTGGAACACAGTCACAAATGACTGTCCTCAAATAATTTTCTTTCACACTTCTTCATTACAAACAGTGATAGCATAAAAGATGTATGCAAACATGATTTCTTTGGCACAAAATGATGCACTTTTTGCTCTGTTCTATAGATTAACATGTGTCTGAATAAGCTCATTCCTCATTTATGATTATCACTTCAAGGTGAAGGAATATCAAACCTTCATTACACTTCTTGATTTGATAGTCATGCGTGAACAATGTACTCTGTGACTTTAAAAAAATTTCTTCAAACTGACTATGCTTTTATTTGAACAATCTAAATGTCTCTTGCTTATCCATGTCCCTCTTAAGATTTAGGGGGCAACATGCTAGGTTCAACCCTTGTGGGAGCCCATTTTTTCACCACATGTTGAAATATCATGCACAAGAAAAATGCAATGATGAAAGTACCATTTCCTGCACATTGCACAAACATGTTAGATAAAAACAATGAAGTTCAATGCTCATAGGATGATTTGATCTTTCTGGCTCTCTTGCACACATCTGGTAATGGCTCAATTGATTTAATGCATCATATGCTTAGGTTATATGTCTGTTGATGAAACATATGATGAGATTTCATGTCCTAAGCTCTAACCAAACTTTCAATCATCTGTAGGTATATTAGAAGATCAGAAACGAGAGGAGTTGGAGATAAGAGGAACAACACCAGCATCAACCATTTAAGGCAATGAAGGATATGAACTCTCTTCATATGCTTTTCCTTTATTTTATCTTCACATGTATAGTTTGCATTCTATGTTGCATTAGCTTAGTTTAGTCATTCCCATGGCTTGTGTGGGACATTTGATTTTCTCTTTTCTTTCCAATGAATAAAAAAGCAACACATATGCAATCTTATGTATATTTCATTACAAAATGAATGAAACATTGTAAAATGAATGAAGCAACTTCTTATAATTCATGTACTCAACTTTATGCTACAAAGAATTGAATAATGAAAACTAAATTCCATCTCTTTAAACACCTTTAAATATGCAATGGTTAAGCATAACAAAAATGTATGAAATACCTTTCACCTTTAATATCAGAAAACTGTTTCAGCTCTACCAATTTGAGTTGTAAGTGAAATTTTGGTAACATTTCTAGTGATTTCTGTTGAATGCTTGTCTACTAAGCATATAGACCAGTTACCTGAATAATCCATTGGGCATAGAGTCAACTTTTGTCCTTGATAACCTTGGAAACCCTTTGTAACTCATCTGTTAAGAACTATATAGTAGCAAAACAAAAACTGGAAACAACTATCATGGTTTTGTTTAGGACAGGACCAGCTAACTATGCAACTGCACTTCTTGGAAAACAAATACTGAAGTAAATGGCCTACCTACCTACACTACACCAATGAATAGGCTTTCTAAACGAAGTCGTTAACTGGTTGGGCAAAATAGCTACCTTTTCTCATGATTTTTTGGCATTTTCCATTCATGGCAGGAACAAGAAGATACAAGCCAGAAAGAAGAACCATATTCATGTTTGCAAGATCCCCCTCTTCTTCAGAAACCAAAACATAGAGTTCATCCTATACCTCCGATGAATGGTGGATAATTGAAAGAGAATTTCTTGGTTGATCTCCTTGAAATTGGGGCTTCATCTCAGCAAAGAATCTAATGGGGCAACATCTTAAAAAAGAGTCAAAACAAGTTGCCTTAACCTATTCTTTATGGCTTACCTCTTCAACAACCTGCTGTTTAGGCTGATCCAACTCTTGCTCTATCTCCTTTGAAAGAATGATTTCATATTTGCACTCAACCGGCTTATGTTTCTCTTCATTTATAGGAGTTGGTTCCATATCAAAACTTGCACAAAAGTCTTCCAAATCATCCCAAAAAGAGTCATCTTCAAAATTACTTGTTTGCATAAGAGGACTCACCTTAGATTTATAATAGCCTTCTTGAAGGCATGATGAAGGATCAAGATCACCCCTTTGAAGCACAAATTCTAATTTGGCTACTTGTTCAATCTAGTAAACATCTTCATGCAAAACAAGCTTGTTAGCCTCCAAAACTAGACTGTCCTTTTGCTCTTCTAGCTGAATTGAGGCCTCATTCTCATCTTTGCCTTTATGAACTAGCCGTACATCATGTTCTATAATATCTTCTAGTTGTCCCAAATTAGCTGGTAAGTTGGGTACCTATATGTTGCCTTTATTTTGTTCAACAAAACCAGGTAGTTGATCAAACAAAGAAACCAATTCTTCTTCCTCACGTGATGTCTTCTCTAATGAAACTCAGGTATCTTGTCTTTGCAATTGAAGACTTTTACCTTCCAATCTTTGTATTCTGCTTTCATTCATCTTGTGAATAGAATTAGAAAACTTCTCAAATGAATCAAAGTGCAAAGGATTCAATGTCAAGCTTGAACCAACCTCCTCTACACATGCATTATGCTCATATTCAGTTGGGAATGCAACACAAACAATAGAAACCTCTTGCTCCACATTTGATTTTTCTAATTTGGTGGTACAAAAAGGATTGCAAGAACATTCAACTGCTGGATTGAAACTTGAAATTTTGATTGGCTTGGGCTCTAAAATCTTTTTCTCTTGTTCACCACACCAACTTGGAATCTTGATTGGTTTAGATTTTACTACCTTTTCCTCTTCCTGATTTTGGATTGGTATGAGAGGGGTAGCCATAACAAGGTTTGGCATTTTATAACCAAGATATTTAGTCCAAGAAGGCTGCCATAGTTTCTCAAAACTTTGATGACTTGGTTCAGGTTCTTGATATGACTAAAACTGAGGATTAATGGACTAGTTTTGAATGCAAACAGGCTCCTGAGCAAAATCAAAACTTCTGAAACTTGGAATTTGGAAACTTTGGGAAGTTTCTTGAGTTTCTTGGAGGAAAAAAGGCTCTTCAAGTGGCTGGTTTTGAAGCATAACAAATTCATATTGTGCCAACTTAGGCTCCTACAATGGTAAAGGATCTCTAAAACTAGGAATCTTGACCTTAGAAGGGTTAGGAGACTCACTTTGCTTGAAACTTGGAAAATTATGCTTATGAACCTGCCCTTGAACATGTTGATCTTGAATGAAAGTAGTTGTTTGGACCTCATGCCTTTGTGATTGAACAAACAAAAACTTCATATGCTCCTCTTTTGCAGCTAACTCCCTCTCAAGCTTTTCTTCAAACTGTAACCTTTGTGCCTCCAACTCGTGCTCATGAAGATAGGCTTGATAAGCCAGCTCCTCCTGTTGCATGTTATATGCATTCTCTCTTTCAATCTCTTATATCTATCTTTGATAATCCAAAGCAATATCATGAATACTTAAACTAGTTTCGTGTAAATCTAATGTAATATATTGAATGCTCCTGTTGTCATCATACTGAAACTAATTAGCAGAAAAAGCATGTTGATTGGGAACAAAATAGTCTTGCTGGGGCTAATTATGAGCATAGGTGTGCTGCCATGGAATTTGAGCAGGGGTGGGCGGGTGGCAATCATAATGGGTAGGCTGGTTTTCTTGAAAAGTCATGAAATTTGGGCTAAAACCAGTAGTATGATTGCTTTGATATGGATAATAAGAGGGTGGATTAGCAGCATTTTCATGATATGATGGATGATATAACATATTCCCATGAAACATAGACATTCTTATTCATTCAAAAGTTGAAACAAGCAAATATCAAAATTATTAGCACCTGATCATACTGAAACCAATTGAAATGTCATTCAGAGTCGCCAGGTATGTTGATTTTTTGCCTCCAAAGGCTGAGATCACTAACACACACACCAAATGTCAGTGATTTATGAACATACTTTTGGATTGAAACAATCCAATGAGTCCCACCAGGCATGCCGAAAACTATTATCAACTAGGATTGCACCCGTGATGCAAAGTTGTGAGGCTCAACAATCCTGTGTAACATGGGAATACCTTCAGGTTGTGGGTACCCTATGGTGAAGGTAGACCTCCAAATTGTGGGTTGGTTCCCTTATGATTGATATGTTGTTTAACTGACTTTGCAGGAAAAAGGATAGGAGGAAATGCAGTGAAACAATAAACTAAAATTGAAAATGTGGTGATGCACCTATATGATGATAAAACTTGCAGAATGATTTGTTGGAGTACTTGACAAAACTGAGAGGGGGGGTGACTCAGTGTTGTAGACAAAACATTTTATTTACTTTTATTTCAGACTTTCAAAAATAGAAGAAAGATTGCATATTAATGCAAGTTATTGTGAACTAAGGAATTGAACATACAAGTGTAATGAACAAATGATCCATGCAACAAAGAGAACATAAGACATTGATTTCAGGAGTGGAAAATCCTCATGGGGTATAAAAACCACTGATTAAATGCCTCACTGGCTTAATCAAAAAGTGCTTCACTAGCAAATATAGATGCCTCATTGGCTATATGTGTCTCACTGGCTTTTTGTGCCTCACTGGCTATTTGTGCCTCACTGGCTTTTATACAATCTCATGAATACAATACATAATTTGAATCAATACAGAGGGTTACTCTTTTTCCTTACAATCCAGTTCTTGACTGTCTCATTATTTGAGACGTAAGAATACATAACTACAACTGTGCACATCAACTTAGAACAGATCTTGCATCAACACCCTGTTATAACCTCAAAGATAGTGTAAGATACACACTCATCAATCTCATAATAGGTGTTTACATTTCATGCCTCTTTATACATTTTCACACCTTGTCATTTCTTTCATTAAATAGTTTAAACTTGTAACTGAACCAATAACTATCAAGAGAGAGTGGTTGAACAGACCCATTAACAAGAACTTGAGTTTGTAAAAACTCTTTCACAATGCCTTTGAAACTATTCCAAACTTTAATAAAAAGATTCATATAATGCCTTTCCAAACTGTGGTTACAAAAACCTTAACCATAATAGAATATTATCAAAAACTGCCTCAAAAAAAAAGTGCATGAAGTGCCAAGTCATATGAGTATGACTTTCTGAACCCTAACCACAGAGAGAGCTTATCAACTACTTAACAAAGGTTTAAAGATCACAGTTTTCAAAGATAATCTTTCAACCTTAGTTCATAAAAAAACTTTTCATCATGGTAAAGATCTTCTTGACAAGGTAAATTTCCTTTAGACAAACCCTAACCATAACTTGTTCACCATTTTTCTCCTTATAATTGTTTGTCATTCTCATAACTGATTTTTCAACAAAAAGATAAGTGTATGTGACCACAAACCCTATGGTTCACAACAAAGTTTCAAAATTGTTGCTATATTTTTTGTTTCCCAACTGCTTTACAACAGAATAAATGAAGTGAATATGAGCTAACAATCAAAGACTTCATAGTGAAAACCCAAGTTATAGTTTAGAATTGGCACGGCTTGGGAGAATAAACCCTCACAGTCAACAAAAAAAAAAATAGAGTTCATATTTCCTTTTACACATAGATTGTTTACTGAACTTTTCAAGAGAATCACCATTTTTATTGACTCTAAAAACCACATGAAAGATTAAAGAAGGATATCACCTAAGTTGCCACTGAACATTTTTGATGTGTCTTAGAGTTCCAAACATAATTGTTCAGCTCACCTTAGTCCTAGCCGAAGCTCACTTACAGCTCGAGCATTGTCATGTCTCAAAAAATCCACATCATGGTTGCAGAGGATCTTCAAACTTTGCATAATGATGAAACCATAGGTTGAGAGACTTCATGTCTCTAAGTTCAACCTTGCGAAAAGAAGATACAAATGAACTTTTTGCCCATTGTAAACTCTGTCCACCGAGAGACCCAGTTTTCCCTAGAATGGGCTGGTTAAAACCACAACCTTTTCACCTATTGAGCATGCCTGATACCTACTAGGTAGGTTGCCACTTAAGTGACTAAAAAATACCTTTTGTTTATCATTGATTTTCAAACCAAAACAATAACCTTGTATAAATCAAATGAGGATAACCATATGATGCCCCTTTTTTAACATTGAACAATAATCACATCAATGATGACATTTGAAATGAAGCAAGTATAACCTTTGCTTTATGTCCCTTAAACACTAATCATGCCCTTGTTTGCACACTAAATCAAATGCCTTTTTCAATATTGAACTTTAGGAGATATCAGACCATAATCTTGCACCATCTATAATACCAAGAAGAGAGAAACACTGAGCATATAAAAGTCAAACATACCATACTGCCTGTGTTTGACATCCTGATATCATGTCAATGATAAGGCCACCTATGAAACAAAGACTGTAGAAGCCTTAGATAATGATAAACCTTCTTGTCAAAGTCATGGCCATAATCAAGCATGGCAAAGTATGAAACAATAAGTACTTTGACCAATATTCTTGATTCTGGTAAACAGTATAAACATCCAAATAGAAACTAAATCAACTCTGCCAATATCTTGAAACCAAGCAAGCACAATCTCATCAAATGATAACACATCCATGGATATTGCAACATGAAGTAATGATATCATTTCATCAAATGATAACACATCCATGGATCTTGCAACATGAAGTAATGATGTCATCTTCAACTCCTGAATCTTCACTGTCATACCAAGTCAACTAAAAGCTGCCATCACTATAGCATAGACCAAGAGTGTAGTCCAAATATAATAATCACATTATGCAAAGAATGGCAACCAAATGTGCAAGCTCATTGTGACCAAACTCACTGTCACATAAAACCAAATACCTTTGTCATGCCAACTGTCATGATGCAACTATCATTGTACCACAAACTTGAGAGTTTGTGTATTTGACATCAAGGACAACAACTGAGAGGGAAACATGATTCACAACTATATCCAAGAAAATTGTTTACATGGTTCAGAAATGATGACTTAATCTCAAAAGTATTTCTAAAGCAGGCCAAACAGTTTGTTCTTTCAAGAGGAAAATGAAACAATTTTAAGACCAAAATGAAGACAAGCACAACTTAAGACCTGTGATGGATGTACAATAATGAGTGAAACAAACTTAAAGGCTTTAATGGTTAAAACACAATAATTTCATCAAATCATTCATAAAGGTACTTGCATATTTCTGGAAAGGCAAATTTGGTGTATTCTAAATGAAAATAGAAGGAAAAAACACTGCATAAGACAAAAAATGAACCTATAACCTACTGTACTGTATAGATCTGAAAAAATGAGTTACAAAACACTCCTATTCTCTACAATGTGAGAGAGAAAAAAGAAGGCAAGAACTGAGAAAAAATCCTAAGATTTCTCTCCCTTATACAAAATGAACTCTCAAGTGCATGGAAAAAGCACTACAGTTCAACTGCACTCTAAAAATAACTCCTCCAAGTTGATTCACAAGAAAAAAGAGAAAAGCCTAGAAATGAGGCCTCATAACTGATCCAAATTGAGCAAAAATAGCTCCAAACTGGGTCTCACATCTAGTTTGACCATGTGGAACTCCAAACTCCTCCTAGTTTGACCAAAAACAAGCAAAAAGCTCCAAAATACTTTAGTTAATTCCACATCCTGATTTTGCATGATTTTGGGATGAAGAAACAATGTGAAAAAATAATAAAGTAATCATCATGATTTACTTTACTATTTGTTATGATTTTGTCTATTCTTGACTTTAACAACTTTATGATAAATAATAAAGTAATTTATAATTTATTACTTTATTATTTGTTTACATTTGTTCATTAGTTTCCAAGTCATACAAAACTGAGGAGAAACTAATTATTTTCAAAACATTAAAAAATAATAAATCTCCTTATAACTCCCCTTTGACTTGCAAAATCTCTTCATGCATCCTATGATGATGCCAATAGAACACACTCTCCTCACATGCAAAAATCAAAATACATTATCATATGTGACATGATCAATAAAAATCATGGATTAATCCCTTATATCTCCCATGCCACCATGCATCAACATAGGACCTCATGTCCAATCCATGCACAAGTCAAAACAAGTCATAATTCTATATCATTTGGTCATACAAATCACTACATCCTTATGACTCCCATGTCATCATGACATTTCCATGCATAAGTGACCCTAGCATCATTATCTCATTGACTTTATCATTTCAAACCTTAAGAAAATCAAAAAAGAAAAAATAACAGCCTCACGGGTTCTTCTTGCATCATTAGCTTTTATGATTCAAAGCCCCTCACCACAAGCAACATTAGCTTGGAGTTTGGTTTTTGATAAAATAAAGTGGAAAAAACATCACAAGGGGGCGAACCACCATTGGAGTTTGTGCATGCATATCCAAAAGAAAAAGTCTTGTCCTAATTGGGCCCATTATGCATTTCACACTTCTTTCATCTTCATGTTGCTGCCATGAACTAGGGTTTCAAACTACTCTTTGAGGCTTTCTGGAGGCTTTAACTATTGTTTCTAAGATATCTGCATCACCATTCTCGTCCAGGTAAGCTTCTTTTCTGCATATCTTTGTGTTCCTGCAAGATAAAATGGTGTTAAAACCACAATACTTGCTGCTACCTGTACATACTCTTTTTCTGGTTTTGGTTTAGTAACACAATGATGAAAGAAAGACCCTTTTTGCTTTTGCATATACTCTTTATTTTCTCTGCTCTGCTACAAAAACAAGGGAAGAATGAACATTTTTTCATACTGGTTTTCTATAGCTTTCTATATCCATCTCTGTATATACTTCCTCTCCTTGCGTAGGCTTTCATTGTTTGTGTTGAGACTTTGTGTGCATTTGGTACTCTCTGTGTTTACTTGTAAATTTGGACAACCTCCTTATGTGCCAATTTCCCCCTATATTGTCTATTGTTGATTATGAGAGTGGGCATTATTGTTACATCACCATGAGATCCATGTCCAACCTATGCATCTTCCTCAGCTTTCGATATAGGGTTCTCTAAATCTGCATTGGAATCTCCCATGCAATTTTCTATCTTCTTTATATCCATTCCTAAAGATTTGATCACATTATCTGCACATTCCTTGTATTTTTGATCCTTTATTGGACACCTGATATGAAAATTAGTGATATAGTCCCACCAAATCCAGGGTTTCTTAGTCTCATTTGCAACTTTAAAGACACACAATTGCCTTAAATTTTCAATCACCACGTCTTTTCCATCATAACCCTTAGTAAAGTCCTACTCTAGATCAGGCACACAATATCTTCCATGATTTATGCATTGAGCTTTACTCTGCTTGCTCACAGTAAAGGCCTGCGGGCAGTACCGAGTGATATAGTGAGGAGTAAATTGTGTGTATCCACTTTGCTCAAGAATTTATGCAACACCTTTGAAATTCTTTGCAAACTCCATTTGGGTATCACACTTAGCTCCACATTCATCATTGTTGTTTAGCCACAATTCATACTCCACACGATCATCTGGGTGTGGAATAGACTCTCTCCAGTCCAAATTTATATTAACCATATCCCCTTTGCTTAAGGCACTTTTCATCTTGTCACCAAAGGTTTTCTCGATGAGGGTAGAAGGAATGCTAATATTTTGAAGATATTCAGCCACCGAAGTATCTTCTTTAGGTGAATCCATAGTTATCAGAGGTTCTTCCCTATTATCAGAGATGAGCACTACTACTGCCCTAGCGTTTTGACCATTCCAAACTTTCAAAGTAAAATAGCAACAGAGGCTTGATTGATTTGTCCTTTGTATGGTTGTACTCTGAGGTGGCTGTATCTTTCTAGGGGGCTGACTATCTTTGATTTTGCCAATGTAATTGTTGTTCATGATTGGAAGAGGTTGCTCTTTGATCCATGACTGACATTGTTTTGTGGCTGTCCTGTGCAACTGTAGTTGTCCTAGTACAATTGTGACTGCACTTTGCACTTAGAAGTTGTCTTACACAATCTTTAGGAATGTGTATTGGTACCTTCACTTCCTCCATCACTGCTCTTCATTCTTGTATGATATGAAGCTCTTTGAGGTCATTATTAAGACTGTTGCATCTTTTCTTAGTCTATTTGTTGTCTTGAACTTCAAAATGCTCTCAAACTTTGCTCATTAATAAGCTTATGAAACAATGACTTCTCCTTCTCAAGAGTTTATATGCTTGGCATTGCATTTCACAATGAAATGACACTGTATTTGTTATGCATCATTGTCCTTTTGTAAAGTTGTATAGATTGTTAGTTCATGAAATGAATGATGCTTAAAAAATGACAAGATTCTTATGAATGGACAGTGAATTCTAGCAATGATCTGGCTTTGAATGTGATTTCCTCATTGCATTACCTAGCTTGATCTTCAAACCTGTTGTATGATCCTTATTTGATTGTTGATATTGATGTCCTGGAACACAGTCACAAATGACTGTCCTCAATAAATTTGCTTTCACACTTCTTCATTACAAATAGTGACAGCATAAAACATTTATGCAAACATGATTTCTTTGGCACAAAATGATGCACTTTTTTCTTTGTTCTATAGATTAACATGTGTCTGAATGAGCTCATTGTTCATTTATGATTATCACTTCAAGGTGAAGGAATATCAAACCTTCATTACACTTCTTGATTTGACAGTCATGGGTGAAAAATGTGCTCTGTGACTTTAAAAATTGTTCTTCAAACTGATTATGCTTTTATTTGAACAATATGAATGTCTCTTGCTTATCCATGTCCCTCTTAAGATTTAGGGGGCAACATGTTGGGCTCAACCCTTGTGGGAGCCCATTTTTTTACCACATGTTGAAATATCATGCACAAGAAAAATGCAATGATGAAAGTACCTATTCCTACACATTGCACAAACAAGTTCGATAAAAATAATGAAGTTCAATGCTCCTATGATGATTTGATCTTTTTGGCTCTCTTGCACACATATGGTAATGGCTCAAGTGATTCAATGCATCATATGCTTAGGTTATATGTCTGTTGATGAAACATATGATGAGATTTCATGTCCTGATCTCTAACCAAACTTTCAATCATCTATAGGTATATCTGAAGATCAGGAACGAGAGGAGTTGGAGATAAGAGGAACAACACTAGCATCGGCCATTTAAGGCAATGAAGGGTATGAACTCTCTTCATATGCTTTTCCTTTATTTTATCTTCAGATGTATAGTTTGCATTCTATGTTGTATTGGCTCAGTTTAGTCATTCCCACGGCTTGTGTGAGACATTTGATTTTCTCTTTTCTTTCCAATGAATAAAAAAGCAACACCTATGCAATCTTATGTATATTTCATTACAAAATGAATGAAACATTGTGAAATGAATGAAGCAACTTCTTATAATATATGTATTCACCTTTATGCTGCAAAGCATTGAATAATGAAAATTGAATTCCATCTCTTTAAACACCTTTAAATATGCAATGGTTAAGCATAACAGAAATGTATGAAATACCTTTCACCTTTAATATCATAAAATTGTTTCAACAATACCAATTTGAGCTGTAGGTGAAAATTTGGTAAGAGTAACAATTCCATAATATCGCATTCCTCCATAATGGAATGTATATGCAATACAATTTTACATCCAGGAGTATAAATTGCCTTACAATCTAGTAGTTCCAATATCTATAATTGAGCATCAAACTTGACAATAGAAGTTGAAATTGAAGACAAGACCAAGCCTACTGAAATATTCTCCTCTTCAACACCAGATATTTTCTCCAGGCCTTGCAAGTCTTATTTCCTCAACAACAAACACTTCTTGATACAGCTAAAACCCACAATGAGAGATGCAATAAAAGTATATTTTTCTTCGTCCACATTCACTCCAAGGTAGTTGACAAACATGCTTGATAGATTTTATCCAGGTCTAAAAAAGTAGTTTTTGAACCTACTAATGCAAAGGAGGTCTAACTTCAGATCTTTCAGGTGATTTAAACATCCTCAACCAATATATTGTGATGGGCACCAAGACTTTTCCATTTTTTAGACTGGTATTTTATCCAACGATTCATATGCCTCTCCTTGTGGCATTCCAACTAGATTGTGTTTGAAGGCTTGTGATAGTGTCCAAAGCTGATAGCATTTGTTTACCAAATATGGAAACTTAAAACATGGCCATGGAGCATATTCCCAAATAGCCATGTGAACTTTTAGGTAGTTCATATTCCATTGTGGCACATCTTGTTGCACATTCATCCTCTTTTGATGTGTTGAACATTTCAAGTGTCCTAACTATGTTGTTGTGTGACATTGTGTTTTTGTCAAATAGCTTCCTTTGTAGTAAAACTTTTGCTCCAATGTGTTTGGCCATCTAAATGGAAAATGTTCCAATCCTATTAGACCCTCCATGTACCAGTTGATGTGTTTTGAGATGGCATCCATTGCATTTGTTCTTGAAATAATTCATTTGTTTGAAATTTTCACATATCCATCATCTAATCGCCTTGGTTGGTCATGGCCTCTCACATCCCATCAAGAATTATATTAAACCATTCACAAGTTATGAGGTATACCAAAAGCCTCCATGACTTCACAAACAAACAAAAGATATTCCAGAGGCATTATGTCAAGCAAATCGCCTACCTTCTCTATCAAATAATTCTCATGACTTGCCTAGTCTTCAATTTGTCAAACGGTTCAGTGCTTTGCTTTTTCATATTATATCTTAAATATCTTTATGCATACCTTTCATAGGGGAGAGGACCCAATTGTTGAGCATGTTCCAATAGGTGTGATAGTATTTGTGTATTTAAGGTCCAATATTTTTAAAAGTTTAGTACTAGTAGTTGTGACTTTAAGGTTGTTAGTGTTACTATAAGTACTTATAATTGAACAAAATGTGCTCATTAGATTTAAAAAGCAACTAATCATGTGATGCCACATCAGCACACCGATAAAACATGACTTCATGCACACCTATTGGTCCACCCTTTTTTGGGAACTATTTGACACCTCAACAAAAAACATGCTGATGTGGCATCATATTTGATGATGTGGCCTTGAAACCTTAGTTATAAGAAGGGGTCTTGTCAAATAAGCTACTGTAAAAATTTTGGAGTGATTCAAAATTGCCACCTATGATTTTGACAGGTGTGAAGTTAGGGTGCTCCACTATTGGGTCCTCTACCCTAGTCCTTGGTTTTTTTTTTGAGGCCTTTAGACTTCCTTTAGTTTCATCTCTTTTGCATTTGACTTGTGTTTGTCCTACAAAAAGATAAAAGGATTATTAAAACAATATAAATAGGTTTAAATTAAAACTTTTTCTTTTAAAAGTTCTCCATTAAACTGTAAACCTATTAAAATGACTTAAATTGAAAATCAACTAAATATTAAAGTCAAATGATTAAGTTAATTATAATACTTAATCATGACAATTAAAACCAATCAAACATTTAAAATACTAAATTTTAATACCTTCCAAATTAAAATTTTAAAAATTCATCTAAATGTTTAGAAGTTCAATATTTGAAATAATTAAAATTTAGATTTTAATATTTGATAATTTAAATTACTTTATGATACAAGATGCCACAAGACGACAAAGCATGAGTTGTGAACTCAAATGCAAGCCAAAGAAAAACTATGACAATGTCGTAAACACAAATGACAAGATGTGACATGTGATAATGACGTGGCGACAAAGTGTAAAATCCAACAAGAGACCAAAGCATAAATATCAATGCAACTAGTCACAACTCAACAAGACTAAAAAGAAGAGTCCCCAATTTGACAAAAATAGGGGTGTGTTGTAACCCTCAATAATAGGTAGGAAGAGGCTAGGACAAGGACTAAAATGATCCTAAAAACACACTAAGGGAATGAACACCAAAGTGGGTCCAAAACATAGCATGAAATTGCAAGGGTATGCAATTTTCTATGTTACATGTCTATAAATTTCCATAGAATGGCTTGGGATCAAAGTATGATGGATGTTGAAGTGTATATCCTACAAGAAGACTTGGGAGAAGTTAGATATGTAGGAGAGCAATTGTAGGCTCATGGAGATGTTAATTAAAAAATATAGTAGCAAATCTAATAAATCTATTAAATGGTGAATAACATATGTGATAACTTGGAGGTTCCAAGCCCAACACCTTTCCCTCCTTATCACAATGGGATGGGATAGATTAAATAATAAAGTAGCATGTACATTGAAAAGGAAAGAGTTTCTTCTAGGATTTATGGAGGTGTTTAGTATAAACATTTATAAAAGAGGATAAGAGAACTCATACACTTGACACATTAAAAAGAATGTCTATCATTCATTGGATGAGCATTGTTTTTTCTATAAATGTGATTTATCCTCTTATTATTATGATCTTTTTTCTATCTTTTTATGTTAGGTGTCTTTAGTGTTGAATTATTCTCTAGTGTCAAATGTTGTGTGTCTAGTTGTATAGTTTGTGTAAATTATGACTTATAAACTCTTGTGAATAATGACAAAGTGTGAGACCTCTCAATAGCTTGAAGTTATCTACAATTAGTGTTTCATATCATGTGATGATTGACCTCGTCACTGAGGCCACATTTGTTGATCTATTATTAGTTTAACTAATTAGGCTTTAGTGTCTCAAGTGTACCCCTTGGTAGAGAAATGTTAAGACACCAATTGTAAAAATCTCATAATTAATGTGGCATTTTGGATCATTTCTATAATATTAATGATCTCTTGTTGCTTGATATTTTGGCATAACACTCTTGAACTATTTTTTGTGCTAGGTCATAATGAATATTAGATTAGTACCTGATGCTATTATTAAATATGTTTAATTTATCATTGATATTAAGCAGCTACTATTGGTTAGTTGATAAGATTATATACTTGAATATTTTATTGATATTTTATTTACTAACATGGTTTTAGTATTGGCATTGGATGATTTGTTGCATGTGCAAAATTATAAATTTATTGTCATTTATGTTATTTTGAATTGAATTGATACTATTGATTTATCAAACCTGTAAATGTGCAAGTATCATTAAGGTTTGGATCACTATTAGGGGTGACTATATTGTATAATAGGGCATGAAACCATGTTTACATAGCTACACCATTGTTGTAGTATCAAGACATCATATCAAGTTTGTGGGTGTTATAGTTTCCTCCTTATGCAAGTTGTCATTGTTTGTCTTATTAGTTGTAGTGGGTTGATCAAGGATGTGAGGTCCTTGTTCTAGTAATTGTGATGATTCAATGGTGTATTTTGGCAAATTGTTAACACACACACCCAAATGTACAAATATAGGTTGATATATGTATGTATGTATGTGTTTATTGTATAATTATGCATTGAAGTTTATATATATATATATATGAATAGACCTACTTAAGTATCTATTTAAATTTATATGTATTAGATTTAAGATAAAGTTTAAGATGTATCTTGATCTAATCCTATCATTAACCTAAACCTAAAGTTAAGAGCTCTATTTTATATTTTAAACCTATTCTTAGATGTAATTGTAAGCACTAAAAAAGCACATGGCCTACATGGTAATCTGATGCAAGAGCATCCAATGGTGTAAGGGCAATCTTGAATCACCCAAAAATATTTGAAGTTATTTTGAATTTCTTTGTTTTTGTAGGTTTCTTTAGTTGTGTTGGAGTCCATGTTGACACTTCAATGGTTCAGGACTATCAGAAGTTCAGAAAGGCTAAAAATAGTAACCTTCTATTTTTAGTAAGTTGGCCTATTTGGGTATGTATGGACTTGAAAATTTACCCCAAGAAGCAGAATTTTAAAAATAAGAAAATGGTGAATAAATCATTTGAATATCATTTATAGTTTGAGATATATTAAAGTGTTCATCTTGGAAAATTGCTCTTGATGAACTTCAAATTTGAATTTGAGGCCTTTAGAAGCCTCGTTGGGGTTTGAAAAGTGGACAAAATGATCTTTAGAAGCCTCATTTTGTCCTTGTGAACTTGACTTGTGATGATCTCTAAATTCTACCCTATGAACTCCCTAAAAATTAGACTACTAGATAGTGATTGTTTTGGCACTCATAGGGTTTTTTTGTCAAAGTTGAAGGTATTTAAAAATACCTTGATAGATATGCTTCAAACATGTAGATGAATTCTAGAATGATTGCTAGGTGATTCAAACACATTAGGATGTTTGTGTGATCCATTATGATAGATGCAAATGATTTTTCTTTTGATTCTTTAGATGTAAGTATGAGTGCAAACAATGATTTTATGATGATAAGAGGTTTAATCAAATGATAAGAATTAAATGTAATGACTATTTGTTTTATACAAAATCATAACACCAAATTGTAAAGATTTGTGCAAAGTTAACTTCAGACCAAAGTGTAAGGTGAGACTAGTTGGCTAAATATTTGATTTTGATTTTGTAATTAAAAGGATCAAGATTGCAGCTAGAAAGACTACCTCACAATTTGAGTTAGATAACTAAATTAAATTTATACCCAATAAGATTAAACTATAAACAAGAGTTGTGCAATAGCAGGAATCCCTGCCAAATGCTACCAACATGGATTGGATTTAAAAAAATTAAAATTTTAAGACCGCATCAGTTGAAAACAAATAAGAATTGAATACTTGAATTGTTTTTTATTATGGTAAGCTACAAACAAGGGTATAGATCCCTATTACAAAAATCCACAAGGGCAGCAAACACAAGCCGACATGCCACAAACAGTCAAACAATAGCAGACTAACAGCTAATAAGCATACTAGAGTAAATACAATACCATAACCAAAAATAGAGACAAGAACATAAACTAATTAAGAAGCATGTTCCAATCCTCTATGAGGAACCCAAGAAGCTCATCTTTGCTCGCAGAATTCTCCTCTTCACCTTGTTTGCCATCCTTAATGTCCTGCAAAACAACCAAAGAGGTAGCTACCTGATGAGTCACTTTAGAGCACAAAGTTGCCATTACCCTCATCTTATCTTCAAGGGAGGTTATCCTATCTTTTAGATCTGCCATATCCTTCTTGATTAGACTGCAGCTATCACACTTCTCCTCACTGGCCACTTCCTTGACCGGAGAATCCATAACTTTATGCTCAAAGTTAGTCTCAACTTCATCCTCGGTGTCATAATAGGAGTTATTCATCTCCTCAAACAGACTAGATCCCCCTAAATAACCGGTTGCTCCTAGGTTAGATTCACTTATTTTATTTCAATTTACTTCTTTGGGTCCTCCTCTGGGTCTAAGGCCGAAGAGTAGTTTACAATTTTCAACACAGGGGTCTTAGCATCAGCCAGTCTGCTAGAGCGACAGATGCTCAGCCTTCTAGCAGAACTAGACTTATCTTTGACTACTTTCACATTCCCCTTCACAAACTTCTCTTCACCCTTCTCCTGAATATCAATGTGACCACCCTTAGGGGAGAGCTCCTTGGCCTCTTCATCAGCAACATTTTTCTTGCCTTTCTTCTTAGCAAACTTCTCAGTTAAGAGGGCACGCTTCTATCTCTCTTCCACTTTTTCTCACCAGAGTGAAGGGTTGTTCTTAAGGTCACAAAGTCCCTCGACCGCCACCTTTTGAGCTTGCCCAAGGGACCCAGACACACGGCCAATAGGGGAGGACAATTCAGATGGGCCTGCTAGGGAGGGGATCTTTTTCTTAGTAACAGAGAGGGCTTTGAAACCTTTCTTCTTATGGGACCGTGGGGGCGGAGTCTCAATAGCTGAAGCCTTAGGGTTCAAGGGGGACCCAGTAGGGCTGAGAGGATGTTTTATAGAGGGTTTTATGGCCTTGTTCTTAGTTGGGCTACCACCATACTTGACACTCAGTGGGACATTGTCATCAGATTCATCATCTTGAACCTCCTCGACAAGGCAAGCCTTAATTGGCATAGGAGGGTATAAAGAAAGGTGAAAGTGATATAGATGGAAGATCAAGCCTTGGTGCAGGGGCACAACGATGATGCTAGGGTTGGTAGAATGTGCAGTTTTCACTACTTCCACAAGAAGATTCTAGGGAAGACAAGTAAAAAGTAAAGTTGATGAGCAGTTTATGGTAGAAGTAGTTTAAAAGAGAAAAGTGGTAGTGATAAAAGCACCTAAACTGACCCTTAAGAGTTATGTATTTCATAATGAGGAAACATACCTTATCCCATGGGTAGATTAGGTTGTCCCTCTTGAATCTACCCTACAGTCGAGCAAGCAACTCTCACTCTTTTTAAAACCTTTTCATTCTCTCTAGGTCTTGCACCTTTGTCTACTTTTTCCATAATTTCCATTCACAGAGTAAGCTCATGGCTTGAGCTATTATTTCTTCACTGACTTCGAACTGGACTCCTCCCACCCAAACCATCCTTGAATCATCCCATGACATGGTAAATTAAACTAAGTGGCTCTCATCATAGCCATTGAGGCACTCCAAAAATGGAGTGAGGCCACCCTCATAGCATATGCTCCAAAGGTTCAGTTCACACCTTGTCACCCCCTATTAAAAGCATGTTTGAAACTCGCAGGGGAGTAACACACTATAAAATCAACCACAACCAAATGTCTTGAAAGCTGTTGGAGAATTTTATAGCTTCATAGGTGTGAGTGCATTTATTAATCCAACTCTGATGGCAGCTTGAAATACTCAGCCTGTCCTTCCTAACGTCTCCTCTTTCCAAATTATTATTTCTACAATTATGAGAAATGTGTGGGATGTCACTAGGAATGTGTGTCACCAAATTTTGAATTGGCCCTATGGACCACCTTGGCATCGACGACGTGAACTTGTTGATCTGGCCACTAATGATGTGGCACACCCTACTCATCAGAACACACATCATCCTTCCATTCATAGTATCGGCCCCCCTTTTGCAACCTTCGGTGGTCACTATTCATCATAATGTATGAAATGAGAATATATGTCAAAATATATTCTTTATACTGAGAGTACCTCTCGATCACCATCAACAAAGATTAAGCTTGAGCCTCCAACCTAAGGCATTCTCTTATATTTCTAGGGAGATTGTTAGGATTCCTCCAACACCTCTTAGGGATTAAATAATTAATTCCCATATTAGCCATATCATCCACCAAATGATTTCCTTCTCTGTAGGTATGTCTACAATCAATAACATCAAGGCCCAAAAGGAGTTGCCTGATATCATGTATTATGTCCACAATATGCTAGCCAATTCTAGCCTTATCTTGAACAACATCAAGGATAAGTTTTGAGTCTCCTTCAATAAGAAGGTTTTTGACTCCAACAGACAGGTCCACCTTAACCCCTCCAAAGAAGTGTCATAGCCTTGGCCACACTATTAGAATTGTCACCCAGCCCCCCAACATAGGCAGCCAATAGATTCCCCTTTGATGATCTTAGGACCCCACCTCCACTGGCCAGTGTTGGGTTTCCTTTAACAGCACCATCAAAGTTGAGCTTTGTCCATCCTTCAGCAGGGGACACCCACTTAGTGTTCTTACAAGTTATCTTCTTGGAATTGTCCACCCTACAAATGTGAGGCGAGATACCCCACTTATTAATAATATCAATTTCAATCTTGTTGGGGGGAGAGTCCACAACTTTCAAAGTGTTGTTAGAGATATTTTCCTCCAGAAGTTCAGAGAAAATGCAAAATACTTCCTTAGAAAATTTAGCTTTATCCCTAAACAATTGGTTGTTGCGTTCCTTTCGTAGACCCCATGCCAAAATAGGGGGAATATGAGCCCAGAGCTCTTTACAAATGGGATGAGAAAAGGGAGTAGACGAGCATTTCACAAAAGTAGGAAGGTTTGTGTTCATACTCTAGGAGACTCCAAGGTTCTGCAAAGCCAATCTCTAGGCCTCCTAGGAGAATTCACAATGAAGCAACAAGTGGGAAACAAACTCCTCCTTCTTCATACAAAGAGCACATTGATTCGAAATTTGGAAGCATCTAATCTTTAGGCTGTCCATAGTTAGAATCCTTATGTGCATCACAAGCCACTAGAAGTGATTAATCTTGGGGATAAGATTGTAATTCCAAACCTTTCCCCAGAAGCTAGAGTCCTCATTGTGATCCAAGAGCAAGTTATAAGTAGACCTAATAGAGAATGACCCCATCTTATCTTTTGCCCACATCAAATTGTCCTTGGAAGGGAAGATAGGGATTCTGCATCCTTGTAGGGTTTGTTGAAGATCCTCAGCAACCAGCATTAGATCCATTTGTCCCTGGCAGCAGTCTGACAACTGTTTCTAGCCCCCGCCCCTTGGCAAAAAGTATTCAGTAGCCATGGGCCCAAAAAAGTTGGTATCCCTAACAAGTCTTTGGGCATTTTGAATACTACTAAGAGGGAAGTCCTTCAGCTAGTTATCTTCCCAAAATTTGATGTTCCTTCCATCCCCCAACTTCCACTTTATACCCTTCTGTAGGAGGGTTTTACTTTTCAAAACATTATTCCATATGATTGATCCCTTGTGAATACCTTTGGCATGAAGGAATCCATAGGGGATATCATTCAACAAGTATTTGGACCTCATAATATTACACCAATCCCTGCCATTACTCAATAAGTTCCATCCAATTTTAGCTAGGAGGGCTTGATTGGTCCAATGGATTTTTCTAAGACCAAGACCTCCTTGCAATTTAGGTCAACACACTTTATCCCAACTAACTAAAGCTATCCTCTTTTTATCTTCCACCCCTATCCATAAGAAGTTTCTCTGTATCCATTCAAATTTCTTAGTAATGTATTTAGGGATTTTAAAAAGGGACAGGAAGTAAATGGGAATTCCTTGAAGGGAAGCTTTCAGAAGTTGGTATTTACCTACTTGGCTTAGCAACTTACCTTTCCACCTAGCCAACTTCTTTTGAATCCATTCAAGAATGGAATTCCAAAACATGGGAGAGACCTCTTTGATAACTAGAGGAAGGCCAAGATAAGATCTTGGCAGCTCCACACTCAAGTAACCCAAAATCCCCATAATTTTTTGTTGTAGGTCCATCCTAGTGTTAAAGAAATAGATCTAACTTTTCTCATAATTAATGCATTGGCCTGAAACAACAACATATTCATTGAGCACTTTCTCCAATCTCCTAGCCTCAATCATTAAGGCAGACCCAAAGAGGATAGTGTCATCAACAAACTATTGGATGGCAATAGGGTTAGCTGCTGAAGCCAGTTTAATGCCTCTGATGTCATTATTCCTCAACAACTGCATAATACTCATGCTTAGAACTTCTGCCATAAGGATGAACAGGTATGGGGATAAAGGGTCCCCTTGCCTAAGCTCTCTCCCTACATTGAAGAATCCACATGGAATTCCATTCACCAGGACAAAGTACTTCACAGTGGTGTCACATGCTTTAATAAGATGCAGTGTTTTGTCTTGGTAGCCAATCTTCTCTAGGACTTTGAACAGAAAATCCCAAGCAACCCTATCATATGCCTTAAAGATGTCCAATTTGAAAACCATTACATAGATATTGTTCCTGTCCATAGAGGGAATAAACTCATGAGTGGAAATGACTGCATCAAGAATTTACCTGCCTAGGACAAATCCCTTCTAATTGCTGTTGATCAGTTTGTCCAACATGGGCTGAAGTCTGCAGACAAGGATTTTGGAGATGATTTTGTAGATAGTGTTACAAAGGCTTTTAGGCCTAAAGTCTCTCATATTGATAGTATCAGTTTTTTTGGGAACCAACACTATAAAAGTATTATTAAGTTGTTTTAACAACTTCCCATTCCTGAAGAAATGCTTAGCAACCTCAAAAATATCTTGGCCCACAACATCCCAAAACTCCTAGAAGAAGGCTGGGGGAAAGCCATTCGGGCTAGGAGATTTATAAGCTCCCATACAGAAGAGGCAAGCTCTCACTTCCTCTTCAGTCACTGGTTTAGTAAGGAGGTCATTGTCTTCTTCAGTCAGTTGGGAAGGGATGTTGTCCAATAATTCATATCTCTCCACACATTCATGAGAAGCTAATTTTTTTTGAAAATAGCCGATCGCCACCTATCCTACATGGAAATCCGAGTTCACCATGTTCCCACTTTCATCAATTAACCTAGTAATAATGTTCCTCTTCCTGTGTCTCATGGTAGATTAATGAAAGAAGGCAGTCTTTCTATCACCCTCATGCATCTATTGCACTCTGGATTTTTGTTTCTAGTAAATTTCCTTTTTTTTCAACATCTCGCTCCATTTCTTCCTCAGGGAATCCTCTTGCTGTAAAGTGGCATCAGAAGTGTCACCTTGGGCCATCAGTAGCTGAATGTCAGCAAGGTTAGCAAAGATTCTTTTTTATTTTCAAAAATATCCCCAAAAGTAAGCCTATTCCATCCTTTAACTTTGGTTTTTACAATGTTTAGTTTATGGGCCAACCTAAACATGGGAGAGCCTTGGATAGAAGTAATCCACCATTCAGTCAGCAGAGCTCTGAACTCCAGATGTTGAATCCACATTATTTCAAACTTGAAGGGATAGGAACCCTTAACATCAATGTCTCTCAAAGATAATAGAAGAGGATTGTGGTCTGAAGTTGTCTTGGGGACAACTTCTAAGAGGTAGGAACTGATATATTCCCAATTGGAAGTGACCAAAAATCTATCCAGTCTAACTTGAATCATACTATCTCCTTTCCTAATGTTGGTCCAGATGAACAGCTGCCCTTGAATATCAAGATCCATAAGACCAACATTATTGATGAATTCAACAAGATCAGTCATACTGTCAGTGTAATCCATAATGCCCCCTAACTTCTTTGAAGGGTATAGGGGAGCATTGAAGTCACCTACCAGCATCCAATGATCTTTTGTATTGTTTTTTATCAAGGAGGTAAGCATTTCCACAATTCCTTCTTGGAATTTCTTTGGTTAGGGGTGTAGATGTTGACCAAATTCCAAGTCTTGTTGTGAGTTGGCATCTTGACACATAAACTACTCTTGAACCAAGAGAGGCATTCCCCTTTCACCACATTCTTATTCCACATAGTAACAATAGACCCGAAGCTCCCAAGGCATCCCTTATGCAGTAATCTACATTTGGCCATATACCTTTGGTAATAGATTGAAAGCTTTCTACCTTCATCTTGACTTCTTGGAGCAAAAGAATATCAACTGATGAGTGCCAGGTAGCACCCATGAAATACACCATTTCACCCCTCTTTTTCCTTCCTTCTTATTCCATTGTCCTGATGACTGCACCAAAGTAGATTAACAAGATTGTTCTAATTATGATTAATAAGAGAGGAATTACTTAAAATCATGATTTCTGATTGAGGGACTAATGTGCACTAAATTAATGGAAATATGTAGAAATTATCTCTTTTTATCTATAGGTGTAGATGTTCGGGCAAAGACAATTTTGGTCATCTTCGGAGGTGGTCCTAATAATCTTCAGAGCTGACATATGGATCCTGCACCAGTCTCCAATATTTTCCAATATGATTGGAGAGATTTTGAGATAAAGGGGGAGAATCATCTCCGGAGCTGGACTAAAGTCAAAAGCATATCTCTGGAGTTGAACAGAAGGTCATAAAGCATATCTCTAGAGTTGCAGACAGAAACACACCTCTGGAATCTCCTCAACACAAATGCAGATTTCCAGCACCACTGCCAGTCAACACTTCTAGTAGTAATTGGGGTGCTCCAGATATTACTCAATCAGCACCTGAGTAATCGAGTGAAGACCGTAGTTAATTACTGGGAGTTTTATATCTCTTTTGATTTTGCATGAGTTCTTGACAAACTAATTTAAATACCTATATTTCAAGGCCTCGCTGCCCAGTTGTATTTGAAACTAAGACTCAGATTTAGTGAGACCGTTGTTCCACTAAATCTATTTTTATTTGCATGAATGTTTACTCTGTAGTTAAACAGTTAGTAGAATAAGAGATTGGTATTATCTCATAGGTGAACTAGTAGTTAAGGTAAGTGATATCTCATCACTGGATTAGATATAAACTTACAAAGGTAGCAGCAAAACAGACATAGTGAATTATTGTTATTGTAATCTCATTCTTGATATAGACATTTTTTAATACAAAAGCGGATGGAATTGGACTGAAAGTAAATTGTGATATTATCTTCTTGTGCTAATTCATTGCTTTGGTCATTAGCCCTAAGGGTGTGGAGCAAGGGCCCACTCCCCACCACCAAGGCAGAAGGCTAGTATTGTTGTTTATTATTTTGTTTTAGATTTTGTTGTTTGTTGTTCTATTTCGGATTCTACTTAAGAAGATAGTTACTGTTTTCTCATAGATAGATGTGTGTTTGAATTGTACAGAATAGTATAGATCTACATTAAGCAATTCATTGTTTCAACTTTGTTTTTAATATTCCTAGAATTCATTTCCATGGCAGATAGATCAGTAGCATTAATTTCTTCAATCAATAGGGATCATTAGAGTTAGTTAGATAAACTGGCAACTGTAGGATTCCTAATTGCAGATAGCCAAGGACATAGCCCTGGATTTGACACATGAAAATATGATTAAATGTCGAGGACCAATGACCCTTGTCATTTTTGGCACCATTGTTGGGGACTTCTGTGTTAATTAGGAAAACTTAGTTAAAAAGTTTTAGGATAGATTGAATCTGTATGGTTAGAGCTAGGGATTCAAAAGGAAGATATATAAAATAGACACCCCATCAACAAACTATAGGAGAAAGCAATGGGGTGGCACAAAATATTGTTGAAGAGAGACACCTAGAACCTACCTTGGAAGCTACACCTCAATTCAATAATCCCTTAAATCCTCCAAACCTTCCACTCGCTAACTATATCCAAGAATTGCAACAGAGATTCCAGGCAGATCCTTTGACAGAAACTAATTCCTCAGAACCTCACACTGAATCTCAACGAGAAGAACCAGTATCAGACATGGATGATAATCATGATAACCATGAAAAGGAGGAAAATTAGGCTCCAAGAACCTTCTCATATCCCATTGTTCTAGCTGCTGGAGACAATGCCCCTATGAAAAACATTTCACCTGCCCACTTGCCAAATTTTAGGGGTCTTGCGTCTGAGGATCTAGATTAGTTTTTGTTTGAATTCAAAGTGGTATGCCAGACTTATGATTATGGATCAGATAATCAAAAACTCAAACTATTTCCCTCAACCCTGAAGGATTCTGCAATGAGATGGTTCATGGTTTGCCCCAAAACTCCATACATTCTTCGGAACAGATGGAATTAGAGTTTTTAGGAAAATACCAAGATTACTGTAGAGTCAGTAATAAAAATGAGGAACTGTTCAAAATTAAACAAAGAGAGGAAGAAACCTTAGAGGACTATGTGGATAGGTTCAACTTTGCTTTGAGAAGGTATGGCAACCCAGTAAATCACTCTTTGGCCAAAACCCTGTTTGTAAAAGGATTAGACAAAGAATTAAAACAGGGACTGGATCTAATGGGAAAAGGGAATATCAACAAAATGGATATACCTACTATAGAAGAACTCTACAGGAACTATTCCAGAACATAAGATGGAGTGAGAACACCCAAATCCTTCAAAGGGGAGAATGAAATAGGACAGTTGGAGGAAATTACAAATTTTAAAATAGATATCCTAGTCCAACTGAATACCACATTAGATGGGATTCAGGTAAAAACTAGAACAAATGATCAAGAAGAATAACTGAACCACTCTCTATCTACTGTCCCAGGTGTAGAAACAAACATCTGTTGAGGGAATGCCCTTTGGATCAATGAGAAATCTGTCATATCTATGACAGGGAACATCCTACCAGTCGGTGTGATAAGCTCCCAGCCTTAAAAAGGATAAGTAAAAAGAATGCCATTATAGAGGAGGAGTTGAACTATGTAGGACAAAAATAAGCTGGGAATTTTCCTTATAATCAGTATCCAAACCAGGCTTCTTATAGGGGTCCTTCTAATTGGGGAAATAATCAATGGAATCCAACTTGGCATGGGCCTTAGAATAATCCTCCTTGGGGACCACAAGATTGGCCAAACCAACAATGGAAAAACCAACATTAACAAAATCAGCCTTGGGGGAATCAACAATGGCCACAACAGTTTGGATCACAAAACATGCAGCCTCATTGGGGTCCTCAACAGTGATATAATCAACAATACTAGGGACAACCTAGACGTTTCCAACCTCAACAACAAGCATTGCTAACAAGACCCCCCAACACACAATGTTAGTCACAAAATGAACTAGTTAGCCAACTACCCTTACCAGCTAAACTATACCAAACCCACATAATAAGCAGGGAGCAGCTGTTTACATGATAGAACAAGAAAACATGGCTGGAATTAATGCCATTTATTCCAATAATCTCCAGCTGCGTTCTGGGAAAGCACTTCTAAGATCATCTCCTCCAACTATAGTTGAAGTAACCAATGATGAGGAACTTGAATATCCATCCACTTAGCATCCAGAGGAGATTACTATAGAAACAGTGCTAAAAGAATCATCCTTGGATAACTCCGGAGTTCCTCCTAAAAGAATGACTCCAGAGAACACCCCTAGAAACATTTCTGCTAAGAACTCTGGAGATGCTCTGGAGATAGAAAAACTAGCACCATACCCAAAGTGGCTTAAACAGCATATCCCTCAGAAAAAGGTTTTACAAAAATAATTTCAATCTACCCTGGAATCAGAACTTTTACAAGAAATTAGACAATTGAACTTTGAGATTCCGCTCCTACAAGCAATCAGAGATGTGCCTGAACTAAACCAATTCATCAAACAACATTGTGTTAAGACCAAGGGAAGAAATAAAAACTTTCCCTCCACCATCCAGGTGGAAGGAAAAGTAGTAGATGTGCTAATGGGAGAAATGCTCCTTCCAAAATATGGAGATCCTGGAAATCCTGTCATAGCTGTTTACATCTCAGGGATAGAAATTTTAAATGTTTTGGTTGATTTGGGAGTAGCAATAAACGTAATGACAGTTCATACAATGGACAAATTAGCCCTAACAGGTATCCAATCCACATCTACAATCCTTCAACTTGCTGACTAGTCAGTAGCTATTCCAAAAGGGGTGACTACTGATGTTCCAGTTGTGATAGAATCATGGGAATTCCCAGTAGACTTCCTGATATTAGAACCAAGAAACCAGAGAAATGCTTATCCGTTGGTATTAGGAAGACCATGACTGGCTACAACAACAACATCTATTGATTATCGAATTGGGGATATGGTCATTTCTAATGGAATAGACTTGAAGAAAATATCTTTGTATCCTCCAACTAAACCCTCAATACATTATTCAGAGAGAGTATGGGTAGATGAGCCAGATAACACGGAAAATAGTGCCTCAGTAGCTATGGTTACCATCACAAAACATTTGGGTGAGTTAGAGGAAGAAATCTACTATGATATAATAAAAGATATCACCCACATTCTTATTAATGAGGATATAATGGAGCTAGCCCAAGATTCAAGTAGAGAACTTCTCACTTCTGCTCATTATACCCTAGCAAATATCATTCCTTGTGGAGAGACCTTTTACAGAGACTTAGCCACATTCCACATGTTGCTTCCACATTCTTGCCCCCTCAATACCATGACTCCAGTATATGGATTGACTACATCCATGGATCAGATCACAAAACAAGTCATGATTTTACCTGGGAAAACACTGAATATCAACACCCAGTTAGCAGAAAAATAGGAGGAAGAACTTATCAAACTCCTAATTTCCCATTCAGCAGCTTTTGCTTGGGAATACCAAGATATGAAGGGAATCCCTCCTGAGATCTGTACTCATCATATATACAATGAAGATGTCAAACATGTCAGACAACCCCAGAGAAGACTGAATCCTACTTTAAAAGACATTGTTAAGATTGAAATAGAAAAATTGCTGCAAGCAGGGTTTACATATCCAATCTTAGATAGTCAATGGGTCCCACCCTTAGTCATACTGCCTAAAAAGAAATGGGAAGTGGAGAGTGTGTATTGACTATAGTGATCTAAACAAAGCCACAAAGAAGGACTACTTTCCCTTACCATTCATTGACCAAGTGCTGGACAACCTTGCAGGGAGGAAGTATTTTTCTTTCCTAGATGGGTTTAGTGGATATAACCAAATCCAAGTAGCACCTGAAGATCGGGATAAAACCATTTTCACTTGTTCTTGGGTAACTTTTGCCTACAAAGTTCTTCCATTGGGACTATGTAATGATCCAGCTACATTTTAGAGGCTTGTTTTAGCCATTTTTGCTGAACTAGCTAATGAGTGCATGGAAGTCTATATGGATGACTTTACTGTGTATGGGGACAACTTTGAAGAAGCTCTCATAAACTTAGAAAAGGTATTAAAGTGCTGTGAAAAAAATTGACTATCCCTGAGCCATGAAAAGTGCTTCATGATGGTAGAGGAAGGAATTGTATTGGGACACCACATTCAACAAATGCGATCAAAGTGGACTAAAATAAAATAGAAGTGATCAAACAGTTACCTTCACCTAAAAATAAGACAAATGTTAGAATTTTTCTGGGTCATGCAGGCTACTATAGGAGATTTATAGAAAATTTCAGCAGAATAGTTGCTCCTCTATTTACCCTGATTAACAAAGACACAAAATTCTTATGGACAGAGAATTGTCAATCAACATTTGAAGACCTTAAGGAGAAACTTACTATCACACATGTTTTAAGAGGACCCAATTGAACTCTACCATTTCACATACAACCTGATGCTTCAAATTAGTCTATTGGAGCAGTCTTAGAATAGAAAGAGGAGGGAGAAAGTATGCATGCCATCTATTACATCAGTAAAAAGCTCACCTCTGCAAAAAGAAACTATACCACAACTGAAAAAGAATTCTTGGCAGTCATATATGCTATAAACAAATTCAGGCATTATATCACTGGATACAAAATATTTGTACATATTGATCATGCAACCATTAAATATTTAATGAATAAGCCAGTAGTGGGTGCAAGGATAATTAGGTGGTTATTGCTATTGCAGGAATTTGACATTACCATAGTTGATAATCTAGGCAAATTTAATTTGGTTGCTGACTTTCTGTCAAGATTGCATACAGGTGGAGAGAACTAGCCAGTGGAGGATAGATTTCCAGATGAACATCTTTTCGCTATCTCCTCTACTGCACCTTGGTTTACAAACATAGCTAATCTCTTAGCTACAGGCTTGTTTCCATCCCATTTTACCTCAAAACAAAAAAAATGCTTACTTAAGGAAATCTTATCTTACAAATGGTTAAATGGTTTACTGTTTAAATGTGGTCCTGATTTCATTTTACACAGGTGTCTAAAAGCTAATGAAATTTTTGATGTCTTAAGGGCATGTCATGATGAACCATTTGGTGGGCACTATTCTTCACACAGAACCATCCACAAGATTCTGGGAGCTAGTTACTACTGGCCCTCTATTCATAAGGATACCAAGAAGTATTTGCAGCAGTGTGATTAGTGCCAAAGGATGGGACAACCAACTTTCACCTAGGAAATGTCACTTCATCCTCAAGTAATGTTGGAACCATTTGAGCAATGGGGTCTAGACTTTGTGGAACCAATTTATCGACCATCATTAGGCAAAGAGTACATTCTGGTATGCACAGACTATGTGACTAAATGGGCTGAAGTTCAGGCATTGCATTGGCAAGAGAAGATAAAGTTGTTGATTTCCTTTATAACAGAATTTTCCTAAGGTTCAGAGCTCCAAGATCAATAGTTTTAGACATAGGACCTCAATTTACTTCACAGGTAATCAGAGCATTCACAAACTTGTATCAAGTTAAGCACAAGAAATCTTCACCTTACCATCCCCAAGCCAATGGGCAAGTAGAGGTGACTAATAGAGAACTGGAGAATATTCTGACAAGGACAGTAGCCATGAACAGAAAGGATTGGGCTAACAGATTACTTGAAGCAGTTTGGGCTTACAATACCACTTGGAAGTCCACAACCAAATTCTCACCATATGAATTGGTTTATGGAAAGAAACCCATCCTATCTATAGAATTTGAACTGCAGACACTCAAGACTTCGTTAGATATCGGTCTACCATTGTCTCTAGTACAACAGAACAGGATTCTTCAGCTCAATGAGTTGTATGAAATCCGTACAGAGGCTATATAACAAACATAACTTGTTCAATATCAAAGGAAGCAAAGGTATGACCAGCACATCACAAGGAGGACATTTTAGCAAGGTGATTGGGTTCTCCTATATGATTCTAAGTTCAAGGAGTTCAAAGGAAAGATACAAACTCATTGGATGGGTCCCTATCAGATAAAAGAAGTTTTTGAGAACGGAATAGTTTTGCTAGAACCCATTGATGGAAGCACAGATACATTCTTAGTGAATGACCACAGGATTCAACTCTATAAAAGGCCATCAACTAAGGAGGAATTCATCAAAGATTTGTGTTTGGTTACAGGGGACACACCCTCTATCACAGATTTGGAATGAAAAAAAAAAAGGTTGAAAACCAGTAAATGACATCCTTCTTGAAACAAAAAGAAAGAAAAAAAAGAGAAGGTTGAAAACTAGCAAATGGAGGCCTTCTTAAAAAAAATAAAAAATAAAAAAAAATGGAAAACTAGTAAATGGTTATCTTTCTCGATCAAGGGGATTGAAAACTAGTAAATGGTGGTTCCCTTCTTCTTGCTAGATAGGAATAATCAAGCTACGGAGGTCATCATGTGCCAAGAGTTTCTCAAACATAACTCTGGCACTCACAAATTAGGAGCACCTCTGGCGCTTCACACACTTGGAGCGTCTCTAGCGCTTCACAAACTATGAGCACCTCCAACACTCCACCAATAAAGAGCCATTCTTAAATAGCATAAATAAGGAGGGGAACCACCTCTCTAGGTAATAAAGTGGAGATGTCATTGGATGAGGTCAACATGACTCATCCTCCACTTTATGATAACAACAAAGTTGAAGTCAGCATGCATGTCGTCAGCAGTCGAAAAAGCCATCACTTTCACATGCGCAGGCCATCATGGATCGCTACATTGACGTCACTTGACAACATGGCATTCCCAGACCACTTAGTGGAAATAATTGCAGAATATGTGATGACAGGGATGCTGACGCCATTTCAAACCCCCGTAGGTGCTGCTCACGTGCCTAGTCACATCAAGTCGCATCAAAGTCACAGTCTTGCAGCCAAGTACATTGGGCCGTCATCATTAAGATTGATTCAGGTAATTCTCTTTAATTAACTTAGTTAGTAACTGTCTTGTCATTTCTATTTTTGGGTGTTGTTATCGTACCACATCTCCCTGCCATTATTTCCCTTTTCACCTCATGCATGCCGCCATATTTGCCACATTGTCGACTTGCCTACGGAGTGTCCCATCACTCTCCTACAATTATGACTGCATACACATGCTAAACCACTCTCAACCTCCTTTCCCATAATCTGAGCAGTAAAACAAAGCAACATATCAACCTTCACTCAAGATTGTAGGATTCTCTAAAATCTGTGAGTGTAAAATTCAGTCTACTGACACAGTCCTCCGGAGTGAAAAAAAATAGACTATAGAGAGCAGAATTTTAGCTACAGGAGGTGGAATAGGACAGAGAGAGGGGTGTCAAGAAGAAATTAGAGCCAAAGAATATATCAGGATTGTTGAAGGATGAAGCTGTGGTAGACATTCTAAGGAATGCAAGGTAGTTAGAGTTCTTGGAGAAAATTGAAGGGTTTCAAGAGGATATTGTTGATGACTTCCTACGAAACCTGAGAGATAATCAAACAACTGTCAGAGGGGTTCAGGTCAATCTCTCTTCCACCATCATCAGTCATATCTCTGGATTACCAGAACAAGGTGAGAGGTTTTACCATTTGAAAACCCTATATGCTGATTTAATTAAAAATTTCTCTAGAGATGGTGAACCTGCAATACAATTACATTTAAGCAAGAATGAGGTTAAAGGAATTATTAGGTCTTCACTTCCAAACCCATGGAAGTCTGTAGCATTATGGTTGATGAAACACTTTACATGTGATGGCCAATTTTCCATAGTTCTAGGACCAATAATGAAAATGTTAATTTTTCTAAGGCATGGAAATGCACACCTAGAATTTAGGATAAACCTTCCAAACTTTCTGTACTCTACAATTAATTATCTGCAGACAAATATCAATAAGGGAAAGGTCCTATGAAACACCATGGCCTCATTTTTTTGATTGTGAAACATCACTTTATGTCTCAAACTGATGGGGAAACATTATGGCAAACATTTTTAGACAACAAACCCCAGGACAGAACACCAAAGAGGGCACAAAGAATGAAAGAAGCTTCCTCTACCCATCAAGAAGAGGAATCAGAGTCTTCAACTTCCTCTCCAGCTACTGAGAAAGGTAAATGTCAAAATCCCTCACTAGAAGCAACTTCATTTGCTACCCATGTTTATGGCAGAAAGAGAAAAGGGAAAGAAGTTGTGAAACCTATTATAGGACAAACCCCATATTTGACCCACTCAGCAAGGCGGAAGATGACCTTGGCTAAAGAGTCTACTCTAGTTAAACAAACAGGGGAAACAATTGTCATAGAGCAGACCTCCACCCAGATTTCTGACCCCAAGAAGCAAAAGGAGAAGACAAGGCAGGGTCAGAAAATAAAAACAGCTTCAAAGAAAACTGATTCCACAATACACTACTGGGCTGAGGAAGCATCTCATGATTTAGACGAAATTCCTCTAGTGAGAAAGAAGAAACAAAGAGAAGTTTCCCCAGAGCCATCTATTCACCCAGATTCCCATAGTCCAACTTCACAACATTCCCCTGCTCCAGAGACAGAATAGAGAGACACTAACTATTTCCTCAGATTCTGAGGATAATATGCCTACTACAAAGGCACCTACTCCACTTGTGTTACGGAGAAGCAAGAGAAAGAGGCAACTCACCCAAGCTGAAAAAGATACTGCTCTCCTGGCTGAAGTTTTCTTAGGTTTCAAAACTTCTGTAGATGAGGCTGGGCCTTCATCAGTACCAATAATTACAGAGAAAAACCAAGAGGAAGCCTAAGACAAGGAGATTGCAAGGGAAGTTGAAATAGGGCAAGTGGATGCAGTTGGTAGTGAAGAGAAAAAAGCTGTGGAAAACCCTAAGGAGGAACAAACTGAAACAGGTTATTCTCACCCCTCTGATCAGGAGTTTATTGAAATTTCAAGGGAACAACAGATGTTAGAGGATATAGATAATCTGGAGAGATTATTATGGGGAAAGAACCTAATCATTACTGACTTCAAGAAGGTTATGGGAGAAAAAGAAATGGAGCAAAAACAGGTGATTGAAGAACTGCAAGCAGAGCTCCAGAATAAACATAAAATAATTCAGGAGAAAGAGGCAGAATTGAGAGAAAAAGAAATAGAGGCAGCCCAAAGCATTAAGGAAAAGGAGGCAGAGGCAGCCCAAAGCATCAAAGAAAAGGAGGCAAAGGTAGCACAAAATATCTTTGACCTTACAAAGGCTCGAGACAATAGTCTCACAATAATTGCAACACTTGTTGATAAAGTACAAAGCCAAGCCAAACAATTAACATGGGCCAACAATAAGGTAGATGATCAAGAAGAGTACATTCAGGAGTTGATTGGCCCAGGGGCAACCATGGAATAGGGGGTGTAAACAGATCCATACTTAGGCCCCATTAAAATAGATATTCCTAAAGCCCTATTCCATTGGGAAAGAAGATGTAGGGAAAATGAGGCTTCTAAAACCATGCTGCAATTACAAAGGGCAGTAACTGCCATGTCAAAAAGAGTACAAACTTTGGAAGAAAAGGTCATTCAGGTAGCTTCCATTTCATCCGAGATCCTATCTTACAGACCCCCAAGTGGAAGTTATGCTTTATTTCTACAAGATAGAATCCTATAGAGAAAAATTTCTTTGGTTCTGTCTGATTTGACTGAGGATACAGAAATAGGGGTAGGGTTCATGGAAGCATACATGAGAAGTTTTGATGAGGACAAAGATTTTCTGTGTGAGTTGTATTTGCATGGTTTCTGCATTGATGATATTACCTTCATTATCAACTATTATGTAGGGGAATGTCAACTCAGGGCATTCATGTCACTAATGAGAAATCATTAGATTTGGAATGAAAGGATGGAGGCCTATCTAAAGAAGGATGCAGAAACAAGTCTTTTTATCAAAAAAGAATGTCTAAATCCCAATGCTTTTAAGATCCAGTTTAGGGCATACATTTACCACCCAAATAGTAAGACCAAGCTTTTGCCTTTATATCTAAAACATCTGCAGGAATACTCCATTGATTTTGGTCTCCTCATGAGCAGTTTATCTAATTAAATGCTTCCAGTGGCAAAGAAAAGGTGGAACATTTTAACTGCAGAATAGAAGATGAGGGAAGTGGTGTCCCCTACCAACCTCAGGTTGTTTATGAGGAAAGCCAGGTTAGTGTCCAAAATGATGGATAAATACCAACATGAGTGGATAGGTGGCCATTTCAAACCTCCTCTCATCATTGAACCACTGCCTATCTAGGCTGAACAAATGGAAGATGATAAATTGCAAGAATGGATGAAGCAGGTTGATTAGTTCAGAGGAAATGGTAATACAGACCGCACCACTTGGACTACTTATACAAAGGAGTACAACTTGACTGATAGAATATTCCACCTGAATAAGTCCAGATTGTGAAATGCAGGAGGACTTGCTAACCTTTAAGTACGGGGGGATGATGCATGCTAGGTAGCACCCATGAAATACACCGTTTTACCCCTCTTTTTCCTTCCTTCTTATTCCATTGTCCTGATGACTGCACCAAAGTAGATTAACAAGATTGTTCTAATTATGATTAATAAGAGAGGAATTACTTAAAATCATGATTTATGATTGAGGGACTAATGTGCACTGAATTAATAGAAATATGTAGAAATTATCTCTTTTTATCTACAGGTGCAGATGTTTGGGCAAAGACAATTTTGGTCATCTCCGGAGGTGGTCCTAATAATCTCCGGAGCTGACATATGGATTCCGCACCAGTCTCCAATATTTTCTAATATGATTGGAGAGATTTTGAGATAAAGGGGGAGAATCATCTCCGGAGCTGGACTGAAGTCAAAAGCATATCTCCGGAGTTGAACAGAAGGTCATAAAGCATGTCTCTAGAGCTGCAGACAGAAACACATCTCCAGAGTCTCCTCAACACAGATGCAGATTTCGAGCACCATTGCCAGTCAACACTTCTAGTAGTAATTGGGGTGCTCCAGATATTACTCAATCAGCACCTAAGTAATCGAGTGAAGACCATAGTTAACTGCTGGGAGTTTTATCTCTCTTTTGATTTTGCATGAGTTCTTGACAAACTGATTTAAATACCTATATTTCAAGGCCTTGCTACCCATTTGTATTTGAAACTAAGACTTAGATTTAGTGAGACCACTGTTCCACTAAATCTATTTTTATTTGCATGAATGTTTACTCTGTAGTTGAACAGTTAGTAGAATAAGAGATTGGTATTATCTCATAGATGAACTAGTAGTTAAGGTAAGTGATATCTCATCACTGGATTAGATATAAACTTACAAAGGTAGCAGCAGAACAGACATAGCGAATTATTGTTATTGTAATCTCATTTCTTGATATAGACATTTTCTGAATACAAAAGCTAATGGAATTGGACTAAAAGTAAATTGTGATATTATCTTCTTGTGCTGATTCATTGCTTTGGTCTTCAGCCCTAAGGGTGTAGAGCAAGGGCCCACTCCCCACCACCAAGGCAGAAGGCTAGTATTGTTGTTTATTATTTTGTTCTAGATTATGTTGTTTGTTGTTCTGTTTCAGATTCTGCTTAAGAAGATAGTTATTGTTTTCTCATAGATAAATGTGTGTTTCAATTGTAAGGAATAGTATAGATCTACATTAAGCAATTCATTGTTTCAGCTTTGTTTTCAATATTCCTAGAATTCATTTCCATGGCAGATAGATCAGTAGCATTAATTTCTTCAATCAATAGAGATCATTAGAGTTAGTTAGATAAACTGGCAACTGTAGGATTCCTAATTGCAGATAGCCAAGGACACAACCCTGGGTTTGACACATGAAAATATGATTAAATGCCGAGGACCAATGACCCTTGTCATTTTTGGTGCCGTTGTTGGGGACTTCTGTGTTAATTAGGAAAACTTAGTTAAAAAGTTTTAGGATAGATTGAATTTGTATGGTTAGAGCTAGGGATTCAAAAGGAAGATACATAAAACAAACACCCCATCAACAAACTATATGAGAAAGAAGTGGGGTGGCACAAGATCTTGTTGAAGAGAGACACCTAGAACCTACCTTGGAAGCTGCACCTCAATTCAATAATCCCTTAAATCCTCCAAACCTTCCACTCACTGACTATATCCAAGAATTACAAGAGAGATTGCAGGCAGATCCTTTGATAGAAACTAATTCCTCAGAAACTCACACTGAATCTCAAGGAGAAGAACCAATATCAGACATGGATGATAATCATGATAACCATGAAAAGGAGGAAAATCAAGCTGCACCTCAATTCAATAATCCCTTAAATCCTCCAAACCTTCCACTCGCTGACTATATCCAAGAATTACAAGAGAGATTGCAGGCAGATCCTTTGATAGAAACTAATTCCTCAGAAACTCACACTGAATCTCAAGGAGAAGAACCAATATCAGACATGGATGATAATCATGATAACCAAGAACCTTCTCATATCCCATTGTTTTGGCTGCTGGAGACAATGACCCTATGAAAAATATTTCACCTGCCCACTTGCCAAATTTTAGGGGTCTTGCTTCTGAGGATCCAGATCAATTTTTGTTTAAATTCAAAGTGGTATGCCAGACTTATGATTATGGATCAGATAATAAAAAAAATCAAACTATTTCCCTCAACCCTGAAAGATTCTGCAATGAGATGGTTCATGGGTTTGCCCCAAAACTCCATACATTCTTGGGAACAAATGGAATTCAAGTTTTTAGGAAAATACCAAGATTACTGTAGAGTTAGTAATAAAAATGAGGAACTATTCAAAATTAAACAAAGAGAGGAAGAAACCTTAGAGGACTATGTGGATAGGTTCAACTTCGCTTTGAGAAGGTATGGCAACCCAATAAATCACTCTTTGGCCAGAACCCTGTATGTAAAAGGATTAGACAAAGAATTAAAACAGGGACTAGATCTGATGGGAAAAGGGAATATCAACAAAATTGATATACCTGCTATAGAAGAACTCTGTAGGAACTATTCCAGAACATAAGATGGAGTGAGAACACCCAAATCCTTCAAAGGGAAGAATGAAATAGGACAGTTAATGGAGGAAATTGCAAATTTTAAAACAGATATCCTAGTCCAACCGAATACCACATTAGATGGGATTCAGGCAAAAACTAGAACAAATGATCAAGATAGAACAACTAAACCACTCTCCATCTACTATCCTAGGTGTAGAAACAAACATCTGTTGAGGGAATGCCCTTTGGATAGATCAGAAATCTATCAGATCTGTGACAGGGAACATCCTACCAGTCGATGTGATCAACTCCCAGCCTTAAAAAGGCTAAGTAAAAAGAACGCCATTATAGAGGAGGAGTTGAACTATGTAGGACAAAAACAAGTTGGGAATTTTCCTTATAATCAGTATCCAAACTAGGCTTCTTATAGGGGTCCTTCTAATTGGGAAAATAATCAATGGAATCCAACTTAGCATGGGCCTTAGAATAATCCTCCTTGGGGACCACAAGATTGGCCAAACCAACAATGGAAAAACCAACATTGGCAAAATCAACCCTAGGGGAATCAACAATGGCCACAACAGTTTGGATCACAAAACATGTAGCCTCATTAGGATCCTCAACAGGGATATAATCAACAATACCAGGGACAACCTAGACGTTTCCAACCTCAACAACAAGCATTTCTAGCTGGACCGCCCAACACACAAGGTCAGTCACAAAATGAACCAGTTAGCCAACCACCCTTACCAGCTCAACCTATACCAAAGCCACAGAATAAGTAGGGAGTAGTTGTTTACATGACAGAACAAGAAAACATGGCTGGTATTAATGCCATTTATTCCAATAATCTCCAGCTGCGTTCTGGGAAAGCACTTCCAAGACCATCTCCTCCAACTATAGTTGAAGTAACCAATGATGAGGAACCTGAATATCCTTCCACTCAACATCAAGAGGAGATTACTATAGAAACAGTGCTAAAAGAATCATCCTCGGATAACTCTAGGGTTCCTCCTAAAAGAATGACTCGGGAGAACACCCCTGGAAACATTTCTGCTAAGAACTCCAGAGATAGAAAAACTAGCACCATACCCAGAGCGACTTAAACAACATGTCCCTCAGAAAAAAGGTTTTACAAAAATAATTCCAATCTACCCTGGAATCAGAACTTTTACAAGAAATTAGACAACTAAACATTGAAATTCCGCTCCTACAAGCAATCAGAGATGTGCCTGAACTGAACCAATTCATCAAACAACATTGTGTTAAGACCCAGGGAAGAAAGAAAAACTTTCCCTCCACCATCCAGGTGGAAGGAAAAGTAGTAGACGTCCTAATGGGAGAAATGCTCCTTCCAAAATATGGAGATCCTGGAAATCCCGTCATAACTGTTTACATCTCAAGGATAGAAATTTTAAATGTTTTGGTTGATTTGGGAGCAGCAATAAATGTAATGAAAGTTCATACAATGGACAAATTAGTCCTAACAGGTATCTGATCCACATCTACAATCCTTCAATTTGCTGACCAGTCAGTAGCTATTCCAAAAGGGGTGATTACTGATGTTCCAGTTGTGATAGAATCATGTGAATTTCCAGTAGACTTCTTGATATTAGAACCAAGAAACCAGAGAAATGCTTATCTGTTGATATTAGGAAGACCATGGTTGGCTACAACAACAACATCTATTGATTTTCGAACTGGGGATATGGTCATTTCTAATGGAATAGACTTGAAGAAAATATCTTTGTATTCTCTAGCTAAACCCTCAATACATTATTCAGAGAGAGTATGGGTAGATGAACCAGATAACATGGAAAATAGTGCCCCAGTAGCTATGGTTACCATTACAAAACATTTGGATGAGTTAGAGGAAGAAATCCACTATGATACAATAGAAGATATCACCCACATTCTTATTAATAAGGATATAATGGAGCTAGCCCAATATTCAAGGAGAGAACTTCTCACTTCTGCTCATTGTACCCTAGAAAATATCATTCCTTGTGGAGAGACCTTTTACAGAGACTTAGCCACATTCCACATGTTGCTTCCACATTCTTGCCCCCTCAATACCATGACTCCAGTATATGGATTGATTACATCCATGGATCAGATCACAAAACAAGTCATGATTTTACCTGGGAAAACACTAAATATCAACACCGAGTTAGCAGAAAAATAGGAGGAAGGACTTATCAAACTCCTAATTTCCCATTCAACAGCTTTTGCTTGGGAATACCAAGATATGAAGGGCATCCCTCCCGAGATCTGTACTCATCATATATACACTAAAGATGCCAAACCTGTCAGACAACCCCAAAGAAGATTGAATCCTTCTTTAAAAGACATTGATAAGACTGAAATACAAAAATTGTTGCAAGTAGGGTTTATATATCCAATCTCAGACAATGAATGGGTCTCACCCTTAGTCATAGTGCCTAAAAAGAATGGGAAATGAAGAGTGTGTATTGACTATATAAAGCTAAACAAAGCCACTAAGAAGGAATACTTTCCCTTACCATTCATTAACCAAGTGTTGGACAACCTTGCAGGGAGGAAGTATTTTTCTTTCCTAGATGGGTTTAGTGGATATAACCAAATCAAAGTAGCACCTGAAGATCAGGATAAAACCAATTTCACTCGTTCTTGGGGAACTTTCTCCTACAAAATTCTTCCATTTGGACTATGTAATGCTCTAGCTACATTTTAGAGGCTTGTTTTAGCCATTTTTGCTAAACTAGCTAATGAGTGCATGGAAGTCTATATAGATGACTTTACTGTGTATGGGGACAACTTTGAAGAAGCTCTCATAAACTTAGAAAAGGTATTAAAGTGCTGTGAAAAAAATTGACTATCCCTGAGCCATGAAAAGTGCTTCTTGATGGTAGAGGAAAGAATTGTATTGGGACACTACATTTCAGCAAATGGGATCAAAGTGGACCAAAATAAAATAGAAGTGATCAAACAGTTACCTTCACCTAAAAATCAGACAGATGTTAGAAGTTTTCTAGGTCATGCAGGCTACTATAGGAGATTTATAGAAAATTTTAGCATCATAGCTACTCGTCTATTTACCCTGCTTAACAAAGACACATAATTCTTATGGACAGAGAATTGTCAATCAGCATTTGAAGACCTTAAGGAGAAACTTACTATCACACATGTTTTAAGAGGACCCAATTGGACTCTACCATTTCATATACAAACTGATGCTTCAAATGAGTCCATTGGAGCAATCTTAGGACAAAAAGAGGAGGGAGAAAGTATGCATGCCATCTATTACATCAGTAAAAGCTCACCTCTGCAAAAAGAAACTATACCACAACTGAAAAAGAATTCTTGGCAGTCATATATGCTATAAACAAATTCAGGCATTATATCACTAGATACAAAATATTTGTACATACTGATCATGCAGCCATCAAATATTTAATGAATAAGCTAGTAGTGGGTGCAAGGATAATTAGGTGGTTATTGCTATTGTAGGAATTTGACATTACCATAGTTGATAATCCAGGCAAATTTAATTTGGTTGCTGAATTTCTGTCAAGATTGCAAATAGGTGGAGAGAACCGGCCAATGGAGGACAGATTTCCAGATGAACATCTTTTTGCTATCTCCTCTACTGCACCTTGGTTTGCAGACATAGCTAATCTCTTAGCCACAGGCCTGTTTCCATCCCATTTTACCTCAAAACAAAAAAAAACTCTTACTTAAGGAAAGATTATCTTACAAATGGTTAAATGGTTTACTGTTTAAATGTGGTCCTGATTTCATTTTATGCAGGTGTCTAAAAGCTGATGAAATTTTTGATGTCTTAAGGGCATGTCATGATGAACCATCTAGTGGGCACTATTCTTCACACAGAACCATCCACAAGATTCTGGGAGCTGGTTACTACTGGCCCTCTATTCATAAGGATACCAAGAAGTATGTGCAACAGTGTGATCAGTGCCAAAGGATGGGACAACCAACTTTCACCCAGGAAATGTCACTTCATCCTCAAGTAATGTTGGAACCATTTGAGCAATGGGGTCTAGACTTTGTGGGACCAATTTCTCGACCATCATCAGGCAAAGAGTACATTCTGGTATGCACAGACTATGTGACTAAATGGGCTGAAGTTCAGGCATTGCAATTGGCAAGAGAAGAGAAAGTTGCTGATTTCCTTTATAACATAATTCTCCTAAGGTTTGGAGCTCCAAGATCAATAGTTTCAGATAGGGGACCTCAATTTACTTCACAGGTAATCAGAGCATTTATAGACTTGTATCAAGTTAAGCACAGGTAATCTTCACCTTACCGTCCCCAAGCCAATGGGCAAATAGAGGTGACTAATAGAGAACTGGAGAATATTCTGACAAGGACAATAGCCATGAATAGAAAGGATTGGGCTAACAGATTACCTGAAGGAGTTTGGGCTTACAATACCACTTGGAAGTCCACAACCAAATTCTCACCATATGAATTGGTTTATGGAAAGAAACCCATCCTGTCTATAGAATTTGAACTGTAGACAATCAAGACTTCATTAGATATCGGTCTACCATTGTCTCTAGCACAACAGAACAGGATTCTTCAGCTCAATGAGTTGGATGAAATCCATACAGAGGCCATACAACAAACAAAACTTGTTCAATATCAAAGGAAGCAATGGCATGACCAGCACATCAAAAGGAGGACATTTCAGCAAGGTGATTGGGTTCTCCTATATGATTCTATGTTTGAGGAGTTCAAAGGAAAGCTACAAACTCATTGGATGGGTCCCTATTAGATAAAGGAAGTTTTTGAGAACGGAACAATTTTGCTAGAACCCATTGATGGAAGCACAGATACATTCTTAGTGAATGGCCACATGATTCGACTCTATAAAAGGCCATCAACTAAGGAGGAACTCATCAAAGATTTGTGCTTGGTTATAAGGGACACACCCTTTGTCACAGATTTGGAATGAAAAAAAAAAGGTTGAAAACTAGCAAATTGCGGCCTTCTTGAAAAAAAAATGAAAGAAAAAAAAAGAGGTTGAAAACCAGGAAATGGCGGGCTTCTTAAAATAAATAAATAAATAAATAATAATTAAAAAAATATGGAAAACCAGTAAATGGTTGTCTTTCTCGATCAAGGGGATTGAAAACTAGTAAATGGCGGTTCCCTTCTTCTTGCCATATAGGAATAATCAAGCTAGGAAGGTCATCAGGTGCCAAGAGTTACTCAAACATAACTCCAGCGCTCACAAGTTAGGAGCACGTCCGGCACTTCACACACTTGGAGCGTCTCTAGCGCTTCACAAACTAGGAGCACCTTTGGTGCTCCACCAATAAAGAGCCATTCTTAAATAGCATAAATAAGGAGGGGACCCACCTCTCTAGGTAATAAAGTGGAGATGTCATTGGATGAGGTCAGCATGACTCATCCTCCACTTTATGATAACAACAAAGATGAAGAGCATGCATGTCGTCAGTAGTCGAAAAAGCCATCACTTTCGCATGCGTAGGCCATCACGAATCACTACACTGATAAATGTGTGTTTCAATTGTATGGAATAGTATAGATCTACATTAAGCAATTCATTGTTTTAACTTTGTTTTCAATATTCCTAGAATTCATTTCCATGGCAAATAGATCAGTAGCATTAATTTCTTCAATCAATAGAGATCATTAGAGTTAGTTAGATAAACTGGCAACTGTAGGATTCCTAATTGTAGACAACCAAGGACACAGCCCTGGATTTGACACATGAAAATATGATTAAATGCCGAGGACCAATGACCCTTGTCATCAACTTTATTGTCAAAAATGTAGTTCTTGACCAGAAACTACTTTTGGGGGCTGTTAAGTCCCCTAATCTTCCAAGAGATGATCTTCATTTTCCTTGGACCTTCCTAGAGCCAATCTCTAATGTCCTTTTGTTTGCCCATCGCAATATCCCTATTGACAGTTTTATGTCTGGTTTCTCTTTGTGTAGGTCTCCCTGCCTTGGGGTCCTCTCGCACATCAACAATCTTTCTCCCTTGACTTATGCCTTTCTTCTTGGTTGTGGTCCAACCCTCTGAATTTGGGTCAGTGCATGACTTGCTTGTTTCTACACCCGGGGTTAAGCTAATGGATTTGTCCCTCGGGGAAGAGAAGCTCTTCAGCTTGAAATCATTCCCCCCGCTATCCACTAGGCTGCCAATTTGTTTGAAAATAGATTCCAGGCCAGAGTTTGAACCAGACTCCACAAACCTACCTTCCTTATGATCAACAATAGGAACAACCACCTAGTGGATCTCCCCATCATCTAAATCCCCCTACAAAGATAGGGAATCATCTTTCAATTGGGAAGTCCGCAACTTTGGCTGACGACTCATCCGCTGTTGGAGTCTTGTTACTCTCTTCTTGAGGGGTGAAGTTCGCTGAGTCTAAAGACTTCTCAGCAACATGGGTCAAGTCTCTGTCTTCTTACTCCTCCACATTCCCTTTACTCTCCTTATGAGGGGAGCTGATTATGTTGAGAATATCCTCCTTAAAAGGTAGTCCTCTTCATCTTTTTTAGCCTAATCTTTGAAGTTAGTAGAGATCTTTTTCGAGGCTTTACATTGTGTTACAAGGTGCCCTTTTCTGTTACATTTCTAACAGAAAATAGTGGCATTCTCATACTGAATGGATTGAGTCCATCGGCCATACTTCGATTCAAGAGTTATGGTGTTAGGTAAAGTTTTATGAATATCAATGCTAACACAAAAATGGGCAAATACTAACCTGGATTTGTTCTTAGTGGTGTTATCCAGAGCAATAAAATGCCCAAAGGTGTTTACAATACAGGTGAAGACTTCTTCATCCTAATACTCCATTGGGAGCCTAGGTAATCTGACCCAAACATGAGCTGTTTTGTTCAGATTTGCAGCAACATCAAAACCTGACCTCCATTTATAAAGAGAGAGGTTGTGTTTACCATACATCCACAGGCCTCCTGCAAGAATAGAGGTGAGATCCTCTCTAGTGGTAAACTTGAAAAGAAACAATCCCGCAACCATAGTGCTAACTGAGACGCTTCCCTTCAATCTCCATTTGGTAGCAACCCATCTCCTAACCAGATCAATATTTGGTCTAAAGGAGAAAAATTTTCCACAAGAGCTTGCTCCATCAAAGAAAAAATTCTCTCCACAATAAAATATGGGAGTTTAAGGGCAGATCTGCTATCAGTCTCTAGCAGCTGTGGGATAACGTTCAAGATCTCATGTTCTTTGTCCCCCAAGAGGACATTCTTCCACATGTTGGGAACTGACGCATCACCCTGGGTCACGAGTTTAGAGTGGCAACCCAAGGCTACACCAAGGTTAACCCGTACAGAAGGGGAGGGGGAGGGGGGTCAAGGGGTCCCCCACAACCATGGCCAAATTCAAAAAATGCAAAGGCGAGAACATAGCGTGCTATTTGGGTAGATTGTTGAATACTTGAATTGTTGCAGGAACAATTTTTAATCATTATTGAAATTGATACATACAATTTAAATATAAATTATGTGCAAAACCTCCATAATATGCCTATAGCAGTTGGAACAAACTATACTCTAGTAGACAACATTTTGTCTTTAAGAGTAGATAGCAAGGCTAGAAAGAAATTATCAGAGAAAGCAGCAAACCAAAAATCTTAGATGTGATGAAAAAAATTTAAATGCAAAGCATAGAAATTGAATCAAACCTAAAAGCTATTGTTTCTAGAATTATGTGGGAAGATTTCTCTTCAAATGCACCCCAAGCAAACTCCATATCATTGAATTCTATCAAATGGGATTTTCAAATTCACACACTGCATACTCCATTTTGGTCTTCCCTCTACTAATGATTACACACAGAATCCCCTACACTGGTTGCCCTTTTGCTAATGTTTAGAGACTGCATACCTCGTACAAGGTGTAGTTCCATTCTCAAAAAAGATAAGAAATCATTTAGATATACTTTGTTTTCTTTGCTAGAGCAATAAAATCAACTAAACCTCATGGACTGTCTAGCATTGGGGACACTAAGATCCCTTTATAATGGCATGGAAACTTAGGTGGTAATGAAAAAGTTTGCTAAGGAATTTTGAAAGCAAGGTAGAGAATACTACAAGTGGCAAATATTATCAAGTATTATCCAGCTTCCCTGCCACCTGTTATACCTTGTTTACCACTTGTCATATATCCTTCTCTACCACCACATAATACTTTCTAATTCACTTGTCTATTGTATTCTCCACCTTCTCTGCCACATGTTAAAGGTTATTCGCCACCTGTCATATATCCTTCTCATGCATGTCAACCAGAATACAAGTTAGTTACAAACTAATCCTTCAATGTTTACTCAGAAATATTCTACTCATATTCTTTCTTTTGAGGGTTCAAAATTGGCTCGCATGCCCCAAGTAAGTTTTCAAATTTCATTGAATCATATGAGGTGTCCCAAATGTGCATCTAAACTATTATAAATGCCTGGCATACTCTCTTTCATCTATAGGCATCAAAATATCCATTTCTATACTATTTAGGTCATGGTAGTTTGATTGTGTGGCAAATGTCCACTTCTCTCATTCGTTCTATACTGGAACATACAAGATTTTATTTCAAGAAAGGCCAATATTATTGCTATAATAAATTGTTATGGTAGTTAGTGGAAAATGTCCAAAAAGCATATGAAAAACCATTATTCTCTTTTTGAGATGAGACAAACACTTGAAAGAAGCAAAATGCTCAATTTTACTATCATTCTCTTTCATTGAAGCAATTGAATTCCACTACAAGGTTTTAAAGCTCAAGAATTTGCAATAGAAACTGAGAAGTTTTACTTATTCGTAATCAGTTAAACACTTGTTACAGGTCTATTAGGTTGAAAAATGTCCCCTTGGGGGCTTTTCCGTCTTAAGGTTTAGCTCTCGGGTCCTTATAATGCACTATAAGCATCTTGCATGTTAATTTTGAATCCTGATGATAAAACCTTGAAGTCTTGTGGCAAATAGGACCTAGGGGGTGCTATTTAAAAAGACCCTAACTCAAAATGGGAGGGTGGACTTGGGTGCTAGCACCCTAGTCTTGCCCCATTTTAGGTCAGCCCTAAATTTTAATGTCGATTTTATGACCGTTACTTAGGTCCTATGCCGACATCTCAGGTTTGAATTACAAAATGCTTAGCGGGAATGTTTGTAGTTGCATATATAAGCATGTTTAGTGTTTCATTTACAGACTAGAAGATGATTATGAACTTTGGATAACTTGTGATTTTAGAGCATTCAAGATATTCATTGTTGCAGAGCAAAGCATTGTTATTATGTTTATGATTGCAAATTTAGCTTCATCTTCTCATGTGATTGAAGAGCCTTCATTTATGTGAGATCTACACCTCCAAGGTGATATCTACACCTCCAAGGTGATATCTATTTGTGTTTGAATCATTTATCATTTGGATTTTGCCTCTATCCCGTAAGGATACACACTCTTTATCTGACAATGGTGTTCAGAAGACTTGAATGTCTCTCCAGGGCTTGACTGAGGCAAGCCTCTAAACACCACAAACCCTAACCACTCTCTTTGTGATTGCAGGTTATAGGTGTCACATCTTGATGGAGTGGAGTTGTAGGGAACGGTAAGATAGTGTACAGATTCTGGATCCCTGAATAAAAGGATTGTTTAGACAAGGGTGTTAGTGGCAGTGTCCTCCAGAGTTGCAAACACCTAAATCATTGTGACAGTGATAATCAGCATTCGAAGAGGCTTCGAGATCCTAAAAAACATCTGGCCTTGGGCTTGTGTGCTAGTGGTAGTGTCCTCCACATTTCCCGAGGCAGAAACGAAAGATACAGTGAACATGAGTGTCGGGAGAAGATCAGGATTTCGTAGAGAAAATATCACCTTGGATAGGGGGTTAGTGGTAGTGTCCCTGAGTATTCCGCATCTTGAACTTCAAAAAATGGTCAGTTATTAATCTTTGCCTACTACCTTAGTTTGCAAGGATTTGTCGTAATTCATCAATTTGCCTACTGTTTTGCATAATTAGGGTTTTAAGGGTATTTGAGCATTAAATTGAGATATTGATTGATAACATCTGAGCTTCCACATCGTTCCAAGTGACAGCCTAACCTGTAGGTGAATCCTCTTGCAAAAGTGTGATTTAACTCGGTTGATATGTCCTTAAATGTTTGTTGAGAAAGGAGGATTTAACCCACACCCTACATTGAATTGAAAATCCCTCTTTTCCCACCTAAACAAGGACTATGTGTGAACATACACTAATTGTAAGTCTTTTATAAGGCAAAATTAGCTATAGTTTGAAATTGGATTGTTATCTTGTGATCTGAATTAATAAGGGTTAAGGATCATATAGTACACTACATATTTACCGTGTGTCAACAACTGTTAAAGTTGGTTGTCAAAACCAAGAGGATTTGGTGAAGGCTAAATATGACACCATTTGAAACAAAATTGATGGAGATCTCCAGGCTAGCACAAGAGAATGAACAAAGCAATGAAGAACTGAACAAATGATTAAAGAAGCCATGAAACAACCTGCTATAAAGTAAGACATAACTATTTAAGAAGCCAAAGATCATCTGATGAGGTGTTGCATTCCAGATCATGGTGCAAAGCCAATATATGATTAAAAAATGGGAGTTTCAGAAGAGGGTTTGGACATCCATCAAAGCATGAAGTAGCAGGATATATTTCACAAATGTTGAAGCTGCAACGACCTTGGTATACATGTATGCAAAAAGTGGAAGCATGAAGAAAGCACATGAACTGTTTGACAAAATGCCTCAAGAATTATGGTTTGTAGAGTATGCATAAAATAGATTTGTTAAAAAGATGATAAATATTTCTAGAATAATGCGTTCTATGGCACAACAACTGTTAGACATAATGCTCCAAAGAGATGTCAATTCAGGAGAAACAAAGATAACATGATAAGTACAAAATGGATTAATTGAAAAAGCCCTAAAAAATTCAAGTAATTGTGCTAGTAGGCGTAAAGCCATATTCCATTAATCTTTGCCAGCTTCTACCCTACCATGCCATATAAAAAAACAATCGAAATGAAAGGTACTATCAATTAAATCTATGTGCATCACTGAAGTTTAACAAATATTTCCGTTCAAGAAGGGAATAATAATATTGGTTGTTAGCATCAGTTTTGATTATAAAAAACATAGTGCTGTATTTACTATTTAGCAAAACCCTCCTGAATAAAGATTGTGGGTTAAATAAACACTTATATGGTAAAAAAACTAGCCTAAGCTAGCAGTATGTTAGGAAAGAGGTTACCCGTATAAATGCCCATAATGTTGTCTGCTACAAAAAAAAATTTGTATTAAAGACAAGACAACAAAAGACAATAATATGATATTGTGTAGCATTTTTAGGATTGACCCATTCGACACATACTTGGAAGATTGAAGAAAAGACAAATCAAGAACGAATTGTGGGTATTCTACCACAGGCTCGGCAATGCCACCAACAACATCCCGACCTAGGTTTCACCCTAAACATACCCATCTTTAGGAAACGAAATTACACGGTAGTTTGCAGCAAAAAAAAATGTAAATAGCCTAGACCTGCAATAAAAAAACAACATAACAAAAACACCAAACATATTAAAACAAAAAAATGCTCACCAAAATGTCCTCCGCGTAATAGAGCTAGCCACAAAACATACCCATCAACCCATGTTAAAATATATTCCGCCACATCTCGGGGATCGCACAATGCAGGTGGTCGGGGCACATGCTCCGATTAAGCCTACACTTGTCGTGCATTAAAACCTCAATGATCAACAGTTGTCTTTCAAAAATCCCCCCACTCTATAAACCTGACACACCAGTGGCCATGCAAAACCTTAGAGATGAAACAATTTTTTTTGACTGCCCATTTCCCATTGGTTCTATAAATGTTGTTTCTCTCTCTGAATAAAATATACAAGGTTTATTCCCTAGCCAATCGAAGTAGCTGCAAGCAAAAGGAAACCTTTGAAAACTTTGCAACATGGGTTTAATTTTTCTCTTGACACGAAAATTGAGGTAGACTATTGAAAAAAAGAGTGGTGAAAACTATAGTCTCCCGCCTATGGCAGGGACTAATAGACTGAGTTAGATAACTAAAGTAAATCTCTACCCAATAATATTAAATTATAAATGAAAATTAAATTAATAATAGAATCTCACAAATAAACTAATTAAACTGAAATTATATTCACATAAACAAGAAATATAAAGTTAAGTGCAAACAAGACTATATACACGACTTAAATTTGACAGTTATTTAAAAAGTTAGTATCATATGAAAGGAGAGATTTTGGACAACTATCAAAATTTATATAGGATTATGATGATATATATAGTTGGTTTTTATATAATTTACTTATTCTAAAGTATGTCATAGTATTTTAAAGGCGAATAGATAACTGTCATAAAAAAAATTCTTGACAAGCAAGGTCGACTGTCAAATTTAGGCGCTTGCCGAATACACACAAATGCAAATTCAAAACTAGGTAAATGGGAAAAAATCCCTGCCCTCACGAGGCACTCTAAGATGAACACATGGGACCCATATTCAGTACTAAACAAAATTTAGATGAGATTATACAGTCAAATATATCCAGATTTTCTTGACAATAATGACTGCGAGATTCGGAGGAAGGAAGGAAGATGCGGAACGGAATTTCATAATAACAGAAAATATCGCCAAATAAATCCGACAGCGCCCACAATTTCCCCATTCGCATTTTGGCATATATTGTTGACGCAATTGGTCCTTTCGTATGCTGCGGGCTTGCGAGATTCTGAATTGGGTGGGAATAAAAGAAGAATTCGTAAAGTGGGCATCTTGATTTTGGAGAGAAGAGGATAAATCTGTTGGTGGGGGTGTTGTCAAGGGATTGAGAATGGAGAGCTTAGGAGCCACGGTAACTTTGAGGGGTGTTTGTAGATTATCCGCTCCTTATGATTGCAACAGGAGCGCCCATTCTCCTCATTCTCTAAAAACCAGAAGGCTTTCGGTATCTGCTCTTCACAAAAAGTCAGGTATGCATGTATGTAAGCACTTCTTAAGAGGAAAAAATCAGGAATTGGATCTTCATGCCAATCTGTCCTGCAGTATGTTTGAATTGATCTAATAGTGTAAATTACATATTTCATGGGCACTCATTAGTTTTCTTAATACCGCTGATGGAATCTGGCTGTCTAATGTTATTGTAGATGATGAAAGAAACACAGAGGCGTCTGAGGAGACAACTGGGTTTCCCCTGATAAAATTTCAAGGGAAGGATGCGACATCCTTGCAGCGTCTATCAAAGGTAGATGTTATTTTTATGTTTACTTTCCAATGTTTTGCTTTTGTTTTTACTGGGTGAATTGCAACACTTACTAAACCAATGGAACCTCAAGCTTGAATCACCATAAGCTTAGAAGCCATATTCTAGGGTTTCTAAGCTTCATCACTTGGGTATGTTGCACCCAGCTTTGCTTTGGATGCCATTAGTTTACCCAATTCCAACACTTTCCCGTGAATTTAAACCCAGTATTCTGCTACGAAATCCTTCATGATTTACTACTTAATGAATGAAATGAAATGATTTTATTAATATCCACAAGACCACAATAGTCTATGCGGACCACACAGACATGGATGTGGTCTGATGTGAAATTGAAGCTTACAAAAAAGTGAATTCAGAGAAGCAAGATTAAATTTTTAGAGCTGCAGTTTTCCTCTGGATAGTGGAACTTCTATTATTAATTTTGATTAGAATTGCCCCAGCTTTTGCAAATTTCGTCTCTTCAAAGAGGGCAGGAATAGAATCAGCCCTCAATAATCAACATAGTAGGCTTGGATGATACTTCAGGTGGAGCAATCCATGACGAAGTGCCATCTTTTTCCACCATCCCCAAAGGACAAAATAGACATTTCTTTTTTCCCAATCTTAATTCGGCAGTGCCCATCTACTGGTTAAGCTCATACCATTTGCTTAATTTATTTTATATTTATTTCTTTGTTGTTATTGATTTATGCAATTGTGCTTGTTGCGTCTTCTCACCTCTTAAATTTTTATAATTTATGTAGCATCCCTAATGGTGGCACTTATAATAAAACTGACATAAACAAATTAAAAAAACATGGACTATAATTTTTTATTAAATACATTGTTTCTCCGAGTTTTGGGTATAAGTTTTCGATTTGGGGACGGCATGGGGACACCAAATAAAATAATATATAAAAATTAATATTTGAATTTTGAGGTACAAATAAATTAAAAATACTAAAAAATAACTTAAACAAATGAGAAAAGCTGAATTTTAAAAAATATGAACATTTAAGATATCTACTAAAGATATAAACATGAGCCCATATAAAGTATAACTCTTGAAAACTACTTTACAATTGAAAGGGAGCAAACACATAGGTGTGTGAGTCAATGCCACTCTGAAACGAATGAACTTTTGACTACCACCAATAAGATGAGATCACGAGTTTGCTTTCCATTCGACAGATCTCCAACTTTCATTAATGTCTATGTGCTTTTAATTATATTCCTTGCTTTTAACCAGCAATGCCTTCCTGTCTATATTGTTGCTTTTGTACAGCAAAATAGATGCCAACGAGTTGATGTTCATCATTTTTTTTGTGAATGCATTTTGGTTCAACTAGATTTTGTCTGAGGAAGGACAAGCGTTAATGTTGTTTAAGAATATCCTTGGCAAAGATTCACAGAATTTGCTAGCTTTGCGGAACAAGTCTTCCCAGTGTCCATGCAAATGGACTGGAATAATGAGACAAATTCCAGCAGGTGAATGCTTTCAATTTAGCTTTGCTAAATCTGAAAGTCTACCTAGATTTCTTACTCTCCTCTATGAGAAAGCTTGATCACAGTCGCAACAAGCTTTGTCACCCTTTTGAGGGAATGTCCCAGTTTTGTAAGAAAAGGGGGATGGTGGTGGATATCCTGTACCTGTCCCCCTGCCCCCAGAACATTCTGGACGTCGAGGATGGGTGTCTAGGCCCTGGGGGCACGTCCCTGGGGAACACTGATTAAATAATGCATGCACTTCTACATTTGCACCTAGGAAACAGCCAAAAAGTATGTGTGCGGATACGTATGCCAAAACTCTCTCAGCTCTTACTGTCTCTAAGAGGTGCTATGTTTTCAAACATCAATTTCTGTGTACCTAGGGCTCCTAAAAGCTTTATCAATTATACTGGAAATTTTAAGAACCTACAAAAAAAGTATTCATTCTCTTAAAATGGATGCTAGATGCCTAACTTACACCCTGGTCAAAAACTGAAATCCTGAAAATGTTTGTCGAAAGTTGTCCAAAAAGGGTTGACAGGCCACTTTCAAAGCTGCAAATCTTTGTGAATAATGTGTCAAAGCACAAATTTATGGGCCATCATGCTTCTAAAGTGTCAGGTAACAAGCCCAAATTTTTTATTCCAATGCAATATCTTCTTGAGATGTGAATTGCACTGCACAGACCTGAAAAAGTCACTTTTGAGCAAGTTGTGAATTGTGAACTGTGCTCACAAAAAGTTGCAAACTGCTGCAAATATGAATGGATAGTTGCCAATTTTTAGATGGGTTTGCTTGCTTTGCCTACTTGACCTTCCCACAAATGTTTTAGGTCTAATTTCCACCAGTTCTTATCCAGTTCACAATTTGTGGATTTTTTTTCCTCTTTTCCAAGAGCTGCAAATTATGTAGGAAGTGCTATGGATATTGCCGATGGACATGTGAGGTCTGAAGATGGAACTCTCTTCTAGGTATACATAGCTCTCCTACAAATTTTCAACCTCCTACTCTCATTATGTTTCACACAATTCATGTTTTGTTGCAAATTTTTGCCTTCTTCCCAGAATGGTGAGTTGTTACTAGAAAGAGTATGGGGCTGAGAATAATGAAGATGAAGTGTTTGTTACCACCTAAGAAAGTTTCATACAAGTTTTCATTGGCATTGGCTGAGCCGTTTTTTCCCATCTTAAGATTTATGCAAAATTCTTGCTTTTCCTAAACAACCGATGCCTATTGTGCAAGGCAAATGAAGGTGTTTGTTCTACCAACCCAAGGCTTCACTCCTCTAAGAGGTTGAAACATGACTTTTGTGAGAAATAAACTTGTAATGCTCCTATCATTTCACTCAATCCTTCATGGCCGAATTTCATTTGTATAAGTTTGTGCAGATTTAAGCCAATGAAAGGGAAAACAAGCTTTCCTATGACTACTACTTCTTCTCCATTCACCACTTACTCTCATCCATAGAAGTGTACATGAATGACACGGAGAAGGGTTTGTGACTTAAAAGCTTAAGTGTTGAATTTCAGTTAATAAAATCATTGCAAGGGTTCAACCTTCGCAGCTCTTCTTCCGCTAATAATGGTTGTGAGGTTTCACAAGGGACCTCTTCCTTACAGTAATCATCACTTCAAATATCTCAAAGAATAAAGTGTCAGGAAATTCATGGCATCACATTCTTAAGGATTGAATCCATCTTACATTGTTCAAGATAAGATACCACAGTTACAATTTGAAAGTTTGAAAAAAGAGCTGCGGATCTCACACATAGGCTGTGAACTATCACAGTGATGTACATATTAAATGTTCAAATATTTACCACAGTGCCTTAATTGGTCAAAGGAGTATGCATATCTCATATCACAGAAAATAAAGAAACATCCTCCTTTCGGAATTTTGATCTGTTAACTCCATGGATATTCCATTGGAAGTGTTACCAATACAAATCTTTTCGTCATAGTTACCTGGAGATTTGTACCATGACTTTTGTTACTCATATCCCTTATTGGAAATGTGTGCCCATCTTGGAGACCCATTTGGGGATGTCTCTAGACATTAGGAGACTTCAGATGAAGCTTTGTGTCTTTATACATCTCTAGAAGTATCTCTTGAAAATTGGGAAACATTCTTTAGAGGTTTCTTAGATATATCATATAATAATAAATTACACTAGGTTTTACTAAACTGCTGATATGTCATTGCCAAAAGCTAAAGAACTAAATAAATGCACTAGTAGATTTGTAATTTTATATTTTTTTGCATAAAAGTTTATAAGTTTTAATGTAGCAAAAGATTTTCTTATCAAATCCCAACGAGGTAATAGTATGAAGAGAAACAATAATTAGGCTTAAGATGTGGATATGCATTGAAATTATATCAATTGATTGAAAATATAATCATCTCCGGGGACCTCTGTACCATGTTTTTAAACTAATGAGATTCCCCTCCCAATTTATGACTGCCATTTCCAGGTGATTATGATTTAAATTTTAATCTTTTATATCATGACGATGGTTATCAAATATCAATATAATTAATCTATGATTTTGCTGACATCTATTTCAATATTTTAAAATGTTAATTTTTAAATTAATAAGCATTTTAGCATTGTACATTCTTTACAGTTGCATATCCATTATATGATCATATATTTTTATTAATTGAAATATATATGTATAATTTGCCCATCTCCAAGTATCCGTCTCAAACTTTTTTTGAAAATGGCATACCCATCCCTGTTTCCTATACCAGTCGCAGTATCCTGGTATATACACAAACACACACACACACACCAGGAGACTGGGATAGATTGGGATATATATATATATATATATATATACACCAGGAGACTGGGATCTCTCTCTCTCTCTCTCTCTCTATATATATATATATATATATTATATAGAGATTGGGATATATATATTATAGATAGACTGGGATTGGTACAGGAAACAGGGATGGGTATGCCCATCTCCAAGTATTCGTCTCATACTTCTTTCGAAAATGGCATACCGATACCCATCCCTGTTTCCTATACATATATATATCCCAGTCTGTCTATATATAGATAGACTGGGACTGGTGCGGGAAACAGGGTTGAGTATGCCCATCTCCAAGTATCCGTCTCAAACTTCTTTCGAAAATGGCATACCGATACCCATCCCTGTTTCCTGTATATATGGGACTGGTACAAGAAACAGGGATGGGTGTGCCCATCTCCAAGTATCTGTCTCAAACTTTTTTAGAAAATGGCATACCGATACCCATCCTTGTTTCCTGTACCAGTCCTAGTCTCCTGTTAACTATGCTTTTTATTAACACCTTGTTACCCACAAGTACTCCGCTTAATTGAAGAACATAAAAGGCTATAAATTATGATGTACTATAGCTCTATGGCTTATTTTCCTAAATAAAACATGAGCATACCTACATATATTTGCTCTAAGAAATATTGCAATTTAGCAAGCTTGAACTAGTGAACACAGACAATAACATGGGCAAAATAACACGAGATTTACCCTGCAGAAATCCAAATTGGACGAAAGCTCTACCAAGAATACCACCAAGAACACCACTTAGCATCCTCTAACCTGATATTAGTTTAGTGAACGCATACACATACAATCTCAAGAAACATGGCAATGATATTCCACCTTTAATTGCCAATAACCCTAAGGTTTAGCATTACTGCTATGCATTTTTATGTGAAATCCTATCTTTCCTATCACCTAAGTGATTACATCTCTTTGAAAGACTTCCAGTGGATTTCCACAAGCCTCCATTGGTGTATGTGCTCAACTCAAGGGGGTTTATTTGAGCTAGAGGAGGAACAAAAGAGTTGACAAGAGGTAATGGAATGTCTTCCATGTGGGATGACACAGGTGAACTGTATATAAGATGAATTCATCTGCGGCTGAACCTGTCAGCTACATCTTGTTTTACATCTTGTTTACATGATGACGAGTTTGTACATGGCCAAATACGTTGCAAGAGTTTGACTGCGGTTGGAACTGTCATCTATTTCACCTCTCCTTCATCTGACTTTGCCAAGGCATCCACTCATGGTGCGAGTGATCTCTCAATCAATTGAGTTTAACCAAACATTTTTGGAACAATTTTTTTTGGAGTTTAAAATTAAGAACAGAAAACTGCAAATTTCTGATACAAGATAGAAGTCATAGAAAATAACTTGAACCTTCCTAGTTAAGGGGAAAGAGGACTGTGAATTCCTACGTGGCAAGGAGAAATAGTGAAGTTCCCATCTCAACATTTACAGACCATAAAACAAGCAATTATATCCTTAAATTGGAACAAGGTATGCAAATAGGACATTGCAATAGCAGAGCCATGGCTGTAGACTGCAATCAAGTACTTTTTTTTTAGTGAAGGAAGGAGAATAACTATGCTTCCACTTCTATTGTTTTAACTACTTTTCCACTTTTAATGTTTATCCCATTTATATAAGGAAATAGATGACACTACAGCTCTAATTTCATAACCCCATTACTTCTTATGTCACTCTTAAAAACTGTGATACACAGCTAAAATATCTCTTGTACAAACTGTTGTAATGTCTCCTTTTCGAAATGAAGCCAAGTTGAAACCCAAAACGCCCATCATTCATTTTCCGTGGGTCTTGGGAACTTTGCACTTGGAAATAATAACTCAAGAGGTTCATAATGTCACAAAAGGGGCTGCTTAAGTGATATTATAAAATATAATTATAATAAACAGGGCGTCAGGTAAAGTTAAAATATAAAATAAGGTCTCTTATAATTATAGTTTATTTAAAATAATTCCTCTCAAATATTAATCAAGGGTCATGGTGGAAATTTGAAGAGTTACGTCTTTTGGAGGGAAAGTTGAAACTCTATTTCAGAGAGGCCAAGCAAGGAGGAGGCATATTGATCAACCAATGTATTTTTTGATTTCTACTCCTTGTTGGAGCATTGGACTTCGGTTCAATTAACCTGAGGACAAAAACCCTCTAGGTTTGGAATTGGAGGACAAAAACCCCTTGATTTCTATCACTGGATTAGTGGACGAAAACCCCTGATTCAGACTTGGGCGTTCTCATTGAGAGATTGCATATGAGCTTCAAGTTCATTGGTAAATTGCAGTGGCACATTACAAACCCAAAGATTAAGTTGCAGCAAGATGTGCTCTTTTGGTAAGGCAAAATTGGATTAACTGAGATCTGCGATTCACATCATATTTGTGTAGAGGGTTTCAAACATTGGATGGGGCGAATTATATTCTGGTGACCATTTCTGGTTCATTTCAGTGTTCCATTCTGAATCATATTTGGTGCATCATCTTCAATTAAGGGAGTATTGTGTGGCTGTTTTTTCTGGGCTGGTGTAGTGATTCATCCAATAAATGGTGGCGTTCTATATTAGTCTTCAGTTGCTGAATATTAATTGAAAACAGTCTTTAATGCTGCCAACTGTGGTGACTCGAATTACTCTTCAAGTGCTACAGTTCGAATATCTTTTTGAGTATTGTGATTCAGATTTGCAATTCAAATTTGTCTTTAAGATTCAGCTCTTTGGTGGCAAAATCTCCTGAGAGATTTTGGGACTGTATGAGAGGTAATTTGCAAACCCTTTGTGGTAGATTCCATCATAATTCAAGAGTATAGGGTTGAATTCTGATCAGACCTGTTTTGTGGGTTGATTTGTGTATAAATAAAGCAAATTAGGGTGTGATTGGGACTGCTTCTACAGGGCTGAGATATAATAATATTGTTACTAATTTCATGAGATTTGTTGTTCCTCACTACTACATACATAATTCCATTATTACAACTGCATGGCAATTAATAATATTCAGGTTTGTCTGTGGAGCTAACCCCTTGAAAATTGTTGAAGTGAATTAAAATTGGGCAAATATCATAAAATATTCCATTCGGGATATTACAACTGTGGATAAAAGGAATGAAGTTATTTCTCCAATGCTTTGCCATTCAATTTGAGAACAAATGTACTACATTACTGATTGGGAGGAATAATATATTGCAAGGCGGAGAAATTTCAAACAATTAAAACCAACAAAGCAATAGGGATAAAGAGCTTGTGCATCAAAACTGGCTTTTGAAGTGTGAATCTATATCCTTTCATCCATATCGTTGCTGGATGATTGTGTGCTGTTTACCTCCTGGCCACCTTCACAGCAGGCTCATGGGTGTATAAAGGGGTAAAGAGCAATGCATTTACTCTCCACATGCTGTCACACAGCTTGGTCTAACTGTCCACTGCATTCAACTGCCACAGTGAACTTTCCCCCATACGCATAACTCTGATTTCACTCATACTCACAGTGCTCGGTTTTAAGGATAAAACATGGTAGTTTGATGCAACAACAAAACAATTCAGAGAAATCATGCTCATGGCGAGCCAAAGAAAGTAAAACTCAACCATTTGCAATCAACAAACTACAAAGGAATCAACCACATTACAACATGTATAGAATAAAAACGAGTCGACTGGATCAACCAAGTAGATTGGGACCAGAAATTCCGCTATGAATACATAAGGAATTTCATATATGAATTTGCACATGTTCTCTCTCTTGAGCAATGAGTAACAAGTTTCATGAGTTTTGCAGGTTCTCATTCAATGGGTGTGGGCATTATTTCTATTATAAGGTCCCTATTTAGTCTTTTTGACACAAAAGGAAACACCCTTCATGCTGAAACACTCACAAGTTCAACACACAACAGCAGAGACTCTTTGCTCACAAACTTAAGACTCAAGCACAATATAAGATTGCAACACAAAATTTCTCTTATTGTATTCAACTTTAACTTCAACGACTCAATTCTGCAATAAAACAAATACACATGGCCTTTCTCTGCTCAATGGCCTCTCTCATATATTTACTTCTAATCTGTCCTCTCTCCGGGCTGATGCAAACTTCACACTTCAGCAGCTCTCACTCTAGCGCCTTCTTTTCCCTTCTCTGGCGCTACCTTCTCTCTTCTCCAGCGCTGCTATTTATGCTGTAGTTAAGGTATTTTGTATGCCTCAAAGAGGCTTTGAAAGGCAAGAATGTGGCGCTTCAAATTCTTTTATCAAATTTGTCTTTAATATCATTCTCTGTAGCCTCAAGATGAGGCATCTCCCTTCCTAGGTGGCCCTACATAATTCTGTAATTTTCTGTTTTAAAGTTATCAAAAGACAGCCTCAATTTAGGTGCTCAAACAGGGCGTTTTCTCCTCTTCCAATTTGACTCGCCTTCTCAACTTCCCCTCTTGCTGTATGGGCAGCCTCCCTCTTTAGACGCTTCTTATTATATGTTCTTTGGCAGCCCCCCCTCTTTTCTAATGTCATCGACCTCTTTTATGTGACTGAGGGTAGATTTTGCTTCCTGTAGCTTAACCGCTCCTCTTCCGTTGATATCTCAACTCAAACTTCATATTTCTGTATGTGAAGCGTCGCCTCACTACTGTGAAGCATTTTCTTTTATAAAGACTAATAGATCGGATGTCTATGATTACCACGGCCCCTTCAATTTCTATGCTGCGGCCTTCCAAGGTCAGTTGACATATAATGTTTGGAGTGATTTGATTTATCCAACGAATGATGAGAACTATTGACCTCCTCACATTTCCATTGGTGGCATACGCAAAGCAATTAGAATGAGATATATTGCGCACATGATTGTTCAAACGCTTACAAAGGCGTATGGAGAAAAGAATAAGAGTTGGAGTGAACAGTACCCTAGGAATACCATGGACTCACCACGATACAAGCATACACTTCCGCACGACATTTTGTCAAGTGGTTTGAATGCCCACTCTGTATCTAATACATGTTGTATGCAAAGACGATGTCTGCATCAACTTCATGAATGAATTCTTTTATGCGACTTCGTGGTGCCGGGAGCTGAAAATCGACAATCGCCATAACTCTTCACCAGGAGTTCGAAATCACCTGAAAACTCACAGAGATGTGTAATTCAACACTCCTAAGACCTCCACCAAATTGTTCTGCGTCAAGCCTCACGGAAATTGAAATTTTAATGTTTCGCCAAACTGCCAGCGTTGATCGTGAAACAATTACTTCTCCGAAACCGTGAAAGATCTGCCCACGAAAGCTTCACCATTAAATCTAGGATGCTTCTAACAATCTGCCTGTGCAAGGATTCGCCATGAAACTTCACCGATTTAACAGAACAATTGTTTCCGTGAAGTCAGCCTGTTCTGCCCTGGAACCCAAAACTGTGAAATCTGAAAACTGCAAATCTGATTGTGCCAAATACTTCCATTGCAGCGAGATGCCATTGGAAACCCAAACAAACCAAACAAATGAAACCTGTAATTTTTTTGGTTGATGCTGATTGCCAATTCGCCCGGGATGCCCCTGCATCACTTTTGCATAGGCCTCTGTTCTTATTTGCTTGGATGATATGTTTTTACTTTATCACCCTCACCAACCTGTGCCACACATCCTTTGATTCAATCTATCATACTTTCACTATTGCTTCTGACAGACTTTAAAATGAGGTGGTGATAGAGGTGGGAGTGGAGAATTTTGTCTAGATCGTGATAGAACAATGCAATTGTATATGTGGCAGCTAGTAGACTTTTAGAGGTGAGGCACCCTACATTGTTTTGGAACCCTTGTGCTGCCCATTGCTAATATTAACCTTCTCTTTGAGGATATAGGGAAATTGGTTTTGGTAAAGAATGTGGTGGAAGATGCAAGGAATGTGACAAATACATTTACAAACACATGTGTCTTGAATCTCATGATAGCACACAAACAAGAAGGAGCTCATGTGGTCAAGAGTCACATGGTTCAAGATTAATTTCATCACATTGCAGAATAATGTTACAATTTTCTATTTTTTAAAATTTTATAATGTTACAATTTGCTGTTTTTTTTTTAATTTTGAATTTTTTGACTTCATTTTTATATACTCTTGTTTTAGGTGTCAAAACCATCGGTTAGAGTTCTACAGTTGGTGTATAGGGATGAAAACCCCATGGGTATCTATGTAAGGCCACAAACAAGGCCAAAGAGGCGATTCAACGTTTGTATGGGTTGAATAAAAACAATTATGAACCCATCTGGCGCACTACTAATTGGAGGTGGAATCTACAACTCCATCAAAATATTTATGCTGCTACCTACTATTTGAACTTTTAAGTTTTTCTTCTTTAATTCATTCAAAGTAGATGAAGAGGTCATGGATGGCCTCAACACATGAATGGTGAGGATGGACCTAATGAAAACCTTAGAGACATCATACATGATGAGGTTGTTTTCTTCACTTGTATGCATTCGAAGGAGAGCCACTCTGCAGCCAGGTTAAAAAACACATATGTTTAATTTTAGTTTATTGTTTACTTTAACTTTTAAGTTTATTAAAATCCATACAAAGTTATAAATGTTATCCTTGTAGGTTTGTGGTGGGAAGATTTTGATGCAACAACACTTGATCTTCAAAAACTTGTCATTCACATTTTGTCACAACCTTGTAGCTCTCCAGGTTGTGAATGCAATTATAGCGTTTTTGAGGTCATTTATAAAAAGAAGCACAATAAATTGACTTAAAGCATTGAATGACATTGTCTTTGTGTGGTACAACCTTTGGTCTAAGTTGCCGGTTCTGGTGCAGGTGCGGGTTCGGGTTCGGTTCGCAGGTTTGGCCAAAATTTTTTTGGGGGTTGGGTTCGTTTTTTTTATATATATATAAATATATGTATATGCAAAAAAATTAAGCATAGAAGCAAGAATTAAGTGTAGAATTGCAAGAATAAAGTGTAGAACACCACATAGCATCATATAATCAACAAAACCACCATCAACTTGAATATCATAAAACATAAAACTCGAACTTCAAGTTCAATAACAAGATTCAAAATAATAATATCATGTTCAACAATCAATTTTCATTGTTTCAATGTCAAATGCCAAGTGTCAATCATCATATGGATTTGCTAAATCATCCACATCATCATCATCATCTTGGACATTAGCAGGATCATTTGAAGAACCACAACCAACACCACTGCCACTCGTGGCACTCGCTGAAAAAGTGTGCTCGCTCTCTAATCCCTCAAGTGCAACATGTTTGGATTGGGAAGTAGAAGCATCCATGTCAATTTGCTTTGGCTGCACATCCCACAACTTTGATTCCCCCTCCTTCTAGTCTTGCTTTTTGTGCGAAAGGAGGTGCAAGTTGGAATGCACATACACTAAATTCTCTGCCTTTTTGGAGTGCAATCGGTTGCGCTTTATCGAGTGGATAAAAGAGTACGTGCTCCAATTCCTCTTAGATGCAGAGGAACTAGCAACCTATGACGACAAAGTAGAGAGAAAGAGTTAAAAATAAAAACTTACAAAGTTAAAACTTATAAAGTTACAAGTTATAAAATTTATAATAAGTAAAAATTATGGAACTTCAAACTTCAAATTTTTAAAAGTCTTTAAGATAAAATTATAAATCATAAAAAACATAGAAATTTAGTAAACTTACTTGTGATAAAACTTTGACTGCAAGAGGCTGTAGGCACCGGAATTGTTGGCCATGAAAGTACCACCAATTGTGAGCATCTTTCTTGAATCTATCACAAAGAGCCTCAATGCTTAGACCATTGGAGTGTACAAAATCAGCGAACTCATCAGTGACCGTATCATGCAAATCTGGATCAGGGAAGAGGCTACGAAATGTTGCCTTGTACCCATCAGACACTTCTAAATCTCTCCATGGGGGAATCCTATTTGTCACCGAAAGAATTTCACTGCTGTAATATTTTGGAGTCAATGCAAATGCAAGAAGATGCAGCGGGGTTGTCATTATGTTCCATCTAGCCTCAATAATTTCATGCACTTGCTTGAAGAGAATTTCTTGAGGATCTTTCTCCTTCTCATTTATGATTTTCTTTATCTTCTCTATCATTGAATCAATGCCATCATATATCTCCCCCATGCAAGGCTTGTCCATGTCTGTATAACGAATCATGCTCAAAATGGGCTCGGTGAAACTAAGGAGATACTCCACACGATCCCACCAATAGTCATTTAGGATCATCCCCTTAACATTTGCTGCCCTCTCAGTGTTGCTTTGCCTCCATACGGACCAAGTATTGCTTGTTACCATGCTGATAAGAGCCTATTGACCTTCACAAGTCGTCTCAAGGCAATTGTGTTTGAGGCAAAACGAGTCTCGGCAACCTATTGAAATATCAAAAATAAAAAGTGCAATAAATAAAATTTAATTTAAACATTTAAAAAATTGAAAACAAACTTTAACTTTTAAGAAGAAATAGAATATGTGAAATTAAAAATTTAAAGCACTATGAAAAATTTAAATTTAAAAATATATTGCTTCACTTACCTTCAACAACTCCAATGTAGAAAATGATCTAAATATGCTTTGGGACATGTGGTGGTTGGTGACGAACATTCGTATCTCCTCGGCCTCTGCATACAACTCTCTGATCCAATCAATTTTTTTCCCAATCTTTTGTAGCATTAGATTGAGAGAGTGGACAACACAAGGTGTCCAAAAGATATGTGAATATCGTTCCTCAACCAACAACCCAGCAGCTCTACAATTTTTTGCGTTGTCCGTTATCACTTGAACAACATTACGAGGTCCCACATCCTCAATGGCTACAATGAGGATCTAAGCAATAAATTCACCATCCTTCACTTGTCCCTCACAATCCACAGCTCTCAAAAACATTGCCCCTTTAGGGGACACTGCAATGACATTGATCAAAGGCCGATTTCTTGCATCTTTTCATCCATTAGAGACAATCAACACCCCTGTCTCACTCCATGAATCCCTTAAGGGCTTCAATGCATCTTCTATACTCTTCACCTCATTCTCCAATAAGGTGCCACGCACCTTCTCATAACCTGGGCTCTTATACCCTTTTGGAGCCTCATTAATTTTTCTCACCATCTCTTGCCAATATGGTGAGCGAACAACATTGAATGACATACCATTTGCATAAATGCATCTGGCTATATGTTGGTCAGCAATATCTCAAGCCTCATTTTGAAATGATGTTTCCAAAGGTACCTTTGGTCTCTTGTTTGTAGTGCTTGTGGGTTGCTCTTGAGGAGTGACCAAAAATGGGTGGCTCTTTATCACAACATTGGAACTAGGAATAGATGGAGGATCCATTCTTTGATTTCTGCCTCTTTTCCTTGACATGCTTGCTACTGATTTACAGCCTGCTGCTTCATCTGCTGCTTCTTGCTTCGTGATATATGCCAGCACTTGCTCTCGTGGTATAGGTTTATTACTCTTTCCTGGGCAAGCTTTGATCCCCATCCTAGGGATGTTACACAAATGGGCTTTCACCCGACTATATGAACTGTTATATTGCACATCACAGCCATTGCATTTCCAAAGGCAACCCCCACCACCTGGTTGTTGTTGAATCATTTCAACATGCCTCCAAAGAGGTGAGTGTGGATCGATTTTGAATTTTGATTGTGATATTGAGCTAGAACTAGCTGCCATTGTGATCCCTGTCACCTGTGGGTGTGGCAATAAGTTTTGTAAACAAAATGGAAACAATGAAAACTCAAAACTTTCAAGAATCAAAACAAAAACAAAAGCATGTTGATACATTCATGATTCATATAAATAGTTTAAAAAAAAACAAGTTGAAAAGAATTTGTTTGTTCAAAAATGCAAAAAAAAAATGAATAGAAAACCTACCTCTTTGCAAAAATCTCTTCCTTTGATCTTCTTGGCAGCCTCTAAACTGTTGGAAATGAGTAGGAATGGTGGAGCAATGGATTTCCAACCTTCAGGATTCAATCTTCAAGCTTCTTTCTTCAACCACAAATTTTTTTTTGAATTCAGCCACAATGGAGAGTTTTTGTGTTTTGGAATGAAAGAAATGAGTTGAAAATGGCAAAATTGTGTTTATAATGCCTTTTTAGGGTTTCATTTGCATTTGAGAATGTTTAAAAAATTAAAAAATTGATGTTTAAGTTCAAAAAATTTTTAAAAAAAATGAATGGGGGTGTGGGTGCGTTCCGGGTGCTATGCGGGTTCTCTTTTTTTACGCTGGGTTCGAACCCAGCGAACCCGGGTGCGTCCGGGATGCACCCAGCCCCCTTCCACAGCACCCTGCCAGTACCCACCAGGCACCCTCACCCGCACCCGCACCCGCACCTTTGGCAGGTGAACCCTGCAACATAGCCTTTGGTTGCGTGCAAAGAAGGTAGAGGCGTAGGAGACACATAAGGCACCTGACCTTGATGATATTGATCTATATTCAAATTGGGTTGTTGATGATGTAGATATAGCTGATTTGGAGAGGAAGGTAGCAAAAGGAAGCAGATGTATCACCGTATGAGGAGGTAGAAGGTGAGCCATCAATCGAGGGTTCGTGCATTTACATCATGATCCTATGCTTGAGGCTCCTGTTGAGGATGATATTGTTCTTTAACAAGAAGTTGCAACACTACCATCTAGTTGGAGGACATCCACACAACCATTTAGGAGCTTTAGTCGTAAAAGAAATTTATAGATTATGAACATTGAAATTATAATTTCTAATTCTTATTTATATTGAAATTTAAAGTTGATATGTATTGAACTTGTTTTTTGATCTTTGATGTGTATTGAACTCTAATTTTGATCTATAAATGAAGGAAATCAGTAATATGTTCTTTAAATTTAGTAAAATGCATGTTTTTGAAGAATATTTTTACAAATTTATGTGTTTTCTAATGTTTGAAAAATTTATTAAGCTTTTGCCAAGATTTTTCCGTGAGATTTTGATTTTTTTTGGGTTTGCCGAGTTTTTGGACTATGGTTCATAAATGGTTTTATAGTGGTTGGACTTAATGTTATATGACATTCATTGACTCTTTTGTCTAATGGATAAGTCACTAGACTGAAATTTGGCTTCATTAGAGTGTCTTCACACATCGTAAAGTGACCTAGGGGGTCAACTCATTGCTTCACGTTGATCAAAGTTGGATAGAAAAGTCTAAATATTCACTTAATGACATAAAAGTGCCCCCCCCTAGTTTTTATTAGCCTTTGCACATAATTAAATTTATTTAATTCTTTTTAGGATTAATTATTTATGAAAGTGTGCAAATTTCAGCTATTATTAGCTTTTGCACATAATTATATTTATTCTGAATAAATTATTAAGTGTGCAAACTTTAGCTATTATTAGCCTTTGCACACGATTACATTTATTCATTTTTTATAAGAATTAATAAATTATTAAAGTGTGCAAACTTCAGGTAGTCTTTGCACATAATTATATTTATTTAATTTTTTTGAGAGTTAATAAATTACAAAGGTGTGGAAATATATTTTATTTGTGAATCATGCAAACTGTAATCTAATTAGAAAAGGTGGGAAAAAAAACATGCAAAATCTCCACCATAATAGAAAATGTAGGAGTGAAAGTAGAATGATTAAAAATTAGGAAAGCAGATTTATTGTTATGTCTAGGACTGTTGTGCAAGTTTCCAAGTTGCATTTGGAAAATTTATTAATAAGTGCCATGCACATTGTAAAAGGATCTTTTCGAAGGGTCACTTTTGTGAAAGGATTTTTTAGAGATTAGGAAGGTAGCAATATAACTCTTGTCAATTGTTCAAAGTGCAAACCTGTGTGAATAATGATTTTATTGTGATAGACACAATTTGGTTATTCAAACTATGTACGTGCCTTTGTATTTCATTGTTGAATTTTGTTGTAGCCTTGTGTAAGATATTATAGGTTGTAGGAATTCAAGCTTTGTATTGGGTTGATTGATTACGAGATGGTATTTGCTCTCTGCTTTGCCATTCTCCCTCCTTTAATCCATAAAACCTCATGCATCTATGTTTATTTCAGAAATCTGTCTTGTTTGTGTGCACAAATTCTTGTTCTCTGCAATCTACTCAAAAATCCGAGAAAACCCAAAAAATCTTTGCATGAAGTGTTTAGTGTTTGTTTCAACTTAAGTCTTGTGCAAAAGCCAAAAGCCCAAAAATATTGGATTGTGTGTTTACTTTTCTGTATTATTCGAAACCACCAAATCAAAGCTTGTGAATATTTTAAGTGCTATATATAATTAGCCGATAGGCTTTATATGTGAGCATCATAGTGCTCGGAATTGTCTCACACCGTAAAAAAAACAAAAATTCACGCCGGGAAATCTTCTAAACTTGTCGGTTATTCCTATTGGCGTATTCCTTGAACCTCCTATGGGGGCAAGTGCTAGTTTTATTTGTTGGCATATATTAGCTGCCCCTTTCAATGCAAAGGGAAAGCACATCTTTTCTGTTCATCTTCCCACATACTGTCAGTAGAAATTGTCACTGACCATTGGGTAACATACATTTTTTCAGATAGAAAGAGGTGACATTCTCATAACCTACTCACTATGCCAAGTCACTCATGACACCATGTCACAATGCCAAGTTAATTCATCCACCATGATGGCTAAAATTTCTGTCTTATTTGTCCCAAAATGTCTCTTTTTCTTGAGCCGCCTCACTATTGGGTTTACTCAGTTACCCCCAGTGGAACTGTGCACCTTCCTTCAACCTTGTATGGTATTGGTATGGATCGTGTGATCTGCCCATAAATTAGATGGCATCACCCTACCTTGCATATTACATGCTATAATCAAATCTCAAATATTAACATGATAAAACAAATGAATTAAATCATTGCACATCATTAAATAATCAAAATAGCTCAATTGATAAAATGCCACATCATGACAATACCACATTTAAAATAAGTCACATGGTAGCATGTCTCAACATGCCTGAAAGTATGAAATGCCATTATACCATCAAATCAAAATATAAAAGTTCTACTAGCCACAAGGAGACAAAATGATAATAATATGTTCTAGATATGCACTCAGTATGTCACAAAATGGGTGCCACATGGAGTACTACAATTTATTTCATAAGCATTTTAGTGTAAGATTTAGTTTTCTTCTAGATTTTTTTGTATTTGTAAATGCCCCCCTTGAGTTCAGTGGGGGACCTTGCTTTTAGGTTAGATGTCAAAACTGAAAGGTATCTATCCTTCAAAATTACCCTACTGGGTTTCAGTGTATTTGATTGTTGTAGACATGGATTCCTTATATTTTGGTGATTTCAACCTGGATTTTGGACAGTGCCAGCCTTTTGATTTAAACATGGAAGTACAACCAAGTTGACTTCATTGCTTTAGAACCAACTTATTTAGTTGTCAGAATTTACAGTTCCTTTCGTTGAAATTGTATCATGCCAGGTATTCTTTTTGTCATTTAGTTTTCTTCACTTTTAGCATTACACTCGTGCCTGAGTTGACTAATAGGGTACAACTGTACACTGTACAGAACAGTGTAGATTCATTCCACCAGGCATAGAGTAACTCTACCGTGTTCCATATGGTGATTCTGTGCACTAGATAATATGCTTCCCAAGCATCCAGGACAAATAATTAAGACAGGTTTCCATCAGTTCTATTTCATTAGAAAAAAATGCCTCAATGCCCAATTGCATGGTCCTATATGGTTTGCGATTTATCTGAAAGTCCAAGTCTATAAGGGCATCACTAATTCTGCAATTAAACCTAATTCTATGAGAGGATGTAGCAAACTAGAAGCTTTGTAAACCGAATCTTGAATATTCAGCTTTTTTTCCCTTCTTTTGTCTTTGCAGGATACTGCCATGGGACTGGTACTAAGGGCAGCTGGAGGAAGAGGATGGACTACAGGATCTGGAATGGAAGGGCCTGCTGTTTCAGAAGGTCCAAGTGAAAATACTGAAATTGCTGACAAGTCCATTTATCCATGGTCTCTCTTTACCAAATCCCCTCGACGACGGATGAGAGTTGCATTTACTTGTGGTGTTTGTGGCCAACGCACAACTCGTGCCATCAACCCACATGCCTATACAGATGGAACTGTTTTTGTTCAGGTTTGTGGCATCTACTAGTCTTGAATCTTGACCAAAGTGTTTTGGAATGGACACTTTCGTGTGGAAGAGTGATATGGGAGTTCTAATTTGAAGAGTTAGAAATGTATTTATTTGAGGCAACCACTCGGAAAAGACAACAGTTTCTTGATTTTTTTGTTGTACTGTACGAAAGTTTATAATAAATTCTCACACAGAAGATATTGATAATTCACGTGAATATTATAGATGAACAATTTTGCTACCATAAAAAAATGTCAAAATTTAGTGCATTGGTCATGTCAGTCTCTGATGTCTCTCCTGAATCTATGTGTGTGCAGTGCGCAGGATGTGACGTTTTCCACAAATTAGTGGATAATCTCAACCTTTTTCATGAATTGAATGGCATTATATACCCAAGATATGATGAGACAAGCTCAAAAAAGCCACCGCACTTGAAGTTTCTGGATATGAACGATTTTCCACTATTCTAAGAGAGAAATCAAATGGAGATGACACTTATGTTTATATTACAGCAGTCCTACATATAAGCTGAAGGATAAGAGGCCATTCACATTTCAAAATCTACTAGCCTAGCTGTTTAGAGGTCAAGAATGGCCTAACGATTAGGGTTTCTTTAATAAAATTTTCGTCTGGTAGTTAGTACACATATAAACACATATATTCCTGTTGGTCTTGCTGGCAACTCTTAAATTAACCAACAATGTCCTGTCAAATATTAATGTAAATATGGACTTATGTAATCTCTAAATCATACCCATTAATAAGCTTACCTGTTGTTGTAACTTGCAATCTTTGCAATCTGAAATCCATTTGATCATTGCTTATACCCTTCTTGTTCTTTAGAGTTCTTCTTGGGCGCTGGTCCCAAAAGCAAGTTCACCTTAAAAATTGGTCAAAGTAGCCCTGACTGTCTGCCTCAAATTTTCTTACCGGATCTATTTTAATTTTAGTGCTATTGTGGCTATCATACATAAAAAAAATTCAAAATGTTTGTAGTAATTGGATGTTCCATATAGTATTTCAAAGCATGAATTTTAGATTTTGTAAACAAAAATCATAAAATATTTAAATAAATAAATTCATGTAAATAAGATTCAATAGAAAAAAAATCTTGTCCAATTTCTTTTTTAGTTTTTAGTTTTTATTTTTTCCAATTTCTTTTTTTGTTTTTATTTTTTATTTTTTCCAATTTCTTTTTTGGTTCGATAGTTTTTGTGATTTTCTTATTTTCAATTTCTTTTTTGGTTTTTATTTTTTATTTTTTCCAATTTCTTTTTCAGCGTACTTCTCGGCGTATTTTAGATATATTTTTTTAAATATAAATATACTAATAGATATTTCATGAATATGCATTCGAATTATCTGGGCTGCGTTATAAAGCTATTCGCCAATGACGTCTTAACTCACGAATACTGATATTCTTATTACCATGATATTGATGAGGTTGACCCTTCAAATTTGTTACCTATCCTAGACACATAAAATATGCATGGACGCTGTTTCCACTTGTTTCTTGAAACAAACCATGATTTGAAGCGGTTCATCTTCTTCCGAGGCTTGTCTCTGCATTTCAAGTTATATTATATGCAGTTCATTTTCTTTCCAGTGTAGCTTCAGTGATTCACTTTTGAATCTCCTGGTTGGTGCCATGGTTGGTTTTACTCTTTTCAAATCTTATTCCTTTTATATGATTAAGCCTCGGATAAATCTTCAGCTTCTCAGTTGTTATATGCACCTTTGCAATGAAATATACCTATTTACTTTGTCTCATTTTTGTCATTTATCGTCTGTCAGTCTTCTTCATTTCCCATAATATGACATTTTAAAATAGTCTATATTGTTCCTATAAATACTCTACCAATGCACTTCCAGTTCATCCATTAATTTGTTGGCTGGCATCTTTCTTGGCCTAGAGTAAAAAAATTAGTACATTGACTTGATTGGAGTTTAATGTGGAGCAAGCCTTCTCTGGATTAGTGTGCAATGGAGTATCTGTAATTGCACAATGACTATATTGTCATCTTCATCGCCCTATTAGCTTGCTATCGTCTGTTGCTAGAATTTGTGCTTGCTCATCAAATTAGAGGAATTCTTTAAGTTATGAATGTGGAAGAGTATTTGTAAGCCCAAATGTCATGACCTCAAATTCATAAACATTTCTTATGTGTGTAGAAGGAAGTCTTTGGAATGTACTCTCTTCTCCGATTTTGATTTGGTGATAACTAGATTACAGTTCTAGTTTCGTAAATAATACAACCTGATTTAATTCATGAAGCATACAAACAATGAAATGAATAGGAAAATTATATTTTACAGTGAGCTTATTGATCTCATAATGTTTCAGACACATGCACCAATTACCATCCTTCTTATGAACCATCACCACTAGAGAAGAATATACACTTTGACTATGCCAAATAATCCATTCCTTGAGCGTGTCTTGGACCATGGATTTAGTCTCGTTATGTACTACTACGCTTTTTTGTATGTACAAGTAGTAGCAGGACCTGAAGTTTGGTGGTTAGCTCCTCAAAATGAATTGCATGGTGTGATCACGAACTCCATTTGGAAGAAGACATCTCATCATATCTTTAAAACCATGAAGTTTTGTCCGAAATAGGCTAAAGATTTGCTAAAGGGGTGGTTGCTAGTTGTTTGACCTCCGATAATACAACTACACCATAAATATTGAAGACCATTTTCAACAATTTTGCAATCTTGTGGGAACTAACCATTTGTGGATATTTTTCTTGTAATTTTATGATGTCCTCTTTCTTTCTTTCTTCTTTTTTTGTTTTTTTTGGCTATTTGATTAAAATATTGTGAAGATCTGTAATTTTGTTTTTTGGATATTTTTCTTGTAATTTTATGATGTCCTCTTTCTTTCTTTCTTCTTTTTTTGTTTTTTTTTGGCTATTTGATTAAAATATTGTGAAGATCTGTTTGAAATTCATCTCAATAGTTCATAAATCAGTTGTTGTGGTCTCCACAATACGACCTTAATTTTTTGAAATTGGGGGCCTTTTACTCTAATCGTTGTTTCAATTTTCATTTTAATTCTTGTATCCTTGGTTTAGATCATGTTTTAGTGTTATTTATTTTGTTCTATTTGGGACAATGTCATTCTTGTCTGTTCAAGGCTTAGAAGTTTTTAGGTATGGCAAAAAGCTCTTGTGAAGTGTTTAGGTATTCACAAGTGCATTAGGGAGTGTGAAATTGAGAATTGATTAAAATCCTTGAAGTCATAAGGTTAAAGTCAACTTCCTTAAGAATTCTGGATTTTGACAATGTTTTTGCAAGCTTTTGTTATTTCCAATTTGGAGTCTGAACCCTAAGGTGCTCGAAGTTTGAACCTTGAACTAAAGACTAAGTATATTGAACTTTAGGTTTTAATGCTAACCCCCTTGGGATCCTAAACCTCAAATTTCCTCCACCTTGGATCTCGAATGTGGATCTTTAGGGGTCATGAAAAAATCTACATCAATACCTTGAACTTTGAATCGCTTGTGTCTTGGACCTTGAATTTCAATTTGCAAACAATAAAGACCAGTGTTGATATCTTGAACCCTAAATCTTTGAGGCTCTTCACCTTCTCCTTGTTTGTCTTCTTTTACTTGGTATTGTGGTGTAATGGTGAAGCATTTCTAAATTTAAGTTGCTTATTTGGGTGTTTGCAAGTTTAGTGTCCTTTCTTCATTTTGGCTTTGAAGATCTTCTCACTTGTTTATTTTATGTATTTACTAATTCAAGGTTAAATTATGTGCAGGAGTTCAAGATTGCCTATCTTTTTAGTCATTGATGCATTTTTCATTTGAAAGTTAGGGTTTTCATAATGATTAATTCTAGGACTGTTGAAATGCACAATACAACTGAGAGGAGGGGGGGGGTGGTGAATAAGTTGTAATCAAAACTTTAAAACCATCAACACAACAACCACTTGATCACTGTTATTGTAATTTAACCACGAAAGCATGAAATCAGAATTTAAACACATTCACACATTCAACACATGAGACACCAAATTTTTACGTGGAAAACCTTATAAGGGAAAAACCACGATGAGTGTTAGCTCACAATATAAAAGATATATCAAAATTTACAACAAGGTTCACTGCCAATGGGGCTCACTGCAAAAGAAGTGGCTCACTGCCAATGGGTTGGCTCACTGTCTGTGGGTGGCTCACTGCCAAAGTTGGTGAACTAAGATAGTAGCATCTACACTATGCCAAAGTTCAGTTCCATTGAAGCGCAATAAACTTTCTCTGCTCTGCTCTACTTTTTCACCTCGCACTTATCTTCACATCATCACACTTTTTTCTTCATTCACAACTTCATTTCATGTATTTATACAATTCATCAACCTTGGAATAAACATCAAGGTAGGCATTACAATCATCAATTATTGGAACAATCTCCAATGTCAGCAAACATACATATATTAAAATAGGTTTGGACCTAAATAGAAATGAGAGAAAAGAATGAATGCGGACCACGCCACGCCTTAGCTGAGACTTAATTGCAATCTTCCACAATATTCAAAGTATAACCGCAAGTAGTGAAAACAACCAAGTCGACTAAAATTGGTGTCAACACTAAGACCTTTAGGAACACGCTTCATGCATGACTCGGATTACACTTTGTGGATCAATCAAAAGGCAGGAAGATGATCTAGAGACATCCACAAGCACGTTACAATCACCAAGAACATCCACACAACCTCAAAACACTTTATCTTTAAGATTCTTCAAACTAGAGCACTTGAACATTACTGTTGGCCACTATCATGAAAGAAAGATCGCTTGCAGAGCACCAAATCACGAACCATTTGAACTAAAGGCAAATAACATCATTACAAACTTAATTCCAGAACCACAGACTGTAAACTTAAATGCGAAGAAGTGTAGAGTAGAATACATTCTCCCTGTCACCATTAAATACATAGAAAAACAATTTTTACTCTAGTGAACAAAACTCGCTCAAATCTTCATATCAGAGGCTCAAACTTGAAACATAGCAACTACAGACATCTCTTAACATAACTTCCAAATCGTAGGAAAAGATATTCAATCTATAGAATATGCGGAGCAAAACACTACACTGTTCTGGTAGATAAAGCAATTCTGCACTTGTACTAATTCCTCAAATACTTGTTCATACTTATTCAAATAACTTCCTTAGGTGTTAACATTAATGACAACACTTACTGCTCATACTTGCAACAATCTCCCCCTTTGTCATTGATGGCAACACATGATGTGAAAAACCATCAAGACATACAATATTGCTTTGCTTCTTTGTTGCCCTTTACTTGATGCTTTATCTGACAACTTTCTTATTAAGTTTTTCACATGAACTTCTCTCCCCCTTTGACATCAATGGCAAAGGGTGCCAGACCTATTCTTTCTCGTTATTGCTCAACTCCCCCTGTCATCAACACTGCAACACTTACTACTCTTGATCAGAAGCTTATACCAACATCTACCAGCTCCCCCTAAGAGGTAGCCTACAAAACATCAATCCAGATCAAAGAATGAGACTTTAAGCACCATTGGACTGATGCATTTCTTATGCATCTTAGTTAAGAGCAGGAGGGGTAATAACCCCTAACTTTTCCCTAAGATACTCAAAAGTATCCTTAGGCAGAGGCTTGGTGAAAATATCTGCAATCTGATCCTTTGTAGCCACATATTCCATCTTAACTTCATTCTCTGTTACCTTTTCTCTCAGAAAGTGATACCTTATTGATATATGTTTTGTCCTTGAGTGCATCACTGGATTCTTTGAAATGTTTATAGCACTTGTATTGTCACAAAATATTGAAATTAGTTCTTCATACACAACTCTTATGTCCTTCAATGTTTACTTCATCCAAAGCACTTGAGTGCAACATGTTGCAACAATATATTTTGCTTCTACAGTAGACAAAGAAACTGATTCTTGCTTCTTGCTTAGCCATGAAACCAATCTGTTACCCAAGAGGAAAGCATTTCCACTTGTACTTTTTCTGTCATCAACATTTCCAGCCCAATCTGCATCTGTATAGGCACTAAGAGTGAAATCAATATCTTTGGGGTACCATAATCCATAGTCTGAAGTGCCTTTTAAATACCTCATGATCCTCTTGACTGCCATCACATGGTCTGGTATGGGTTAGATAAAGTAGTCCTCCAATCATAGACCTCTACTTTTTCTAATCAGTCTTAGGTGATTCATCATTCTTTCTTAGCTTGCAACCAGTTACCATAGGAGTACATACTGGCTTAGAATCCTCTATTCCAAACTTCTTCAACAACTCTCACATACTTGGTCTGAGAAATGAAAATTTATTTTTTCTGATTGAGTAATTTGCAGTCCTAGAAAGAAATTCATTTCACCAAACATAGACAGCTCAAACTCCTTTTGCATTTCTTCTGCAAATTTCTTACACATACCTTCATTGCCTCCAAAGATAATATCATCAACAAAGATTACAACAATCAGAATTTGATCATCATTAATTTTGGAATAGAGATTATTGTCTGCAGTACCTTTACTGAACTTTAATTGCAACAAATACTTGTCTAGCCTTGTATACCAGGCTCTAGGGGCTTGCTTGAGTCCATACAGAGCCTTCTTCAATCTGCATACCTTGTCACCTTGGTCTGATGACTGAAATCCTTTCGGTTGTTCAATGTAAAACTTCTTCCATCTCTCCATTTAAGAATGTAGACTTTACATCCATCTGATACACCTTAAAATCTTTGTGTGCTGCAAATGCCAAAAACATTCTTATTGCTTCAATCCTTGCCACAAGAGCATAAGTCTCCTCAAAGTCTATACCTTCAACCTGAGAATATTCTTTGCATATTAGTCTTGCTTTGCTTCTTACAACTTCTCCATTTTCATTCATCTTGTTTTTGAAAACCCATTTGGTTCCAATCACATTCTTATCAGCGGGTCTAGGAACCAATTCCCAAGTTTGATTTTTCTTTATTTGCATCAGCTCTTCTTCCATGGCTTTTACCCAACTTTCATCTTGGTAGGCTTCATTTACAGTTTTAGGTTCAATCTGTGAAAGCAAATAGTAGTTCACCTGTTCCTTTGCAGCTCTTTTCCTTGTCAGTACCCCTTTACTTTTGTCACCAATAATTTGATCTTCAGAATGATTAATCCTTACATACCTAGGAGTCTTAACAATACTTTATGGAGCATTTTCTTCTTCAATTTGATTGTCTTTTGTTCCACCTTTTCTTTATTAACTGTAATAGCAGGTTCATCTGATTCATAGCCACTCAGATCTGATGTTATTTCCCTATCTTCATCAACTTTCACATTAGCACTCTCAATGACCTTTCTTAATCTCTTATTGTAACACCTGTAGGCCTTACTCTTAGTAGAGTATCCAAGGAAAATTCCTTAATCACATCTAGCATCAAACTTACCTAACTCTTCATCTCTTCTGATATAGCATTTGCTTCCAAAAACTTTGAAGTATTTTACTATGGGAACTCTTCCATACCACAATTCATAAGGAGTTTTAGTACCATTACCTTTGATTTAGACTCTGTTTTGAATGTAAACAACAATATGTATAACTTCTCTCCAATACACTTCTGGTAGGTTAGCCTCCATCATCATTGACCTAACATCTTCTTGAACTGACATGTTCTTTCTTTTAACAACTCCATTTTGCTCAAGAGTCCTAGGAGCAGATAACTGTCTCTTTATCCCATGCCCTTCACATAAAATGTTGAATTCATTTGATGTAAACTCACCTCCTTTATCAGACCTTAAGCATTTGATTCTCAATTTAACTTATTCTCAACCATTGCCTTGAAAGCTTTAAACTTGTCTAGGGCTTCAGATTTCTCTTTTAAAAAAGTAACCCATGTCATTCTAGAGTAATCATCAATAAGCAACATAAAGTACCTGTCTCCTTGCAGATTTCTTGTTCTTGTAGGACCACACAAATCTATATGCATCAACTCAAGCAATCTAGTAGAGAATTGTTCTTTACTCTTGAAACATGTCCTTGTTTGTTTCCCCAATTGACATTCCTTACAAATGGTATTAGCAGGCTTCACAAGCTTAGGCAGATCTCTTACAGCTTGTACTGAGCTTATCTTCACCAAGTTGTCAAAATTGATATGACACATCCTTCTATGCCATAGTCAACTCTCATATGTCTAAGCCAACAAATAACAATTATCAGTTCCTCTCAAGTGATAAACATTGCCTTTAGTATTCTTACCAGTTGCAATCACTGTTTCGAAGCTTTCCATGATCTTGCATCTATTATCTTTGAAACTTAGATCATACCCTTTTTCACATATCTCACCAACACTTAAAAGATTATGCTTTAAACCCTTCACATATAAAACATCATCTGTGTTATGCTTGCCATCAAAAGAAATAGATCCTCTTCCACAAATCTTACCAGTTGCATTATCACCAAACCTAACCAGTCCCCCATCATACTTTTCAAAGCTTACAAACTTACTTTTATTACCGGTCATGTGATGTGAGCATCCACTGTCAATGATCCATTCATCCTTATCTTTCTCAACTTGGACAGACAAAGCACTTTCTTCCACTGGTTTTTCTTCCTTCACACAACTAGCAGGATTAATAGACTCAGGTTCTTCTTTAATAGCAATAAACAAGCATTCATTTGCACTAGTGCTATTATCATCAGATTCATCATCTGTTACACCATCATCGTCAAGATCTCTAACATAATTGCATTTCTTTATAATCCTAGGTCTACTTTCAAATTTCTTCTTACCTCTCTCAATTCTCTTCGGACACCTGGAGGCATAGTGACCAATCTTACCACAAGAAAAGCATTTGAATGGTAATTTACCTTTGAACTTACCGGTACCTCTTTGCATTCTGTCCACAAAGTTGGCTTCAACCTCATCAAGCTCATCATCAGATTCCATAGCGTATTTATGAGACCCTGAAGTTTTTTCTGAAGTGCTGGCTTTGAAAGCAGCACGGTCTCGCTGAAAACTCTCATCTCAAAGGATGTAAGCTTCTCGAGCAATTGATCCTTTGAAATCTTTTTCACACTCATAACCTCTTCAATTGCTGACACCTTGTGGCTATAGGATTTAGGCAATGATCTAAGAATTTTTAGCACAACCTCATCCTCATTTATGGTTCCTCCAAGACCTTTGATTCTATTGACAATTTCATCAACTTTTTGCATGTAGACTGTTTTGTTCTCATCTTCATTCATCTTTAGGGCTTCATACCTCACCTTCAGGTTTTGTAATTTTGCACTCTTTACAAAATCATCTCCTTCATACAAATTTTTCAACTTATCCCAGATCTCATGAGCAATTTCCAAATCCATAACTTTCACTAACTCAGTATTAGGGCATTTAATAGAGCATCTCTAGCTTTTCCTTTTAGCTCATACTGTTTGACCTCATCTTCATCAGATGGACCATTTTCAAGAATATTATACTTTTTCTCTGCCATCTTCCAAACACCATAACCAAGGGAAATGAGATGACTTTTCATTCATACCTTCCATAGAGCACAATCCATTCCATCAAATTGCAGAGACTCCTTATGCTCCATTACAGATCTTCCTCGAGCTGTTAGGCTCTTCACTGAGGAACCCTCGCTCTGATACCAATTGTTGAAATGCGCAAGGGTGAATCAGTTGTAACCAAAACTATAAAACCATCAGCACATCAACCACTTAATCACTGTTATTGTAATTTAACCATGAAAGCATGTAATCAGAACTTAAACACATTCACACATGAGACACATGAGACACTAAATTTTTGCATGGAAAACCCTATAAGGGAAAAACCACGGTGAGTGTTAGCTCACAATATAAAAGATATATCAAAATTTACAATAAGGCTCATTGCCGGAGGCTCACTGTCCAGAATGCTCACTGCAAAAGAAGTGGGTCACTGCCAATGGGTTGACTCACTGCCTGTGGGTGGCTCACTGCCAAAGTTGGTGAACTGAGATAGTAGCATCTACACTATGCCAAAGTTCAGTTCTATTTAAGTGCAATAAACTTTCTCTGCTTTGCTCTACTTTTTCACCTCACACTTATCTTCACATCTTCACACTTTTTTCTTCATTCATGACTTCATTTCATGTATTTATACAATTCATCAACATTGGAATGAACATCAAGGTCGGCATTACAATCATCAATTATTGGAACAATCTCCAATGTCAGCAAACATACATACATTAAGATAGGTCTGGACCTAAATAGAAATGAGAGAGAAAAGAATGAATGTGGACCACGCCATGCCTTAGCTAGGACTTAATTGCAATCTTCCATGCAACACCATGCTTCCACAATCTTCAGAGTATAACTGCAGGTAGTGAAAACAACCAAGTTAGCTAAAACTAGTGTCGACACTAAGACCTTTAGGAACATGATTCATGCAAGATCTGGATTACACTTTGTGGATCAATCAAAAGGCAGGAACATGATCTAGAGACATCCACAAGCACATTACAATCACCAAGAACATCCGCACAACCTCAAAACACTTTATCTTTAATATTCTTCAAATCAGAGCACTTGAATATTACTGTCAACCACTGTCATGAAGGAAAGATCACTTGCAGAGCACCAAATCACGAACCATTTGAACTGAAGGTACATAACATCATTACAAACTTAATTCCAGAACCGCAGACTGTAAAACTTAAATGCGGAGCAGAATACATTCTCCCTGTCACCATTAAATACACAATTTTTTTTTTTACTCTGGTGAACAAAACTCACTCAAATCTTCATACTAGAGGCTCAAACTTGAAACATAGCAACTACAGACATCTCTTAACATAACTTCCAAACCGCAGGAAAAAATATTCAATCTACAGGATATGCGGAGCAAAACTCTAGACTATTCTGGTAGATAAAAGAATTTTGCACCTGTACTAATTCCTCAAATACTTGTTCAGACTTATTCAAATAACTTCCTTAGGTGTTGACATCAATGACAACACTTACTGCTCATACTTGCAACATGGACAAGGTCAATGAATGCATAAAGATCCTCTTTCGAAGATCGATGGATGAATCAAGATGTTGAGGAGGAGGATGAGTGAAGCAAGAGGTGCACAATGAAATGTGATGTGCATATGCATGTCAAATTTCAAATGACATGTAATGAAAGACTAGAATGCAAAGTGCAAGTCAAAGTCAACTTTTGCATTCTATTGTGTTTTGCCTTATATGGGCTTTTTTTTGGAGGCAATGACTTTTCACATTCGCCATTGCAAATTGACCTATAAATATGCAGTTGTAACTCAATTGTAAGGGTTGGAAACCCTTGGAAACCTATAATTGAATAAAGATACAAAATTTGCTCTTTTTTCAAGTTTTCATTTTTTATAATGGTTTACAATCTCTAAATAAGTTTTTTAATATTTCCATACATTTATTTGAATGAATGTTCGACGAATTTGATGTGTTTCATATCATTGGTGTCTTGTTGATAGTGAGGTGTTTTATGTGGTCAACCTAAACACATTTGTGTTGTGGGAAATTTCAACATTAATCATGTACATTAGGTTTTGTTCCTTCAGAGATTGCACCTTCCTACATTTTGATTGTAAGGTGAGGAATGGTTTTCATCGGTTGTCCATTCACCATGGAATATTTAAAAATAAGTTTAGATTTCTTAACCCTTTTCCTCTCCCCTTTCTTTTTTGACAATTTTTAGATCTCTATTGGATTAGGATTAGGATTAGTATTAGGGTTTTATGATGATGAAGTCTATTCACATGACATAAATTATAAGTGATTTTTCAACTTTTGCATGAAATAAGTTGTACCTTTAACATGTTCTTTGCTGCTAAAAAAGTTAGAATTGTATTCTTTTTGAAATTGGACTAACATGAATGACTTTGAATTCGAAGCTACATAACTCTAATTTTAATAACAATTAAATTGTCATATGGTTTTAAATAGAAAATTACTTGCGGGTAGTTTAATAATTTGAAATGGATTTCATGTGAATGATTTGAAATTGGATTAGAAGATTCACATTGGCTAATAGTGATTGATTTCACTATGTTAAACCTCTAATTTTGATGAATGACTCTTGGTATTCCAATGTAGCCCCTTGAATAGACTGGCCAAAGCACTCTCCTAGTAAGATATTTTGGTAAACCTTATACATTGTAATTAAAGAAGACCCACCTTCCAAGTAGGAGAACTTTTGTTGTTTCAACGTGTTGATGTGCAAAAATACGCATCCCCAGAAATGGTGTTAGAAGGAGGGCCATGAAAGATGAATATCATGGTAGTTCACAAACAAAGAAGTGTTGTTCCTAAATGATTCAAACTGCTTCAATCTTGTTGAAATTCAACATAAAAATACAAAAAAAAATTATAAAATAATATACAAAATTATAAAATCTTAAAAAAACTAAAACATGCACAAGCAATTGTTTGTTCATCATGCTAAAAACTTGCATGGAAATGAAGTTTGTCCATCAACTTGCACAATTTGCATGAGATAGCACTAGGAGTGATTTTTTCTAATACTAAACCCTATGTGTATACCTAGGGGTTTCACCAAATCTTTGTGAATGCATACAATTGGCTTCCCATCTTCTCCCCAAAATTGGACAATGCATTTGAACATGTCAAGATTTGCAAAGATTTAATTATAAAGAATCAAATTAACTATGATGACGTGGCTTATTATTTATTTACTAACACATTCAGAGTTGTAGCATATCATGGGTATGCAAGTCTTTTGCCAAATTCCATACATTCATGGGTTGAATTGGAAAATACTTTCTTGAGACAATTTAGGCAAAATATAGACCCACGAGAAACTTTCGTACAATTTGCAATAGTTAGAAGACAACCCAACGAGCCTATTTCCCAATTTAATTAGGCATTGGAAAAGGTAAATGTTTTGCATAGGCCTAGACACATTGATGTATTGAATAATTATTTGTGGGGATTAGATCCTCCATTCGTTGCACTAATTAGAGACACTCCGGGAGTGATTATTGTGGAAGCTACTTCTCAAAGATTCTTAACTTTGGTCTAATTGGGCTATGATCACACTAAACATTTAATGCAAAATTAGATGTGTCATAGCCCACAACAAAATTAAATGATATATCAACCAAATTCAAATTTGTATGGAATTCAACAATACCAAATAGACTGTCATTCTCAAAAAATCAAACCAACTTCCAACTAAATCAAACGAGCTACCCATTCCAACAATGCCAAATGAATATTATACCTCAAACTGAATTAATTGACTTCTCAACAAAACCCATCATTTTGCAATCCTTAACAAAATCAACACTTGCAACTACAAATGATCTTAGATCTAAGTAATTGTAATAGTCAAATTACGCAAATCTGCTCATCATCTACCCAAAGCCAAATTAGGTGGATGCCTCAACTGAATCAACAGCTTGACCAACAAAACCTGTATGCTATTCCTTTAGTAACAAGTGAGAATCCTTATGAAACATATGCTGCTATCCCAATTGTCCATCATGAGGGTAAAAGTGCTAATCCACTTGAATCAAGTGATGAGTTCAATGATGAAGTTATAAAACCAAGGGATTTGATACCAAAGGTGAGATGATGAAAAATAATAAATCAACGGTTAACACAAGTGGCTACGGGGAAATTGTGGAAGAAAAGATTGAAACAATGAAGGCACATGTACCCATGATCGAGAAAGATGACTTAAAGGCTTACTCACCTATCGCCGACAACTTGGATGCATATGAAGAGAATAGTGACAATATGCTCAACGTTGAAAATGAAAACTTTCCAAAAAATGACACTAGATAAAATGACAAACACTTGAATCCAGTGCCTAAACCTTGTCGAGTTAGATATTTCCAAGGTGATCGAGAAGTTGAATCATGATATGTTCGATCCTTGAATTTCTAAGCATGTTTGAAGAAATGATTATACATGACATGTGCTGACTTCATAACATAGTTGAACATGGAGAGGTTACATGTTTCAAATTTCTTATAAAGTTAGATATGTCACTCAAAGAAATGATGAATTCTATTGCTAATAAGAATGACATATCAACAAATTTGGAACTTGAAAGACGAGCATGGTGCTATTCCATTGAGTGAAGAGGCTCATGAATATGTTGTATCCAACAAGATGCAAGGAAATCATGGGTATCAAGTTCCCTTGGATAAAGAAGACAATTCGATGGTGCTCGAACTTGAAAGATCAACAACTTATAATGCTGGTACACTTGTGGATAGGTCTGAGAATGAAGTTGAGATAAATCATTTTAGTGTGTTTGGTGTTGAAATTAATGATAGCCATGTTTAAAATGTTGAATCTAATTTGTTGGAGATGCTTGTGATCAATCAACACGTTTACTTGAAGAACATGAATACGATGACATATTGATTGAGGATTTGAGAAAAAACATTTTCTTGAATGGAGAGTCACGTTCTTCTTATGATCTAGATGAAAATGATTGTGTATCTAATTTACTAGTGCCTATGAGAGAAGATTGCCAAGGGTTTCATGATTAAATGTCATAGATCTTCTTCACTTGGACATGAGTATGGATGCTAAAGAAGTTCGTTGTCCATATTCTCAAACTCATGAGGTTGATTTGCTATGTTGTAAGGATAATATGACAACTATACAGCTGGATGATCTTAATAATAGGATCGAACATGAAGTTTATAGATGATTCTGGTTGGCATATTGAGTAGAGATGAATGATTCTTCTTTATTTGGCTTTAGGATTTATAATAAGCCTGCATTTGTGGATGAAGAAAGCCATGTCAATTCCAAAAGGTCTAATTTAAGTGATTCTTCCCTAATGGATTTTAAGGTTCATGATAATCCTTTGTGTAGAGCTTCACTCCCCGTTCACCCTTCGAGATTTCTTTTCTCTATAGGCACTTATTCTTCGTGGCCCTCCTTTTTAGTCAGCCATTTCCTCCTATTTGGTTAACGATGGGTTGTGTTTCACTATAAATACTTCTTTATTATGTTGAGACTTTGCATAGTTGTGAGATTTTCCTTTGGCTCTGCAAGTTTATTTTTCTCCAAGAGAGCCATAGTTAATTCACATCAACAATAGTGTGGGCTCATTTCACGACGAAGTTCAAAAGGCATAATAAAGTTTGTTGATTTCATTTAAAGATCAATAGATGGCACACCATTATTTGTTAGCAAATATTTAATTTTATGCCCAATCTGATTTTCAAGAGCAGCCTTAAAAGAATTAAATTTTGAAAACACCTCTGATTTTCTATTCAACATATAAATCCAAACTTTACGAGTGCAGTTGTCAAGGAAGGTAACAAAATAATTAGCTCCACCGAAAAAAGTTACCTCAGTGGGGCCGAAAATATCGGAATGAACAAGCTCCAATAGAGTAGTTTTCTTATCATGCCTTGTTCTCAAGAAGTTGCTCCGAGTCTATTTGCCATAAAGGCAATGTTCACATAACTCCAAATCAACTGATGTGAGGCCTAGTAGCTAATTTCGTTGAAGCATAACTTGAAGTCCTTTTTGGCTCATATGACCGAGCCTCTTATGCCAAAATTCTGAGCCACTGTCCATTGCCGTCAAGGCATCTCCCACTTCACCATGGCATTCTAAAATATAAAGATTACCCAACTTCTTTCCCTTTGCAAGCACTAAAACCCCTTTGGTTACTTTCCAAGTATCTAGAGAAAATTTAACATTACACCCACGAGCAATAAGCTGGCTGAAAGATATTAAATTTTGTTTCAACAAAGGAACATATCTCACATCCTTCAAGATCCATTTATCTCCATTTTTCAAATGCAAAGTAGCATCTCTCTTATCTAAAATTTCACATTCCTTATTATCACCAACGAAAACCTTACCGAATGTACCTTCTTAGAAATTTGAGAAAGCCTCCCAGCATGAAGTAGCATGGAAAGAGGTGCCGGAATCAAGGACCCATGAATCTGCATTTGTATTACTAGCTGATAAGACAAAACAACATCACATGTAGTGTTTACTTCATTGTTTTTCCTTACTTTGTCTTGGGCCTTCTTGAAGTTCCAACAATTTTTCTTTATGTGACCAGGTTTTCCACAAAACCAACAAGCACCATTTCTGCCCCTAGACTTCGATCGTGGAGCAGATTTCGATCTTTGTCGGTTACCATTTCGACCTCTTTCTTGACTTCTTCCCCTATTTCCAGTACTTACATCTGTTAAAGTGTCACCAGAAGAGGGTTCTTGATTCTTCCTCCTCATATCTTTGCTGAGAAGGGTGGTTGCAACGTCATCAAAAGCTAATTTACTTTTGGCTGCTATCAAAGTGCTCACAGCCATCACAACACCTTCCCAGCTATTTGGTAAGAAACACAACAACAAAATTGCCTTAATCTCATCATCTAACTTTATACCCATCAAAGTCAATTGGGTAACTAAGGTATTAAATTCATTCAGGTGGTTTGACATAATCCCACCTTCTCTCATCTTCAAGTTATACAACTTTTTCATAATAAATACCTTATTCGATGCAGATGCTATCTCATACATGCTGGAGAGTTTATCCCAAAGCTCTTTCATAGTATTCTCAACTGAAACATTAAATAGCACATTATTGGACAGTGAAAGAAAAATTGTTGCCCTCGCTTTCATATCTATTTTCTCCCAATCTTCATCTTTCATAGAACCTTGTCCTTTGGCTTTTCCTAATAGTGCAAGTGAGAGGTCCTGCTTGATTAGCAATGACTCCATCTGTACTTTCCACAAGCTGAAGTTTTGCCCCGCGAACTTCTCTATCTTCCATTTGTCTATGTCGTCCATGATTTGACAAAACTCCATTGGTTTTCGAACAAGCTTCACAAATAAGCTTCTTGACTGAGCTACTACCACAACTCTGATACCAATTGTAGATTTAAAAAACACAGACAAAAAATTGTAGAAATTAAAATAGAACACAAAGAAGTGAATACACAGAGGACATAAGAGATTTACAGTGGTTCACCATTAAAATGGCTATGTCCACTCTCAAGCAGTAGGGGATTCATATTTTATTAAACTTTGTTTCAGTAATACAACATAGCTAGCACTTTGGCTACAGAGATAAAATTAATACTCTACAACTACATTTCACCTCCAAATGTTCATCCCAGAAAACACCATATTCTCTCACACCAACTGTTCTGCTCAAGAGCATTCGAATTCAGAAATATGCCAGAGAAAGCCAAGAGCTGGCAGTTAGAAGACAACGGTTACATGAACATGGAGATGTTGTCAAAAGAAGTTGAAGGAATCAACCGTTATATTGGGCTTCATAAGCCACATACCCAACAATCTCCCACTTGAAGACCAATGGGATCAGCAAAAGTACTGAACAGAGAAATCCCCCACAATAGGCACATTGTCACACCAAAACTAGACCGAGACAAGATCTATAGAACTCAAACTTTTCTTGTGGTACAATCTTTGTTAATACATCTGCTAGATTGACCTTCGTGTCAATTTTCTCTACCTTCAGCTTACCTTCGACAAGAACATGGCGAATAAAATGATATCTCAGCTCAATATGCTTTGTCTAACTGTGAAATGTAGAATTTTTGGCCAATTGAATAAGCACTATTGCTATCACAAAACAAAGTAAAAATTGATTTCAGACACCCTAGTTCAGCCAAGAAACGTTGTAGCCATATCATTTCCTTTGCTCCTTTAGTGAGAGCAATGTATTCGGCCTTAGTTGATGAGAGAGCAATGACCTGTTGCAAGCGTGAAACCCAACTAATGGCAACCTTGGCGAAGGTAAACACATATCCAGTGGTAGACTGGCGTTTATCTAAATCTCCGGCCATATCCGTATAAACAAATCTTCTTAGTTGAGTGTCCGGACCACCAAAACATAAAACATAATGTGAAGTACCTTTTAAGTACCTCAAAATCCATTGAACTACCTACCAATGCGATTTCACCGGATGACTCATAAATCTGCTCACAACTCCCACTGCATGAGTAATATCTAGACGAGTACACACCATTGCATACATCAAACTGCTGACTGCAGATGAATATGGAATATAGCACATTTGGTCTTCCTCTTCCTAAGTTTTAGGACACATAGCTGAAGATAAGCAAAAATGATCAGCCAAAGGAGTAGAGACAGACTTTGCATTAGTCATATTAAATCTATCCGAAACTTTGGCAATATATTTAGCTTGGGATAATCTGATTTCTCTCTTGTTTATGTCCCTAATTATTTGCATCCCAAGAATCCTCCTTGTTGCCCCTAAGTCTTTCATGGCAAAATGTTTGGCCAAATGTTGCTTCAACTCATTAACTATCTCCATACTAGTACCAATAACCAACATATCATCAACATAGAGAAAAAGAATAACAAACTCACCAGTAGCAAGCCTTTTATAGTAGACACATGGGTCTGATTAACAACTAGTAAATTTCTGATCAATCATGAAGTGATTGAATTTAAGATACCACTGCCTTGGGGCTTGCTTCATCCCATACAAGCTCCACTTCAATTTGCAATATAGATGCTCCTGACCCTGTTTGGAAAATCCTTTTGGCTGCTCCATATACAATTCCTCTTCAATATCTCCATGAAGGAACGCCATTTTGACGTCAAGCTGCTCTAGCTCAAGACTCCAAATGGCTGCCATACCCAAAACAACACGAATTGTTTGCATCTTAACAACTGGCAAAATTTTTTCATTAAAATCAATACCTTTTTGCTGATCAAAACCCTTGACAACTAGTCTAGCCTGGTAGCGTTTATGACCCTCATCTTCCTCTTTTAGTTGATAGACCCATTTATTTTTCAGAGGTTTATGATTTGGTGGAAGTGGAACCAAATCCCAAGTATCATTTGCTTTCAAAGACTCCATTTGATCTTTCATCGCCTCCATCCATTTCATTGAATTTGCATCTTTGCAAGCTTGTTTAAAAGTGGAAGGCTCTGCCTCATCAGAGAGCACTAATTCATAATCATCATACTTAGATGAACGCCTCTTCTCCCAGGTAGATCTCCTCAGTTGAGGACGTTGTTCTAGCCACAAATTTGTGTCCAGATGTAGTCTTTGTAATAAATTTTGAACATCATCAATATTAGATTGTAGTTTTCTCATGTCCCGGATAGTGTCTCCAATGCCCTGTCTCTGGACAGTAGTAACTAGCTGATTAAAAGTGCCTTCTGTATCCCCATGTGATGAGGATAAACTTGCAGCATGATGTTTAAATCTTCCTTCATCCATTTCACAAGGTTGCGAATGAACTATAGTAGGCAGCATGAGTAGAAACAACTGTACGATCTAAAGGAGGCAACAAATTCAAGTCTGAAGACTGCGTTTGACCAGATGTTGTAAGAGTTATGTGAGGTGGCAAAGAAGGATTTATAGGTAGCAATGAAGACTCTATGAGTTGAGTGTGATTAGATACTGGCTGCCTTAGAATATATCTAGGCAACATTGGAGATTGAACTAGGTTCGTATGACTAGATAAAGGCTGCGTATGTGTTTGAGGAAGCTGCGTAGGAGCTGGGGAAGTTAGCGATGGAAAACTGGATGGTTTGGTTAAAAATTACCTCCAACATTATCTACATGTATTGCTTTTGGCATTTGACAAGACTGCGAACAAGGGTGAGTAGGAGGCAGCGAGGGAGTAACTTGAGAAAGGTCCGTTGGATCATGTGCTGGTTGGGTATAAGTATAAACAGGGGCACCAATATTAGAAGGTAGAGAGACTAAATTTGATGGCTGATTGGAAATAATCAAAGGCAAAGAAAAAGAAACAATGGTTTACCGGGCCATACCATTGTCAAACAAATCAACATCAATACATTCTTTTGGAGATGAACTCTGTTTATGCAAACTTGGAAATACTTTTTCGTTAAAAGGACATCCCGATTGTGAACAATCATTTTGGCGATGGGATCCCACAGCCTGAAACCAAATTGATCCTCTCCATAGACGAGAAATATGACCGATTGGATTTGAAATCAAGTTTTGTTCTCTGTTCCTTTGGAATATGTACAAATGCTTCACAACCAAATGCCCGAATATGATTATAAGAAATTCTTTTTCCAAGCCATCTCTCCTTCAGAATGTCAAATTCTAAACAAGATGAAGGAGCACGATTAATTAAATAAACTGTAGTATTAAATGCCTCTGTCCAAAACTCTTTTCCCAATCCAACATTCGAAAGCATGCACCGAGATCGCTCAAGGATTGTTCTATTTAACCTCTCTGCTGCACCATTCTCCTGAGGAGTATAAGGAATTACCTTAATCTGACGAATACCTTGATCTACACAAAAGGCGTCAAACTTCGAAGAGCAATATTCTCCACCATTATCTGTTAGTAGACATTTAATTTTATGCCCAATATGATTTTCAACAGTAGCCTTAAAAGACTTAAATTTTGAAAACACTTCTAATTTTCTATTCAACATATAAATCCAAACTTTATGAGTGCAGTCGTCAAAGAAGGTAACAAAATAATTAGCTCCATCGAATGAAGTTACCTCAGTGGGGCCGAAAACATCGGGATGAACAAACTCCAATGGAGTAGTTTTCTTATCATGCCCCATTTTCAAGAAGTTGCTCCGAGTCTGTTTGCCATTAAGGCAATGTTTGCATAACTCCAAATCAACTGATGTGAGGCCTGGTAGCTGATTCTGTTGAAGCATAACTTGAAGTCCTTTTTGGCTCATATGACCAAGCCTCTTATGCCAAATTTCTGAGCTACTGTCCATTGTCGGCAAGGTAGCACCCACTTCACCATGGCATTCTAAAATATAAAGATTACCTAACTTCTTTCCCTTTGCAAGCACTAAACCCCTTTGGTTACTTTCCAAGTATCTAGAGAAAATTTAACATTATACCCACAAGTAATAAGTTGGCTGACAGATATTAAATTTCATTTCAACAAAGGAACATATCTCACATCCTTCAAGATCCATTTATCTCCATTTTTCAAATGCAAAGTAACATCTCCCTTATCTAAAATTTCACATTCCTTATTATCACCAAGGAAAACCTTACCGAATGTACCTTCTTGGAAATTTGAGAAAGCCTCCTGACATGAAGTAGCATGGAAAGAGGTGCCAGAATCAAGGACCCACGAATCTACATTTGTGTTACTAGCTGATAAGACCAAAACACCGTCACATGCAGTGTTAACTTCATTGTTTTCACTTACTTTGTCTTGGGCCTTCTTGAAGTTCCAAGAATTTTTCTTTATGTGACTAGGTTTTCCACAAAAGCAACAAGCACCATTTTTGCCCCTAGACTTTGATCGTGGAGCAAATTTCAATCTTCGTCGGTTACCATTTCGACCTCTTTCTTGATTTCTTCCCCTATTTCCGGTACTTACAGCTATTAAAGCGTCACCAGAAGAGGGTTCTTGATTCTTCCTCTTCATATCTTCGCTGAGAAGGGTGGCCGCAATGTCATCAAAAGCTAATTTACTTTTGGCTACTACTGAAGTGCTCACAACCATCACAACACCTTCCTAGCTATTTGGTAGGGAACACAACAACAAAATTGCCTTAATCTCATCATCTAACTTTATACCCACCAAAGTCAATTGGGTAACTAAGGTATTAAATTCATTCAGGTGGTTTGACATAATCCCACCTTCTCTTATTTTCAAGTTATATAACGTTTTCATAATAAATACCTTATTCGATGCAGATGCTATCTCATACATGCTGGAGAGTTTATCCCAAAGCTCTTTCGTAGTATTCTTAGCTGAAACATTAAATAACACATTGCTGGATAGTGAAAGAAAAATTGTTGCCCTCGCTTTCATATCCATTTTCTCCCAATCTTCATCTTTCATAAAACCTTGTCCTTTGGCTTTTCCTAATAGTGTGAGTGAGAGGTCCTACTTGATTAGCAATGACTCCATCTGTACTTTCCACAAGCTGAAGTTCTGCCCCATGAATTTCTCTATCTTCCATTTGTCTGTGTTGTCCATGATTTGACAAAACTCCACCGGTTTTCGAACAAGCCTCAGAAATGAGCTTCTTGGCTGAGCTACTTAACCACAGCTCTGATACCAATTGTAGATTTAAAAAGCACAGACAAAAAATTGCAAAAATTAAAACAGAACACAAAGAAGTGAATACATAGAGGACACAAGAGATTTACAGTGGTTCACCATTAAAATGGCTACGTCCACTCCCAAGTAGCAGGGGATTCATATTTTATTAAACTCTGTTTCAATAATACAACACAACCAACACTCTAGCTACAAAGATAAAATCAATACTCTACAACTACACTCCACCTTCAAATGTTTAGCTTAGAAAACAACATATTCTTTCACACCAACAGTTTTGCTCAAGAGCATTCGAATTTAGAAATATGCTAGAGAAAGCCAAGAGCTGGTAGTTAGAAGACAATGGTTATATGAACGTGGAGATGCTATCAAAATAAGATGAAGGAATCAACTGTTACATTGGGCTTCACAAGTCACGTACCCAACAATCTCCCACTTGAAGACCAATGGGATTGGTAAAAGTATTGAACAGAGAAATCCCCCACAACAAGCACATTGTCACATCAGAACTAGACTAAGAGAAGCTCTGCAGAAATGAAACTTCTCTCGTGGTACAATCTTTGTTAATACATCTGCCGGATTGACCTTCGTGTCAATTTTCTCTACCTTCAGCTTACCCTCATCAAAAACATGGCGAATATAATGATATCTCAGCTCAATATGCTTTGTTCGACTGTGAAATGCATAATTCTTGGCGAAGTGAATAGCACTATTGCTATCACAAAATAAAGTGAAAATTGATTTCAGACACCTCGATTTAGCCAATAAACTCTGTAGCCATATCATTTCCTTTGCTCCTTCAATGAGAGCAATGTATTCCGCCTCAGTTGATGAGAGAGCAATGACCTATTGCAAGCGTGAAACCCAACTAATGGCAGGCCCGACGAAGGTAAACACATATCCAGTGGTAGATCGACGTTTATCTAAATCCCCAGCCATATCCATAAAACATAATGTGAAGTACCTTTTAAGTACCTCAAAATCCATTGAATTGCCTGCCATTGCGATTTCCTCGGATGACTCATAAATCTACTCACAACTCCCACTACATGAGCAATATCCAGACGAGTACACACCATTGCATACATCAGACTACCAACTGTGGATGAATATGGACTAGAGCACATTTGGTCTTCGTCTTCCTGAGTTTTAGGACACATGGCTGAAGATAAGTGAAAATGATCAACCAAAGGAGTAGAGACAAACTTTGCATTAGTCATATTAAATCTATCTGAAACTTTGGCAATATATTTAGCTTGGGATAATATGATTTCTCTCTTATTTCTGTCCCTAATTATTTGCATCCCAAGAATCCTCCTTGCTGCCCCTAAGTATTTCATGGAAAAACATTTGGCCAAATGTTGTTTCAACTCATTAACTATCCGCATACTAGTACTAGTAACCAACATATCATCAACATAGAGCAAAAGAATAACAAACTCACCAGTAGCAAGCCTTTTATAGTAGACACATGGCTCTAATTCATAGCGAGTAAATTTTTGATCAATCATGAAGCGATCGAATTTAAGATACCAGTGCATTGGGGCTTGCTTCAGCCCATACAAGCTCCACTTCAATCTGCAATATAGATGTTCCTGACCCTGTTTGGAAAATCCTTCTGGCTGCTCCATATACAATTCCTCTTCAATATCTCCATGAAGGAACGTTGTTTTGACATCAAGCTGCTCTAGCTCAAGATCCCAAATGGCTTCCATGCCCAAAACAACTCGAATTGTTTGCATCTTAACAATTGGCAAAAAAATTTCATTAAAATCAATACCTTTCTGCTAATCAAAACCCTATTGGGCCAACTAGTCTGGCCCAATAGCGTTTGTGACCCCCCGTCTTCCTCTTTCAGTCAATAGACTCATTTATTTTTCAGAGGTTACAATTTGGTGGAAGTGGAACTAAATCCCAAGTATCATTTGCTTTCAAAGACTCCATTTCATCTTTCATCGCCTCCATCCATTTCACTGAATTTGCATCTTTGCAAGCTTGTTTTAAAGTGGAAGGCTCTGCCTCATCAGAGAGCAATAATTCATAATCATCATGCTTAGATGGACGCCTCTTCTCCCGGGTAGATCTCCTTAGTTGAGGACCCTGTTCTGGCCACAAATTTGTGTCCAGATGTAGTCTTTGTAATAAATTTTGAACATCATCAATATCATATTGTAGTTTGCTCATGTCCCGGATAGTGTCTCCAATGCCCTACCTCTGGACAGTAGTAACTAGCTAATTAAAAGTGCCTTTTGCATCCCTATGTGATATGGATAAACCTGCAACATGACATTTAAGTCTTCCTTCATCTATTTCACAAGGCTGTGAATGAACTGTAGTAGGCAGCATATGAGTATCAAACAGCTGTGTGCGATCTAAATGAGGCAGCAAATTCAAGTTTGAAGACTGCGTTTGACCAGATGTTGTAAGAGTTATGTGAGGTGGCAAAGAAGGACTTATAGGCAACGATGAAGACTCTATGAGCTACTTGTGACTATATACTAGCTGCCTTAGAATATCTCCAGGCAACATTGGAGATTGAAATAGGTTCGAATGACTAGATAAAGACTGTGTATGTGTTTGAGGAAGCTGCGTGGGAGCTGGGGAAGTCAGCGATGGAAAACTAGATAGTTCAGTTAAAAAATTACCTCCAACATTATCTACATGTGTGCCTTCTAGCATTTGACAAGACTGCGAACAAGGGTGAGTAGGAGGCAGCGAGGGAGTAACTTGAGAAAGGTCCATTGGATCATGTGTTGGCTGGGTATAAGTATAAACAAGGGCACCAATATTAGAAGGTAGAGAGACTAAATTTGATGGCTGACTGGAAATAATCAAAGGCTGAGAAAAAGAAACAGTGGTTTGTTAGGCCATACCATTGTCAAACAAATCAACATCAATACATTCTTTTGGAGATGATACCATTGTCAAACAAATCAACATCAATACATTCTTTTGGAGATGAATTCTATTTATGCAAACCTGGAAATACTTTTTCATTGAAAACAACATCTCGACTGCAAACAATCATTTTTGCAACGGGATTCCACAGCCTGAAACCAAATTGATCCTCTCCATAGCCGAGAAATATGCACTGCTTGGATTTGAAATCAAGTCTTGTTCTTTGTTCCTTTGGAATATGTACAAATGCTTCACAACCAAACACATAAATATGATTATAAGAAATTCTTTTTCGAGCCATCTCTCCTCCAGAATGTCAAATTCTAAATGAGATGAAGGAGCATGATTAATTAAATAAATTGTAGTATTACATGCCTTTGCCCAAAACTCTTTTCCCAATCCGGCATTCAAAAGCATGCATCGAGCTCGCTCAAGGATTGTTCTATTTAACCTCTCTACTGCACCATTCTCTTGAGGAGTATAAGGAACTACCTTAATCTGATGAATACCTTGATCTGTACAAAAGGCGTCAAACTCCAAAGAGCAATATTCTCCACCATTATTTGTTATTAGACATTTAATTTTATGGCCAATATGATTTTCAACAATAGCCTTAAAAGACTTAAGTTTTGAAAACACCTCTGATTTTCTATTCAACATATAAATCCAAACTTTACAAGTGTAGTCGTCAAGGAAGGTAATAAAATAATTAGCTCCACTGAAAGAAGTTACTTCAGTGGGGCCGAAAACATCGGGATGAATAAGCTCCAATGGAGTAGTTTTCTTATCATGCCCCGTTCTCAAGAAGCTTCTTTGAGTCTGTTTTCCATAAAGGTAATGTTCGCATAACTCCAAATCAACCGATGTGAGGCCTGGTAGTTGATTCTGTTGAAGCATAACTTGAAGTCCTTTTTGGCTCATATGACTGAGCCTCTTATGCCAAATTTCTGAGCCACTGTCCATTACCGGCAAGGCAGCTCCCACTTCACCATGGCATTCTAAAATATAAAGATTACCCAACTTCTTTCCCTTTGCAAGCACTAAAACCCCTTTGGTTACTTTCCAAGTATCTAGAGAAAATTTAACATTACACCCACGAGCAATAAGCTGGCTGACAGATATTAAATTTCCTTTCAACAAAGGAACATATCTCACATCCTTCAAGATCCATTTATCTCCATTTTTCAAATGCAAAGTAACATCTCCCTGACCTAAAATTTCACATTCCTTATTATCACCAAGGAAAACCATACCGAATGTACCTTCTTGGAAATTTGAGAAAGCCTCCCGTCATGAAGTAGCATGGAAAGAGGTGCCGGAATCAAGGACCTGTGAATTTGCATTTGTGTTACTAGATAATAAGACCAAAACACCGTCACATGTAGTGTTTACTTCATTATTTTTATTTACTTTGTCTTGGTCCCTCTTGAAGTTCCAACAATTTTTCTTTGTGTGACTAGGTTTTCCACAAAACCAACAAGCACCATTTCTGCCCCTGGACTTTGATAGTGGAGCAGATTTCAATCTTCATCGATTACCATTTCGACCTATTTCTTGACTTCTTCCCCTGTTTCTAGTACTTACAACTGTTAAAGCGTCACCAGAAGAGGGTTCTTGATTCTTCCTCCTCATATCTTCCCTAAGAAGGGTGGCTGCAACGTCATCAAAACCTAATTTACTTTTAGCTGCTACCGAAGTGCTCACATCCATCACAACACCTTCCCAACTACTTGGTAAGGAACACAACAACAAAATTGCCTTAATCTCATCATCTAACTTTATACCCACCAAAGTCAATTGGGTAACTAAGGTATTAAATTCATTCAGGTGGTTTGACATAATCCCACCTTCTCTCATTTTCAAGTTATATAACCTTTTCATAATAAATGCCTTATTTGATGCAGATGCTATCTCATACATGATGGAGAGTTTATCCCAAAGCTCTTTCGTAGTATTCTCAGCTGAAACATTAAATAGAATGTTGCTGGATAGTGAAAGAAAAATTGTTGCACTCACTTTCATATCCATTTTCTCCCAATCTTCATCTTCCATAGAACCTTGTCCTTTGGCTTTTCCTAATAGTGCGAGTAAGAGGTCCTGCTTGATTAGCAGCGACTCCATCTATACTTTCCACAAGCCGAAGTTCTGTCCCACGAACTTCTCTATCTTCCATTTGTCTATGTCATCCATAATTTGACAAAACTCCACCGGTTTTCGAACAAGCTTCACAAATGAGCTTCTTGGCTAAGCTACTTAACCACAACTCTAATACCAATTGTAGATTTAAAAAACATAGACAGAAAATTGTCGAAATTAAAACAGAACACAAAGAAGTGAATACATAGAGGACATAAGAGATTTACAGTGGTTCACCATTAAAATGGATACGTCCACTCTCAAGCAGCAGAGGATTCACATTTTATTAAACTTTGTTTCGGTAATACAACACAACCAACACTTTGGCTACAGAGATAAAATCAATACTCTACAACTACACTCCACCTCCAAACGTTTAGCCCAAACAACAACATATTCTCTCACACCAACCGTTCTGCTCAAGAGCATTCGAATTCAAAAATATGCCAGAGAAAGCCAAGAGTTGGCAGTTAGAAGACAATGGTTACATGAACGTGGAGATGCTGTCAAAAGAAGTTGAAGGAAATAGTCATTACATTGGGCTTCATAAGCCACATACCCAACATTAATGAGGTGGCGGGACTGGTAGGCCCAAGTTTTGTTGTTATCTTTCACGAGTGCAAGTAAATAAAAACTAAAAATATGACATCTGTATTCTACATGTCTTATTAGCACTCCTCAAAGTCATTATTACTCTGATGGGTGCTTCTTATTGTGCTATTGGTCAGAAGTGATGTGTAGGAGGTGGCAAGTCCCCTTTTATTTTCAAGGTTAAGAAATGCCAGGTGAAGTTCGAGATGTAGCAGGATTGTTGATTATCTATGAGATCTATGTGTAATATTAGAGAGTTTTCAATCTGACAACATGAAAATGTTGCACCATTGGCCAAAGGATACACCTCACCTCTTTTGTGGAGCCCACTATAGATATAAGTTCATGAAATATAGCACTGTAGTTGGGACACATGGCATCTAGGCACTCTCTTGAAATTTTGTCAGATTGAGATATTTTCTATTGTGCCATTGGTGGGAAAACATGTAGTACAAAATAAATGGACCCCTCAGAACCATCCGATATACTTGAAGTTCACCACATCTATTGACTAGGAGGAGTAGTTTTGAAGTAGGAAGGGCATGCCAAATTTATTGATGATCTTACTAATTAGATCTACAAGTTGAACTCAATTGCATAGATTTAAAGCATGAAACTTCAAGTTTTCAAAATTAGTGGCACCAATTTGTCTGAGGCAGGGGATATATAATATAAATAATAGAATCATACTCGTAAAAAGGGGAAAATTTTGTAGAAAAACTCTTCATTTTTTGGGCCTTCAAGGAAAAATATTGTATATCATTGTATTTGGTTATTAAGCAAATGTGTGACTATGCATTTGACCTTTCATATAGATATACAAACTGATATGAATGAATAAAGTACTCTACTTGCTATGCCTATCAATTGTTTTCTCTACACTTTCCTTACTTCATTTATCTGTTATCTTAGCCTTAATTTGTATATTCAAAGTTGTGTGTGAAATAGTAATTGTGTGTGCTTTTTCTATTGTAACATATTTTATTTTGAATAAAATGAATTCTATGCAAATATTAGCATAGTAATAATGAAGTTCATAATCGACGCTTTGCCTTATAGAGTAGATTTTCATCTTCAAATTATCTTTCTATCTTCTCTTGTATAAATTGAATCAAGATTCATGATTGAATATCATACAAAGAACTAGCTTCTAAATCCTAGAGGTTATCTTGTGAACCACATCCCATGTTCACAAGATTTTCCATGTTAATGTAGATGAGTATGAAACTATAAATTTGAACGTCAATAGTTTTGGCACACCTAGTAATACCCGAAGGAGTTGTTTTAGTTCAAAAACTTGTTCAAATAACCTTCTTGGGTATCAACTTGTTTTATGAGAAAAAGTCCCGTCACTAGATCTTTTCAGCTACTCACCCTCATCTTTTAGTCTCTCCATTAGTTATCAACCCAAGGAGAAGAATTGTTTAGCCAAATCCATTAGTACCTATTCTAATGGCAACACCAGGAGTTCCCAGTTTTTTTTTTTAAATTAGAATAATGGTATCCCCCTAACTCCTCCAACTCCTTCGCCTACTTGGGATAATATCCTTGCCAATGCTCTTAAATCACTTTCGAAGTTCACTAGAGAAGATTTCAAGACTTTTGTCGAATATCTCTTAGATGTCGCAAACATATGCACAACGCATTATGTTAGAGAAAAACATTGTTGTAAGATTGCTTGCCACTTCTTGTAAAGGAAAGGTGTTAGACTGGTATCGGTCATTAGCACCAAACTCAATTAATTCATGGGATCAACTTAGAGATGCTTTCTTTGAAAGGTTTAAAGAAAAGGGCGACTTATCTTCACTACTGCAACAATTAATCACTATTAAAAGGGTACCCCAAAAAGCAATAATGGACTTCAACTTCAAATTCAATAAGACCTAGGAGAGGATACATGCTTCCGTGCACCCACTAGCAAAGATGGTATTTGTTTTCTACTTCAAGGCTTTTAATTTAGATATATTTCAATCATTAGGGGGTTAGAGCCTCCCGACGGCTTATGAATTAGAAATCAGGGAAGAGAATAATCTGATAAATGTAGGGAGACTCCGTCCGAAGCCACCCATGCCCATGTTTCCTAAATCTTCACTACCCATGCAAGAAGAACTACCAAAGCTAAATCATTCCTTACCGAATGCACAACAAATTCCTCCTTTCATGTATGTCTACCCTCCTAATCAATGGATGATATGAAGCACTTATTGCCTAATTTCTTAAATGAGATAATTATTTTGAAGAGGCAGCAAGTGGCCTATCCTAGGCCAATTTATTAGGGAAATCAAGGTCAAAGACCCTAGTATCAATTAAATAGATATCAAAATAAACAAAATCAAGGGCAAGGTCATATGTAACCACAAAATCAAATTGTACCAATACCAACACCCTTACAACAAGTTTCACATAATCTAGTAAGAGATCTAGCATCAGGAAAAAATAATTTTGTGGATGATTCCAACATGTGGTATTTTGTATGTAATGATGCTCATTAAGCTTGCTTGAGAGAAAATTTACAATAGAAGGTAGCTGAATAAAGATAAACTGCTACTAGGATTGGAGGAGCAACACTTGAACTTCTTTGTCAATCAAGAAGAACCCAAAATGTGGTCTAACAACCCAAATTCGAGGTATGTCTCTAGAAGAACAAGAAGATATCACCTCAAAGAAAGCATTTTTCTCATGGATTGATGAAGAGGAAGCAATTTTTGCTAATGATCTGACCATACCTAAGCCTCTTCATGTCCAAATGGACTACTTCACAAGGTCTAAAAGAAGGATGGTGGACAACCCAAGCCCCGAACCATGATCAAAGCTAATTCAAAGGGACATGGGTGTTTTGAATTACAATTCTACAATTCCAAGGCAGGAAACTACGAGAACAAACCAACAGCTTGAGGTTGTGCAAACACAATTCGTAGGAACATCCAGTGTAGTACCCGAAAGACCAAGGTATCAAGCTAATCTAGGTTATCTTCCAAATGCCTAGATTGCTAGTCCTCTCAATGTGGTAGAACAACTCAAGAAAATTGTTACATCCCTAATTTTTTCCTTGCTATACTTTTACTTTTTACTTGGATATAAGTAAATTTATTATGATGTTCGGATTGGTGACAAGGAAGAACAAGGATTATATTAAATGTCATTTATTGAAATCATAGAAATGATTATGTTATTATCAATTTAATATTTGTATTATGAGATTTGATTTATTAGTTGAATTAATTAAATAATGATGCACTGATCACATATTGTTTGATGGCAAGTGAAACAAGATTTCAAGTTATCAGATGACTTTCGGGGAAAAGCGAGAGAGTATCTTTCTAGGAGAGAGATATAGACCTCAGGTTACGAGTGATTTATTTGCCAAACTGAGTTATAAGTGTTTAACAAAAATGTGAACTGTGGTGTCATAAGAGGTAATCTTTGTCTTGTCAGTTTACTTCTGAACCTAATCGATAAGTAGTCAATATTGTTTTCAAATTTTTTAAACTCGTCTTAGTCGTTAATAACATTAATGACGTCGATTGAGTTTGATTTATAACTATTTACATTTAACGTAAATATTACGACATTTTTGTCATAAAATGATTTTCTTACTACAATTATTAAGATATTTGACTTGTTATAAATGATTCTTAAATGTTAAGACGTTTTTGTTGAAGTTATTAATATGTGATTATTGTCAATGGATTATGATGGGGAGACAAGCTCAACCCAATCACAATATCCGTAAACCATGGTTTAATAATATCTTATTATTAAATAAACTATACCTATCTAATGCAATACGCGATGTTATGAGAAATATAATTGATGCGTTAGCATCGAATGAGGAGAATACCTTCCTTTGAGTCGATGGTTTAGTGTTGAGTAAGCCAAAACCACTCATTGTGAATCATTTAATGATCAATTGTGTTTAATTCAGGTGTCGGTCGCATCTTAGAAGGAGGACTGTGTTTTTTAAACTGCCACAACCGTTGATTCATGGAGCAGTAATTTCCCATCGACATGTGGGATTTACGCTTAAATAATGGACTTCAATTTTGATTTAACCATATAGACTATTAAGAAGTTGGTAACCGAATGTATTAGGAGGTGGGAAATCAGGCGACTCTGTAGGAGTCGTGCCTCTGTCTTTATGACCAACGACTCGAATGAGTCGTGGTTGTTTTTTATTTTAAGCAGGTTTAGAACTTGTAAAACACACACAAGGAGAATAGGAGGAGATACAGAATAGAATACAGTAGCTGTGACTTGGATGCATTCACAATCCAATGGCATTGTCCCTGTGAAATATTCACCCTTTGCAGCCAGTTCAAGTTTGTACATTACCAGGTATTCTTCAGTGCATGTATCATAAATCCATGAGGATAGCTTATTTAAGACTATATAACGTAGTAATGTAGGCGACTATATGAGTCCGCCTGTAGTGCCCCTCCGTTTTCACTTTGGTTGTGTCAGGTATGTTTGACATTTGGTTATTTGGTTTGGATTGTTCATTTGATGCTATTGGTTAATCATGGCATTAAAATAATATTAGTAGTCATTAAAACATTTTTGATAATTAAATAAATAGAAATGCCTTTATGCAAATTTAGTGCTGAAAATTTAAAAGGGTAAACCCAAATTTATAAATTATTATTTTAGGCCCCTAAATTATTTATAGCACTATAGTTTATTAGCTATATTAATTTGTTACATTTTCTAGAGGTTATTTTATATTATTGGTGAGTGAAACCTTATTTTATATAAGGAAACCTAATAAAATATAATGTTATTAAATATTACTTTAGGATACCTAATTATAATTGCTTGAGGAAAAGCAATCTTGAGTGGGGAGGGTTGTCATGTCCCTATAATGATTTATAATTGACTTGTTTATTTCAATAATAAGTTAGATTCTTTGAAAAACAAGTATCTACTAATTTAGAGGTATTAAATGGAACTCATCATTGTAAAAAAGAGTAATCATGCTAAAACGTTGCCATCAAAGTGTAAACGATGACATTTTGGCTATAATTTATATTATAGTAGGTCTTGTCACAAAGATTCTGGATCTCCTAGAGGTCAAAAATCAAAGTTGGGAGGTTTGAAAAGACCGCATGAGCGAGGGAAAAAAGCCAGAAGTATGTGTTCACCAACTCATAATGATGGATCAATCAATGATGGAGAATCTTTTCCATATGTACTACCCCAAGAGTCTCCATTTGTAGGAGGATTCATTTGCTTCCCCTTAGAACTACACCAAGAAATGCTACAACTAGCACTTGCACCCATATGAGGTTTAAGGAATATGCTGAAAGGAACAACCGACGAGTTTAGAAAATTTCTGGCATTTTTTTACGGCATGAGACAATTCCAAGCACTATAATTCTCACATATAAAATCCTATTGGCTAACTAGGTAGGGAAAAAGACCCAATAGGTGAGATAGTTCCAATGGTTGAGATAGTATATGTGCATTTAAGGCCCAATATTTTTTGAAGTTTAGTACTAGTAGTTGTGACTTAAAGGTTGTTAGGGTTACTATAAGTACTACTAATTGAATGAAATGTGCCCTTTAGATTTAAAGAGCAACCAATCATGTGATGCCACATCAGCCCACCAACAAAACATGACTCAATGCGCACCTATTGGTCCACCCTTTTTTGGGGAACTATTTGACACCTCAACAAAAAGCATGCTGATGTGGCATCATATTTGATGATGTGGCCCTGAAACCTTAGTTATAAGCAGGGGTGTTGCCAAGTAAGCTAATGTAGAAATTTTGGAGTGATTTGAAATTGCCACGTATGATTTTGAGAGGCGTGAAGTTAGGGTGCACCACTATTGGGTCCTCTCCCCTAGGCTTATGAGGCCAAAATGGAAAGATGGAGACAGAGAGAAGATAGAGCCCCAACATGAAACCACATTATGTCTCTATATAATATCACCCAAAAATATTTGATGATTACTCACATGAACCCTAAAGTGGATAAGCCAAAAGGATTAATATGACCAGAGGATTACTCTGTACATGCAGTAGGGATGAGCTTGACATAGATGTGACCAAAAGACTGTGAGACCCACACTTCCTCTTGTGAGCTCACTCACACATAATGAACCTATTTTTGATATTGACATTCTTTGAATTGCATATTTATATTATGGGCTTATGATCATGATGTTAGATTAGTATGGACATTGATATTTTGTTTAAAATAATCTAATTTTCGTAAGCGCATAGTGATGATTCGGTTAGTGGATGGCTATGGTAATTTGCATTCTCATGAGATGGATATATGTTGCACATTCTCATTATTATCAAGATTTAATTATGAGTAAGGTTTTCCATTATGCTTTGTAATTATTAAAATTAACCTAGTTTCAAATTGAATTGATAATGTATACGAATATCTATGCATGTATTAGGAGAATTGATATGAGATGTTATGAGATGGATATAAAAATAAATTGTTTAAGATATGTAATTGTGATGATTAATTTGAATTATTGTGATAAGGCGGATTACATATTCCTTAGAGTACATGATGGTTGTAGAATTTTGATTATAATTGTTTCAGCTATTTCATTGGATGTATTATACTCATTGTCAAGTGTGTAGGTAATTTCCATGGCCAATAAAAATATTGCAGGTCCTCTAGAAAACCCTAATGGTATTCATCTTAGTGAAACCTTGTCCTTAGTCTATGAGGGTAATAAAGCCTTTATTTATGAAAATATATTGTAATGTGATAATTTTGTGATTTTAATTTTAATTTTTAACTTGTCCTAAGATTGTTTGAGTTAAAGTAATGGGGTGAGTATCATCATGTAAGCACTAAAAAGATGCATGAGCCTACATGATGATGTGATGATGAGATGTAATCCTAAACATGTACATATAAGCATGTAAATACGACCTCTTAGTGGTATTATTCTTTGTAACATGCGGTTTGAGTTTCTTCACCTCATTCTTTCTTCCCCTATCCCCTAGCTAACCCTTCAAGGTCTCGTTCCTTCTTCACTACCCCTTTGTTGACATTTAATCTTTTTCACTTTTTTTCCTTGTTGACATGGCCTACTAACGTGGGAAAATCACCTTCCCTAAACACATTTCACTTGTTTCAACCCTCTAGAGGCCTCCAATTGACCTCCCAGACCTATCCCAACCCTTAGAATTAACTTGTCTTCTCTCCTTTCTAGGTCACCCCTTTTATTTTGGATCTCCCAAGGGAGATCCTGAATCTCCTAGGGATCTCCCATGAGAGACCCTACTGGTAAACTAGGGGATCCACTCATATGCATCAATTTGGTTAATTTCAAAAGCTAGATGGCATCTCTAGCCTCCCAGGATCATTCTTATCCCTTTAAATCACTCTCAAGACTTCTCCTTTCTGGGTTGCCCCCTTTGAGTTCTAGATCTCCCATGGGTGACCCTTGGGTGACCCTGTTGTGTTTTCATGCATGTGTTTCTCTTCAGTTCAGCCCCCAAAAAGCTCTATTATAGGTGACCCTGTCGTGTTTTCATGCATGTGTTTCTCTTCAATTCAGCTCCCAAAAAGCTCTGTTTTTGCTCCAGTTTCCATGCAAATTTGACCCTAGCTAAGCCTAGTCTATTCTTAGCTCATTCTTTACTTGTAATCATCCATAATTATCTCCCATTGATCTATACTTATCTTCCTTTCTTCTCATGCTAACTCCCTTTCTTCATTCAATAATAAGCTTTCACACCTTCATCACTCTATAGTCAACCTAATTCTTTGTCCAATCAAGCATGTTAACTCTTCAATCAAAGGAGTTAACTTCTCAATCAATCCCACCTCTTGTGAGCTCGTCAAAACTATAAATATTCCCCTCCTATATGCAATATGGGAGGCAAATTCATTGTTGCAGCCATTTGAAAATCTTTGCTTTTGCTCTCCACTAGCATCTTGTTGCTCATTGCAGGACTTGTGTGCCTTTTATTTCATGTTTAGGATAGTTTTATAAGTTCTTTAAAGCTTCTATAACATCAATATGCTCTCAATTTTCCCTCAAGACATAGGCATTATGCTCACATAGTGCATACATAGCACTCATAGCTCTCCAAGCTCTCTCTAATTTTTATTTTTAGCTTTCAAAGCTCAGCCATTTCAAATCAATTGCTCCCTTCATCCCCGTCACCAAGAGGAAGACCCTACTACTGTAGAGGAGAAAGAGGTTGCCACATACAAGGATTTTTGAGGATAGTATGAAGCTCATGTGCCGGATTCGAAATAGGTTCTTTAATGCTTTCATACTAATTAGCTAATCAAATTGCTCTTGAGGAAAGTGATACTTTGTTGCTCTACTCTTGATAGGTTATGCATTGTTAGTGTTTCCTTTCATTGCATTAGATTAATTGTTATTTTATTCCATAGATTAAATTTTCTTATTGTATTAGATTAGTTTGTTATTTGCTTTCTAAAATCTATCTCAAAAACCACAAACATAGTTAGATTTGCATTAAGAAAAGTCATCCTAGGTTTGCACTCATATTTCAATTCATAGTAATTATATCATCTTATCAAATCAAAAAGAACCAAAAAAACATTGCTTTGCATTCATTTAGCTTGCATACATCAAAATCCAAAAAAATATTAGAAAAGAGAAAAATAAAAAATTGATACACAAAACCTTTGATTTCATCACAAGGTCAACTTCAACTTGAAAAATCCTTGATACCATCACAAGGTCATCAATCTAGCAAAGTCATAGAAAACCTTCGGGCACATCACAAAGTCAAGATTAAACAAAAAATCAACTCTTGGTCAACTCTAGTCAACTCTCTCTCATCCAAGCATACAAATGTGCTTAGGAGTTAGAGGTGAGTGGGATAGAGAACTCCTTGATGAAATAGAGTCAATACATCCTAGACAACAAATACCTCAAATGGTAGAAGAACATGCACATGGTCTCAGGATTATCCAAAACACATAAATCATACGCCAAATCATACAAAAAAAGACAACATTGAACACCTAAGAATCATCAATGGACAAAATCGACACCCATCTAGGCATTGGAACTTAAGGAATCCAAACATGAGATTGAAAACTAGTGACCCTTCGGGTTATAGGGTTATCTCTACCATCACGGTCTTAGGAGAACAAGCATCGATACATATTAGGCTCCATGATAGGCCAACCACTCTCTACAACGTTTTTCTTCCATGTGAATAGAACCACTCCTGGGTTACGCCTCCACTCAACTAGATTTTGTGACGAGAAAGAGAGTGACTTGGAGGTCTCCATCAACAAGGAGAGGGTTCATGTACTATATTGAGGTTGACTCATTCACATTTGTGCTTGAGTCATGTTTTGAGGAGTACACATCCTAGGTGGAAAATATTGGATTTACACTTAAGGGTCCTTTTAAAAGGTCATGAAATGCCTTTCTCTTTAGTTTTTTTATGTAAATAGGTCCATAGAGTAAGTAACTATGGTTTGGGTGCTCGTTGGGCTATGAATTTTGGTCTTTGGGCAAGAATTGACCATTCCCAAGTCCCTTGGAAAGAGTGTGACGTGAATGGACTTTAGAGAGAAAGAAGGTTGACATGTCACCATCCATTTCTTCCTTCCTATAGGTTCATGGATGTGGAGTTGTGTCAAGTACACCCCCATCTCAATGCCTCGCGTATTTGAGAGCATAACCTAGGAGATTTCATAGAGAAGAGTGTACAATACACCCCTCTTCCCTAGGTCTCATACATGTGTGAGATCTTAAAGAGTCACATCACTTTTTAAGATTTGGATGAAGGGATGAAATTTATGAATTGGAGGCCATGTGTCACCTCTTCATTGCGATAGGAGTGACATAGCATCTATTATTTATATCCCTCTTGTAAGGTTAGAGGGGGATTTTTTGATTCATTTTTGAATTCTTGTTTGGGAGAGAGTAGAGTTTTGTAAGATTGGAGTTGGGAGAGAAAGACTTGGAGAGGAGTTCTTGGAAGGATATTCAACAAGATCAACTCACTCAATCCTTGGAAGCTTATGGAGGTAGGATTCATAACGCTCCTTGATATATATGTGAAGTACTTGCATTGTTGATGTGTGTATTTGGATGAAGTTTTGTGTTTGAGTGTGCTATCTATGTTTAGTTCTTGGTGTAGTGTTTGTGTTGTTTTTGAAAAAGGTGTTGTGCTAGGTTAGACTCTCCCATTTAGATGAGAGCAACCCATGTGAGGGGTTAGGGGAGGTGTGGAACCTCCTTGGGGAAAATACATATTTCTTTGAGAAGGAAATTATGGCACAAGTGCCTTTGTGATTTATTATTTGGCATGAGTGCCCTTGTGAATAATTATTTTGTGGGAGATGTGGAGTTTGAAGTGATGTGTTGAATGGAACAATGTTGGAAAAACTATTCAAGGATGATTACATGTGGTATATGGATGAGTTGATTTTTTATTATTATTCTTTCCCCATTGGAGAGAGTCCCCTCTTCTCCCCTGTCATATGAATCTTGTCATGGATTCATGGTGTATGTAAATCCTTGGAAATCATGGGAGTTGTTTTATTGATTATTTTGTTGCATATGTGGATGTATCCCTCCTTGTGTGTGTTTCTAGGTTTTCATTGAGGACCTCGTAGCTTGGGTGTGGACTTGTGAGAAAGCCCTATGGCTGAGAGGTGAGCAAGCCTCCATTGGCCTTGGTTGAGAAAGTTTGTATTGCAAGTTTTGTTTGAAGGCTAAAAGAAAATAAGACATTCTTCTTGTTCCATGGAGGGGCTTAGTCCTTGTTGATCTATCCCTTAAGTTGTAAGATTCTCCTCATTAGTGAGGAGAGTGATTATCCTAATTTGAGCATGTAGCACTCCAAGGTATTGGAGAGATTCATTTGTGTACACTAAATGAGGTTGTGAAACTTGTTACTTTTTTTATGTAGTGGTTATATTGTGGGAGGATATTGTAAGAGAACAAATAAAATTCAGTTTTCATATTGTTTATACATGTATTGTTCTTCGAAGAGAATGATTTGTGATTTTGTGTTACCCTAAATGTTAATGACCTTTTTACATTGATTTAGACTTAATTAAGCTATGTTGATGGCTTAAACCTTATTTGAGCTTTCTGTAATGTTAAATTTTAAATTTATCCTAAGTGGGGAGTAGGGTTGTATTAATTAGTGCTTTCATGAGTGTTTAAGTATTATTTTCCTGTATTAAATTAATTGATGGAATTAAATTGCTTTTTTTTACCTTGCTAGAAAATGAATAATTAGTTAAATTATTTATTAAATAATTAAGTAGGAATTTATTTAATCATGGTTTATTTAGTGTTTTTGGGTTTTTCAAAACTAAATAGTTTTAAATCATATTTAATTATAATTTTTAATCAAAAATTGCATTGTGAAATAGAGTGTTGATATAATTGCAATTTAATTATATTTTAATGTTTGATTGCTTAGTTAATTAATTATTGTCATGTATTCAATTAACCTTTCACATGTTTAGAAATTTATTTTAGTTGGTAAGTGCTAGTTTGTGCCTTGAAGGTGTGATCAATTCACCTTCACTTAGGAACCCTAAAGGGGGTGTACCTCGCGGAGGTTCTCCATTGAGATGTCACAAGAGGTGATACTATACCCTAAACTAGGATTCCTTCATCATCATAAGGTGTGTGGGTTGGGTTCTACATCACCCGCTTGATATAATTTTCTTCCCTCACACACCACGACATGCTCTTCATTGTGTTGCATGTGCAGCAATATTGAGTGCACATGATTACCCTACTATTTGTAGTACGACAAAATCAAATCAAGTTGTTTAAAAAAAGAAATTATTGTGTCAATGTTTATGTCCATGCATAAAAATGGGAATGACATTTGCTATGAGAGACAGATTTATAACACTAGGAGCTCTAGGATTTGTTTGGGTCTTGTTTTCCAAATGTGTTTATTGTGTAAGTGTTGCTACGTGACAATTGTTGTTTTATTGTTTGAAAATAAATGTTTCATGGAGTTTATCTTACTATGGAAATTAGAATTATAATGGCATGTTCCTTCCACCTTATGTGAAAACTTTAAGTAGATTTAGGAAATGTAATTGATTGTAAAAAATATTTGAGTTGATTCCTTTTATTTACGTTAATATAAGGTTGTTTGTAAATTTGTTATGTCCCTTCTTCATTCATGAATTTAAATCAATAATAGAACAAGAGAAATGTATGAATGAAAGGAATGTAATTGTTTAATGAAACATAGTAAGTGTAAATCTCCTTGTAATTATTTAATCATGAATTCCTAGAAGGGGTCAAAGTTAGTTTTGTAAGAATGTGAATGCGTTGTGGAACTGTCATAATTCTCGTGTAGATATCTTCAAATTCTCTAATAAAACTATGCAAAATATTAATTAAGACTTCTTACCTCTTTATTAATTAAGACTTCTTACCCCTTTATTAATAAGTGTGTTGTATTCATCTTTATATGTCTTGTATACGAGACTTGCTTCAAAATGGAGCCAACCGCTTTAGACTGTGTTTTAATTGACCCTACTATAGAAAATCAACCTTCTTTAGGGTGCTCAACTAAAATCATTCATGTTATTGACCCTTAAACATATTGAAAATTAAGCCCTACTATATGTCCCCTAAATCTTAAAAGGGGATTAAACATAACTTTCATTGTGACTTCTTGAAGGTATGTTTCACTCAGATAGTCCCTAGGGAGAATTTTAGTGGTAATTTGTCACCAATTGATAGTTTTTTGAATTTTGAGGGGTTGAAAATGGTGAATATTACCAATTTTGGTGGCATATGCTTTCATCCAAATTTGATTGTATTTTCAGGAACATAGCTTCAAATCACCCATGAATTGATATTTTAATATCTTAGAATAGCATTAGATTGCTATACTATTTATTATAGTTTGGTCCTGGGATCACCAAGATATTTTAGAGGCAAATTTTAATCGAGGTACAATCACTTGTCATGTGAATTTTTATTTTCCAAAACTAGGTTTCAATCACCCACCTTTTTCTATTAATTATGGACATATGGTGGTCCAATCATCAATGAAATTATAGGAAATTAGGGGCAAAGGGGTGAGACCGCTAATGAAATTATAGGTAATTAGGGGCAATGGGGTATGATCACTGATGAAATTATAATTAGTTAAGGGCAAATAGTGGTGCAATCACCAATGAAATTATACTAAATTTAGAGAAAATGTGTACTATTGCAATGCAATGATAGTTATATTTGGGAAAACATTTATTATAGCCATTGAATTATTGGTGGTTTAGAGAAAGTGTGGCCCATTGCCTCAAAATTATAGGTCTTTTAGGCTTAATGTGTTTAATCACCCATACAAAATGTAGTATGACTATGTAGTATGGATTCATATTCAGGAAAAAAAATACTCCATTCACTCTTTAGGCATTCAATTTCGAATTCACCCATTTCCTACATCATGAATTTACAATTTGTGGTCCTTTAGAGTGGCATTTGATCAATTCACTCCGAGTTGCCAACTATGAGACAGAAGGGTACATTCTCAAAAGTTGGGGAATAGACATAGGCTGCAACTTCAATTCAATCTTCGATTCCTGGTGAGTAACTGCGACATAATTTTTAATTTGTGTCACATTTTGTATTGTATATTGTATGATTAATCTTTGTAATAGTAGTTCTCATATGCACCTACATATTTGTCATGTGTCAATATTGATTTAAATATTTTTTTTACAGTAGTTATACATTGTATATTGTATGATTAATCTTTATAATAGTAGTTGTATATTTATTTTTTACATAGACTATACCAGTGGTCACAATCTATTGGTTGAGTAATGTCCTTGATGTATTTTCTTCCAAATAAATTTATGTCGATGGTTTTGCCTTGGTGTCCACTACCTCCTTTATGCAAACCATGAAAGGCACATATTTTAGTTAAGCTGCACCGTCAGATGAAACCAAATCAATGGATCACGAGGCTCCAAGGAGAAAATGAAGATGCAAAGATAAGGAGGAAGCCCCATTGGTCATAAAAGCTTATGTGTTAGTTGGGGTACACATAGTTGTTTTATTTTACTATGTCCATGGTATAGGTTCGCAGACTTGAATGCAATGCTAGGGTCCACTTGTATAAATTTATTAAGATCCCATAGTACTAAATGCACATGTTTTATTTATCTTGGGTTGTCAGATCAAACTACATTAATTCCTGGCGAGGCTCAAAGGAAGAAATGGAGATTATTTGAGTGGGAGACAACACCATTGGCTAGAAAAGGTGATGTGTCAATTGTCAGGCACTGTAGTAATAGATGTATAGGTCATAGCTACATTTGTATAGGTCGTAGCTACAGGCGTGTAGGTCATTTTTGCTAGGCCCTACTTGAAATGGTTTATTTATCCCGACCATGCATAATTTTATTAGGAGCACATAGTATTTAACCAAATCCACATGTTTTATTTATTTCACACTTTGGGATCAAACTATATAAATGGTTCGCATGACTCTAATGATAAAATAAAGATGGTTAGAGTGGGAGGCAATGCCATTCACTAGAAAAAAAAGTGGTGTGTTAGTTGTCGAGTCTCACAGTAATTTTATATTAAACTTTGATTGTTTGGTATATTCCAAATTGAATGCACTATTGGGCTCACTTGAAATGATTTATTTATCCCAACCATACATAATTTTATTAGGAGCTTGTAGTATTAAAACAAAGCCACATATTTTATTTATTCTACATCATGCAATCAAATTGCATCAATGGCTTGGAAGGTTCCAAGCATAAAAAAAGATGGTCAGAGCAGGGGGGCATGCCATTGCCTAGAAATAGTGATGTGGAAATTGGTGGTTCTTACAGTAATTTTATTTTAATCTAAATGATTAAATTATTAATTCAAATCCCGACATAATGATTAAAATATTAAACTATTGTTTGTCTTTCATGACCTTCCTAATATTTATATTATCTCATACAAGTGCCATATTCTTCTCTTTCACTATAACTAGTTCAATATTCTTCATTTGATTGAGTAGTGATTCATATATGCATAACTAAAATGTTTTGAATTTGAAACTTACAGAACACTACTTTGACACTTTTATAACACTGTCAAAGGAAGATGTCATCCTCAAATGTGAAAAATTAAAGACTAATAGGAGCCCCATCAAAGAGAAGGAAGGCCATCATAAAGTTATATTTTAATCAATAACAATGAGATTCTACAATGGGTGACAGTCCATCAAAAATAAATAACCAAGAAAATGCACCTGACATTGAGGAATTATATTGGAATGAGCTTGAGAATGAGAAGGTGCCAAACAAAAATCTTGAAGGAGCTAGGTGTGAGTATGATGTGGTTCAATCTAGTAGTGAAAGCAAGAGCAATAATTTTAGATAGGGAGAAAATGTCCATGCTACTAGTGGTGGTGAACCTGAGTTTGAAAGCTTGTTGAAGTCTAAGTGTAAAGCATGTTAGTGGGACATGTCAAGAAATTTTTAGCTCCAATGGATTTCTAAGTATCCATTCATAGAACATGTAGAGAATGAATATAGAGAGGGTGTGCCAAAACTATGTCAAAGTAAGATTTGCAGCTAGAAAATAAATAAAGAAAATACATTACAACTAAAATTAGACACTATTGATAAACATGCACGTAAAGTTTACAAAAAGGTAAATGTAAATGAAGAGTTGAAGTCAGTGATGCACTAGAAAATGAAAGAAAAATGCACTCATGCTCGAAATGTAGTCGAGTATGAAGAATATATGCAATCATAGGCATGACTAAGTATTATTGGAGGTTCTATATCTTCTCTATTTGGAAAGGTTATGGAATTGAGTCATTTATTCAAAATGGTACAACTCGCAATTATATCCCATATATTAAATAGAGGCCAACCATTGACAAACTTTATGGAATATAAGAATTTAATGTAATTTATTGGAGTGCTCAACTTTCCACTCTCCTACTGGTCTCTAAATAATGGTTGGCAATGGGTTTAATGTATATCTATGGTGGAGAAGTAGGATATACAAGAGAAATTGAATCAGGCAACTTTGTCATTAAGGACTATTTTATTGCTCAATAAATAATAGATTAATAAAAAGAATGCAAAAGCACATATAGAGCACACACATACATGTAGAAGCAACAACAAGACTTAATAACACATAATAGGCATTGTCATTGCAAAACTTCTATGAATGAATAACACTCATCTTTACCTAAGATTTACTTATGCACATTCTCAAAGGTAATACAAAATCGGTATTGTTAAATCAAATTTGGGGATTAATTAAGGCAAGTGCCCAAATGTGCCTTAGGTACCATCCCATCCCATGTAGTAGGTTTAATTTGTAATTATAAATTTGTTGGATCATAGAGGATATCACCATAGTTTGATGGAACACTATCACAGTTGCACACGATTCCATTGTGGTTATACAAGATACCATCAAAATAGACAAACAAAACTTTAACCATATGGAAAAGACCACACTAGATCATATATCAATTGTGCAAGATCTTGTCCAACTGATAATAGAGCTTGAGGATGGAAAGAAACAACAATTTATTAAGAATCCTGGTTCCTCTCAGTCCTAAACTTCAACAAATGTGAGAACCTTCTTCTTAACAAGACTATGACTTTTTACCCTTTTTTTCACATTTACTTTTTATAGACATTCACTACTCTTAATTCTTTTATTTTAGAATCTAAAATAGATTTTAGATATTTTATTATATTTTTAGTTTGAATTCTAAAGAAAAAACATAGTACTTAAAGTAAAGAACTCATAATAACATTTACTTTAATTTTTTTTTTTTCAAAGGGAGCACTAAATTAGATATCAATAACTCTATTATTTAAACAAATCACAATATAATAAAAAATATATTACAACATAATAAAAAAACATACATCTAAAACAAGAACAATCTTTTTAACTAAATTTAATTTACACTAACTAATAAATACAAATTATTAAAAAAATTAAGGTTTTGATATTTTAATAAATTTATACACAATAAATAGCTTTATTTTGATTTTAGAGGAAAATTGAAATTATTTATAACCAATACTTGGTTGACCTAAATTAATCATTCAAGTGCATTTTGAATTTTTTTATATAAATTATTATTAAAATAAAATTTTAATTTTTTAAAAATATAAATATTTTTAAATTTAATTATATGATTTTTAAATTTAAAAATATTTAAATTCATTAAGTTAATATGGAGTATAGATATATTATGTATTTTGTGTTTTAAAAGATTTATTGATGTAATAGAAAATTTAAACACACTTCTTTAAATCCAAACCAACACACAAACATTAGTAAAATCATTTAATTTCTCCTTGTTTTAGAATTTGATGCTATGTGCATAATTTTACGCCATTAGGGGTAAAAACGGTTAAAGAGAAAAAAATCACAAAAACTATGGAACCAAAAAAATTGGAAAAAATAAAAAAATAAAAACTAAAAGAGAAACTAAAAAAAATAAAAAATAAAAACCAAAAAACAAATTCGAAACTAGGAGAAAAAGCTGAAAAAAATCACGAAAACTCTAGAACCAAAAAAGAAATTAGAAAAATTAAAAAATAAAAACAAAAAAATAATTGCAAGAGAAAAATATAAATATACTAGTTTATTTTTATGCCCAAAAGTATTCTATAGCACTCATTTTCTATGTAAATATATCTAAAAAATAAAAACTAAAAACTAAAAAAAGAATTTGATAAAAAATAAAAAATAAAGGAAAAAAGTAGAGAAAATCACAAAAACTAAAAAGAAATTGAAAAAATAAGAAATAAAAACCAAAAAATAATAGAAATTGAAAAAATAAAAAAAAATTACAAATCAAAAAATAAATTGAAAATGGTTGAAGGAAAAAAAAAAAGGAAAAATCACAAAAACTATGAAAACTCTTTGGAGAAACTCACAAAAACTGTCTATATATATATATATATATATATATATATATATATATATATATATATATATATATATATATATATATATATGATTTATTTATACTAAGGCATGTCAAAGTATTTGAAGGCTACTATTGAATAGATAACTGTCATAAAAAATTTAAGCCCTATAGTGGCCTTGGCTTGTTTTGCTGCCTGGGCCTTTTGTAATAGGAATTTGATATTTTTTTATTAATTTTTAAAAATAGAATATAAATGATTTTTCTTGTTAAAATATTGTTTTATAAAAAAATAACTTTAAAAAAATATGTTTAAGTTATAATAAAAACCAAAAAAGAAAAAATAAAAAGGAAACTGTTGGAAGGAGAAAATCACCAAAACTATGAAAAAAAAAAGAAATTGGAAAAATTAAAAAATAAAAACAAAAAAAAATTAGAAGAGAAAATTAAAGAAAAAGATATGCCTCGGCGTATTTTAGATATATTTTTTAAAATATAAATATACTAGTTTAGATTTTTTTCAAAATAGAATATAATTTTTTTTTTGGTTAAAATATTGTTTTATAAAAAATAACTTTTAAAAAATATTTTAAGTTATAATATTTTTTTTATTAAAAATACATATTGATTTAGAATGTTTTTCAAAATGGTATTTTCTTTTTTAAAACATTATTTTATAAACAAAATCATTTTTTTAAAATATGTTTAAATAAATACTTTTTATAGAAATATATATTAATTTAGAATTTTTCAAAATAGAATATAAATGATTTTTTCTTATTGTTTTATAAAAAAATAACTTTTAAAAAATATGTTTAAGTTATAATATTTTTTTATAAAAATACATATTGATTTAGAATGTAAAATAGTTTTTTCATTTTAAAATATTATTTTATAAACAAAATCATTTTTTAAAATATGTTTAAATAAATATTTTTATAGAAATATGTATTAATTTAGAATTTTTTAAAAAATAGAATATAGCTGTTTTTTCGTGTTAAAATATTGTTTTATAAAAAATAACTTAAAAAAATATGTTTAAGTTATAATATTTTTATAAAAATACATATTGATTTAGAATGTTTTTCAAAAAGGTTTTTTTTTAAAAAAAATATTATTTTATAATCAAAATCATTTTTTTTAAATATGTTTAAATAAAAAATTTTAATAGATATATATATTAATTTAGATTTTTTTCAAAATAGAATATAAATGATTTTTCCTTGTTAAAATATTGTTTTATAAAAAAGTAATTTTAAAAAAATATGTTTAAGTTATAATATTTTTTTTATAAAAATACATATGGATTGAGAATGTTTTTCAAAATGGTTTTTTCTTGTAAAATATTATTTTATAAACAAAATCATTTTTTAAAAATATGTTTAAATAATTTTTTTTTTATAGAAATACATATAATTTGGAATATTGTTTGAAAATAGAATATAAATGATTTTTTAGTTTTAGAATGTTTTTTCCTCGTATATAAATGTGTGAGTTTGTTAAAAATGTATAAAACTTAAGTAAATGCTTTAGTTCATGAATCCTTGAATGAAGTTCTAGCTGAAAAACTGTGTGGGAGCTACTTGCTTGGTGTTGGATCTCTGAATTTATCTGGTATAGATTGAGGATATTAAGTTTTGAAAAGAGGATATTGAGTTCTTGAAAAGATAAGAGAAATGGCAGGGAATAGGAAGTTTGAAATCTCCTCTAGTAGCTCAGATGAATCAAATTTTCCTGGTCATTTTTCAAGTGCTTCCAACTTGAAAGGGTCAAGCAGCTTTCGAGAAAACCTTGAAAGTCTAATTTTACCAGCTGGAGCAAATTTTCCTGGGGATAGTACATCAGTACATGGAGAACATTTGCCTCTGTCAGAGGTTCTACTTTTGGAAGATGAGAAATATCATCATTCAGACCTGATAAGGGTGCCTAATGCTGTATTGTCAACTGTATCAGAAGATCCATCATTGGGTTCAGTGCAGGCTAAACCTCTTTCTTCTCTTGGAGTAGAAGAGTTGAAGCAAGTAAGGACTTCTGTCGCTGAGAATTCTCTCAAGGCGAGGTAATGTCCTCTCCAAAGACATATATTTACTTATTTCTGGTCGATTATAGCAAGGTTTTTCTTTTTTTCTTTAAATTTGTAGTGATTTGCATGGGTTGTATGTCACGGAATATGAAAGTGTTTAATGTATTTTTTCAGTCCTAGATTCTATACAGAATGTTAATTATGGTTTGGATGTCAATGGCATTGCTTTGCATTTTGTTCATCATGCATAATGTGAGTCTTCTATGGTGCAGAGAGCGGATAAATTTTTTGAATGAAGCCATAAGCAAATTAGATAAATATAGTAGTCCAATGTTGGAGAGAAACAAGCGGTCTGAAACAAAACTATCAGCACCTAATCCGATTTCAGTTGATCGATCTGATTTGGGTGGAAATTTGCTGAAAGTTGGGCCTCAAAATCACACAGCTTCAAATCGGGCAGATCTTGGTTCTCAAAGACCAGATGACAGGAAATCTACTGTTCCAAATAAAGGAGTTCGCACCTGCATGAAGGATATGCCGGTTTGTATCAGAAATGCCTCTCCAAAAGATTCCTTTTTTATCCTTACATTTTTTCTGTTTTGCTGCATTTTCTTTCTTCCTCACTTTTTCCTCTGCTAGTTTTACTATATCTGTTGATTGTAAGATTGTAAGAGGTTAAAAATTTGGTAAGAAGGTTGAGAAATTTCAGTAAACAACTGTTTTGATTGACTTGGTTTTCTGTAGATGTTGATATTCTTTTCTGGAAGTTTCTAGTGTTTCTGACAGACATTGCTACATGGAATTTGCAATTTATAAGAGAAAGATGGGTGTTATTACTTGAGATAAAAAATATAGGGTTTAGAACTTGCTTCCTTTTTGAAAAAGTAAAGGTGATTTATGGTAGAGTGCTTACTAGTTTGCTATATTTGAATCTCACATTAACTCAAGGAACTTGTTATAGTTCAGGATTGTTCTTAATAGTGTTTTGAACTGGTCCATGCTTCCACTGATGGAAACTCAATAGTAAAGTCAATATGCAAATTCTTATGTATTGCTCAATGCTTGATGAATGGTTTCAGGTCGAATGGCGTCCCAACAATTTGTCTAGACTATCTGTATTGATAGATAGGCTGGAAAGAGATAGATTGAAGTTTCGAAACACTGCAAGTCAGTCAGAAGACAAGGATCGAACCTTACCAACAGGAAGTGAAAGCTGGGAAAAGACAAAAATGGAAGGAAGACGTTCTGGAATGAAGTCAGATGTTTCTATCAATGCAGTAACAAAGAGATTGTTGGATGGAGATAAAGATTACAAATAGGTTATATAGCAAAGGCCCAGCACTAAGAGCTGCTCAAGGCCAAGCAAAGGCCATGGTTTCAAGTAGGACTTGTGATCGACACATTTTGATTCTATTATTTAGGATGCTTGTTTATTCTAATATTTGGCAAAGATGATAAAACTTTTAAATTTTGAGTATTGAGTTTTTGGGAAAGATAATAAAAACTTTTTTTTCTTGAGCTTAGAAGTTTGAAGCTCTTAGTTGAACAGTTCGTGAAGTACAATTTTTTTTACTAGTTTAAGTCAGTACATTAGAAGCTCTTAGATAATTCATTTTAATGGTTTTTATCACTCTTAAGTTAATAATTTTTTGAAGATTATAAAAATATTAACTTATTTTCATTTTGAATTCTTTGTGTGCTACAAATCTTTGGTCATACATGGATGATAATTTGCATCTTTATTATGGATGTCACTGCCCTGTAACATTACAAGAGTTTATGGATTACTTTATATAAAATGTAAAACATTTCAGAAAAACTTTATATTTTGGAAATTAAGAAACAACAAATATAAATATTTTAGAAAATATTTATTTCATTGAGAAAAGAATGGAGACAATTATATTGTGGGATAAAAAGTATAGATATACAATTCCTCGAAAATGGTAAGGGAATGACACATGATACTGCTTAAAAACATGGAAATATTAGTGAAATTATACGCTAGGGCAGTTTTTGGGGAATTCAAAAGATGAAGTATATCTTGATGAAGTGGAAAATAGGCTTTTAGATAAGTGAGGAAGTCACTAGTGCATCAACTCCTGACTATGCTCTTGCTGAAATTATATTGCATGGTTTGGTTGCTCACAAGTCATTTCATTTTTCACTATTGACACTTTTTGTTCATGTCCTGGATAGAGGGAAACCAAGTTAATCATGTTTGAAGTATACATGGAAATGAGTTTTTGGAACAATGCAATGCTTTTAACAGTTTGATTAGAATAAACATGCAAGGCTTATCATTTATACCTACTTTGGTCACACAGGTGAAAACAAGTGGTTTTATATTGCTTCCAATCCAATAATCAAATTTGGTTGTTATCTAATTTGTTTTGGTTTCTATATAACTTACATCAAATACTTTAATTCTCTTCTTAAACACTTATGTGAAGTTCTTTGGAAGATGTATTCCATAATGCTTTCAATTTTTTCTGTGAGAACCTTGCAAGATTTGCAACAATTCAAACGTACAGGAACCTTTACTTTGTAGAGGAGTTTTTACCACTCTCATTCTTAAGATTATGTAACTATCATGCATCTGCCCTTTTGCTTTTAAAAAAAAAAAAACTATCATGCATCTGATATTGATTCAAAGATGATTTGTATTAAATTAAAATTCACATTGAGGTTACATTTCAAATGATTGTTGATTGTTGGGAAGCTAGATACATATGTTCTGCATAATGCTAAATTTTATTGGAATAAAAGATATAGGAATTTTCAGTCTTTGTTAATAACTTAAGACAATTAGACATTGAATTCCACATAGAAGACTCCTTATATCATCATAAATCCTAAAATAGTATCCATATTGACTTTTACTTGGTAATCTCATCCATTAACATTTGTTGATGACTCAAAATGAAACAAAAATAAGAACATATTATGATATTAGTAATAGTTCAAAGTTCATTAGTAATAGTTCAAATTTCAAACCTTTCAAAATGGAAAAAAAAAAAGAAATTACAGTGGCATCTTACTGATCAGTTCATTTGAATGTTTTTAACTATTAATATGGATATTATCATTATGCTTTATATGCCAACTCAAATGTGTGCTTTTACAGCCCAAGCTAAAGTATAGAAAACAATTGATTTATGGTCATATGTTTGTACCATGTTTGAAATTATTAATGAAGGTTTAAACAGAGAAAAAGATCACATTAACCTTAAAAGGAATTCTCCTCAGCAATAAATTGTTGTACAACACAAATTTCATCCAGCAGCAGCAGAGAGGTTCTCATAGGCAAACTTATGCCTGGAGTTACTCTGTTAAAACAATTTATGAGTTCTCAAATTTCATCATTTTTGTCACTTGAAAATCAATTGAGTTTCTTGTTCTAAAATGGGATTTAATGTGATTCTGGATCTGCAGCGACAAGTGTCTTATCATGATGAATACAAATCCAATGACACCCGCCGATTAATTCTATCTGGGCATGGGGCGGCTGCCTCCAGTTACACTTTGGCGACTCTTAAATATCATCTATTTTAATAATCAAAGGTTAATTTTAACCAATAAAAATAGGATAAATATTTACCACTTTTTATTGTGAATGAGATATAAAAATGTTACTGACTGTTGGCCATTAAAATGGATGATATTTAAGTAGAGGGGATGGTGGTGATCTAGAAGCCATCAACTATTTTTAAGCTGCAGCCTTAACTGTCCCTACAACCCCTCAATAAGGGCATGTCCTCATGTGCTGATAAGCTTATGTTGGCTAGCAACCATTGTTCAATTTTTTTACAATTTATTTGTGGAGGTAGTGACCCCATAAATATTTTATTTTTATTTTTTTGTTTATTTTAAACAGTTATTTTAAATTGTAGTTTTTTACTATATTAAGGAAAACAAAAAGAAATTATCAATAAAAAATTATTAATATATAAAATTTAGGGGATAAGATTTAGAAAAAACATGAAAAAAAAAGAGAGAAAAAAATATATCCCGCCACATGGCATATTATAATTTCAGCCTATTTTTTCTTCAAAGCTTATTTTCAATCTCTAAATTATCCTTTAAGGAAGCGGTCTCATGTAGGGAGCTTCTTAAATTATCTCAGCGGTGTTGCTGAAAATTTTTAATGCTAATTGATTTAGCATAGATTTTTTAGGATCTACAAAAAGAAGATTAAAAATCATCAAATAAAAAAAATTCTCTCTAAAATGGAGTCTAAGGAAGCGGTCCCATGGGAGGGGGCTTCCTAAATTATCTAAGGGAGCTGCTGAGATTTTTTAGGAGCATTTTACAGCACGTGGTCCCATGAATTTTGTAGTTGTGGTTAAAATTTTAAGCTCTGAATTTTATGGAATCTGGTGGTCTTATGAAGTTTTTTTAACAATAGTTTATGCTAAATAATTTAGTAGAGATTTTTTAGGAAGGTGGAAAATTTTCTTCCACATTTTCCCCTAAATTAAGTGGCGGGAATGAAAAAACTGGTAGTTAACTCCGTAAATTCGTGGGTGAAAGTTTCAGCCCCACCCCATTTGCATTTGCTCAAAAATAACTTTCTAAACAATAGCTGCTCCTATTTTGGAGGAAAAGATTCTGATTGCTTAGCAAACTTTTTAAAGTTCAATGGGACCTTTTGCTCCACAAAAAGAGATCCTCTAGTAGTTCCATGGGACTGCTTCCTAAAAACTGGTAGAAAAATTTCTAAGTTGGTGGAGGAAAGTTTCAATCCTAAGCATACTATAAAATTTGCATGGGGCCACCAATCAAATTTAAGGAGTAAATCCAAATTTAAGCAATAAATCCATTTAAACAGTGACATGGGATAATAAGATACAAAAAGAGAGTCATTGTGCCTTTAGGGTGATACAAAGGAAATCCTTGTTTGCAAAAGAAACGTATCCTAGATATTAGGGCCATGTTACCTCATTTATCACCCCTTGTAGAATATTATAGTCTTTCCAAAAGTTGATTGAAGGCATTTGAAGGAAATTAGATGTTCCTTTCACTTTAGAAGTAGATAAAGATTGATTTAGGGTGGTGAAGGGTATTCCTTTCAGATCCTCTCAAAAATTTTAATCAAATTGTAGATACCTAAAAATGACCTTTGCATATTCTATTGTACTAATTTTCCAACTCAAAGTTATAAATTAATAATATATTAATGCCAAGTGATAACAAGTCAAAGTGTCATTTAATTAATGACAGTTGTATTATGAAGACTTTAACTCAAAATGTGGGTGTGTCAGATCTTCATCCCATAATAGAACTCAAGTCATTGGTCATCATATATTGGATGATGGATAATATTTATAAAAAATCTCTATATTTATATTAAGAATTATTATTTAATTCAAGTTAGCATGACTTACCTCCCATAGAATTTAATCACTAAGATAGCTAAAGGTTAATATATTAATCTGCATGGAACTCACAAGTCATAACAAATGTCATTCAATTATTAACACTTGTCTCTTAAATATAGGTCTATTCAAGAACTTTTAACTCTAAATGTGGGCCTGTCAAAACTTTAGCCCAGAATACAACTTAAGTTGTTGATCATCATATATCACACAATGTAGAATATTTATTATTATTATTTTTATTTCTATACTTGCACAAATGTTTCCATTAATAAATTCTCTATTTGACGTTATTAAAATATTTTATTTCATTTCACTACAATAATTTTTCTCAAGGTATTATAATATTAATGGTAATGCTTATTTCATAACTTTTATCGCCAAATGTGGGTGTGTCAAAATTTCTTTGTGGAATACAACTTAAGCCATTGATCAACATTCATATGTAGAATTTTTTAAACAATCCAATGTTTATCAAGCTAAAATTGGCCAAATGATTTAATCATTATCATTTAGTGTCAAAATATTTTCACTAGCCACATTATGCTTTTTTTGAACTGTTAGGTAATTTGCTTGATAATTTATTTTATTTTTGAATTCAATCAATATTTTTCTAACTATTTACTATCTTATTTTGTTCAAATACATCTATAATTCACCAACAAAACTAATATTGTTGGAAAATATGAACAAATTCACCACATAAATTATTATTTTTCCCCAAAATAAGCATACATTTGCCTCAAAAGTTATCACTACTGCTATTGTGGTAGAAGAAATGAAAAAAACCATCTTTGGATTAAAAAGGACAAATATCCTAGGACTAATGGGCGCAATGTAGAGTTCTTTCAATTCTTTTAGGTTATTTTAAAGAAATAATTGGTGATAAATCACCTTTTTAGATTTGGTGTCAAAAAAGCTAATGTTGAATCTTGTAAAGATTATTGCCCCCATTGCGTTATGTTCTATGATGAATAAGATAATCTCCAAACTAATTGTAGAAAGATTAAAATATCTTTTGTTGAAACTAGTAGGGAAAGAACACGGAGGGTTTGTAGGAGGAAGTAGATTCAAAGATGGGGTCTTGATTTCACATGAAGTAATGCATTCATTATATAAAAGCAAGTAAAAGAGTATGGTGATAAAATTGGATATGGTGAAGGGATATGATAGACTCTCTTAGAGTTTTCTAAAAATTTAATTATTAATAAGAGCAAGGTTTTTAATGTTGGTAAATGGAAGTCCCATAGGCACCTGAAAATGATCATGTATTCATCTTCATTTTTGACACATTCCTAAAATCACTTTGTATGGTAACATGTATTCTAAATTAATTAAATAATTTTATTATTTAATTAATTTATCACATTTTCATTAATCTATTTTCTCATTAAATAAATAAATTTTATTTATTTATGTAATTTACCATTTCCTCTTAAATAAATTAATAAAGTCCATTTATTTAATTAATTTATCACTCAGTTTCCTCTCCATAAATTAATTCAATAATCCCATTACTTAATTAATTTACCCACTCACATCTTTATCTTCAACCACTCACCACAACTATTAAATAATTGATCTAAAATTAAATTCACTTTTCATCTCCACCATTCATTATCATACCACATCTTTTAATGTCAACCATTCACATAGAAGAATGCTCTAGAAGATCTTTCTCCAAGACCTATAACCCTCTCATCTAATCTTAGCCATCCATTTTATCTTTTAATCCTAGCCCTTCATCCATCATATTTGACTTCTATAAATTAAGCATCTCACATCATTATCACAACACATCTTTCATATGCAAGTACATGCAATCGAATTCCATATATTTATCATTATCATTTCCCTTCATTATATCCAATGCCATACCTAGGTTATGTTGGTTTTGTGAGGAGTCCACAATGTATAATATATACATAGAACAAACCTAGTAGAACTAGGGTGCACTCTACTCCATTCTATCAAGTGTGAGGGTGTGATTAGAGGTGAAGATATTGAGTTATATTGCATTTATCTTCATTATTAAACTTTGATCATATTTTTGTATACATTTTTAGCATGCCTGATGGGACCCATGTCCCTTTAATCATTTTTTTTGGAAGAAATTCTATCATTTTTTGTTGCAGGTTGCAGATCCATGCCCCTGATTGTTATAGTGAACCTATGCTTCCATTTGACATGCCTGCACTTGTAGGTGGTGTGCCTGTGTGCTCTGTCACCACACCTACATGATTTGTCTTAGTGCATGCTTCTTGTTTTTGACCTAGTTTTGTTTGTTAATATTTAACAACTATTTTATTTAGATTTTCTATTAGATTTCATCTTATCTGTGTTGCTAACCCTTAGATTTGACTTGTTGATCAACTAATATTTGGTTTTGTAGGGTTTTATCATATTTTTATTGCAAGTTTTGGTCATCTTATCTAGATCTGCACCTACACCTGCAAAAGTATGCCTTTGCTATGTGTCATTTTGTGCAACTAGGCTTTATCATCTCTGCCAGCCTGAGATTTGTGGATTTGCCTCTATCAATCATTTTCTATTTTCTGTCAGACCTGACTGTCTATTTTTGGTAGGTTTCAATACATAGTTCTGGTTTAGCACATGTGTTTCACAAACCCATGCCTACAATCTATATCTTTGTGCCTTTGTTATGTAGGTCTGTACCTGTATCAATGCAGATTTGCGCTAGTGCCAGATCTGTGAGTGCATATGCCTTATGTTGGCATGCCTATGCTGGAAAGGTAAATCAAGTATAACAGTTTAGTTTTCTGATTTCATTTTATCTTTGATTCCACGCTTTTGACTTGTTATGGAGTAAAAAGTGTCCACTAGTCTTTTTACCTCCTTGTTTATCTCCTAGGTCCCCGTGGTTACATTATTCATTCTAAATTTTCATCCTGATGTAAAATTCCTGACACCAATGTAAAATTGGAATAAGGGCCCCCTCTCTTATCTTATCCCGAACCCAAAAGGAGCTCAAAGACTTGGGCACCACCGCCCAAGTCCCTCCTGATTAGTTAGGGCAAAATTAAGTTTATGTCAGCCCGGGACCTTTTGAAAGGTTTCTCCTTGTTGGCTCTTTTGGTTTAATTTCACGATTGTGAGGGCAAAAGCATATATAAGTGTGTTTTTGGATTCATTTGTAAGTAGGTTGAAAAGAGCTAACTTAAGATATCAAAGGAAAGCAAGCAAGAGCATTCATTGTGATTCTAGAGTAGATTTGTGTGTTGTGTGTTTATTGTAGGCATGGAGCTATCATCTATCCACCTTAGGGTTTGAAGGATCTTCATTATTCTAAGGGATCATCACATAGGTGATACCATTTTTGTTTATCATCATTTGATTTATCATTATTATCATTTTTTTCTACCTCTACCCCCACAAGAGAACGCACTCTCTATCAATCAACGATTTTGGGAAGCTTGAATGCTATCCCGAGATTTCATTGAAGCAAGTCCCTAAACACCATAACCCCCAAACCTCTTTTTTCTTCTTGTGTGTAGGTTACAGAAGCGAGATCTGGAGAATGTGAAGATACAAGAAGACTGAGTGAAGATCAGGGTTTCAAGACAACAATTATAGAATATTCCTCCATCCAAGACTTGGACAGTGGCACCCTAGTCTTTCTGCCCTTTATGGCATCAAGGTAGTATCTGCAAAATCTTTCCAGTTTAGACTTTGGGAAGAATCTTCCATTCAAGACTTGGGTGGTCTTGAATTAGTCCTCTAACACCTCTTCTTTTGGGAGATAGGTTCTATCATCTTCCTGATCATCCCTATGCAATTGGTTTTTGGATTGTTATCATACTTTCTCTATTATAAGATGATCATTGTAGAACTAGGGTTTCATGCATTGTTAACCTAGGGTTTGATAGAAAGGTTGAATTAAATCTGATTCTTCTATAACAGACCTAAGTACAAGATCTATGACTAAGTCAACCTTCATTTGGTAGTGATTTGGCTTGGTATTGCCCTTGAATGTTTTATGGAAAAGGGTTTGATCTAATGTGTGTTCTAGTTGTCATCATTCTCCTTTTTCATACTAAACATTTTAGTGAACCCGTAGCTTCAAGCATTTACATCTTGTTGATTGTTTAAATCAAATCTTTCATTGATTCATTGCATATTTATCAATATTCATTTGAAAATCCTGCATAAACTTGAAAAAAGTGCATATTTGGGCATTCAAAAAGCTTGTATTTTAGAAAAAATTGCATTAGTGTTTCAAATATTCTCTTGCATGATCATATTAGTTGCATTACATATTCATCAAATCCGATTTGACATAGTAATCTTGCATCATTTCATATCCTTGATTTGAAAATTAATACATTTACAATTACACATTGTGTATTTCAACATAAAAATATAACATCTCTTTCAAATTTTGCAAGAAATCTTAAAGAGGTCTATATTTTCCTTTGTGTGTAGCACTTTAACATTGGGATCACTTGGTTTGTAGTGACACTAGCATGTTTTTGATCTTTGCAAAAAGCTTCAAAAATGCGGTTTCCTCAAACTAGTGCCTTGGTGTACAAAAGTCTCACATACATGGCATCCAATCATAACAAGGGTGGTGTGGCTCCTCCCCAATCTAACAAGAAAAGGAAGGATCTTGAACCCATCATATCCTTCACACCACATGAGGTCACTATTAGATACATTGATGGTCCTCTTTACATAACAACAAGAATAAGTGGAAATCCTATAAGAGTGCTTATTGATCCTAATTGCATGACAAATGTTATCACATAAGAGTTTTTATACATGAATGATCTAGCAAAAGATACTTATAATCCAACAGATATAATGATAAAAGCACATAATGGTTATTTTCTTTCAACAATTGAAAAGATAACACTTTTAATTAAGGTGGTTGAAAAAGCCCTGGAAGCATCATTTGTTATCATTCCCACTTTGGATCTCTTTCGTGTGAAGTTAGGACATCCTTGGCTAAAATCCATGAAAGTGACATTCCTTCTACTATTCACAAGTGCTTAAATTTCCCTTATAAAAGTTGAGTGCATGTTATTCATCACAGTGGATGGAAACCATTAGCCACTCGTGAAAATTTCAATTTAGATTTTTTGCCACAAACTACCAAAGAAAATCAACCATGACAAGATCAATTCTTCTTATCATATCAAAAATATAAAGCAAAGAAAATAGTTGAACTATCATATGCAAAGAACACTTCCAGACCCTCTCGCTCCTCTGAGGCTACAATTCCTCCTATCCAACAAATAAAGAGTCAAAAGCAGCCCAAGTTGAAGGATTCACCTCGACCAAAAGGAAAAGGAATTTTTTTTTTATGTTCCTCCTTTGCCATCCTTACAAAGATTGAGAGAAAACCTTCAATAGTGAAGCTATTCATCACAAAAATCATAGAATTATTTTTATACCGGCTTCTTCTTCTGAAATAACCAAGAATATAGAAAATCATGAACCTTTGATGGTGGATAAAGAATCTCCCTTGGGAAACATAAATAACAAGACTAGAAGAAACATAAATGCAAGGGAAAGAAGAAGAAAATTTCAAGCCTTAGCTTGAAAGATGTCTCTGTAGAAAGAGAACATCTCTCTGATAGAAATGGAATCAAAAGAAGAGCTAAAGGAAGAAGTTTCAAGTTGGGATATAGTGCCCTACGTACCACCTATTGAAGATCAAGATTGGGAAGAAGATGATTTGATTAAGGACAATTGCTAGTAGGTAAGTATTTCTCACCCATTCATCTAACTTTGATGTAGCACCTCTTTGAGTTTCTCTCACAAGTGGCCTCCTCTTAAGTGTTGTGTTGTGTTCCCCTATGTAGTGTTAAATGTTTGTTTAGGTCTCCTTGGATGACCCTTGATACTCTTGTAAGGTCAAGGGTACAAGGAGACCACCTCCGTTGTGACATTTATTATATTTATTTCTCTATTCTTCTATACTTCTCTTGTTGCAATTGTTGTGTATGCTGCCTTGGGGGTATGATGTTGTGGAGGTTGTCTTGGGGGCATCTTCCCACATTGTGACCCTAAGTCACTTTTGTCTCCTCTCTCATTTTTAATGACTTCATTCTTTTGTTGTACTTGTGGCTCTACTACTCGATGGATGACAACAAATATACACTTCTAATAAGGACTGTGTATCCTAAAACAAGAAAACAAAAATGGACCTAGTCCATTTATGAAGATGGGGTAATTTGTTACTAACATTTGACTAGTATAATCACTTTGTGTTGTGATGTGATCATGTATCATATTGTGAAATTGTTGTAACAAGTATTTGCAATATTCTAAATCTGCTTCTATACACTTTGAATTTATTTTGTCTCACCTTGTAGCTACACTCAATTCTGAGATACCTAAAGTATAACCTTATGGCTATACTTGGTTCTGAACCATTAAGTATAGCCTTGGTTTGGTTGAGTGGCATGTTTCTGTATCAATTTCATGGAATTATTTGGTTGTTATTTTAGAATAGATCTTCTATCCAAAGCTTATTATTGATCAATGGTTGTTATAAAATGATATGGATGTGTTTCTATTGTGATTGTTGGGAATAATTTGGTGATTGTAATCACATGTCAGTTTGTGGCATGGACTTTACAAAATCTCTTGTTCCCTCACATGTTTTCAACCTTGCCTTAAACGTGATTGCTATTGGCAAGCGAGAGCAACCACTTTAAGGTGGTGGCATATATTGTGGTAAATGCTTGGATATCTTAGATATTGTGATAAATTGAGTTTGTGTATACTTCCTTTTCACCGTAAGCTATCTCCATGATGTAGGTGGGGTCGTATACTTTCTCCACATACTTCCTTTTCATCTAGTAAGGCATCTCTAAAACATAGGTGGGGTTTCATGCTTTTAAAATCCCTTCTATGGAAGGTGGGGTTGTGTCTTACCTTGAGTCGTTGCACAACCTTTTTTAAAGCCCTTCTGTGGAAGGCGAGATGATGTATTCCCTTGAGTAGGTTGCACATCCTTTTAGAAAAGTCCTCTCGCGAGAGGCAGGGTTGGACCTTGAGTTATTCACCCTTAAGCGTGTTTTTGGGGTTGTGGTAGTGTATCTCAACCACCAGGTATGTTTGGCATGTTTTAGATGATAGAGCGTAGTGATGAGCTCCTCCATGTCAGTTGTGTTTGCATTGTATAAGACATATAGTGGGTTGACAACACACTCTATGACCATCATGTATTCCGTGTGTTTTCCATATGTCTTGCATGTTTTGTGGAGGCGCATAGTGATGAGCTCCCCCCACGCCATGTGTCTTGCATGTTTTGTGGAAGCACATAGTGATGAGCTCCCCCACACTGTGTGTTTTGTGTGCTTTGATGGTGGTGCATAGCGATGAGCTCCCCCATCACCCGTTAGTAAGTATAATTGTTTAATCATGTCTTCTCTCCGTGTATACCTTGTGTATTACATGACTACATTCATGTCTTCTCCGTGTATTGTGTGCTTCTTTACTATCTTCTCTATGTTTTGGGTGATTTCCAAGTGTTTTCTTATGTTTTCCTAAGCTTGGGGGCTAGAGGTGGTCTTCCAAACTTAGGGTGTGTCTTCACTCTAGTGCCTGATGTGCTTGATGTGTTTTTGATCGTACTTTAATGCATGTATTGATCATAAGATCATACACACATTAAAGTGGGGGCTAATGTTATGGAGTAAAAAGTGTCCTTTTATCTTTTTACCTCCTTGTTTAGCTCCTAGGTCCCCATGGTTACATTACTCATTCTACATGTTATTCCCAATGCAAAATTGTCTGACACCAATGTGAAATTGGAATAAGGGCCCCTTCACTTATCTTATTCTGAACCCAAAAGGAGCTCAAAGACTTGGGCACCACCGTCCAAGTCCCTCTTGATTGGTTGGGGCAAAATTAAGTTTATGTGGACCTGACACCTTTTGAAAGGTTTCTCCTTGTCGACTCTTTTGGTTTAATTTCATGATTGTGAGTGGGAAAGCATATATAAGTGTGTTTTTGGATTCATTTGTAACTAGGCTGAAAAGATCTAACTTGAGATATCAAAGGAAAGCAAGCAAGAGCATTCATTGTGATTCTAGAACAGATTTGTGTGTTTTGAGTTTGTTGCAGGCATGGAGATGTCATCTATCCACCTTAGGGTTTGAAGGATCTTCATTATTATAAGGGATCATCACATAGGTGATATCATTGTTGTTTATCATCATTTGATTCATCATTATTATGATTTGTTTCTAGCCTTTGCCCCCATGAGGGAACACACTCTCTATCAATCAACAGTGTTGGGAAGCTTGAATGTTATCTTGGGATTTGACTTAGGAAAGTCCCTAAACACCATAACCCCCAAACCCCTTCTTTTATTCTTGTGTGTAGGTTATAGGAGTGAGATCTGAAGAATGTGAAGATACAGGAAGACTGCATAAAGATTAGGGTTTTGAGATCTAAAACTAGTTATAGAATATTCCTCCATCCAAGACTTGGGTAGTGGCACCCTAGTCTTTCTACCCTTTTTGACTTCAGATCCAGCATCAGCATAGCATCTGCAACATCTTTCTAGTTCAGACTTCGGGTAGAATCTTCCATTCAAGACTTGGGCGGTCCTAAATTAGTCTGACACCTCTGCTTTTGGGAGACAGGTTCTATCATCTTCATGATCATCCCTATGTAATTAGTTTCTGGATTGCTATCATACTTTCTCTATTAGAAGTTGTTCATTGTAGAACTAGGGTTTCATGCATTGTTAACCTAGGGTTTGATAGAAAGGATGAATTAAATCTGATTCCTCTATAACAAACCTGAGTACAAGATCTGTAGCTGAGTCCACCTTCATTTGGTAGTGATTTGGCTCGGTCTTGTCCTTGAATGTTATATGGAAAAGGGTTTAATCTAGTGTGTGTTCTAGTTGTCATCATTCTCCTTTTCATATTAAACATGATTGTTTATCATTTTTCTGTTAACATTTTGGCTGGATCTTGAAACTAACACATTTGTGCAGTTTGTTCATGCTTGTCAAAGATAAAATTTGAAACTACTAATCTATTTTCTTGCAACACCGCTTGTCAAAGACTTTGGTTTTTCCACTAAATTAGGCACTAAATTAGATTAGTGGTTTAATGAACATTTGTTTTCCATGTATTTGAAGCTGTGTTGGTGTATGCTCTCCGCTTGCACTTTGTGTGATCTTGGAGATCAAAAACCACACATTTCTTCTCTTTTTTATCCTAAGATTTTCTTGTTTATGTGTATGCTCTCTTCTCACGCTTCATGTGACCTTGGAGATCAAAACACCAAGTATAATATTTCCCTTAGGAGGCCTACCTTTAGAGACACACCCACTCTAAAGGGGCGACCTCAACCACATGTTCTAGTGGGATATATGAAAGGAGGGAGAATGAAAGTTGTACCTCAATCTAGTCACATAGTCATTGGGATAACCTTGGGGCCCTGGGTGATTCTAGACACAAGGTGAAGTGTTTTCTTAATCTCTTATGCCACATCCCTTCAATGGACTAGGCTTCATAGATTTGGGCCTCATTGTACCTTGTGTATTTGGAGGACTCCCCTAGGAGCTTGTATAGCCTAGTTAAGACCATTGGTCATTTTCTAGTGTGGTGGAAGTGATAGAATCTAACCTGAAGTTACTCACCATGTTCCTCATAGTTTTGGATGTAGAATTCTTCCTTGGGTAAGGTGTAAAACCCTCCAAAGGAAAAGGGGTACTTGGTGCAATATATTTATCCCTAGCTACTCCCCCTAAAAGGTGTTCCTAGTAGGTAAGAGCATTGAGAGGAATTGAGTGTGGGCCCACATTATGAAAACACTCCCACTTGAATAATTATAGGCTTGTTAATGTGTTTGGCGTGTTTTCATTGTGTAATACTAGTATAAGGCATTTTTAGTCATGAAGCAATTCACACCAATTACCTTGATAAGTCACAAGTCAGCCATTATGTTTTTGTGTTTGCAAATCTCTTGCCAAAATCCAAAAACTTGTCACAAAACACCAAAATAGAATAGTTCCATGCCTATGATTGTATTTCAGTGCCTCTTCTCTGTGTCATCATGCCTATGTTTCCATTCATCGTGCCTGTGCCTTCTGTTGGCATGTCGGTGGCTGTAACTCAGTGTCTGTGTTGGAACTCATTCCTAGTCTTTAAAATCTAAAGTTTTGGCTTGTAGATCTGACTATAGGGTTAAACAATGACCTAAAACAAACCTATTTTTCACCCTAGCTAGTCCATATTACCATCCTACCATCCAATATTTCCTTTTCCATCCATAATCATCCACCATTGCCTTGTCCATTACCTTTATCTTGGACTTGTGAGTTTCCATCTATCTTTTGGTCAATCATCTCACCTTTTGGACCTAAATTTTGTCAACCCAACCAATCATCCACTTTTTCATATATCTCCAAAATCATTTGTCAGCCAAGTTCATTTGATCATTTATCCATCTTGTCAACTAATTCACCTATCCTCTAAATTCATCCATCCACCAAATCTATTTTCTTATCCACTCATTTGTCAACCAAGTCATCTATCAATCAATCAATCAATCCATTGATCTATTAATCAAACCATCATATCAAATCTAAAATTTGTAAAATCTAAGCCTAGATCTTTTTATCATTTTATCTTTGAGGTCTATTGACTTAGGAGCCTTAACTACTCTTAAGTTAGTGGGTCTTTGTCATGTCCCTATATTAGTAATTTATAATTGAATCCATTATGTATTATTCATTCAAATTAAAGCTATGAATAATATTATAAAGGGAATATATTTAATATATTTAAATAATATTTATTTAAAACAATTAATAAGATATATTATTATTATATTTATAAATAACACATAAATAAAATAATATAAATCATATATCATTTATTATAATGATATAATATAAATACAAATAATATAAATAAATAATATATTATAAATATATCTAATAATATAAATACAAATATTATTATTATGATCTTATATTGTAATATAAATATAAATAATATAATATAAATCATATATCATTTATTATAATGATATAATGTAAATAAATATCTTTTAACCTATCCTCTTATGGTAAGGGAGTTACGTATGGTTAGAACTAGTTTTACCACAAAAGGGAATTAATATAAAGTAATAAAAATTATAAGAGGGTAAGTATGTCTTTTACCACCAAGCATAATAAGAGACGTGCCTCTTCGAACATATCTCTTGAAAGGGAAATAAATAAAGGTTGTGAGATAGAAGGAAAACATCATCGGAAGAAAATATAAAAAGAGTATCCCATAAATACATATATTTGGATTTGCATTATATATATATATATATATTTCTGAGTCATAAGTAGGAGAGATATCATAAATTAAACATTATTAAAAATTATATTCATGATAACACTATAATAATAATTATAACAAATACTATAATATATAAATATTAAAGAATAGGCATGAGGCCAACTCAAGAAGAGTAAGGGACATTACAAATATATCTCATGTTGTGTCATATATTATTGTATAACACCATTTATAATAATGAAGGCAAATTGTATGTTTTGGAAATGTGTGTGGAAATTGCATGTATTGTGTTTGTGATTTAACCAGGAAGGGAGAATGCATAAACCTTAGTAGATTGCCTATAAACCCCATCTAAGGTTCCGTCCCCATAGGCCCGAGACAAGGGTTTGGGCATTATGCCCCCATAGGCCTGAGTCAAGGGTTTGGACCATGGAGGGATGGGGGTCCCACATTGGAACATGCCCCCATAGGCCCGAGACGAGGGATTGGGCAAAAGGACCAACCCCCATAGGCCCGAGTCAAGGGATTGGGCAATAGGACTGTGGTAGGCCTTTAGGCTACTAAGGGCTTATGTCTTCCTCTCCCCTGGCATGATGAATGTTTTCTTTTACCTATGTGTTTCAAAATGCAAGTGTGTTTATGTTGGATTGATGAATACTAGATATTAAAACTAACATGTAGTAATACGGACTTGAATATACATGATGTTGTAGGTACTAATTCAAAAGAATGTGTGATCTATTTAACCCATGGTTACCCCATTAAAAGAGAAGAAACCCTAAACCTAATTCACAAGCGAATTCTAGGGCAAGTTGGGTAAGGGACATTACATTTTTATCATATCTTGTTTTTTTCTTGGTATTTTGTCTACCCCAAGTGGGAAATTTATCCTTAGTCCTCTTCTTTCTTAGGCATTTGTCAACCCTAAGTAGTGAAAGAAATCTCATCTTTATCCATAACAAAAGGTCTAGGTGAATCTTGAGCTATTTTGGTTTTATACATATCATATCCTTGTCATATCATATCTTTGTCATCATCCTCCTAATTTTATCATATCCTCATCATCCTCCTATTCTCATCATATCCTTAGCATCATCATATCCTTGTCATTATAATCTTGTTTCCCTCATATCCTAGTCATCAACATTTTGGTCATCCTTATATCCTTGTCGTACCTCACCCATATAATCCCCACATCACCATACCCTTGTCATCCTTTAGGTCCAAAATATTCTCATTTAAGGCCTTATTTCATAACCAATCCCCAAGTCCAGAGTCAACCTACCACTATCTATTCATTTCTATCATCATTTCATATCAAGGTCATCTTATTTATGCCTATCACAAGGTTACAAGCTAAGAGAATCATAGAATCCCATCAAGAGCCTCATCAAGAGTCTCATCAACAACCTCATCAAGAGTTTCAACAACAATCCCACCAAGAGTCTACTTCCCAAGGTAGAGGAAATATCTTGTCATCCAACATTGTGCCCAGATTTCATCCTATGTTTGGAATGCCCACTTACATGTTCATATTCGATGCTTATAAATACATTCTCCAACCATCATTAAATCCCCTATATACACAAGAGCATGATAATACTATACAAGAGCCTCAAATTCCAAGCACCCCTACCCATGAGTCCCTTGATTATGAGTCTAGATTTCAAGACTTAATGGAAGACCCCAATAATCAAGCTCTAATGGACCATATTATCTCCAAAATTGCCCAAAGTTACTTCCAAAAGTTACTACACCAAGGAGTGAAGGTACCTCTCAATTTTGATGTGTCCACTTTGATACATCAAGGTTACCCTCATCAAGTTGATAATCCATTTGGAGGTTCCTCCCAACCACATGTTGATGAGACATTAAATCCCATGTCAAATCTTTACATCAACACATCCATGAATCAACCTACTTCTTCTATAGGTGTGTCACAACCTATCCCTAGCATGCCAATGTTGATCCCTCAAGTTATAACTATCATCATTCCCCCATCATCAAATATCCCATCATCATTATCCATCCCTACATCATCTATCCCTATCACCTCATACATCCCTCATATTAGCACATCCATAATTCCACCTATTTCTTCTATAGGTATGTTACAACCCATTCCTAGAATTTCCACCATCTTTCAACCTTCTAGTGGTATAACCATTCCATCACTCACTACTCAAGCATCAAACACCATCTACATAACATCATCTATACCCCTCATAAACACTCAAGATAATGTGTCCATGCCCCAAATCTCATAAGTCCAAACTCAATCCTCATCATCACATGTTCAAAATCTCACTTCATATGTGCTTCAACAAATCATCCTCCAACAACAAAAACAAGCCCTTTTACAACAAATCATATCCGTCCAACAATTCTAAACACAACAACACCAACCACAATCCTCATCCAACATATCCACCATGTCACCTAATGAGTCGCCAGTCATGCAACAACTTATGAAACAAATGCTAGACAATATGCAAAAAGGAAACCAAAAGAAGTGATATAGCTTTGAAGAAATGTGTCCATACCCATTTGATAAATCTCTATTCATGAACCCTTTTCCTCAAAACTTTGAATTTCCAAAATTTGACAAATACAAAGGGAAGGGTGATCCTAGAGACCATCTTAGAGACATAGCATGCATGGATGTCACATATGATAATACTTACTTGATGAGACTTTTCCCTCGTATCCTAGGAGATCAAGCCATTGAATGGTTCTCCCATCTTCCTCATGGAATCAAAACTTTCCAGGAGCTTGCTGACAAATTCATAGCACACTTTTCCTACAACATTGAACATGAAATGTCCATGACCAACCTTTGCAATATTAAACAAAGAAACGGGGAATCATTCATTGCCTTCTTGCAACATTGGATAAATATAGCTACTAAGCTCCCTTGGTCTATTCCTGAGAAACAACTTGTCAATAATCCAAAACTTAAATTAGAAAATGGCCTTTCATCTTCAAGTCCAATGTGCTAACACTTTTCAAAAGAAACAACCATATAAAAATCCCTAATAGCGAAAGGACTTGTCAAAATTTTCGAAGACAATAAAGACTCAAACATGTCTATATTCCTTGGGTATCACAAAGGAAGTGAAGACCTCTCATATTCCTCCTTTGTTTGTGTGTTTAATTCCCTTTGACATCATTCACGATACAATCATAGACACTTTTCTCAACATCACCTTACCTAATATATATTCCTATGATCTTCATTGTAGTAATGAAACTTCTATGAAGGAAGACTCAAAGCTCACATCGGATTCCACACGAATACATAATATTAACAATCAAATCAACACAATTTATGTTTTCGGTTCCCAAAAATAACCTATGAAACCTAAAATTGTTGTGCATCTTCATCTCGATGTCCCACAATAAACATCTACTCTTGTTCCAAACTCACCTTGACCTCCTAGCTACATTCTCAATTATGCAAAGCAACTAACTCAAAACAACAAAATTGATCAAAATGTGTCATAGAAACCTCATTATCATGCAATTGCTCACACGTTTAACAACAACAATCAAAGTAAACATACACCAACTCTTACTTCTCTTCCCTCTCTGACTGGCAAGAACTCTTCTAAAAATAAACCAAGAGGTACTTCCTCTAGGGGCTTGATGTTTCAAACCCTAGCTGATGTTCCTCCTTTATCCAAAACATTTACTAAAAGAAAAGCATCATCTTCACAAAATACTCTCTTCACTTCTCCTGGCTAGGTGGACTTTGATGAAACATCAAAATTTACCTATGTCTTGCTCACTTAGATTTTCATACTTCTTTTGCACTTCACAAATTAGTTACCTCAATTGTGGTGCTACACATCTCCCCTTTTTTATGGTAAGAAGTTGTTTTCACCCATTTATGGTGACCCTACCATAAATTTTATTTTTCACTTATGTTTCATACTCTACCCTTGGAGATCTCTCTTCCTCTCCTTGTGATGTAGACTCCATTAATCACTTCACTATTGACATGGCAATTGTAGATTTTTCTTATTAGCTCATTGTTATGCATGATGATGCAATCTCCTCTCTTTATTTTTCTAAATAACACAACATTCCTTTTCATGGTTGTCCTCACCCATACTCTGGGGGGCAATAGGAAAACATGTTCAAGGAGTAAGCATTCTTTCTAAAGATCTCCCTTCCTCTTATACTTTCCCCTCTTCTTTACCTTTAAACATTTACATATTATACATGGAAATATTTTAAGGGGGAACATATATTCCCTATTCACTTGTGCATCCTCACATGCATCCTTATCCATTCATTCCTCTTGAGATTTATCCTATTTGTGTGCCCATGTAGTGGTATTTTTCACAGCGCCCCCTAAGGCATGGTTATCAATATGCTCACTGAGGCATTATTTATTGTTTATGCTCCCTAAGGCATTGATTAATTTTGTGCTCCTTGAGGCGCTACACTCCCTGAAGTGTTGTTTATTTATATGCTCCCTAAGGCATTGGTAGTATATGGTCACCTAGCATAATCCAAATTGCTATCATGTGATCTGTATAGTCTATGAACCATCTAGCATAATGCAACTTGCTAGCTTGTGTGCTTTATATGACCTAAACTCATGACCACCTAGAATAACGCATCTTTCTAGCCCGTGATCCATGAGGGTATCTCAATGTACATGACCCCTAGAGACAAAGAAAGCTAGCATTAGAGTCATGTACTCTTCTTCATCTAATTTCTCCCCATCTATTTTCATGCATTCTATCCTTGAAACAATCGATCGACTCATTACATTCTTCTATCTCCTTTTTGTTATAATTTGAGGATGACGTAAGGTATTGAGACATCCTTTCAATCTAGGTCTATTTACTTTGTTGACTCAAAGCTTTTTTTTGTTTGCTTATGTGTTTTCTCATTTTATGCCCTGTGTTTTCTATGCATTCCATGCTTACTATGTGCATTCTATGTTTTCTTCGTGTATTCCATGTTTTCTCTATGTATTACATGTATACGCCATGTTTTCCATGAATGCTTTGTGTATGATCCATGTGTATTTTGTGTGTATGATTCATGCTATGTGTAACCTCTTTATCTAAGTGTTGAAGACTTGTAGAATCCTAAGCTTGGGGGCTAGTACAACTCTCAATTTAGTGACATTCTATGGCCTCAATGTCTTGGAAAAGAGATTTTATCTTCTTCATACTTTAGTGAGTGTATGAGCATAAGTTCATACCCTCACTAAAGTGGGGGCTTAATGTAGTGTCAAAAATTATGTACAGTTACAATTTCACAATAGATTTAGCACTCGTTTTGGCTTGTATGTTCACCTTTGTGTACAATATGTAATTTCCTGTACTTCTATGAGAAACAAGGCTTAATCCTTTGAAATTTAGCATTTGGATAGCCCAAATCACTGGTACTAGGGCGTCCAATGTTAGAGTCCTAGCAATTTATCCCTAACAACTTATACTTTATTGTCGGCCTTATAACTTAAATGATGCACCTTGTTGGCCTTGACTCAATTGGGCCCTCAGAAAGTAATCAGGAATCATATATAAACAAATATTGAACACACATAATCCTTCTAGTGACATTCTAACTAATGACTCTCTTTATGTTGATACTCTCTAACAGGCTCTTATCTACAAGATCTCTATTTCTGCAGATTATCATTGCAAACATTAACCCTTGTTGTAGGTTTTCAAGGAAGCTCCTTCCTTCATCAACACTTTGTGGATGATTTATGTTGTGACATACATCCACCTAGGGTTTCAAGATCATGGTAACTCTTGTCATTTCATTTGATCACAACACTCTTTGTTATATGTTTTGCCTCTTCTCACCAAGGGCCTGCACTCTCTGTCACACATATCTCTATTGTGGAAGTGGGAACACTTACACAAAGGTTTGACTAAGGAAAGCCTCTATAAAACATAATCATTTTTCCCTCTTTCATGTGTACAGCTCACATCAAGAGTTTTAGACACATGATGGATGATAGGAAGACGGAAGAAATAGAAACCTTCACACACAAATTTAGTCTACCCTAAAACCTAGGACCAGGGTGCCCAACACCTTAGTCCAACAGATTTGGCCTCTATTTCTAGAAGGAATCCCTGACATTTCTACTCTGCTTATTTCGGGTCCTGCTTTCTGGGTTTTCCATTTTGTCAGGTCCGTAACTTCTATTTTAGTCTATTTTATCATAAAAACCCTAGATCTAGCCTCTTTGCTTTAACACTTTAAATTACAACAAAAGGTTAGAGTCCCCACCAACCCTAGCAAGGCTCTTCCTAAGGGACAATAACCTTGTTTAGATTTGTTGGTGGCCCATGTCCTAATGTTTGATTGGAAAAGTCTTGGCCTAGTTAGTTCATAATTGATTAAATCTCTCTTTTCCATCTTACACTAGCCATTGTCATAGCTAGGTTATACTGGTTTTGTGAGCAGTCCACAATGCATAATATACCCATAAAACAAAGCTAGTAGAACTAGGGTGCACTCTACTCTATTCTATCAAGTGTGAGGGTGTGATTAGAGGTAAAGGTATTGAGTTATATTGCATTTATCTTCATTATTTACCTTTGATCATGTTTTTGCATATGCTTTCAATATACGCAAGGATTGCATCAAGGAGACCCTACAGCTCATTATATTTTCATTCTTATGGTAGAATGTTTAGATAGGATCATTAGCAGTTTTAGAAATTTAGGAAGGATTTTAGGTATCAATTTCTCCCCTCAATTGGAAGTCATTTTTCATAGGTAGCTTTTAGATGATACAATACTAATTAGAAAAAGTATGAGAGCAAAAGCAACATCTTGGAATAACATTATTTTAGAATATATGCAACAACATTGATTCACCATATAAATAAGGAAAATATAAATTTTTCATCTTTAATACACCCCTAGAATTCAAGGGCACATTACGAGGTTGTTGAGCTTTAATAATGTTGTCTTCCTCTACAAAAATCTCTGCATCTCATTTTTTAAGGAAAAATAAAGCAACCTTATGGAAGGAAGTGTTACTTTACCTTTGAAAAAGGTTAGATGCATGGAATGGTAGTCTTCTAAATCTAGTAGGTAAGATCCTTAAAATAAAGGTAATTCTCCAAGTGATCCCCATTTATTTCCTCCCTATACTTCTAATCCCTAAATTTTTTCTACAAAGATAAATAGGATTTACAAGAATTACCTATGGTGGGGTACCCAACAAAGAAAAAATTCCCTCTATTTAAATGGGGTAAGGTATATAGCCCCAATCTTGGGTGTTCATGTAAATATTTGTGCTAGGGTTAGAAACTAGAGACCTTCTGAAGATGTCTATAGGGTCAAATTTCACCTCCAAGGGTGCTAGAGCCTTGAAAAAATGTAGAGGGGTGCTTATAAGTGAATAAATACATTAGGGCACTAGAGAGATCTATATGTTATAGTCTCAAAACCTTATGTGACCGATCCTCTACTTCTGTTAACTCTAAATCCACTTATAGAGTGCTTAAAAGTGCTCTAAATCTTAAAATTTTCACCATCGTATCTAAGGATAGAAAAATGGTTATACTATTTGGGAGACTACCTCTATTAATCCCCTATGAGGTATGTTTCAACCATCAACCAAAAATCCTTTGAAATATTGGAAGTGTGTGCTCCTATGTGGGATGTTTTTGGTGCATGTAGGGTATTCTAGCTACAAATAAACCCTTGGAGGTTGTCTAGTTTTGAGTGGTGTGTGTTTGTGATATGGAGGAAAATAATGAGATGGAAAATATCATTGATATGCTTAGAGAGAGGGATTTGAGAGATATTGGATCTTCAACAAGGGATTTTGAGAACAGATTTAGCTTTTATGTTATTTAGTTTTCTTTTATAGAGTAGGCTTTTATCCTCATTTTGCATATTCTTTCATCATCTTGGTAGGTCATCATGGCAAGGGGAGGTGACACAAGTAAACATCAAACCTATGCAAATCTAAGGTATGTATGTTGTCTTTATTTTGTACTTACTATGATCTAATCAATTGTCAAAATTACATTTGAATCATTTTGTCGATCAATCTCTAGGTCCAGATGCGAGACAACAAAAAAGCTAAGTACAAGTAAGTGCAAGTCCCACAAGGCCATGCTTTAGGAATGGTACTTACCTGTTATGTAGATTATCATCCCCAAGGGGGCAATTATGTAAGCACTAGAAAAGTGCATGGGTGTACATGGTAGGATAATGATGATTTGATAGTTCATCTCACAACCCTCGAAGGCATAAATTACACTTCTCTCAATATTTTCACACTTGATGACACGTCCTTTATCCTATTTAGCCCCTTGACAATATTTTACAACCTCTAAACTATGTTACAAGACCTTGCATCTATCAAAGTACCTTTTGCAAATCCTCAATTGAAGGCTCACCCAAGAGACCCTAGGGTCACCCAAGTGACTTGTCCTTAACCTACAGGGTCACCTGAGAGACCTACCTTGGAAAAAGGGGTGACCCAATTCTCAAAAGGGGTGACCCAATTCTTGAAATAGAGTGACCCTATTATCTTTTGGCATGCATGATTTCTTTTAGTTCCACCTAATTTAATTCTATTTTTTATTTTTGATTAAGAGTTCTCTTTTGTCTAACTGAGCCACCACTCCCCCTAACTATTCCTATTCTCCCAATTAGTTTGTTGTTCACTCTCAATCAATCCTTAGTGATCTCTCAATCAATCTCTGGTCTTCTCTCCATCAACCTTTGCAATCTTCTAATTAGCTCTCTAGTTCACTCTCAATCAAGCCCCACCTTTGGTGTTGCTTCTCAACCTATAAATACCTCTCTCCTCTCTTGTTTTAGAGGAGGCTAATTTTCTTATTTCTATTATATCCCCCATAGCATTTTTATACTCACACAGGACCTTGCAAGCCTTTTCCTTTTTATTATCAAATCTTCAAAGCTTCACTCAATCCCAATTTCCCTCATGTCCATGTCTTTTCTTGTCATAAAGTGGATGACCCAATTGTTGCAAAGAGGGAGATAGATGATACTAGATTTTTTAGGACAAAATCTTGGCACTAGCACCCATCACTCATTTATAGGTTCTTTATGCTTTAAAAAGGTAATTTAGAACTTAGTAATTAAAAAATTCTCTCACCCTTGATCTGAAGGAAAATTTTTATTTTTTGATTAATTTAGATTTCGTTGCTTTGCTAGTTCTAGATTCCATTTCTTGTTATTGTAGAATAGATGTATTTTAATTTCATTAGAGTAATTAACATCCAAAATTAAACCACAAAAAGACCAAAATATTAGAAAATTGCATCTAAGAAAAAGTCATTTTAGATTTGCATCCATAAGAGATTTCAATTTCACGTAAGTAGTAATTAGATCAGATTCAAAAGTTGGGAAAAACACAAAAATAAAGGCTAAATTCATTTAGAATAATTACATTTAGAAACTCATTTAAACTTCAGAAACATCAAACAAAGAAGTAAGCCCTTGATCCCATCATGAGGCACACAAATTTCAATTCACACAAATAAGTAAGCCCTCAATTCCATCACAAGGAACACAAATTTCAATATTCAAACATTCAATCAAATGATGAAGACCTTGATTTCAACAAGAGGCATGATAAACATTAAACAAAACAATCAACAACTTTAAAGTAAAAGTAAACCCCTTGATTTCAACATAAGGCACATGACATTCAAAACTAAAAAAAAGACCAAGTCTTCCATCTTCCTCAACTCAACGTTCACACTTGATGTGCCCTAGAGTGAGAATATTGGATTAAAATAATCTTAGAAGAGATAAAGGAAAACCTATCGGCTTAGGAAAACCCTATAAAAGAACAAGCCGACAAACAAACAAATATATTGAGGTAAATTAAACAACAAAACTAACAATGAAAACACGAGAGGAGCTTTGTAATAGAGAACTTATACTCCTTGAAGAAATCATCAAGTTAGAAGAGAAAAGATTAAACATGTTTGGCCTCTTTGTGGCAAATGAATTAAACAAGATAATAGAAAGTGATCCTCTAGGTCATATCATCATATCAACAATGACACCAATTCAACATCTTTGCTAACAACAATTAAACAACAAGAATTATAACCACCAATAACACACACAAATAATGTAATCACCATTTGTGATGTCCTGCTTCCTCATGAATTGAACAAACCATTTATACCACCATCGCTCGACTAGCTTCTACCATGAGAGTGAGAGTGTCTAATCTAACACCTCCACTAAGGGTGTGGTTGCATGTGTTGCATTGTGGTTGAACTCATTTCTATCATACTTGGGTTTATTTTGAACATCACAGGGTTTACTAGAGTTGACGTGCCCTCCTTTGATTTACTACTATATCTAAGTTTTTCTGGCACTATATGCTTACGGTTGATGATATCTATGAAAATTCTAAATCTACCAATCATTGGACTAGACTCCATATGGTACCTACTATGGTCTAGGCAATTAGCCCTACTATTTATGCTACTATGTAAGCATTGACGTTGGTCTTGTTGGTTGCTTTAAATTCCCAACCTGATCTCAAAAGAGCAAATCTATAGAATAGCCTATTCTAATAATGGATTTGTCTTGAGGGATTGGCCAACGAACAGAAAAAGTGGATTTGATCCTTTTCCTCTGCACTTTAGGCTCTGCAAGACCTGGATGGGTGTACCCTAGACAATATTTTACTTTAGATCTTTTACTATTTCCTTCAAAATATTATTTCCTTAAACAATATGCCAAAAGAATTAATGATACATTGAAGCAAATGGGCTAGATTCTCAAGCTTTTAACACAACTCTTTGCAGGAGAACATTTGGAAAAACATTATAAACTAACTACCAAAATGAAATTGTTCTTTGATTTTTGATATGAATGATCAGGTGAAGCTGTATTAGACAACATTCACAAAGGATCGATGCCTAGTTCTTGGGTTACAGAGTCAAATAAAAATAAAATGAGAACCTCTTACAATTAGTATTTTCTCAGTTCACTATGAACAATACAATAATGCATTACACTATTATACTTGAATCAATTTCTGGATGAACTCTACTTAGGAATCCTTGTAGACATTTGCAACATTCAGTATTCCCTTAAAGAACTTATTCTACTGCTTGAGCAAAATCCATCAGATGAATATACATACACAGGAAAAACTGTAATGATGAATATAATGATCCTTGATCAATTTTATTCATAAATGTAGCAAAGAGTACATGAGTAGAAGACAATATGGCCTAAAATTTTGAAAATATATTTATACCATGAACTGATACTGCTTAATAAAAGATTTTGTAAGTACATCAAACTTTGTACTTAAATAACACCTAAACTAGGAAAACTGATTCTAAAGCTATGTACTGTGATATAAAGACTTCTCTCAAACATTTGTTTGATCCCCAACTTCAGCCTCTGTCTGGAAAGTATGTACTAGAACCAACCATTGTAACAGGCCCTGAATTCCCTTTTATATGAACAAGGGAGCAACAAGCTTCAGGCCTTGATGATAGATGTCATATTTTCATTTGATAGTTTGTTACAATAGTGGGATGCAAATATAACTGCCCTTAATCAAATAGGCATGCCATTTGTAACAACTCATTTTCTCCAATAGATAGGAACAATTGTTTTTGTCATGTATGCATCTTCACTCCTGGCATGGAGGTAGGCCATGATGTTGGTGATTAGCATTATGTCTTCTGCCACCTTTGATTTCCAGATACTTGTTACTAATACAAGCATCCTCTGCTCTACCTCTCCAACCACGCAAACAGAAGTGAGAAAACCTGCAAGGAACAACTATATAAAGAGTCTCAGAAAACCAGAGTCCCCTTCATTATTCCCAGTCACAGGCACATGGATGTGATCCCTCAACTTATGAGTAGAGGTTTCCAACCACCTCAACCACACAAAAACTAGAGGAAACCACATATAGTTTAAACTAGCTATGCCATTGTTCCAACTAGGAAGGCAGCAGCAACAGTCTAATTTCTCTCTTTATCTCCCATTTGTTTCATCCAGGTGGACAACACTCCCATAGTTAGAGTTGTTTCTTTGTTAGGACCATTAAACTTGGGGGAGGGGAAGAGAGAGCAATGATTCATCTCTACCTGAGATCCTAATCTAGAAACTCACAAAAATAAGGAACTACTAGAGTCCAGAGACTGGGATTCAAAGCCCTCATTCAGATGAAAACAAGGAGAAAAGAAGGGTTTACAGGAGTTTGATGCCTGTCACTACACTTCCTGAATCTTTCAACTTCCCCCCATTCTATAAAAGAAAATCTTCTAATTTCTTAATTTTGTAGGAGCATAGCATCAACCATGAAAATAAAGAAGAAAATCCTATAGAACAGGGCAACAGAAAAGGCATACTAAAAAGGTGAGTATCCATATTGTTCGCATAGAAAGAAAAGTATATGAGATAACAACAAAGGCACCCATTTATAACAAATTAGCAATAATTCCCACACTCTGGTACTTCCCTAATCAATTAAATTCAATCACTTCCATGACATATTTGTTATAAATGGAAATCCCTTGATGATTCACCAATTATGTCAGAAGAGGGAAAAAAGATAGCATTTTGCCATCACATTAATGTAACATAACTTGGAATAACTGAAAACATCAATTCCTATAATGAGGCCACCAAATCAATTTTCTTGGTTTTGGTATTTAATTCCATTTCAAGTAATTTACCTTATTAAAACATGCCACCAAGCAAGCAAAAAATCCCTTCATGCCAGAACACAAATCCCCAAGATTCGATTCCGCCATCCTGTCAATTCTCAAGCATGTTTATCCCCTTGCAGTGGCGGTGATGAAGACTCAGCGCATGCTTGGGAAGCCATTTTGGCACTAGTGTATCTTTTATTACGCGCTATCACCTCATCTTCAGGATTTGAAAATGGATTGTTGATCTCTATGACAAAGGATCCAAATCGATTTTGAATACGTAGTCAACAACAGAAGAAATCTCCATCATTCATGCAAAAGGAGCATGATCCAGTGAGAGCATGCCACTCGGGCCGCCACCTCAACCATACCGCTGAGAAGAAAAATCAAATAATGCCCACTAAGTCATTTTTTGTGCTTCCGTAGTGGTAAGATCTAGGCAGAGATAAAGATCTATGAAATGACAGAAACTGTCCAGATTGTGTTGTGTGGCATGGAGCAAACCATTAAAAGATAGCCTACGCACCACATAAAACCTACCATGCAATTCGGGAGCTGACTCATACCTTCAACATTTCATGTTGGAGAACACATGGAATTTACCCTATGACAAACAGACTTATGATGTGCTATTGATGCTAGGTGTCACTCTTCTGCACTTTCGTGGGCAGCTAGTGGGTCCTTCAGAAGTATTTTGTGGAATGGTAGAAAATCTATAAAGTTTCCACGTAGCCTATAATGGACCTGCCCATGGGCCACGTTGTATAAATGGATCAAAACTTGACACTTGTCTCACTTTCATGATTCTGCGGTCATTTCTTTATTCTATAAAAAACTCTCTATGGCATAGAGGAATAAACTAGAACATGCCACGTGGTTCTTCATAATGCTGATGGGCTGAAACGGGGAAGAAATAAACACATGCTTTTAAAACAACATTCATTTCACTAGGAAAAAGGGGGCCATGAAACTCATTAAGGGGTTGATTTAAACCTTAGGAACACAGGTAAAACTTAAAACACGGGTGATAGGCAATGGCTAAAAGGTATGGGGCCGGTAAAGAACGTCGCCTAATGTCTTAGGTTGTAACTTAAAGGACCTGACATGGGATATAAGTGGTCAACGTAATAATATAACAAAGGGCCAATTTCTCTTGTATAGAAACACTAGGGTTTAGGGTTTTAGACCCTTAGGAAAAAATTTAGTGCTTTGAACATAAACCCTAGGCAATAGACTCTCAGATGAGGCACAAGACTTGGGCAAAATGCAGGAACCTAAAAAATTTTACAGAGTTCTACCAGTGGCTCTAGTTGGGGACATTTGTTCCATTAGAACAAAGCAAGAACATAGAAAATCTCTGGAGATGTATACCACAAAACACAACCAAACAAAAATTTTAATAACGTGATGGCCCGAAGCCATCTCAAAAGGGAAAGTAAGACCTACCTATATCAAAGATTTTACTTTCCAATGTCTGTATTAGGCCAAATTTGGAAGTAGCATCATCATTTCTCTGATTACTACCATGAATATCCACAAAGCTTTTGGACCTGTTATTTCCAATTTGCCCTGTGCCTCTCTAATTTTGATAGCCAAACACTGATTTGGAAACTTCTTCACAAATTCTTAAAATAACATATGGATCCATCATATCAAGCCAACTGTAATAATTTGAACAATTATTTTCCTGGTCACCATCAAGCCTATCAGGCAATATTGGGAAGTGGAAGCACTCACAATCCACTAAATGATTTGCATTGGCATCAACATCTTGACTTGCTTCATCTAAATCAAACTTAAAACATTCATAAGTAATGCCTTCTCAAATTTCCTCAATGTGTTGTCTTATTGGTTTGAGGTCATATTCTAGCTTTGTGTATGATGGATCACAATGATCAGTGGTAAAAAATTGAACTGTATCAGATGAGGGATCACTTGAATCTTTCCTTTCATACAAAATTGCATATCCATAGGCATTACCTTAGGTTGAAGTGACACTAACTCATGTTCATCTAGTCTTGATGAAGCATTGATTCCATCATATGCTTTAGTGTCTGATAATGGAAACTCAATCTTAGACATAACAAGGCTCCTTTTCAAACTGGAACCACTTAAGGAATATTTTTGTATTTGTTAGATTCTAGGGAATCTTCTTCAGACTCTTCAAATCTTGCATCCTCAGGGCCCTCTACAAAGATTGGATTATCTCTGCACCAATAAGGATCACTATTTCTTACCTCTGGGTGATCCAAAGGTTCATCATAAAGCGGATTGTGCCTTATGTTCATTTTTGCTTCAAATACTTCTCTCTCATGATCCTGAAAACCTATATTCTCAATGAATTTAAAATCATCATAGTGTTGAGAAGAATATATAAATGAGTGACTGTCACCATCTATGTCTCCAATAGCTAATGATTCTAATTCATACTCCTGTTCATGTTCAATTGACTCATCAGGACATGAAATCTACTTGTCTACATTTAAGTTTGATTCCTCACATTTCATCCAAAACCACAGGAGACCCCATCTTTTCTCCAAAGGAACAGTCCTGATCACTAGAGTGAGAATTCTCATCATCACTTTTATGACTAACAAAACGAATAGATCTATTCCCTATAGGGACATAATTTGTCCCTTCATCCAGCATCATCACACAATCTCCACAATTCTGAACATTATCTATTGCTTTGGCTATATTATTAGACTGAGAATCAGGACACCTCCTCACTTCTTGATTAGGAGGATGACAATAGGGGGAACCTCATACAAGCCCTCATTCTCATCACATTCAGTATTCAAAATACTACAATCAACATTCATAACAACTTCATCACTCACATGCTGAATTTTATCCTTGGGTTCATATGTGGTAATCAGATTATTATTTCTCAAATGATCAACTGAAACCCCTGTTGAAGAATCCGCTCTTTTAAAACCCTGGCAAATAATAGTATCAGTTGATCCATATATATTATCAAGGGAAGCAAAATTCATAGTTATAGATCCATATTCTCTTACTCTCATATGCTTTAAATTATTTTCAATATCCATAGCCATAGAATATGCTTGCCTGACAATGGTGGGATTCCTATCTCTCAAAAGATAACTAACTTCTTCACTGAATGCACCTAGATATATAACTAGACACATAACATCATTTGGTCTGGTATTTTCATGGATATCCCTTTCTACCCTTGCAAATATTAGATTGAAAGCTGGAACCAATTCGTCCTCATCCTTTTCAATATGAATAAGCCTACTAATCAATAGGCCAACATCAACCCTTTCACCAAACTATTCCATAAAAGCTATTTTGAGATCTTGCCATGAATTAATGTAACGAGTAGGAAAATCTATAAACCAATCTCTAGCATCTTCTTTTAGGGATTGAACAAACAATTTCATGACCACATCTTCAAAATCTAACTCATAGTCTCCCATTAAGTCACAAAAATCCTACAAATGGCTACTAGATTATTTGGATTTGTCACTATTGAACTTTGCTATTTGATCTTGGATTTCATGGGGTATATGATTTGGGAAACCATATATATTGCTGAAATTTATGGCTCTATATCTTTCCATGATAAAGCCTCTTTTATAACATGGGTGAGGCTGCATATTGTGCCTTGTTACATTTGGATTCATACAGGGATGCATAGGTTGATGACACAATTTCTTTATGCCTCTACAAGCTTTCTCATAATAACTTTGCAGTTACTTATGGCAAACTCAACTTTTTACTACAACATGATCTTAAACCTTTACAATGCATATTCCTATCTTGGTTTGCTTAAGATCTTTAAATGAGTTTCTTCATATGCATACTTCTCTTTCAAAAACACAGATTGCAATCTAGAAGAATATAAATATGCAAACTCATCACCACCCCTTTTTTCCTTTCTTCTAGTGCTTAATCTTTGCTTAATAAGGAACCACATTTTTCTCAAGGTTTCTCATAAACAACCTTCAACATAAATCTATCCTTCATAGGAACATGTAAAATACCTAAAAGTTTGTTAGAGCTATTGTGAATTTTCTTCCTGACTGGAAACTTAAGAGTGCTAAAATATTCTTCACACTTTTATCAGGTTCTTTCTCACATAGTCGCCAACTCTTTTCATAGAGGACTGAACTTTAAACAACACAAAGCTCTTTAAATCTTACTTTCATTCTGGGTTCCCCTCAACAACAGAGCCACACAAAACTTCTTCAAACATACAAGTTTCACACACAGTATGCTTCTTCTTTGATCAACCGACAAGGAGAACATCAAAGTTGCCACCCTTTACATGGAATAATAATGATAATGCACTTATGCAAACTCTAAATACCCACGACAAACTATTGAACTTATTCTTAAACTTTATAAACAAGTCCCTGGAATAGAGTTGCCAATCTTTTGGTGGCTCAACTGGGCAAAAGCTTCTTGATAGTGGGCTTCAAAAGTACCAGTATTTGTAAACATGGGAGTACAATAATTGATCTATGACTTAAGATAAGACATAATTTGGGTCTGTCCCCAGTAGAGTCGCCAATCTGTTGGTTGTTTTAAATTCCCACCCTAATCTCAAAAGAGCAAATCTATAGAATAGCCTATTATAATAATGGATTTGTCTTGAGGGATTGGCCAACAAACAAGAAAAGTGGAGTTGATCATTTTCCTCTGCACTTTAGGCTCTACAAGACTTGGGTGGGTGTACCCTAGACAGTATTTTACTTTAGATCTTTTACTATTTCCTTTAAAATATTCTTTCCTTAAATAGATATGTTCTCTTAAAAATATGCCAAAAGAATTAATGATATGTTGAAGCAAATGGGCTAGATTCTCAGGCTTTTAACACAATGCTTTGTAGGAGAACATTTGCAAAAACATTATAAACTAACTACAGAAATGAAACTGTTCTTTGATTTTTGATATGAATGATCATGTGAAGTTGTATCAAACAACATTCACAAAGGATTGGTGCCTAGTTCCCAAGTTACAGAGTCAAATAAATATAAACTGAGAACCTCTTATAATCAGTATTTTCTTAGTTCACTATGAACAATACAATAATGCATTACACTATTATACTTAAATCAATTTTTGGACTAACTCTACTTAGGAATCCTTGTAGACATTTGCAACATTCAGTATTCCCTTAAAGCACTTATTCTAGTAATTGAGTAAAAGCCATAAGATGAATATACATACACAAGAAAAATTGTGATGATGAATATAATGATCCTTGATCAATTTTATTCATAAATGCAACAAAGAGTACATGAGTAGGAGAGAGTATGGCTTGAAATTCTAAAAATACATTTATGCCATTGAACTGATACTTCTTAACAAAAGATTTTGTAAGTACATCAAACTTTGTACTTAACACCTAAACTAGTAAAACCAATCCTAAATCTATGTACTGTGATATAAAGACTTCTCTCGAACATTTGTTTGATCCCCACACTTCAGACCATGTCTAGAAAGTATGTACCAAAACCAACCACTGTAACAGGCCCTGAATTCCCTTTTATAAGAATAAGGGACCAACAAGCTTCAGGCCTTGATGACAGATGTCATATTTTCATTTGACAGTTTGTTACAATAGTGGGATGCAAATATAATTTCCCTTAATCAAATAGGCGCACCTTTTGTAACAACTCATTTTCTCCAACAGATAAGAATAACTAATTTTGTCATATATGCATCTTCACTCCTGGCGTGGAGGTAGGCCATGATGTTGACGGTTAGCATTATATCTTCCGCCACCTTTGATTTCTAGATACTTGTCAATAATACAAGCATCCTCTACTCTGCCTCTCCAACCATGCACACAAAAGTGAGAAAACCTGCAAGGAACAACTATATAAGGAGTCTAAGAAAACTAGAGTCCCCCTCATTATGCCTAGTCCCGGGCATAGGGATGTGATCCCTCAACTTATGAGTAGAGGTTTCCAACCACCTCAACCACATAGAAACCAAAGGAAAGCACATATAGCTGAAACTAGTTGTGTCATTATTCTAGCTAGGAAGGTAGTAGCAGTAGTCTAATTTCCCTCTTTATCTCCCATTTGTTTCATCCAAGTGGGCAACACTCCCACAGTTAGAGTTGTTGCTCTATTAGGACCATTAAACCTGGGGGAGGGGAAGAGAGACCAATGATACCTTTCTACCTGAGATCCTAATCTAGATCTCACAAAAATAAGGAACTACTGGAGTTCAGAGACTGGGATTCAAAGCCCTCATCTGGATGAAAACAAGGAGAAAAGAAGGGTTTACAGGAGTTTGATGCCTGCCACTACACTTCCTGAATCTTTCCACTTCCCCCCATTCTATAAAAGAAAATCTTCTAATTTCTTAATTTTGTAGGAGCATAGCATCAACCATGAAAATAAAGAAGAAAATCCTATAGAACAGGGCAACAAAAAAGGCATACTAAAAAGGTGAGTATCCATATTGTTTGCACAGAAAGAAAAGTATATGAGATAACAATAGAGGCACCCATTTATAGCGAATTAGCAATAATTCCCACACTCTGGTACTTCGCTGATCAATTAACTTCAATCAGTTCCATGACATATTTGTTATAAATGGAAATCCCTTGATGATTCACCAATTATGCCAGAAGCGGGAAAAAAGATAGCATTTTGCCATCACATTGATGTCACATAACTTGAAATAACTAAAAACATTAATTCCTGCAATGAGGCCACCAAATCAATTTTCTCAGTTTCAGTATTTAATTCTATTTCAAGCAATTTACCTTGTCAAAATATGCCACCAAGCAAGCAAAAAATCCCTTCATGCCAGAACAAAAATCCCCAAGAGTCAATTCCACCATCCTGTCAATTCTCAAGCATGTTTATCCCCTTGCAGTGGCGGTGATGAAGACTCAGCACACGCTTCGGAAGCCATTTCAGCACTAGCATATCTTTTATTATGCACCATCACCTCATCTTCAGGATTTGAAAATGGACTGTTGATCTCTATGACAGAGGATCTGAATCGATGGTGAATATGTAGTCAACAGGAGAAGAAATCCCCATCATTCATGCAAAAGGAGCATGATCCAGTAAGAGCATGCCACCCAGGCTGCCACCTCAGCCATACTGATGAGAAGAAAAGTCAAATAATGCCCACCAAGTCATTTTCTGCGCTTTCGTAGTGGTAAGTGTATACGCCTAAAAATGACACGTCTCTGTCTAAATAAATATTCTTAATATTTATTTAAGTCTAATTCCTCTATCAATAAATAAATAAACAAATTTATTTATTTGATTCATATTCCTCTAAATTAATTAAATATCAAATTATTTAATTAGCTCTACTAAAGTCAAAATTAAATAAAATCCTTTATTTAATTAAATTCTTCCAAATCCTCCAACAAATTAAATAATACCAATTATTTAATTAGTTCTTCCAAAATCATTTTCAATTAAATAATACCAATTATTTAATTGTTTCTTCTAATAATATCTTCTCTAAATTTAAATAAATCAAATATTTATTTAAGTTGTCCATTTCTTCTAAAAATTGAGTTATCTCTAAATATAATTCAATCCTTGTGCACATGCAATTAAATATTCCAAATATTTAATTGAGTTAAAATATCTTCTCATCCTCATGCAATTTTCATCTTCTAGTTCTAATCAGTTAACTCTTCTATCCATTATGTTAATTGATTTATCTCTTCAGTTAACTCATTCTTCTATTTTATTAATTCCTCTCATGCAAAATAGAGCAAGACACATGTCTTCTTCCTATTCGCACACATCTCTCAAGTCTTCTATACCATTGATCTTCTCATTCTTTCTATACCATTGATCTTCTCTCTCACGAGTCTATAAATTGCACCCTATTCCTCCATTTCTATCATCCAAGCTTTTAGTAAACTTACTCTGTAGGAATTACAGCGCGCATTTGGCACCAATACCATTCCATAGCTTGCGATCACCCTTTTATCATTGCAATTGTGTTGAAGAATCTCTTCATTGCAGACCTATCATAGCCATTCCCACTTGACATCTTGGAAATAGCAAGGAAGTGCACCTTCTGAGGGCCATATTCATACACAAGATCATATGAGATAGGCGACCAATGGAAGCCACGAAGTAAAGAGGTTTGCAAGGTTTGAGTTCTTTGTTAGTTTAATTTCTTTGTTTCTTATTTCATTGAGTTATTGGGTATTAATTGATATATTATTGATATTCATTAAACAATTTCCCATAACATTTTTGGCGCCACCGTGGGGCCTTGCCCCGATTTAACCCAAAAACTGAGTTTTTGTGCGTTAGGTTTCGTAAACAGGAGGATTATGTGCATCTGATCAGTTCTAACACACATCTGAGGTTTGTTTCCACGCATTTGATAGATTGGAGCATCCAGGCTCTGTTTCAACGAATTTGACCTCTAATACGGCGCATTTACTTATTATGCACATATACTCTCTGATTCCGTGCTTTTGACCTCTGTCTCAACACTTTTGTAATCCTGCACATATACTCTCTATTTCTGTGCATATGATCTCTGTAGCTGCGCATCTGATTTTGACAGTGAGTTTTTGAGTTTTTCCTTGTGATTTTGCTAATGTTCACACTTCTCACAGGAATATTCTCTGATCTACTTGCAGGTTAGGGGCTGGTTTAGTCATATAGTTGCATTTGTTAAACTCGTCTCTATATCTAAAAGGAAAGTTAATGGATGTTCATGTAAATCTCATTTAGTTCTAACTAGGAGGATAAAATTGAACCATTGCTATCTTGCTTTCAAAGTTAACAAATCGAGTGTGTGCCCAAGTAGTTAACTCATTTAGTCTTTTTCATTTTAATTAGGGGAAAAGAACCATTATCTTTTGTGTTTTTGGAATGATACTAGGCCTATGCTCTCCCCTATCTTGGGTGACCAAAATGCCAGACATATCATTTCGCATGTGTTAAACCTTTAGAGAGGCCTGCCCTTGGATATACTTTCGTCCAAGTGGGAACAACCTTATGTGGTAACAAGCTAAATCCAAGCTCTGCCAAGCCACTATAAATAAATTGTATTTGGAGAGAAAGCTTCAAACAATGAGTGTTGTTAAGTTATACCGATAGCCAACCTCCCCCAAAACCCTCCAAGGCGTAGCCCTTGTAGGTTGGGAGACTCCATAATGGAGAGTAGCACTGTCGTACGTATAACCACTCGAATGGTTGCACTTACTAATCATCCTTTGTTTTTAGTAGCTAAAAACCCCTATAAGATGATGTAGGGAAGGGCGATTATCACCTCTCAAAGATGCCTCAACTAGAAATAGTGAGAATTTGGTTTATATTGTCCCAGCCAGCCTAGGATTTGTACTTTCTTTTTAGTAAAAAAGAGTCCAAAAAATTATAAAAAAATCATGAAAATATTCTTTGTGTTTGATGTGTCTTCTTGCCATAATTGAAAAAATTAGATCAAAAAGACCAACTTGCAGCCAAAAAACCAAAAACATTGAAAAACGTGCTAAAAACATTGCAAAAACAATCAAAAACCCAGAGCTACACATTTGTACTATAGAGCTGTGCATATACCTCGACCTGCTACGCATATACTATGACTTTCTGTGCATTGGCTACTTGTTACTGTGGTTTTAAATTTACTAGAGCTACGTATTTACCTTGATTTGTTGTGCATATGTCCTCTGTTTCAGTGCATCTATAGCTGCGCATCCAAGACAGTGAGCTTTTCCACATCTTTTGAGAGAAATTTTTCAACATTTTTGGGTACCCATTTCAGCCTTGTTCTAGTTTCTGAGATCAGATTTACCGTGCAGTCGCTGCTCCCATCTGTTTCCATAGTGAACCCTCTCTTTCGTCAGTCATTTCATCCACCTTTTTACCAAGTCTTCCCATAAACAAGTCAAAGTATCTATATCAGATTAGTGCAAGACCTTTTTCAAATCATTTTGGATTCAAGTAACCTTAGTAAGTCTCCACTATCAAGGATTGGACATCCTTTTCTCTCAAAGATTCACTAGTGGTATTGGTGCAAGACTAGTCTCTACATAGTAAACAGGTATCGAGTATCCTTACTTGTGGCTATCATCTTGTATTGACTGACTTACTTAGAATCATTGATCAAAAGAGTCCCTTGTTTGAATCTCGTCACAAGTATCCTCTTCTCAACAATCTCCACCAACACCTCACCAAAATCTCTAGTTTCACCCCACTCCTTTCCACATCGCCTTGCATGGTCTTAACTAGATCCCAAACACAAAAGCAACTTGAAATGGCTGGAACATCTAACCGCATTGTATCCCCTCACAACAGTAATGAGGAAATCTCTCATGAGGAGTACCAAGTAGCCCTCCAAGATCAAAAATTTCAACACATGATGGACAAAGTTCAATGAGGACCCTCAAAAGTACTTTCTTCATCTTGTAAACCAAGGACTTAAACTCCCCGCCGACTTTGACGTCAATGCATTAAAAGAACCAGGAGAGGAAAGAACTCACGAAAAGAGCACAAATGAGGAAAGCTTCCTTGATAAAGACAAAAGTAAGAAAACAATAGAATCAAATACACCTATGGACACATTAACAAAACAAACCAAGAGCCTAACATAGAAAGTGGTAGATCTCCAAACAGGGCCACCCACTAAAACTTATTCATTGGAGGATATCTCGCCATACCCCTTTGACAAAAGCTTGAACATGGTACCCTTCCCCTTTTGGTTCGAAGTTCCTAAGTTTGACAAATATAAAGGGAAAGGAGACCTAAGAGATCACATTAGGGAATTTAGCACCGCATGTCTAGAAGTGGCTCACAACGAAAATTTCCTAATGAGACTATTTCCTAGATCTCTAGGTGGACAAGCCATGGAATGGTTCTCACAACTTCTCCCAGGTATCAAAACTTTTGATGAGTTAGTAAACAAGTTCGTCACACACCTCTCATATAACATTGAACACAAAGTTTCCATGCTTGACCTATGCAATACAAAACAAAAGAGTGGCAAATCCTTCACTGCCTTCTTACAAAGGTGGAGACAACTCGCGAGCAAATGTTCATATCACGTCCCTGAGAAGCAAATGACGGAGATGTTTGTCCACAACCTTAACCCTGATCTAAGTTACCAAATCCAAATTCAATGCCCTACCTCATTTACGAAAGTCATTGAGATGGGAGTATTTATCGAGAAAGCTGTGATCGCCAAGGGGCAAATAAAGTTGTACAAGGACACCCCTAACTCTAACTACACCATGGACAAGTCAAAGTTTTGGACAAAGAACAAAAATATCGTCAATGATGGAGTAGTTGATGCCAAAGTAGCCGCTCCCAAACAACAACCAATCTTCACTCTCAAAGGAGAAGCAAGCAATGTTACACCAAACAAAACCTTCTCTCGTGAGAGAAAACAATGGTTCACCTCCACTCCTAGATGAAAATTCACACCACTAGGGGAGTCCCAAGAGTTTGTGTTAAAAAATATATTAGCCAACAATGAGATCACTCTTCCTGCCACTAGCGACTATGAACCTCAAGTAAAACCTCATTATTGGAAAGATACCGATTTCTGCGAATATCATAGACAAAGAGGCCATAAGACCAACGACTGTATCTGTCTGAAACACGTCATTCAAGACATACTTAACCAAAATTAGGTAGGCACTAAAGAACATACCTCTAACGAGACACATGTGGCATACAAGGATCCACTCCTCAACCACGACATGCCATACAACAACAACAACAATAATAACAACCGCAACAGGCATAATCAAAACAATGGACACAACAATGCCAACTATGCGAGTGTGTCATTCAATTATACCATCAACTACATATCGGAGCACATCCCACATTCAATGTGGTCACATTCAACCAATAGTCAGGACCCAACAAAATTGATTGCAGCATCATCACACACAGTGGTAAGGTCACGTTAAACATGCTTCCTCCAAGGTTGTCACCTTCTCCATCTAACTCCCATACGTACAGTGCCATAGACCAACTTAGGAAAACTCCTGCCCACATATCTATCTTAAAGTTGTTGCGTCTATCTCCCTCCCATAAGTAAATTCTTGATAAAGCCCTAGTGGAAACAACTGTGCCCACAAACCTGGCCCAAGAGAAGTTTCAAGCCATGGTAGGAAATCTAACCTCCTCTAGCACCATATTGTTCACCGAACAGGATGACCTTTCAGTGTCTCAACCTCATAACACACCCTTGCATATCGTTGCCTTCATTCATAAACACCGTATCAAAAGAGTTCTCATTGATGTAGGGGCGGGTTTAAATATTTGCATGCTCAAGCTAGTCCTTACATTGGGGTTCTCAGAAACTATAGTGGATCCTAGGAAAATGATCACTATTAAGGCCTATGATGAAGAAGAAAGAACTACTAAAGGATCAGTGGTGTTACCAATACAAGTTGGACCAGTAATAAAGGATGTTGTTTGCCAAGTCCACGATAGGGAACTAGCCTATAACATCCTCCTAGGTAGACCCTAGATTCATGCCATGAAAGTTGTGCCTTCTACCTACCACCAATGCATCAAATTTCCTCATAACGGCAAACAGATCACCATCCAAGGTAATCTGGATCCTTTTCAGCATTGCAACTCTATCCACTCAAAGCCTAATTGCATCATTCCCAATAATAGAGCTTCCACATCCCCCATCTCGCAGCATGATTCTACCTCTGAAGCTTCCTCGTCCAAACCCAAAGAGAAGAAAATCACAATCAAAGAAATAGGGGTAGGGGAATACTCCATCTAGCATAGCCTCAACTTAGTCAAAATGCCTCTATCTCCAAGATCCTTTGGGCAACCTACACCTAAGTACATTCCAAAACCATCTGCTCCTCCCAAACCTCCCACAGCTCCCTTTGCAAAAGTGGGGACCCTATCAGACGAGAGTGAGGAAAGAGATGTCTTGCAATGGTTCTACACAACAGAAGATAACACACAACAAGAACCACCTAAGCTCCCAATGGAAATCTATGGGCGTGGTGAGTCTATCTTACACAGAATGGGTTGTGAAGGACAAGGTCCCATTGGCTGAAGAAAAGAAGAAATAATAGAACCCATCCAACCCTCTTCATCCTCATTGGCAAGAAATACAAAATGGCTAGGATACAAGGACAAAGGTAAAGCTAAGGCAAATGCTTGTTTTTTGGAACAGATCCATAACCTACAAGAAGACAGTGACACAGACTCTAACGAGTATGAGTGGGATGAGCTCACAGAGCACTCCTATGAGGACAAAGGAGTTGACACCATTCAAACCTATAGCCCCTACCATGAGGGACAAACACTAACGCATAGACCATTAGAGTGTGATTCGCCAACTCCTGAGAGTATGACTTTTGAGGAAGGTCAAAGTTCCATCGCGATAAACAATCTAGAGGAAAGTACCATCCTGAATACTATCCCTATCAATTTGAACCCTACTTATGTATCCATTCAAACTATCACACCCAATGAATCAGATCTATCTTCCGATCCCCTCCCCCTTGTACATCCTGAACTTATTGACTGGGATTTACGAGGAACCCCACAACTAGACATGTTCCAAAATGATGATGCCTATATTGATTACATGGAACTTAGGGACCACCTACCTACAGGAGATCATAAAGTTGGCTTCTCCATTAAACTCAACACCGTGGCTTATTTTGGAGAGGGTGCAAATCCTTCTAGTCGTAAAAACATAAAAATAAAAACTAGATTTGATGGTGAAAACCACTCTGTGGCAATATCAGATCCCAAAATAGTAAAAAGAAAGGATGCATCAGATGGTGACAACCTCTCTAAGGTGCCAGACGATGGAAGGCTTGACACTCTCCCCAACGACATGTTCCCGGAGAAGTCTCATATTGTTGTGGAACCTACAGAACCTGTCAACATTGGAACAGAGAGCAATCCTAAAATCATTCACTTTGCAAAATCTCTATCTCCACCGAAAAAGACAAAATTTGTACCATTCTTCAAGAAAAAGCAAGTCAACTTTGCTTGGTCATATGCAAATATGTTCGGTTTAGATCCAGATTTGATCCTACATGATCTTCCACTAGATCCAGGGATCAAACCAATCAAGTAGAAGCTCAAGAAGATGCATCCACGCATTGCATTACTAGTAAAAGAGGAACTCAAGAAACTGCTGGATGTAGGGTTCATCAGGGCAATAGACTATCTAGAGTGGATATCCAACATAGTGCTAGTATCCAAACCTGATGGCAAAGTTAGATTGTGCAATGATTTCTGAGATCTAAACAAGGCTTGCCGCAAGGATGACTTTCTGTTACCTAATATTAATATCATAGTCGACTTGACAGCAGGACACACCATGCTTTCTCTTATGGATGGCTTCTCTAGATACAATCAAATTAGGATAGCACCAGAAGACCAACATAAAACAGCTTTCACTTGTCCATGGGGCACCTTCTGCTGGAATGTCATGCCATTTGGGTTAAAGAACGCAAGGGAAACATATCAATGTGTTATGACCACTGTCTTCCATGATATGATGCACGTCACAATGGAGGACTATGTAGATGACATCCTTGCAAAGTCACTAACAAGAGAATCCCATCTAGATGTACTAGAGAAGGTCTTTCAGAGACTAGAACACTTCAAAGTTAGGTTGAATATGAAGAAATGTGTGTTTGGAGTCACCTCCGGCAAGCTCTTAGGCTTCATTGTATCAGCAAATGGGATCGAAGTGGATCTTGCAAAAGTTAAAGCTATCATGGAAATGCCACCGCCAAAGAACATCACTCAACTGCGATCTCTACAGGGCAAGTTACAGGCAATTCGTCGGTTCATCTCATAACTGGCAGACAAGTGTCAACCTTTTACTCACCTTTTACACAAAAGCATACCATTTCAGTGGGATGAAAAGTGTGAGGAAGGATTTCACAAGCTAAAGGAATACCTCATGAATCCACCTATTCTGATGCCACCTATCCAAGGTAATCCTTTGTATCTATATGTATCTACTACACCAACAGCTCTCGGAGCCCTATTAGCACAACAAGATTATGAAGGCAAAGAAAGAGCTATCTACTATATTAGTTGCACATTGGTGGGCTACGAACTGCAATATTCTCAAATAGAAAGATCGTGTCTTGCTATGGTTTTTACTTCCCAAAAACTATGACATTACATGCTAGCACATTCAGTCAAGCTTATTGCAAAGATAGATCCACTAAAATACCTATTAAGCAAAGCAACTCTAACAGGCCGCCTAGCCAAGTGGGTAATTCTGTTAAGCGAATATGACATCAAGTATGTAGAAAGGAAGGCTATCAAAGGTCAAATCTGTTGGGAATTAAGGTGTCTCAACCTTGGTAATTCCTTGTATCATTTTCATTGTATTTATTTATTTATTGCCTATGTTGTAAATTTAAATGTAAATTCATATTGTCATTTTGTGGGATGTGTCATCCTACATGGAAAATGACAACTTGTAATTTTGTCCTCACATGAGGAGATAGGTGTCCCACTTTGTGGTAGGAATATTTTTCCATGTGTCGTCATCTTGGATGTTGTGTAAAGGAATATTGACCGTAACGGTCATGATAGATTCCTATGATGAAGTTATGACATGTAAGAGTCAAAAATAGGAGATTCTATGACAGGTGAAGACATGTGTCGAAGAGCATCTTTGAAAAAGGCATCTTTGGGTGCCCCAAGGTGGACTATGACATGTTGTAAGAGAATATGCTATTTATAGCCCGTGTATGACTGACTCTTATACAATTGTAAGTTGTAACTGCTATGACAGATTCTATGACGGTCGTAAGAGTCGTAAGAGCATCTGTCATAGCCCATTTTGGAAATAGGCGACCTCCTTGGGATGGGGTGTGTGGACAAGTGTCAGAAGCATCTTACAATGTTGACCAAGTGTCCATAGGCGTGGGTTTTGGGCCATGAGGCCAAGTTGGACGCCCATTCCAAGATAGAGGCAATTTTGCCTTGTATTTTCTATATAAATAGGTGCTTGGAGGAGATGTATCACAGGTTTGACAGGTACTATTATGCTGCCAGTTTGTCTCCAGATACGAGTGTCGAAGACTCCTAAGAGCTTGCATTGCAAGTGTATTGTAAACCATTTCAGTTTTGTTAATACATTGTGCAGGTTTTGGAGTGTGGGTTTTTTCACCCAATAAGGGTTTTCCTCACGTATATCTTGTGTCTCTCTTCTTCTATCTCACTTTCTTGTTTATGTGTTTGCTGCAATATCTCTGTTATCTCTGTTAGTAGGTTTAACATTGCCATAATAGTAAGGATAAAATTGAATTTGCACTCTCCTCCCCTCATTAGATTAGTGTAGGAAGCGATTTCCGCACACCTAGCTTCTTTTTAGTTGGTATCAGAGCTTGATCACCTTTGGTCCTAGTTGTTGGGTAGGGGTTTTTTGAACTGATCTTAGGTTGAGTGGGAGTGTTGTACAGAGTATTATGTATCTTGTTGCAGCAAGGAGATGTCAACCACATCCGGAAGGTTAGAGGTTGAGAAATTTAATGGCACTAATTTCGAGTTGTGGAAATTGAAGATGGAGGACCTACTTGTTGATCGTGACCTATGGGAAATGGTATCCGGTGTAAAACCCGTAGCAATGCAAAAAGATGATTGAGATCTCAAAGATCAAAAGGCTAAGGGTCTCATAAGACTCTGTTTAGTTGACTCTGTCCTATTGAATGTCCATGAGGAGAAGACAACAAAAGATCTTTGGAAGAAGTTGGGTGATCTTTATCAGGCCAAGTCCTTGGTAAACAAACTTTTTCTGAAAAAGAAGTTGTCTTCTCTGAAGATAGAAGACGGAGGATCTGTTGTAGATCACATGAATGCTTTCAACATGATCATTGCATAGTTGACATATGTGGGTGTGAAAACAGAGGAGGAGGATCGATGCATGACCCTACTTTGTTCTTTGCCAGATTTGTGGGATCATCTTGTCATAGCTATCGGAAGCACCACTACCACCTTCAAGATGGAAGATGTGGTGTCTTCATTGTTATCTGAAGAGATGTGGAGAAAGTCTTATGAGGCAGCCAAAGAGGCTCTTGTGGTTCATGGAAGACCCAAAGACAAAGGGAAGAAGAAGGACAAGAAAGGTGAAAAGGGTAGATCCAAATCATGTGGGAGATCCAAATCTCCTGGAAAGTCCAAGGCTCTTTGTTGGAACTGTGCTAAAACTGAGCATTTCTGAAAGGAATGCAAAGAGGAGAAGAAAAAGAAGATGAAAGCTCCTAATTCAGATTCTGACAAGTCACAAGATGATGGTGATGCGTTCATTGCAGCCCTGGCCACCCATGCATCTCATGATGTGTGGTTTATTGATTCTAGTGCATCATTCCACATGACCTCACATTGAGACTAGTTCACGAAGTATGAAGAGTTCGATGGTGGAAGAGTGTACCTGAGTGATGACTCTCATCTGAATATTGTTGGTCATGGAAGAGTCTTAATCCAATTCCCTGATGGACAAGTGAAGGGGATCACTAGAGTTATGCACATTCCAGTCCTTGCATGGAACTTGCTTTCTATAAGTATGTTGAATGATGTAGGTGTGCAGGTTGTCTTTTCAAAGGATGGATCCAAGATGACTAGAGGATCTATGGTGCTTGCGAAGGGTACCCAGAGGGGTACTCTGTTTCATCTAGAAGCATGCACTTCATAGTGCAATAGTTCTTCTGACTCAAAGAAATGAGTTGCAGCAACTTCATCCCAACCATCTGAATGAGCAATGAAGAAATTTGTTGTAACTAGTTATGATGGTAGTGCACATGCTATGGAAGCTAAGATTCCTACTGAAAAGACTATGTTATGGTATTTGAGATATGGCCACATTGGTGAGAAGGGTTTGCGTACCCTAAAAAATAAAAACCTTGTTGAGGGGTTAAATGATTGTAATCTTGAGTTCGAATTTTGTGAATATTGCATTTATGGAAAGCAAAACCGTGTTCAGTTTTACTCTAGTTCTCACAAGTCTTCTGGTGTATTGGATCTTATTCATTCTAATGTGTTTGGTCATGTTAATGTTCCTTCAATTTCAAATTTTGTATATTTTGTATCTTTCATAGATGATTACAGTAGAAGGACATGGGTTTATTTTATCAGAAGCAAGACTGAACTCTTTAGTTGGTTTAAGGAGTTTAAAGCCTTTGCTGTAAATCAAACTATTAAAAAGATTAAGTGTTTGAGAACTGACAACAGTGGTGAGTTTTCTTCGGTAGAGTTCGATAAGTTCTGCAAAGAGCAAGGAATTGAAAGGCATAAGACAACTCCATATACCTCGCAGCAAAATAGAGTTGCAGAGAGGATGAACAAGATATTGATGGAGAAGGCTAGGAGTATGCTTAGTGGAGCAAGCCTTGAACAAAAGTTTTGGGCTGAAGCTATTGCCACTTCTTGTTATCTGGTAAATAGATCTCCTACATCAGCTCTTGTTGGTAAGACACCTATGGAGGTGTGGTCTGGTAAGAAGCCTTCAGTTAGACATCGTCATGTTTTTGGTTGTGAGGCATATGCACATGTGCCTAGGGAGAAATGCTCTAAACTGGAGAATAAGGTTGTTAAATGTATTTTCATTGGCTATGGTGTCAGTGTGAAAGGATACAAGCTTTGGGATCCAGTGGCTGAAAAAGTGTTGTATAGAAGAAGTGTTATTTTCAAAGAGCTAACACCTTCTTCTGTTGTTCTACAGCCAGAACAGATAGAAAAGAAAGAGGGTACGGTTCAGTTTCCTTCTACCCCTGAGAAAACTGAATAAATAGACCCTGTGAGACCTGATGATGAGGAGAGCTCTAACAGCTCTAAAAGATCAGAAGAAGAAGCAGAACCTCAACCTTATCCATTGAGGAGGTCTACACGAATAAGAAAGCAACCTGATAGGTTTGGTTATTCATTATTTGATTCTACTTGTGCTTTTGCTTTACTTACTAACACTGATGAGCCTAGAATTGTGAAAGAGGCTATGGGCATGAAAGATGCAGGTTCCTGGAAGGAGGCCATGGAGGATGAGATGGCTTCTTTGGAAAATAACAAAACATGGGACTTGGTGCCTTTGCCTGATGGACTGTAACCCATTGGTTGCAAATGGGTGTTCAACAAGAAATTCCATGCAAATGGCAGTGTTGAAAAGTACAAGGCTAGATTGGTTCTGAAGGGGTACTCACAAGTGGAGGGAATTAATTATGGTGAAATTTTCTCTCCCATTGCAAAGCTGACATCCATTAGATTTATGTTATCTCTTGCATCTGCTTATGATTTAGAGGTAGAATAGATGGTTGTGAAGACAACTTTCCTTCATGGTGATTTGGAGGAAGAAGTCTACATATCACAACTAGAGCATTACATAGTGAAAGGTAAAGAAAATTTGGTTTGCAAATTGAAAAATTCTTTGTATGGTTTGAAGCAGTCTCCTAGGATGTGGTACTTGAAATTTGATGCCTTTGTGTTGTCAATTAGATTTGTGAGATCAAAATTGGATCACTGTGTGTATTATAAGTTTAATGGTGATTGTATTCTCATTGTTGCATTATATGTTAATGATATGTTGCTCATTGGGAAGGGTAAGAATGTGATTTCTGATTTTAAGTCTCAGTTGGCAGCATAGTTTGAAATGAAATATTTAGGGGCAGCCAGGTACATTCTAGGAATGGAAATCATAGAGACAGAGCTAACAGAAAACTTTGGTTAAGCCAGAGTAAGTATGTGAAGACCGTGTTGGATAGGTTCAGGATGGTAGATTGTAGACCATTGTGTGTTCCTATTTCATTGGGGACAAAGTTATCTATTAGTGATTGTCCAAAATCTCCTAGTGAGGTGGAGGACATGAGCAGAGTACCTTATGCTAGTGTTGTTGGCAGTTTGATGTATGCTATGGTCTGCATAAGACCAGACATTGCCCAAGCAGTGGGAGTCCTTAGTCGATTTATGGCTAATCCTGGATGGGTACATTAGGATGCAGTTAAGCGAGTGTTCAGATATTTGAGGGGTACTTTCAGTATTCCATTTTCTATCATGGCAATGCTACAAGTCTTCCGCATTCAGTTTCTATTTGTGGATTCTGATTGGGCAGGTGACATTAATAGCAGGAGATCCACTAGTGCATATGTGTTCACAATGTTTGGTGGTGCAATTAGTTGGATGAGTAAGCGATAACCTGTGGTTGCTTTGTCCACTACAGAAGCTGAGTATATGGCTGCAACTCATGCTTGAAAGGAAGCCATTTGGCTTAAGAGATTGTTTTCAGATATTGGTGTTGATGCAGGACAGATTACAATTTGTTGTGACAAATAGAATACGATTTGCCTTGCGAAGAATCTAACTTTCCATGCCAGAACAAAGCATATTGAAGTACAGTTTCAATTCATGTGAGACATGGTAGAGGATGGGAAGGTAAATTTGGAGAAGGTAGATACTTTGAAGAATGTTGCAGATGCATTAACAAAGCTAGTGGGCACAGAGAAGTTCAGATGGTGTTCAGAGTCTATGGCCCTCTCAGCCTATAGCAGTTAAATCCTGTTAATTCTATTGGCTCTTACAAGGTGTTCGACAAGTGGGAGAATATTGGGAATTAAGGTGTCTCAACCTTGGTAATTCCTTGTATCATTTTCATTGTATTTATTGCCTATGTTGTAAATTTAAATGTAAATTCATATTATCATTTTGTGGGATGTGGCACGGTGATGTGTCATCCTACATGGAAGATGACAACTTGTAATTTTGTCCTCACATGTGGAGATAGGCATCCCACTTTGTGGTAGGAATATTTTTCCATGTGTTGGCATCTTGGATGTTGTGTAAGGGAATATTGGTCGTAATAGTCATGACAGATTCCTATGACGAAGTTATGACATGTAAGAGTCAGAAATAGGAGATTCTATAACAGGTGAAGACATGTGTCGAAGAGCATCTTTGAAAAAGGCATCTTTGGGTGCCCCAGGGTGGACTATGACATGTTGTAAGAGAATATGCTATTTATAGTCTATGTATGACAGATTCTCTTACAGCTGTAAGTTGTAACTATTATGATAGATTCTATGACGATCGTAAGAGTTGTAAGAGCATCTGTAATAGCCCATTTCGGAAATAGGTGATCTCTTTGGGATGGGGTGTGTGGACAAGTGTCAGAAGCATCTTACAATGTTGACCAAGTGTCCATAGGCATGGGTTTTGGGCCATGAGGCCAAGTTGGATGCCCATTCCAAGATAGAGGCAATTTTGCCTTGTATTTTCTATATAAATAGGTGCTTGGAGGAAGAGATGTATTACAAGTTTGACAGGGATTGTTATGCTACCAGTTTGTCTCCAGATACGAGTGTCGAAAGCTCCTAAGAGCTTGCATTGCAAGTGTATTGTAAACCATTTCAGTTTGTTAATACATTGTGTAGGTTTTGGAGTGTGGGGTTTTTCACTCGATAAGGGTTTTCCCCACGTATATCTTGTGTCTCTCTTCTTCTGTCTCACTTTCTTGTTTATGTGTTTGCTGCAATATCTTTGTTATCTCTGTTAGTGGGTTTAACATTGTTATAATAGTAAGGATAAAATTGAATTTGCACTCTCCTCCCCTCATTAGATTAGTGTAGGAAGTGATTTCCGCACACCTAGCTTCCCTTCAAAATCATTGCCAATCAGTTAGCAGAAGCACCATTGCAAGATACCACACCAATGACATTCAAATTTCTAGATGAATCCATTTTTAGTGTCACAACACATTCATGGAAACTCTACTTTGATGGATCCTATACAAACCATGAATTCGGGGCAGGAATCTTGTTGGTCACTCCTCACGGTGACACCATACCTAAGTCTTACCATCTACTATTCCCATGTACAAACAATATAGCAGAGTATGAAGCCTTGGTCATTGGTCTCGAAATGGCAGCAAAATGGAAAATAAAGGAGCTACATGTCTATGGCGACTCCCAACTGGTAATCAATCAAGTCAACGATGACTATCAGACCAAAGATGACAAGTTAATCCCATACAAGCGTATGGTCGATGACTTTAAAGAGTACTTTGTGATCATCTCCTTTGAGTAGATACCTCGCATTGAAAATAAAGTAGCAGATGCCATGGCAACCATTGCCTCGCTCCTCGAGATCCTAAAGAATGAGTCACATTATGAGTTCTTGGTGGAGTCAGTTATGCAACTAGCTTATGATATCCCTGAAACACACTCCATTTGCCTCTTAGTCAGATCTGATTCGCCCTTGTATGGTAAGATTTACACTTACCTCAAAGATAACACCCTACCACCTGACTTGTCTACCAACCAACACCGAACCTTCATTCGCCAAACCTCCCGTTACACCATTATCACCGACACCCTATACCGATGAGGTCTAGATGGTACTTTAATCCGATGTTTAGAATGAGAAGAATCTCAAACTGCTTTACTAGACGTACACGAAGGAATTTGCGGAACACACTCTAGCAGTCCTTCTTTAGCTAAGAAACTCATGCATTTGGGATACTATTGTCCAAACATGGAAACTGATTCATATCAGTTTGTGAAGAAATACAAGCAGTGCCAGATACATGGTAACCTCATCCATGCGACAGCCCAAGAGCTACAATTTTTTAACGACACCTTGGCCCTTTTGTTAATGGGGACTCAACCTTATGGGAAAAATCCACCCTCCATCATCCAATGGCCACAAGTTCATAATAACCGCCACTGAATATTTTACCAAGTGGATTGAAGTCATTCCACTCACAAATGTCATAGGCAAATAGATTGCCTCCTTCATCCTAAATTACCTCATTTGCATATACGGAATTCCCTCATCCATAGTCACAGATAACGAAAGACCTTTCAAGAACCAGGATGTCCAAGAGCTTTGTGACAATTCAAAATCCAACAACATTTCTCCACCCCCTACTATCCATAAGGCAATGGCCAAGCGGAGGCATCCAACAAAACAATCTTGAAAATCCTCAAGAAAACTGTCAACGATGCTGGTCGTGATTGGCACATACAACTTAACCCCGCTCTATGGGCTATCAAACCAGTATACGCACTCCCACATGTGCTACCCCTTATGACCTTGTCTATGGATCAAAAGCCATTTTGCCCATCGAGGTCGAGTTACCATCTTTAAGGGTGTCATTAAAAGGTCTTATCACTGATGAAGACTACAGAATTTCTAGACTGCAAGAGTTAGACCTATTAGAGGAGAAGAGATAGAACGCCTTTAACCATCTCAAGGCCTATCAACAGAGAATGTCATGAAGCTACAATCACGGGGTCCATTCAAGGGTCTTCAATGTTGGTGATCTAGTACTTAAGAAAATCCCCGCAATCAGTAGGATCAAGAAAAGAAAGGTAAGTTTGAACACAACTAGCTTGGTCCTTATGTAATCATTGTTGCCTATGGATTAGGAGCATATCAGTTACCAACATCAGAGGGTGACCTATTCGATGACCTAATCAACAGTATGCATCTTTGCTGGTTCTATACCTAAGAGAACCCCAATGTAAGGGGGGCAAAAATTCAAAAAAGCAAAAAAATCAAAAAAATTGGAAAAACAACCAAGAAAAATCATCCTTTGGTGAAAACCTGGCAAACAGGTGCCTTGGATAGGTACCATGATGAAAACTTGGCAAATAGGCATCATGTGTACTTTTAACTTTTGTGTAAATAAAAGCAAGTGGTGAAAACCTGGTAAACATGCGCTACTTGTGATAAACCACTTCCTCCATCTTTGGGAAACCAATCACCTTGTGTCCATTCTTCCTACCATCATTTCTCAGTCGATCCATATCTGTCCCATAATAAAAACCTAACGATAACCTATCATGGTTTGATACTCTATCTCTTTTGTCGCCTTATCAACTAAGGTCTTATCTAGTATCCTATCCATAGTGTCAACCTAGCATAGCATATGTCATCAGTATCATAGGGTTCACCCTGAACTACACAGCCTTTGCGTCGTCACATAAGCAAGGCCATTATAAATGCACCCCCAAGCCTTCCCATCTGTCCCATATCTTGTCCTCTATCCTCTAGTCCATCCACATGGTCCAAGTCCCTGAACTACGTTGCCTATGCGTCGTCACGTAGGCAAGGCCATTTAGAAATGTGCACCCGAGGGACAAGGTCAGTCTCTTAGGGCCTGTTTCCCAATAAGTTGTGGTATCTTTCACCAGATGCAAGCGCACGCAACAAAGTCCGTTTCCAAATAGAAGTCTTGACGCAAGACGTCAACCTATCTAAAGCAAAGAAAAAACAAGAGCAAAATGATCCAAATGATTCTATCTAGATTATGGCAAGGAAAACACATCTAATGCAAGAATTTTTTGTGTCTGTGATCAGGTTAAGTTGCAGCGTCTTGATTTTTGTTATCATGTCTTTCTACACTACTCAAGGATGCCAAAAGCTAGAGATGCTATGATGGGGGCATGATTATTTTCTTTGTTTGTTGTTTGTGGATCAATCTTTAGTAATGTGAACCCTGGTCTAATGACATGATCAACAAAAGATCATCGAGGATATCAAAGGTCTAACATGAAAGGGGGCAATCCTTGTCTATTGATACGCAAGAAATACTCAGGTCATCTTGGTTTAATTATACATAGATGCTTGTATTAACTTGCTAAATCAAAATCCATGTAAGCAATACTCAAGTCATCATGGTTTAATTATACCTAGATGCTTGTATTAACTTACAACATTTGGAAAAAAGTACCCAAAAAAAAATCACCCGATGATGAAAAAAGAACTTCAAATTACTTGCAATATCAAGATCTCAAAACCATTCGCATCCAGAAACCATCCACAAAGCATCCATATCCCATGCAATAAAAATCCAAAATGCAGAGTATCAATGTTTACAAATAAAAGCTTGTGATCCTTCCATCAGTCGGTCTTCTATCTATCTTTGTGTCATTTTTGTGTCGATTGAGTACATTTGGACATAACAAAAACATGGCACAGTTTGCATATCATATCACATGAGATAGTCATTAACATGATTAACTCATTTGCATACATAATAGGTGCATTAGATCGTCCATATCCATTTGCATCAGCATAACATAGTGTCAAATAGAAATATAAAAAAACATAGACAAGTACATGTAGATTATCACATAAACTACATAATCATATAGAGAACATTTGCATATTAGATCATCATAAATCATCTAAGTCTGCATCAGATCATATAGACATCAAAAGTAATGTGCATCCATCAAGACATCACATAGCATCATCTAAAACATAATATACGTGTGCATTGCATATGAAACATCATAAGATAGAATGCATCCATGACATATAGCATAAACAACTACATATAAAGATCATATAGTTGCATCATCATATAAATAAACATAAAGAATGTCTAAATGTACAATATATCAAAGTGTTTATCATCCATAAGTCAGAGTCATATAAAGTGTATACATCACAAGGATAATGATACATGTCTCGGTGCAAAATGATACAAATATATACATATCGGGCTATCCAAGAGCCATCAAAAATGTGTGTATACATAGCAAAAATTGGTACAAGTGTCAGCTAGCCTTGCTGTCATGGGACACTGCTCCCATCACTGCCCTCTTCATCCCCTCCTCTACTAGCCCCAGACTATTGTGCACCCATAGCAAACCCTGTTGATCGTAAACCACCTGCTCTCTAAGGTGTGCCTACTATAGATTGGCTTCGGTAGCTTGGTGCCCTCTGGTCTGCCGACACCGCCCCGTGATACAATCCTCTATAATACTATGTCTGAGCCTACACTCTAGAAATCTCAACCTGAATCTGCGCAAGCTGCGCCTGAGCCTACTGCACCTGTGTGACTAAGAAACTAGTCACCCCATCAGTGCCCAAGATAGCTAAAGCTGAATCTCTCTCTAGTTTAATGGTCCGCACCCTCACCAATGTTGTATCTCGCTCTGCAATGAACCCAAATATAATCAATACGTCTGCCTCTCTCCAGGACTTTGTCTCTCTAAGCTATGCCCGAAGCTGTCTAACCTGACCCTGCAAAGTAGTAACTGCCTGCTGCAATAGATTAGGCTGGGTGGGAACCTATGGAACCTGTTGTTGGGGCACCTGATGTGCTGGTACCTATCCTTGCACCTACTATGGTGCAGCCTGCTGCTAGGGCACCTATTGTGCCTATGCCTATCCCTGCACCTGCTGTGGTGCAGCTTGCTACTGAGCAACCTGTTGTTGTCCCATATATGGTGTAGCCTATGGCTACACTACCTACTGCTGTTGCTGGGAGGATCCCTCTCCCACTCTCCTCCTCTATCCCTGCCTCCCTCTACCTCCATCTCCTCCTCCACCTCCATCACCTCCATCGTCTACATCTCCCTGTCCTCCTCTCCCCATCCTCCATCTCCTCCTCCTCCTACCTCCTCCATCCTCATCATCTGAATCCTCCTCATCTAGACAAGGAACCAACTCTCCCGGTCCTGAATACCTCAGGAATGGGTGGGCCACAAACCATTCCTCATAGTCAGGAGTCATCCCCGCATCTACCAACTCCCTCCACATCGGCCACACCACGTAGGAATCTGCTGGAAGTCTGCTAAAGCCTCCTCATAAGATGCAACCGGGCCCCATCTCAACCACTCTGCATGTATCCTGGCAAACAATGCCTGCCCCTGTGGTTGACCCTGTACCCTCCCAAACTATCTCTATACCCACCTCACTATCTGCCTCTCCAAAATATGTTGTGTCCTCCCAATGAGGCACCGAGTCTGAAAGCAATATGGAAGCTTGTCATCCTCATCATCTCATGGCTCACAATCCAGATATGGGTGCCAAATAACTCTATCCACATTATCCAGCGCATGTCTCCAGTACTCAAGCTTTCCCAGCTTATGCTGGGAAATAACACCTGCGTATCCATAACTGTAGGGCTCACCTCTCTACCTCGAAAAGATGCATATCAGCTGAGTAATAGCAATGTGCTCCCATAACCAAAACTGTAGTAATGAGACGTCAGCAGACAAGCTAGCTCCTCTGTGGTAGACCACCTAATGCATATCATGATACAAATGTGCCAAAACACAGACACCTCATGCAAAGTGGGTGCCCTCTATGATCATCCTCTCCATGGTCCTACCCCAACCAATGGGGAACCCATGCGACCTCCTATCGAGGCATACCACACCCCCGATCAATCCAGCCACTATCCCTAGGAAGTAGCCATAGTAGTCATGAATGTCCTTCCATGAGATCACCTGACCCTCTAGCTCTGGATCATCGAACACCCATCTGCACTCTACTAGTCTGGCATCATGCTGAGCCTCATACTCCACGAGCTCACCCTGGATAGGTAAGTGCAGTATCCTATTAACATCCTCTAGAGTGATAGCCATCTCACCAGTAGGCAAGTGAAAGGTCTCATCCTCGCTGTGGAAACGCTCCACCACGACAGTCAACAAACTGAGGTTCACACGAACCTCAGGCATGAAGCACACGTAGTCCAAACCCATAGCACCGAGAGCCTCTTGATCCATCTCTATGAGCATGTACCGCAGCAACAACAGCAAGGGAAACTACTCCTGCGACATAAGTACATCATGAATATCCTCCTGTAATCAAGCAAGTCAATGCATCAACCAAAACTGCAAAAAATGCTCAAAGTATCAAAAGTATCCTATCACTTACTTAACATGTCAATATTGATCAAAATAGCATATACATCTCTTGACTAGATTCCTGCAATCTTGGAGATAGATTATCGATTGACGCATTGAGCAAGATGCCAATCAAGTCAATTTCATTAAGTAAACTGACTATCAAAACACATGCACTAAACTAGAAGGTACATGCGCCATTTAACAGTAAATGAGCCAATTCTGGCAAATGTGCAGCCACATTGCGTAGATGCACAGTTTTGTATCAAAAGCACAGCTTCACATAGCATATGTGCAGCTTTTGTGTATGCATGGCTTCCCATATCAAACGTGCCATTCTATATCAGATGCGCCAGTACTTGTCGTAAATGCACATTTTTTGCATATGCGCAGCTACATTCAATGTATGCGCGGAACCATAACGTATGTGCTGTTTCAGAGTGCATATGCGCCAAACAACAAATTGGTGCATCTATCCTATCAATATTTCCCTAGCATTTATTGCTCTAATAAATGACCCTAGGTGAGTTTTGTCGAACTACATATCGGTGGTCCTGCCTCAGCTGGCCAATCAAACCCTCGAACGTGCTCAAAGCGATGCTCCTCGCATGGAATATCTATCTCTATACCGACTACTCTAGCTCCTCTGCTCTCCTAAGCTCTGAGTGACCTATCAACAAAAACCAAGTGTGCAAATGACTTGTATTGTGGACCCAGCTCCTATATATAGCAAGTGAACCCTAACTGGTTGTGTGGCGACCTTGACTACTTCCCAAGCCTATTTTCTCCCATTTCTCTAAACCGTGAGCTAATTTCTTCAACCTAACCTATTTAAAACCTTCTTCTTCATGAGATTGTCCATCTCACGTCCTTCTGCCTTCTTCCCATCCAATCTCCCAAGGGGGCATCCTCCTGTCGTTAAACCTGTACTAGGGGAAACTAGGGCATGTATCATTATCAGAAATCTATTATTTGAAACAACATGATAAAACACATTGTATCAAAGAGGGGCAAAATGTATACGCCTAAAAATGGCACGACTCTGTCTAAATAAATATTCTTAATATTTATTTAAGTCTAATTCCTCTATCAATAAATAAATAAACAAATTTATTTATTTGATTCATATTCCTCTAAATTAATTAAATATCAAATTATTTAATTAGCTCTTCTAAAGTCAAAATTAAATAAAATCCTTTATTTAATTAAATTCTTCCAAATCCTCCAACAAATTAAATAATACCAATTATTTAATTAGTTCTTCCAAAATCATTCTCAATTAAATAATATCAATTATTTAATTGTTTCTTCTAATAATATCTTCTCTAAATTTAAATAAATCAAATATTTATTTAAGTTGTCCATTTCTTCTAAAAATTGAGTTATCTCTAAATATAATTCAATCCTTGTGCACATGCAATTGAATATTCCAAATATTTAATTGAGCTAAAATATCTTCTCATCCTCATGCAATTTTCATCTTCTAGTTCTAATCAGTTAACTCTTCTATCCATTCTATTAATTGATTTATCTCTCCAGTTAACTCATTCTTCTATTTTATTAATTCCTCTCATGCAAAATAGAGCAAGACACATATCTTCTTCCTATTCGCGCACATCTCTCAAGTCTTCTATACCGTTGATCTTCTCATTCTTTCTATACCGTTGATTTTCTCTCTCACAAGTCTATAAATTGAACCCTATTCCTCCATTTCTATCATCCAAGCTTTTAGTAAACTTACTCTGCAGGAATTACAGCACACCTTTGGCACCAATACCATTCCATAGCTTGCGATCACCCTTTTATCATTGCAATTGTGTTGAAGAATATCTTCATTGCAAACCTATCATAGCCATTCCCACTTGACATCTTGGAAATAGCAAGGAAGTGCACCTTCTAAGGGCCATATTCATACACAAGATCATTTGAGACAGGCGACCAATGGAAGCCATGAAGTAAAGAGGTTTGCAAGGTTTGAGTTCTTTGTTAGTTTAATTTCTTTGTTTCTAACTTCATTGAGTTATTGGGTATTAATTAATACATTATTGATATTCATTGCACAATTTCCCATAACAATAAGATCTAGGCGGAGATAAAGCTCTGTGAAATGGAAGAAACCATATGGATTGCACCACGTGTCATGGAGCAAACCATTAAAAGATAGCATGTGCACCACAGAAAACCTACCATGTAATTTAGGAGTTGACTCATACCTTCAACATTTCTTGTTGGAGAACACACGATGTTTACCTTATGACAAATAGAGTTATGATGTGTTATTGATCCTAGGTGTCACTCTTCCACACTTCTGTGGATGACTGATGGGTCCTCCCGAAGCGTTCTATGAAATGGTGGAAAATATATAAAGTTGCCACGTAGCCTCCTCAACTATATACGACTTCTTACTCAATGTCTCTTAGGATCTATGGATTGGCTATATGAACATGACTTGCAATGTTAGAGTTTAGGTCTCTAACAAATTTCGTCATAAGGAGCCTCTCATCCTAAAGGTAATCAATGTACTATAGTAGCTTTAAGACATGATTATCATATTGAGAGCCACTATAAGTCCTCTCTTTGATAAGTCATGGAACTTGATAATCTATCACTAGTGGAAGTTCTCTAATGGGTATATCACTTTAAGCCGCTCCTAGAAATCATCCTAGGTTAGAGTGTTTAGAATCAAATTGTGATTTTGGTCCCCCTATTGTGGCCCTCAAAATATGAACTATGAACCGTGCCTTTAGCTTGCTCTCATAGATCCACAACCCAAAACAAATGTCAAGCTAAGGAGCCAAGGCTCTACCTTAACTGCACTTGTAGATCTAGAGAAGGTGGATAGCTGCAATCACAACTCTTTAATTTGGTCTCTTGTATCTTGACAAACCCCTAATGTGCCTCCAATATCTCACAGTTGTACTTATGGTGGTGGGTCAAGATGCACCGCCTCTATACCCACCTTATCTAAATGCTTCACATAGTATCTTAGAGGAATCCTACTATGCTCTCCATGTTTTGACATGTGCTCTACTTAAGAAGGCTATGAGTAATTCGTATGGGATACCTCTAGCACAAGTAGTAGCCTCTTTGTACTACCACAATTAACTATTGAAGGGCCTAAGGGATTTGTGACCTAAGATCTAGATGTGGATCCCACCATATAGACTCTAATGGTGGTGACTCTAATTGGGTCTCACAAGAGTGTGTCCTCCCATCTTTGACCTAGGTGGCATATTACACATAGCATGGTCCAAGGTCAACATCAAACATGGCTTAGTCCATATTCTTAGAGTTCTCTGTATTGAAACTAGGCTTTGATACTAGATGTAATGTACATATCTACACATAGGACATACCTACAAAACATAACATTTTTTTACCTAAATAAGTTCTTTAATAACACCACTCAAGGTAATGCATCATGTGCACCCAAGCGACATTGCACATGCAACATTATTTCATACTAAAACACATTCAAGAGCTAAGTGATGGTAAAAATGTTGTTAAGGGGAAATATGAATAAAATTAGTGTAGGTAGTGTCATGTCCCAATCAAATTCATTTCTTGCCATGGCACACACATTTAGACCACTTGGTTGAGAAGAGTTCTCAATCTTATGCATAGAAACAATCCCATGAGCAGGCCCAGACCTGAAAAAAGTTAAATCCCCAATTGATGTGAGAACCTATGTTTGGTAATCGTGTATGATAATATAATAATCTCCTTTAACAAACTCTTTTGGTCATATGCACAAAAGAAAAATCACGTTCATTCAAAAAGAGAGACAAAGCTATAGGGAGTGGGACAATAAATTCCTTCCATGAACTTTATTTTTTAAATTTCACTAGACCAAAATATAGGATTATGTAAGTGGGATGAAGGAAAGATATTGCATATAAAACTCTAGCAAGACCTAAAATACATGCATGCATTTTCCTATAAATATATAATAGATTGTATAAATAATTCTGTATAATTTACGAAATGAAAAAGTTAAGTTGGGATAAAAATAGAAGCTTGAGGGCAATAATTTTGTCCAAGATTATTTAAAACTATACACAAATTCAATTTACAAACCATAATTAGTCACCCAACTTTGTTCCACAATTCCCTTTAATAGTTATAGTTTCTAATGCTACTAGAATGTCTCAAGATTATGTGTCACAACTCTAGCTTATTTTATGAAAATTGAAGAATGAAATAATAATAGGATTGCAATTTTTTGATGTATGAATAAATGTGATTTATACTTATATGTACATACAAAACCAAATAATATTAAAGGAAACTTGAAGAGTTCTAAATCATCAACAACAAATTTACAAACCATTCTTTTGATACTATAACACATTCCAAAGAGAAACTTGTAAAAATACTATTAAATTTTAAAAAATAAAAATTTGAAAACACAATATTACAACAATGTCTTAGATGCATTCAATATCTTTTTGAAGATGTAACTAGAAGCTACCTCAATTTATATACATATAAACCCTAATACCAAAATAGAGGAATACATATGTGATCGATCTAGACTTAACTTATACATAGGTAGAGAGAAGTTAGTAATTTATCAAGCTCAACTTCTAATAAATAACATATCTCTAAACAAATGCTCAAACCTATTAGATATTTCAACTTGTGAAAGAAGAACTAATAAAGCTACTTGTATAAAGGTAATTCAATCATAATTGCAAAATTCTCAGCTTAAAAAGAATCTAATAAAAAGATAGAATCACATGCACGCATGTCCTTGACTAGTCATAAAAGATTGCAATAAATAAATAAGGTTCTTATTCAAATAAAAAAACCTCTATATCATGAATAATATAGAGTCGAATGATTTATCATGGGACTTACCAATGAACTTTTATACAAAAATTGCATGTTACTTCTATTTGAACCTGTTAAAGAGTAAAAAGTGGACACATGCCTTTTTACCTCCTAGTTTAGCTCCTAGGTCCCCGTGTTAACACTCTACATGCATAATTATTCATCCAGATGAGAAATCCCCCAAAACCCATATCAAATGGGAACTAGGGGCTCATTTAATGCTTAGGTCTTAACCAAAAAGGTACCTTGGGACTTGGGCACCCACGCCCAAGTCCACCCTAATTGGTTGGGTTAAAATTTAAGGGATGTCGACATAGGACTTTTAAATGGATCCTTGTCGTCTCTTTCAATTAATTTGTGAAAGCTTAATGGGATAGCATTTATAAACAAGTTTTTGAATTCATTTTATTACAAGTTGATGATAGCAAGGTTATGATATTGAGAAAAGGAAAATTCAAGGCATTCATTGTGTTTGTCATAGATTTGTGTTAGTATTGTGTTTGTTGCAGATTTGGAATCATCAACATCCTTGTGAATTGAAGAATCTTCATCCTCTCAAGGACATCACCTCTAAGGTGGCATTATCATTGTGTTTGAATCATTTCATCATCATTTGGATTATCTTTAGCCTCTACCCTGCTAGGGCATACTCTCTCTCTAACAATGGTGTTGGGAAGGCTTGAATGCCAACTTGGGATTTGACTGAGGCAAGTCCCTAAACACCACAACCCCCAAAACTTTTTCTTCTTATGTGAAGGTTACAAATACGAGGATTGAAGAAATGAAGGTACAGGGAGGTTGAGAAAAGGATAACATTTCAAGATCTAGAATTACAGTTTAGAAATTCATCTATAGAAGACTCAAGCACCCACCCTGGCCTCCTCCTGCTAAATCAGACACTCGATACAGCATCAGGGAATCATTTACAACAACTTTGCAGTTTTGAGTTATCAGAGATCAAGACTTTCTAGACTTGGGTGTCCACCCTAGAGTCCTTTGACATTTCATCTTCTGAGGAACAGTTTACAACATCTTGCTGATCATCCAGGTGCTCTTAGATCCTAAGTTTTCATTTATGTTTGACTGTTATAAGCTAAACATCTCTCAATTAGGGTTTTACTCTCTTCTAGCCTAGGATTTGGTAGAAATCTTGGTTGAATAGAATCTTTCCTTAACAATCAAGAGCATAAAATCTGTAGTTGATTCCACCTTCTCTTTGGTTGTGATTTAGCTCAATCTTATCCTTGTATGTTGTAGAGAAAGAGAGTTTGATCTTGTGTTCTTGTATTCTTGCATTCATCCCCTTTCCCTAGTAAACATTTTGGTGAACTTGTAGCAGCGAACATTTGCATCTTGCTGAGTGTTAAAATTAGATTTTTCATTAATTCATATCATACTCATCATTCTTCATTGAAAATCTTGCATAAATTTGAAAAATTTAAAGAAATAAGCATTCTAGGCTTGTAATTAAAGCATAGTTTTGCATTATTTCATTGCATGTCATTGAGGCATTTTGAAATTTTTGATTTTCACATTAGATCTGATATAAATTGCAGAAAATAATCATTTCATGCTTTCACATTTTGCACTTGCATATCTCATTTGTGAGGGTTTCGTTGAAAACTTGCATTTTTCATATAACCTAGTTTTTCTAAAAGCTAGTGTTGGCAGTCAAAATCTTGTTTCAAATTTTGCTACTCCTTTAAACACTCATTCAAATATAATTTTGAGTTTTAGTGTGGCATTAATTGGCATCCTTGTATTCAAGTTTCAAAGTTGTAATTATACAGTGTGTATTTCAACATTGAAGGCTTTAACAATCACATCACACTTATTTGAGAAAACTTTTCAATCATTCATATTGCCTTGTTTTGAAGCACTATTTACATCATACTTACTGTGTTTGTCATGAAATTAGTGTGTTTTTTATCTTCAAAAACCTGATTTCCTCAAACTAATGTGCAATAAGACTGTCATTATGGATTCTTCTTGTTATTCATCTTTGAAAGTTTTGTTTGCATACATCATAGATATTTATAATTTCTCTAAATTCATTAATAAGCATCCTCAAGTATCAAAAAAAATATCATACATATATGATGTTGTTATTTCTATGTGTTTCAGATATGAAATCCTTTGTTATATATCTGATTTTGATAGTTTCACAACTCTCATGGGAATATATTCCTCGATATTAGATGATCTCACTAAATTCATAGATAATAATAAATATGTTGCATCATTTAGTAGTGATGACTTTAATATGTTAGATGAAGCCCTAGATGACTTTATCTCTATTGGATATTCTACTACGACTCCTATTGCTAAAGGTCGGGATCATGCCCTAGATCTAGTCTCTAATACATGTGATGGTAACTTACTTTTGTCTATTTCACCTTATGATCTCTCTCCCAAAGTTGTTCCTACTTATGATGATATTTTGGTGCAAGAGGATGAAATCATTGACACATCCCTTAACATCACCCTACCCTCTCTTCATTCTAATGCTCTCCCTTTTAAAGATGAAGCATTAGTGAATGAAGAACCCCCTCTAACGAAGAACAACTCCATGGATAGATAATGATCATTCATCTAATTATATCCCTACCATAGTACATGAAGTCACTATGAATCATCCTATCGATATTCCTCCTTTAGTTGAATATTCAAGTACCTTGGATATTACTAAGGAAGCGAAGACCCTCGATCTTCCTCCTTTAGTTGAATATTCAAGTACCTTGGATATTACTAAGAAAGTGAAGACCCTTGATCTTCCTTCTTTAGTTGAATGTTCAAGTACCTTGGCTATCACTAAGGAAGGGAAGACTCTTTATCTCCTCCCTTTGTTTTAATGTCCAAGTCCCTTGGCTATCACTAAGGATGTGAAGACCATGGATAGTCTTCCTTTGGTTGTATTTTCAAACCCTTTGGACATCACTAAAGATATACTCACCAACAATTCTCCTAACAACACTTTACCTTCCCTTCATTCCTTTGCTCTCCTTTAAAAATATGAAGTGCTAGTGGATGAGGAAAGGTCTCTCACATTAAATCCCTTATGGATGGATGTCGAGATCAAGCCAAACAATTCACCTATTCCACCCACAAAGGGGATAGTGAATAAGTGTACTAATGCTAATATAATATCAACAAGTTTAAGACTAAATATGATATATCCTATGATGATTGGCATGGATTATCTGCCAGATACCATTGAAATAGGTAAGCATTTCTCCCTCATTTAGCCACACTCACTATAGCACCTACTCTAGTTACTCCCATGGGTGGCCTCCTCCTAAATAAATATGTTGTTAGCATTGTGTTGTGTTCCCCCGTGTTGTGTTAAATATTATTTAGGTCTCCTTGGATGACCCTTGATACTCTTGTAAGGTCAAGGATACAAGGAGACCACCTCTATTGTGACCATTCTTCTATTTGTTTCATCATTCTTCTACTCTCATCCCCTCTATTTTATTGTTGTGTGTTGTGCCTTGGGGGCATAATGTCATGGAAGTTGTCTTGGGGGCATCTTCTCATGTTGTGAACCCAAGTCACTTTTGTCTCCTCTCATTTTACTATTTCTATTCTTTAGTCACTCTAATAGTCGACAGATGGTGAAAACAAATAAATACTACTAAGGACCATGTATCTCTTTAGCAAGAAATCAAAAATGGACCTAGTCCATATATATGAAGATTGGGTTGATATATATCCAACACTTGACTACTAGAATCACTTCGTGTGATGTATCGTGTTGTGAAATTTGTTGTAAAAAACCTTTTCTAATATTCTCAATCTGCTTCTACGCACTTTGGATTGTTTTGTATCTCACCTTGTTTCTACACTCGGTCCTAAGATACCTGTAATATAACCCAATGGCTATACTCGGTTCCGAACCCACAAGTGTAGCCTTGGTCTTTGATGTGATCTAATATATGATTTTTGCATAGCTTTCATGAATTGATTTGGTTATTATCTTAGTGTAAGATTTTCTAACCAAAGTTCATATCTTGTTGATTATCTTACCAAATCATAGCGATGTGTTTGTGGGAACATTTGGCACATTGGGGCATGGGCTTTGTCAAAGCTCTTGTTCCCTTGCATGTTTTCACTTTACCTTAATGTGCTTGATATCGACAAGCGAGATCAACCACTTTAAGATGGGGGCATATATAATGGTAACTACTTGATTACTTTTACACTAATAAATCATATTTGTAAGCCCTCATCATGAGGCGGGATGGTGTATCTCTTGAGCTAGTGCACATCCTTTTAAGAAAAAAGCCCTCATCATGAGGCAGGATGGTGTATCTCTTGGGCTAGTGCACATCCTTTTAAATAAAAGACCTCATTGCAAGGCAAGATGGTGTATCTTTGTATCTAGTGCACATCCTTTTATACAAAGTCCTCATTGCAAGGCAGGGTTGGATCTTGAGTCATCCACCCTTAAGCGTGTCTTTCATGGTTGTGGTAGTGTAGCTCAATCGTCTGGTTGTTGGAGCACAGGACAACACTGAGAGGGGGGGCTGAATCAGTATTGTATAATCTTTAACATCTTTTTGCACCTTTTAATTTACAAGACAAAGAATAAAAGAGACATCAATAATCTATCAAACACATATGCATATGTATGATGATGAATAGTGTGAACAGGACCTTATGAGAAAATCATTAGGATACACACACATAGAGGCAAACAACATGAACCATAACACAAGTTTTTCATGAGTGGAAAACCCTCATAGGGATGAAAAACCACTCTAAACTGCCTCATTGGCTTAATCATGAAAATCACAAATTACAGAGCCTCACTAGCTAATGAATGCCTCATTGGCAACAAATAGGTCTCACTGACCATGCAAGCCTCACAGGCTACAATATGATCATAAGGAAGAAAAACTCAATTCAGGGGACTACCGTGATTCTCTACAATACACTAAATGTCTTAATCCTTTTCATCACACATCCAATCTTTTTGAGGATATATTACATGCATTCTACATCAAAAGATAGACCTTTTCAATCAATAATCTTCTCTATAATTGGCTGCATATTGTCTTCATTCTATGTTTGATTCACACCTGCAAACACATCTCATTCATCTCTCTCAATCACTTAAATCACCTCATCAAATCACCTACAATTTCTTTTGCAAAAAGCTCACACAAATAATGTCTTCAGTATTCCATTTTTGTTCTCAATAATATCCCATTCATAAATCACTTGCAATGTTATTAAAAAGGAATGGCCCTTCATATTATTTTCATCACTGCATATTCATTTTCCCAACTCATCAATATGAAAAAAAAAGCTCACATAATGAAAAATAATGTCTTTAAAAAAAACTATACACTGTATAAAATCTCCTCAGACAAAATTTGTCCATCTTCTCTGCTACAAAAATTAATTCTCCACTCGGCGTCTCATAATAAAAAGAAACTCTTCATATACTATCTTAAAAAGCTTCTTTTTTAGTCTTCTATGTCACGAATGGAGAGAATAAAAAAATAGAATAATTCTCCTAAAAATTGGAGCTTTTAAATCCACAAAAATCTGCCTTAAAAACTGTCTAAAAATAGTCTTGAAAAAGAAAAAACACTACAGATAAAGACTATGACGGTCACAAACCCGTCAATGTGTGAACTTGAGAGATGGGGAGTTAACTTTAAACATCGACCATTGATCTTTGTTTGCGTGCCCATCGAGCTTTTTAAAAAGAGCCTTCGATTGTGTTTTTGGTGCCCCACGCCCATGTAGAGACTGGTTGAAGAGGTGAAGATAGATGGATGGGCCGGTAGGAATATGACTTAATACCCCTTCAACGAGTCACTTTAAGTGACATGACCTGTATTAGCAGGTGAACCAGAAATTAAAACAAAAAGTGCAGAAGGGTCATGATGGGCAGCTTTAGGTCTTTCGGACACATAGCTTAGGGTTTAGAGGATAGGAATTAGACCATTTAAAGAATACAAAACCATGAACCATGAACCTTAATCTCTGTAGGAAATAGATCATTTGATATCACAGATAAAATAACCATGAACCTTAATCTATTGCAGAGAACCCTCACTTTCTTCAATATGACATGTGAACTCCTATATCACCATCAAACACCATCATTGAAAGATGGTCAACAACACTATCATGGGCAACAATACTATCATGAGTATCATTAATACAATACTTCTTTGTGCATTGTATATTACCCCTGAACTAATAAACATAAGTAAACATCTTGTCAACCATCATACATCATGAACTCTTGAAGCAACATCTGAATGATCATGTGAACATAACTCAACTATCTCATCTTCTGCATGATGGCATATGCAAGATAGGCATGATATGCAACAAGATAGCATATACAAGACAATCATGAGGGCAAGCATTTTGATCTTAAAACATGAAATCAAACCCACACTACTAAGGGCAAACATTATAAAGATGGTCTTAAAACTACTAAGATTTTTGTCACTTTGAAGAGCATCAAAGATCCACTGTGATTGAATGAAGTATCAACTCCTGAAGAAGAAGCAAGCACCAACCAACATGAAGATCTGAGGACACATATCATAGATCTGAGGACACATATTATGAACACCACAGTAAACCAAGACCATGAGTATCCATCAACAACTCCATACATCTCCTGATGGCAAGATGATCCCAAACTCAAATATGTCTCATAATGAGGACATCCTATCAATCCTGAACCAACACCAACACATCATGAAGAAATGAGAAAACATCTGAACCTCTTAATTCTTCCATACCAATTGCCTTTAACACTGCCATCAGAGAGGTCTGCAATAATAGAGAACATCATGAGATTTGCATCAACATTATAGGACAATGATCAATATGAACAATATAAGGTGATCCTGCATAACATGTAATATTCTAAGATCCTATTTCTTCTCTTGCTCTTGTCTTGAACAACAACATTGATGCAACATGTGAAGCACATCTGAAGCACTGTTCCATAAGAATGCTTCTTATCTTTTTGAAGCATAAGAATTCTTCCCAACTCAACCTGATGACCCCAAGAGAATGATCTCTGCATTGGAACCAAGTGGACAACCTGTGAACAACATGAATGATCTTTGCATTGGAACCAAATGAACAACATGACTGCATGAAGCAACACTTTGTCAATCTTCTTGTGTATGCCCAGCCTTATATCATCATAACACAACCAAACAATCAATTGCAAACTACTCAACACCTTTTTGACATCAATGACAATCAACCTCCATCAATCTCCCCCTTTGTCATTGATGGCAAAACTACATGATGCATTCTCTCTCTCTCCCCCTTTTTGACATCAGATAACAAAGGCTATTACCTCCCCCTGTGTTGAACTCCAAATAGAAATACTTACTTAGAATTGAGTCAACTTAGACTCGATATCTATTCATCATATCAACATAAAGTACTATTCCAAGAAAGCATATCTGATCCAATGAAGAGAACTTTGACAACCAACATGATCATCACCATGATTATCCATAAGCATGACTTGCAATCAACATCATCACTCAACTTCAACTCCTGAGCCAAGTTTCATGACAAGATAAACACCCATAGCATGAAGCATTCTAACCATGCTCTCATACACCAATGTCTAAAATTCTAATATAGAATCTCTGCTACACCAACAATACCATTAATACAATGTGTTGCACCATGACTATCACTGTGTTATGCAAAACTTCCTTCTATTGTTCCCTTTTTACCATTCAAACAATTCACATAGCATTGGTACTTTATTCATAATCATACCATTGATTGAGATAAGAAACAAGCAACCAAAGAAAATGCAAAGAAAGCTCATAAGCCAATACTTTCAAACCTCTGTTTATACCCATCAACCAATCATTGTGTCACGCAAGCTTTAGGAATTACCAACACTCTGCAACACTGTCAATTTGTCAAGTTGAGAACTTTTTCCATTGTTAAAGACAACTGCAAACTTACCAAACAATCTTGACAATATACAAGATCATACCTTGCCAATATACTATCCTCAGAGTTTTAAAAAAATTGTCGAAGTAAACATTAACTACTTTCTATTGCAGCAACAAACAACACCTCAAGACATCATGACTAGCTCATTGAAAACATTAACATATTCATCAATCAGTTCCATTGAACAACCACTATCATCATAGCTATCACAAAGAGCTCCAAGACTTAAATCAAACTATTGTCAACTCCAAAGACCATTGTTAATGAAAACATTCATCATTGTCCTTACAACATAAGAACACAGTCCTCAAGTCACTGTCACATGGATGACAAATCACCAAGTCAGTCAAATATCATTGAGCATTGTATCTGCAATAGCATTCAACAAGATCAAATCATAATGAAGGTCTGTTGCTAACATAAAGTCCTGTCATTCACAAGTCTTCCTTTTGTCCAATGATAAATGTCATAACCCTGTCTAGTTGTCATGAACCTTGTCATCTGACATTAAGTGACAATAATGACAAAAAGAGCCTGCAACACCAAAGTAAATCTGCAAACATAAGATCTTACAAGATCTGATCATGCACAAGGTCAAGAACTCTTCTGAATGATCATGAATCATCTTCTTTTGACACTATCTCCAATCCACATGAAAGCTCCATCTCTCATGCATGACACATAGCTCAAAACACATGATCAAGACACATGATGATCAACACTTCACATTCTCACTAACATATCAAGAACACTCCCTGAACATCTTATCAATATCTTGTTTGCACTGATCACCTGTATTACTGACATACACTGAAGATCAACATAGTTATCAACACCATCATTAACTACATGAACTTCATTTCATAAGATTGATATGAGTAGCATCTTGACATAAAACATTCTAGCAAACATTATCAGGCATGAACCCAATAGCATGATAAACAAAACAAGATCACCATATTAATAAGCATCAAATGATCTCCTCCTGAAACTTCTTGTGGCTAAGTGATAGGACATTGGACAACTCCCCCTCACTTCATGCTACATGTTATGCAACTGATGATGTGACTTGTGCAAGATACACAAGTTTAGGATCTATCTTCTCTTGGCTTTGATTCAGTCTCCAAACTTTCACAGGTTCTTTCTTCTTCCAAACTTTTTCAGCCTCTTTCCTTTTCAATTTTTTCAAACCAAGTGATGCTATTCTTCCATACATTCTACAACTATATGCTTTGTGAACAGGAGAGTTGCACTTGAAACATACAAGATTGGTATTCCTTCTGCAATCAACTGCTTTGTGTCCAAAATGATTACAGGTATAACAATAACCAAAAAATGAATAATTATACATGTACATATATGCTTGTCTTGTTGGAGCAACCCTTCTTAGATTTATCTTTTGATTGTGCATCTTGATAATCTCATCTTTAGTTTTCACCTCAGTTTCATCCTTCTTTTTTCCTTCAGGAGTAGCAGCATGATCAATTTTCCTTCTAGGAGTCTCTCTAACTTTGGAACACTCTCCTTCTTCATAACCTAGACCAGTAGTGTCCCTATGTTGTTTTTGTTTTCCCAACATTTCATACAACTTATTTGTGCTCTCTTCAAATTTTAGATTCTTTTCCAACTGCTTCCTAATATCCTCAAGATCTTTCCTTAAAGAGATTATTTCTCCTTCAATCTTTTGGCATTCAATTGTTTTAGCTTCCAAATCAGACTTTGTTGCATTATCTATCCTCTTAGCTTCCTCAACCTCTATCTTCACACTGATAATCAATTTGTCTGATTCATTATTATGTGTCCTTAAATTCACAATCTAATTTCTTGCCTCTTCAAGATTAGAAGATACTCTTTCAAAATCAGAAAGTGATTTGTACTTGGATTCTTTTTCTTGTTGTAACTGCAACTCTAATCTTTGGTTCTCCTTTTTGTATTTATTGATCTCCCCCAAAGCACACATGAGTTATCCTTCTATATCAATTTCATACTCCTATTCATCATCACTCATAATGTGATCTCATTCTTCTGAATCAGATTGGACCTCATCTCCTTCATATGAATGTTTTCTATCATTGTCACTTTCCTTAGACATCAAGTTGTCCTCTCCTTCAAGTGCATCACCTTGATAGATTCTTATCAATTCCTTCCACTCATCCTGAGTTGTTTCACAATGCATAACTTTACAGGAAACTTCATTAGATAATCCAGACAAAATAGCCTTCTTTGCTATATGACTACATTCATGAGCTTCTTTGTTATTTGTAGTATTAGGTGATTGAGAGGAAACAAAATACCCATTCTCAACTAACATCCATACACCATACCCTAAAGAGGATAGATAGAATTGCATTCTAATACACCAAATAGGGAAATCTAAACCATCAAAGAAAGGAACTCCAGAAAACTCTTCCTCTAATTTAATACTTGACTCAACCTATGAGACATTTCTATCAACTGATTGTATATCAACATTTGAATTTGATATAGATGGTGCCCTTTGACCAGTATGTGGCTTGGCATTTCTCCTACCCTTATTTCTTCTACACTTTCCCATGGTACTCCACAATTAGGACCTACCCAAGCCTATTAGACTTCAAAAAAGGGAACCTATGCTATGATACCACTTGTTAGAGTATAGGACAACACTGAGAGGGGGGTGAATCAGTGTTGTATAATCTTTAACATCTTTTTGCACCTTTTAATTTACAAGACAAAGAATAAAAGAGACATCAATAATCTATCAAACACATATGCACAAGTATGATGATGAATACTGTGAACAAGACCTTATGAGCAAATCATTCCTAGGATACACACACATAGAGGCAAACAACACGAACCATAACACAAGTTTTTCATGAGTGGAAAACCTTCATAGGGATGAAAAACCACTCTAAACTGCCTCACTATCTTAATCATGAAAATCACAAATTACAGAGCCTCACTAGCTAATGAATGTCTCACTGACAACAAATAGGTCTCACTGACCGTGCAAGCCTCACTAGCTACAATATGATCACAAAGAAGAAAAAACAATTCAGGGGATTACCCTGATTGTCTGAAATACACTAAATGTCTTAATCCTTTTCATCACACATCCAATCTTTCTTGAGGATATATTACATGCATTCTGCATCAAAAGATAGACCTTCTTTTCAATCAATAATCTTCTCTGCAATTGGCCGCATATTGTCTTCATTCTGTATTTGATTCACACCTGTAAATACATCTCATTCATCTCTCTTAATCACTTTAATCACCTCATCAAATCACATGCAAATACATCTCATTCATCTCTCTCAATCACTTAAATCACCTCATCAAATTACCTACAATTTCTTTTTTAAAAACCTCACACAAATAATGTCTTCAATATTCCATTTTTGTTCTCACTAATACCCCATTCATAAAGCACCTACAATGTTATTAAAAAGGAATGACCCTTCATATTCTTTTCCTCACTGCATATTCATTTTCCCAACTCATCAATCTGAAAAAAATAACTCACATAATGAAAAATAATGTCTTAAAAAAAACTATACACTGTATAAAATCTCCTCAAACAAAATCTGTCCATCTTCTCTGCTACAAAAATTAATTCTCCACTCTACTTTTATTTCTTTAATATCTGCCTCTCATACTAAAAATAAACTCTTCATATACTATCTTAAAAAACTTCCTTTTTAGTCTTCTATGCCAAAAATGGAGAGAATAAAAAAATAGAATAAATCTCCCAAAAATTGGAGCTTTTAAATCCACAAAAATTTGCCTTAAAATTTGTCTAAAAATAGTCTTGAAAAAGCAAAAACACTGCAGATAAAGACTATGCAGTCACAGACTCATCAATGTGTGAGCTCAAGAGATGGGGAGTTAACTTTAAACATCGACCATTGATCTTTGTTTGCACGCCCATCGAGCTTTTTAGAATGAGCCTTCGATTGTGTTTTTGGCACCCCGCGCCCATATAGAGACCAGTTGAAGAGGTGAAGATAGATGGAGGGGTCGGTAGGAATATAACATACCCCTTCAATGAGTCACTTTAAGTGACATGACCTGTATTAGCATGTCAACCAGAAATTAAAACAAAAAGTGCAGAAGGGTCATGACGGGCAGCTTTAGGTCTTTAGGACATATAGCTTAGGGTTTAGAGGATAGGAATTAGACCATTTAAATAATACAAAACCCTGAACCATGAACCTTAATCTATTGCAAAGAACCCTCACTTTCTTGAACATGACATGTGAACTCCTATATCACCATCAATCACCATCATTGAAAGCTGATCAACAACACTATCATGGGCAACAATACTATCATGAGTATCATTAATACAATACTTCTTTGTGCATTGTATATTACTCCTGAACTAACAAACATAAGTAAACATCTTGTCAACCATCAAACATCATGAACTCTTGAAGCAACATCTGAATGATCCTGTGAACATAACTCAACTGTCTCAGCTTCTGCATGATGGCATATGCAAGATAGGCATGATATACAACAAGATAGCATATACAAGACAATCATGAGGGAAAGCATTTTGATCTTAAAACATGAAATCAAACCCACACTACTAAGGGCAAACATTATAAAGATGGTCTTAAAACTACTAAGATTTTTGTCACTTTGAAGAGCATCAAAGATCCACTGTGATTGAATGAAGTATCAACTCCTGAAGAAGAAGTAAGCACCAACCAACATGAATATCTGAGGACACATATCATAGATCTGAGGACACATATTATGAACACCACAGTAAACCAAGAGCATGAGTATCCATCAAAAACTCCATACATCTCCTGATGGCAAGATGATCCCAAAGTCAAACACATCTCATAATGAGGACATCCTATCAATCCTGAACCAACACCAACACATCATGAAGAAATGAGAAAATATCTGAACCTCTTAATTATACCATACCAACTGCCTTCAACACTACCATCAGAGAGGTCTGCAATAATAGAGAACATCATGAGATTTGCATCAACATTATAGGAAAATTATCAATATGAACAATATAAGGTGATCCTGCATAACATATAATATTCTAAGATTCTATTTCTTCTCTTTCTCTTGTCTTGAACAACAACATTGATGCAACATGTGAAGCACATCTGAAGCATTGTTCCATAAGAATGCTTCTTATCTTTTTGAAGCATAAGAATTCTTCCCAACTCAACCTGATGACCCCAAGAGAATGATCTCTGCATTGAAACCAAGTGAACAACCTGTGAACAACATGAATGATCTCTGCATTGGAACCAAGTGAACAACATGACTGCATGAAGCAACACTTTGTCAACCTTCTTGTGTATGCCTAGCCTTGTATCATCATAACACAACCAAACAATCAATGGCAAAATACTCAACACCTTTTTGACATCAATGACAATCAACCTCCATCACAGGTGTGTTTGTCGTGTTTTTGATAGTGGAGTGCAGCTCGATGATCTCCTTCCTATCACCCATGTTTGCCATGTATAAGATGTATAGTGTGTCGACTACATACTATACGGTGCTTGTGTGTTCCGTGTGTTTTCTGCATGTTTTATGTGTTTGAATCTTACATGTATTACATGTATGTAGCATGGTCTAGAGATGTGTGGTGATGAGCCCCCCATGTTGTATGTGTTTTGCATGTTTTTGCATGTCTGTTTACCTTTGTTAACATTATATATACGTATGGAGATGTAATTGCTTAATCATGCCTTCTCTTCATGTCTTCTTTTTGTATTGCATGATTGTACTCATGTCTTCTCTACGTATTGCGTGCTTCCACTGCATTCTTCGTGTATTGTGTGCTTCCTTATTGTATTCAATATGTCTTATGTGTCTATTAAGTGTTTTCTTATGTTTGCCTAAGTCTAGGGACTAAAAATAGTCCTTCAAACTTAGGGTGTGTCTTCTTTGTTGTGTTTGATGTGTTTTGGTATGCTTCGACCATACTTTAATGAATGTGCTACATCGTAAGATCACACATACATTAAAGTGGGGGTTGAATGTTATGGAGTAAAATGTGGACACATGCCTTTTTACCTCCTAGTCTAGCTCCTAGGTCCCCATGTTAACACTCTACATGCATAATTATTCATCCCGATGAGAAGTCCCCTGAAACCCACGTCAAATGGGAACTAGGGGCCCATTTAATGCTTAGGTCCCAACTAAAAAGGCACCTTGGGACTTGCACACCCTTGCCCAAGTCCATCCTAATTGGTCGGGGTAAAATTTAAGGGATGTCGGCATAGGACTGTAAATGGGTCCTTCCTTATCGGCTCTTTTAATTAATTTGTGAAAGATTAACGAGATAGCATATATAAACAAGTTTTTGAATTCATTTTATTACAAGTTGATGATAGCAAGGTTATGATATTGTGCAAAGGTGAATTCAAGGCATTCATTGTGTTTGTGGCAGATTTGTGTTAGTATTGTGTTTGTTGTAGATTTGGAATCATCAACATCCTTGTGAATTGAAGAATCTTCATCCTCTCAAGGACTTCGCCTCTAAGGTGACATTATCATTGTGTTTGAATCATGTTTCATCATCATTTAGATTATCTTTAGCCTTTGCCCTGCCAGGGAACGCTCTCTCTAAAAATGGTGTTGGGAAGGCTTGAATGCCAACCTGAGATTTGATTGAGGCAAGTCCCTAATCACCACAACCCCAAAAACCTTTTCTTCTTGTGTGTAGGTTACAGGTGTGAGGATTGAAGAAATGAAGGTACAAGGAGTTTGAGCAAAGGATAACATTTTTAGATCCAGAATTACAGTTCATAAATTTGTCTATAGAAGACTCAGGTGCATGTTCTGGCGTCCTCCTACTAATACAGCATCAGGGCATCATTTATAGAAACTTTGTAGTTCTGAGTTATCAGAGATCAGGACTTTCAAGACTTGGACGCCTGCCTCAGAATCCTCTGACCTTTTAGCTTCTGAGGAACGGTTTACGACATCTTGTTGATCATCCAGGTGCTCTCAGATCTTGAGTTTTCATTTCTATTTGACTATTATAAGTTGAACATCTCCCAATTAGGGTTTCACTCTCTTCTAGCCTAGGGTTTGGTAGAAATCTTGGTTGAATTGCATCTTTCCTTATCAATCAAGAGCATAAGATCTATAGCTGAGTGCACCTTCTCTTTGGTTGTGATTTAGCTCAATCTTATCCTTGTATGTTGTAGAGAAAGAGAGTTTGATCTTGTGTTTATGTATGCTTGCATTCATCCCCCTTTCCCTACTAAACAAAGCCCAGTTTACTATATGGTTCTATTATACTCATGAAGAGTTTAAATTTGCATCTTACAAAATAGTTGCACACAAATACATATACACACAATAAAAACTCAAATAAACTTAAGTCTAGCAAGTGGTTTTTGTCTACCATAAAGTTACAAATCAAATATGATGTGACCTAAATCATGCCTAGCTATTTGAGGGAGTAAGTTGCATCTAAAAAAATAAAGCATGTTATGTAAAAAGCAATTTGCTAGAATTTGATGATTAAACTAAGCTCGAGCCATCTAAGAAGAGAAGTTGGAGATATCACTCACAATCACAAATAATTACCTAGACCATCAAACCATTAATTCAAGATTTACATAACAAAATGTTTCATCCCTAGTCCTAAGGAATCATTTCCTACGGGAACAACATTTTATATCCTCTAGGGCATGTCTCCTACAAAAGAGGCTTTGAGGAGACTTACCACATCTCATTTCATTGGAGACTTGTTCTTGCACTATTGTCATTAACCCATGCAAAAGGCTTGTGTACCCCCAAGGTTTGATCTCTATTTTAGTAGGTTTGCTAAAAATTTTGTGCTACTAAAGTTTGGATTGATTGAAGAGTTGACCATTCTCCCATTCTTCTCCTTAAAAGTGGATAGATAATTTTTGAGACATTTGGTTCTCCTATCATGTTTAATTAGTCACTTTACACAAGTGATTTTAATATTTATAAAAGGAAGAACATTATAAAAAGGTAGTATTTTATTTATTTAAGATTTTAAACCTATAATTTATCATATTGAAGCAAAATAATATATTGATCATTTTTAGGTGATTATACTAGCAATAAAAGATGATGGTAGAGGAGAAAAGAAGATGGAGGTGAGCAAAAAGTTTGATAATTAAAAAAATATAAGATAAAACATGTGGCTATTTTATTTTAGCATCAGGCAATATTCTTTCAAAAGTTCCTGAAATACCAACACATATAAATTTTAATATATGTTTTAAAATTTTAAAATAATGTAAAATAATGAAATGTAGATTTTTTAGTGTATTTTATGTTTATATTTTTTTGAAAAAAATTAAAAGTATTTGAACGTAATCTTTTTGCAAAACTCACACTATAATTTAGTTGATGAGAAAATAAGGAGAAATAAGTTAATCAACACATCACTTTTTATATAATATTTTTTTTTCCGTTTAATATTTTTTTGCGTTTATAACTTGAAACTTTAGTGCATATGATAAATATATGTTTAAACACAATTGTTTAGAAGGGAGATGACTTTTTTTCATATTCAAAATAGAAAATGATTATATTGTCTCTCTGCTGGTGCATCATATTTTTCATTTATTTTTAATAAACTTTATTATTATTATTTTTAAAGACAATCAACACTTATTTTAGTATAAAGCTCAAAAAACTAGCATTTAAAACAAGTGCCACTTAGTGGCCAGTACCTACCTTGTAGTGTTGTTATTATAGTATCTGTTTTCATTTATTTTTAATAAACTTTATTATTATTTTTTAAAAAAACAATCAACACCTATTTTAGTAAAAAGCTCAAAAAACTAGCATTTAAAACAAGTGCCACTTAGTGGCCAAAACCTGCCTTGTAGTGTTGTTATTATAGTATTTGTTTAGTTGTAATTTTTTTTTGTTGATTAGCTATTGGTTGTATATAGTATTTGTTTAGTTGTAATTTTTTTGTTGATTAGGTATTGGTTGTTAGACAAATTGCATTCCAATAATTGAAAAATTAATTTTAACTCTTGAGTAAATAAAATTGAAATCCTAGATTTTTAACTCTTGAGTAAAAAAAATTGAAATCCCAAAAATAATCTAGTTTTATAAAATAAAATGTGTAGAACCCTAACCTAGTTGGGTGTGGGAAGATTTTAAATGTCTGCGTAAAATATTAAAATGTAATAATATTGAATACTATTACATGTATTAAAATATTGTAAGTTTGAAGAGTAATTACACAATATAATAACAATAACATATTCAGATTTAGATCACTACAATATTTTATCTTAGTCACTTATTTTTTTTTGTTTAAGTAATAATAGTAAATTTGTAACTATTATATTTCCAGAACTAAATTTATAAGGAAAAATTTATTTGAAGTTGTTTTGAAATGTCTTAGGTAAATAAAATTGAAATTTCAAAAATAATTTAATTTGGTAAAAATAAAATAGCACTAAAATATTTACTTAACTATAAAACTAAACTTTACAAAGTCCTGTATAAGAGCCCTGCCCTAATTGAGTGTATAGGGATTTGAAATGTCTGCTTAAGATATTAAAATGTAATAATATTAATATTATGATAATTTAAAATGCATTAAAATAGAGATTTGAAATGTCTGCTTAAGATATTAAAATATATTAATACTATGATAATTTAAAATGCATTAAAATATTGTATGTTTCAAGAATAAAATAAAAAATGTAATAACATGCGAAATATTTTTCATGCTACTTAGATTTTTAACTTTTTAGTAAAAATAATTGAAATATTAGATTTTTAACTCTTGAGTAAATAAAATTGAAATCCGAAAAATAATATAATTTCATAAAATAAAATGTGTAGAACCCTATATTTTTAATAGTAATATTTAAATTACAACTTAGTCCCTTTGACAAAAAGTAATTTTTATGTTTAGCTAATGAAGCAAAAAATTAAATTCATAAAAATTATGATTCTTCCTCAGGTATGACTTAACTAGTGGGAGACAAAATTTGTGTTCATAATTTGTTTACTTGCCACATCCTCCCCTCAAACCAAAATTTTCTCAGCATTTATAGCTTTTTGTTGCACTCTCCGACAATCCGGGGAGAAGAGGTCATTTTTTTCAGCCAATGACAATACAGATAAATCATTTTTCAATATTTTTTTGTTAAAAATTTATCATATTGACATAGGAAAAGTACAAATTTAAATCAAATTTGCCCGACAAAGAAAAATAATCATGTCTTTTGATTGGTTTACAATCAATAGACTAATAACTAGATAAGTGCGAACTCATTGCAATAGTACAGGTACTAATAACTACAAAAACTACAATTTAAAAACTGTTAATTTTTGTAGCTTGGACAGGTGTTCTAGTCTCGGGTGGAGATTACGAGGCTGGAAACACAGCTGGAATAATTATCTCCATACCTAGATAATTGATTTCTCGAGAGACTTCTAGATATTAGGGTTTAGAGTCTAATTAATCCTAGCCATTGATTAAAATTAAATCATGGCCATTGGTTTCCAATGAGGGGATTATAAAAGAGGATCAATAGGCATTTGGAAAATACAGATCCGAGAAGTATTTGCAGCGATAGCAAATAAATAAATTTGCGGTGATAGCAAATTGATTTGCAGTGAAAGCAAAGGGCGCAGTGATAGCGTTGGAGAGCAGTGGAATTGCCGGAGAAGGAAAATATTGCCGGAGCAATTTCAGCAGGAACAATTGAGGGAAGGGAATTTACAGGAAAGAAATTTCCAGAGCTCTGCCAGTAAGAGGCAAGCAATTTTGTATCTCTTGATTTTCTGTAGTTGAATAAAATTCATATCTGCTGACTGGTTTTCCCTTCGGGGTTTTTCCAGGGACAATTTGTCCAAAACATTGTGTTGATTTTATTTTTCTATTTCCGTGATTTTTCCGTGAAATTGCAGCCGTATTATTATTTAATATTTGCTGTAAATTAAATTTTTCGGCAGCCAAATAATCTTATAAGATAGGAAATTAATAATCAGTAGCTGCAATAGATTTTTCACATGGTATCAGAGCAGATCTGAGTGCAGAACAGGCACAGGGAGAAAGGAAAAATAATCTAGGGTTTATAAAACCCAGTTTGACCTCTTCAAATTATTATTTTCTTTTGAGATGGCCTCAGCAGGTTTAAGAGATCAGGACAGATTAGATGGAGCCTCAAATTTTGGTGTCTGGAAAGCCAGAATTTCTTTATTGCTGGAAGAGAATGGTATCAAGGATTATGTGACCACTGTTGTACCTGTACCTACAGACGCAACACAGCTCGTAGCATATAAGAAGGAAGATGCCAAGGCAAGGAGGCTGATTCTTGACGGTGTTAAGGATCATATTGTTCCGCATATTGCAGAGTTAGATACAGCAAAGACGATGTGGGATGCCATTATGAATCTGTACCAGAATGCTACCCTTAACCGAAAGCTGATTCTCAGAGAAAAGTTAAGCAATACCCGGATGAATAAGGGAGAAGACGTCACAAGTTACCTCACCAGACTTAGACTTGTCAAGGATGAATTGGCAGCTGTTGGAGACAAACCAAAGGATGATGAGCTAGTACGAATAGCCCTAAATGGGTTTACTAAGCAGTGGGATGTCTTTGTTCAAGTTATTAATGGACGAGACACCTTACCGAGTTGGGATCGACTATGGAGTGACTTCACTCAGGAGGAGCTTAGACTAAGTCTTGTCAATGGAACCAGCAGTAATAGTCAGAAAAGTGAGGTGGAACAGGAAAACGTTGCCCTAGCAGGAAAAGGGAAAGCGAAGAAGGGGTCTGGCAAAGGATCAAATTCAAAAAGTGAGAAGAAGAAGGACTTATCTAAGATCAAATGCTATGGCTGTCACGAGTTCGGCCACTATGTCAGCGATTGCCCACAAAGGAAGAAAAATGAAAAGAAGGGCAAGAAGCAGACGGCAGCTTCAGCAAGTGTAGATGAGCTTTCTAGTAGAATGGAGGATGAGTTTGCACTCATAGCTTGCCTGACTAGCTCAACCTCACAGGGTGTTTGGTATATAGACAGTGGGGCGTCATTTCATATGACAGGAGTTAGGGAGTACTTCTCCAGATACAAGGAGGAGGACATCAGATTCCAGATTCAGATGGGGAACAAGTCCTAGCTGGTCCATGTCTCAACAAAAACTACCTCTTTCTTTTTAAAAACTACAATTTAAAAATTACCTATTTCTTTTTTTTAACACCGAGAGGGGAAGCCTAGAGGCGTTTATAATGGCAGCACAAGGATATGTATACATTTTAATTCATGCTATTTAAATTGAATGTAGTCAAATGTCATATTGAAAATTAATTTACCCATAATTTGAACTATTAATGTTTTGGATGGGAAACGCCTTTGGAGAACATGGGAAAAGCTTCAACCATGATAGTAGTGGCGGAGTTGTTGGTAGTTAGGGTTTGCATTGGACTGCAGTTTAATATGACCATTTTGTTTCAAGACTCCTCTCGCCATTACAGATCTTTGTTCAAGGTTGACCGTGTTCTGAGGATCAAGATCATGGCTGGCTCGATGGTGTTTTAGGGTAAATTCATGAGAATTCGAGCATAATTTTTATCCATTTGAAATCTTTGTTTCAATATTTGTGCTAGGCTTGAAATTTCACATTGTTTTAGGGTAAATTCATAGATTCAAGCTTAATTTTGATCTATTTTAAGTTCTGTTTCAATATTTGTTTGAAGCCTGACATTTCATGTTTTATGAAGGCAAATTGAGGAATACAAGCATAATTTAAGTTTACTTAAAAACTTTGTTTTGATGTTTATGCCAGGCATGGAATTTCCTGCTGTTTGGGTTCAATTCTTCAAAAATATTTAACAAAAAGTTTCACATTATCGAGGTTGAGTTTTTAAATTCATGTCTTAATTGTTATGAAAGAGCTGAAGTTTTTTGTTCATGGAAATTTCGAACGTCAATTCAGATTTTGTTAAAAATTCACAGGAAACTTGATATTTTGTTTTGATTAGGGTAATTATTTAATTGATGTTTTGATTTTTAAGTGAGACCTGAAATTTTACGTCATTTAGGTTAATTGAGAACATCACTGCATTTTAGTAGTCATCTAGGTTAATTGAGAACATCACTGCATTTTATTCTAGTGATATAATATTTCACTTTGTTGAGAGTAAATCCTTCAATTATGACTCCACATTGGTGTGAGACCAGAAATTTTATGATGTTAATTTGTAAATTCTTCTATTTAAATTTCAATATTGATGAGAGAGCCAAGATTTCATGTAGTTTAGTGCAAATTCTTCTATTTATTTCTTCATGTTAATGCGAGATGTTTAGAAGGGTAAACTCTCCAATATATTAAAACCAATATATTAAAATGAAAAGTGTCTGAAAAAACTATGTATTTTGTTTTGACTAAGATTTTGAATCACACTTGCTGATGATGGCATGGTTCGGTGGTTAAGTCGCTCAGTATGTAGTGGCAGCGACCAGAGTTCAAACCCCCACTGGGCCAACGAGCTCGCAAGGCTTTACACCTTCACTGGGCCAATGAGATGACAAGGAAGACTTGGAAACCAAGATGAATGTTGAGGGAAATTTTAAATTATTTAATTAAATATTAAAAAAAATTCGTGCTGAACAAGCATTATCTTAAAAAAAAAAAAAAAACATTTTGAATCACACTCCTTTATTCATTGTCAGATAAGAGCAAATGATACAAAATTTGGAGAATTATCTTATTAAAAGGTGCATGAGATGACAAGGAAGACTTGGAAACCAAGATGAATGTTGAGGGAAATTTTAAATTATTTAATTAAATATTAAAAAAATTCGTGCTAAACAATAAAGGTTTAAGGTTTAAGGACATCCATGAGGACAAAAAGGTCAAGAATGTATGATAATAGGGTTGAAGCACTAGAGAGATTAACACCATTTTGATAAAACCAACATTAACACATGAAAAGGTACATATCAGAATGGTTACCAATAAAAAAATTCCAACAATATAGCATATTGTTATAGTACAAAGATTGTAACATAGCTTGCCATATTTCATTAAGCATGGGAAATTAAATTATGCTATTAGGAGTTGTTGCTCTCTTACAAATGGCTCAATGGATTTAATGCAAGGTTCAGGGCTCAATGGAAATGCATGCAAGTAAAAATTATCTAAAGGAACAGGCCTGCAAAATAATTTTTTGCAAGGGACAGCTAGAGGAGCTGTCAAAATAGCTCTGTCAACATAGTCAAAATAGCTCTGTCAACATAGTCAAAATAATGGAAATGTTTCGCATGTCCACTGTGTTTCTTTTTATGTCATTCTTGCAAGTACAATTATTTAGTGTTTTGAGAATTTTAAAAGACTTTTTTTTGTTTACTTGTCTATGTAAATACTTAAGCTCCACTTGAGTGACCTCATTTAATGGTCACTGCACCATTTTGATAAAACCAACATTAACGCGTGAAAAGTACATATCAGAATGGTTACCAATAAAAAACTCAACAATATGGCATATTGTCATAGTACAAAGATTGCAACATAGGTTGTCATAAGGATTTTTTTTGGTACACATTTACTACTCTGCTACCAACTTCCTTTGCAAATAAGAAAGACATTCTTACTGTGTTCCATGTATACCATTATCAAATCACTAGCCTTTTGTGACCTTAGGCATTTCTAGCATTTCTAGCATTTCTAGATTAATTATGAATCAATTTACTAAATCTCATTCCAGACACCATTATCAAATCACTAGCCTTTTGTGACCTCAGGCATTTCTAGCATTTCTAGATTAATTATGAATCAATTTACTAAATGTCATTCCAGACATTGTTTTTACGCTAAGTCCATTGATTACTTCTATAAAATTACTTTTATCACAGCTTAAAAAGCACAACCACATCTACACACAATAGTTCTATCTGCTCATCCTTTGAGAAAATACTATGTGAAATGTTTCATCAAGTGTCTGACCTTGCCACCATTTCATTTCAACTTCCATAATTCATAGAACTTCTTTAACTCAAATTTGTTCTCAGTATTTATTAGTCACAAGACCAACACACTTCCATCATAACAATATGCCACATATATTAGTTGCTTCTGAATGTGAGATTATTACATATAAGAACAACAAATGAAAGATATATCATATTTTTCTTAAGAAGGCAACAAAAACTAAATCAAACAAATGATTTATAGTTTTAAAAACAATAGATCAAATTGAAACAAGTAGGTAGGAAAAACACTAAAAGAAGAATGGCATAGAAGAATTCACATCCATTTAAACTGCTAGAAATTTTGATGTCTTCTATTTTAGTAAAGATCATGACCAAAAATTTTAATCCTTCGTTATGCTAGCTACCTTGACATGTACATTTTAATGCAAGGTGGTAAATTGCTAATTATAAAAGTATGAAATTTTATATTACAAATTTAATGTAATTTTACTACTAATTATAAAAGTTTGAAATATTACAAATTTCATGTAAAATATACTAATACTATTTCAAATTTTAAAATTTTATATTAGAAATTTGTGGCAAATTGCTAATTATATAAGTGGCCTTTAAAAAATGTTAAAGTCAAAAAAATTAAAGTTGTTTAAACTTTGAATTCAAAATTGAGGTGAATTGTTAGGGGGCCTTGGTCTTTGCTATTGCAATGTGGTAAATTCATAACTATAAAAGTTTGAAATTTTATATTACAAACTTAATGTAAATATACTATATTATTTCAAAATTTGAAATTTTATATTACAAATTTGTTGTAAATTGTTAATTCTAAAAGTTTGAAATATTATATTACAAATTTGTGGTAAATTGCTAATTATAAGTGGCCTTTAAACAATGTCAAAGTCAAAAAAAATTAAAGTTGCTTAAACTTTGAATTCAAAATTAAGGTGAATTGTTAGGGGGCTTTCGTCTCCTCTACGTGCAAGGTGGTAAATTGGTGGTAAATTGATAAATTATAAAAGTATGAAATTTTATATTACAAGTTTAATTTAATATAAAATTTCAAACTTTTATAATTCTTGATATAGTAAAAAACTACAATTTAAAATAACTACTTAAAATAAGTAAAAACAAAAAAAATGCATGGTTATGGAGTTACTAGCTTCACAAATATCTCCTAAAATTTGCTACGGATCTTTTCCTCCAAAATATGAGCAGCTATTTTTAGGTGGTTCTCCGGTGCATTTGAGGTGGTAAAAAGCTCAAAAAACTAGCATTTAAAATAACTACAAAAACTACAATTTAAAAACTACCTATTTCTTTTTGTTTTTCTTAATATAGTAAAAAACTACAATTTAAAATAATCAAAAAAAAAAATACATGGAGTCACTAGCTCCACAAATATCTCCGGGGATGGGGTCCCCCGTGCTGTGGCCTCCCAGTTCATTGCTCCGGGCAAAAGCATTCGCATGGAGCCGGAGGGCTGGAGCCGGAGGGCTGGAGCCGGAGGGCGTGTCGCACCAGTGTCGCCGGTCACGTTAAAAAATTTACCAGGACCGCTCATTTTAAAATCCTCTTAAAAATTTTCAGCAACACGCTGAGATAATTTAGGAAGCACCCCTCCATAAGACCATTTTCTAAGCAGCGACATGGGGACATGCCCTTAGCAACCACTACCACTACCACTGCCACCGCCACCCTCTCTCATTTGATTTATTTCCGAAGTGTAACTGTAGGCACCAGAGGAAAAGAAAACGGAGATCGCTTAACTAGAATTAATCCATAGCCACCGCAAGCCTGAATTAAAATGGCTGTAATAATTGGTATTTAAGATAAATTTATTCCCACCATTTGGAATCTGTTCCAGTCAATGTGTAACCGCTACCACCCTTATTAATTTCATCAGCTCAAATGGAAAACAGAGTTTTCAATTTGAATCTTCTGCCAGCACATCAATCTGAAATGGTGAGCTTTGCAGCTTTAAAAAGAAATGCCAACGAACTGGGAAGTAAAATGCCATCAAGTAGGTGGGCTTGAAACAGAATATTCTTCTATGTGGAATTCAATGTTTAATTGTGTTAAGTTATTAATAAAGACTGAAAATTCCTGTATCTTTTATTCCAATAAAATTTAGCATCATGGCATTATGCAGAACATGTGTATCTAACTTTCCAACAATCATTTGAAATGTAACTTCAATGTGAATTTTAATTTAATACAAATCATCTTTGAATCAATATCACATGCATGATAGTTAACATAATTTTAAGAATGAGAGTGGTAAAAACTCCTCTACAAAGTAAAGGTTCCTGTACGTTTGAATTGTTGCAAATCTTGCAAGGTTCTCACAGAGTAATTTGAAAGCATTATGGAATACATCTTCCAAAGAGCTTCATATAAGTGTTTAAGAAGAGAATTAAAGTATTTATATAAGTTATATAGAAGCGAAAACAAATTAGTTAACAACCAAATCTGATTATGGGATTGGAAGCAATATAAAACCACTTGTTTTCACTTGTGTGACTAAAGTAGGTATAAATGATAAGCCTTACATGTTTTTTCTATCAAACTGTTAAAAGCATTGCACTGTTCCAAAAACTCATTTCCATGTATACTTCAAACATGATTAACTTGGTTTCCCTCTATCCATGACATGAACAAAAAGTATCAATAGTGAAAAATGAAATGACTGGTGAGCGACCAAACCATGCTATATAATTTCAGCAACAACATAGTAAGGAGTTGATGCACTAGTGACTTCCTCACTTATCTAAAAACCTATTTTCCACTTCATCAAGATTTACCTTCAACTCTTGCATTCCCCAAAAACTGCCCTAGTGTATACTTTCATAAATATTTCCATGTTTTTAAGTAGTATCATGTGTCATTCCTTTTACCATTTTCTAGGAATTGCATGTCTATACTTTTTATCCCACAATATAATTGTCTCCATTCTTTTCTCAATGAAATAAATATTTTGTCATTTCTTAATTTCCAAAACATAAAGCTTTTCTGAAATGTTTTGCATTTTATATAAAGCAATCAATAAATTTTTGTAATGTTTTTGATATAATAAGCGGCCAAAACAAGGGAGCCGAACCCATTACATATTAGCCCCAAGGACACACAGTAAGGTCAACATAAAGACCAGAAAGACCAACAGCAACAAAAAACACAGACCACAGACCACCACTAGACCGACAGCAGACTAAACGCAAAAAACATAGAAACAAGAGCCCCTAGGGCTGATTGAACAACTGACCCCAATCATCAATAAGGAATTGGTACATTTCCTCATAATCTTTGAGCTCAATATCTTGCAACACAGCCAACGTCGTCGCTGACCTGTGCATGACCTTAGAAGTGAACCTAGCTAGAATCATAAATTTCTTCTCCAGCTCCATCATCCTGTTGTTGAGGTCCTCTATCCCTTTACCTTTTTTGGTTTTCTTGCTACCCTTGTTTCTTTTACCGGTTTCCTCTTTCATCTTCTCAGAATTATCAGTCTCCTCCCCCTGTAAATTCAGTTCAGGGAAGTTACTCTGACCGTCATCCTCAACCTCCACATCCACAGTCACCTCCTCCTTATCAGTCTTAACTTCACCTTCCATGTTCTCCTCAGTGTCCTCTGAATCAGCAGAAAGCACTTGCTCCTTAAGCGAGGTGGTCGGTTTGGCAGCCAGCCCGCTCGACCTCAACGACACCCTGAGCTTACCCTGCAGAATGGTATGCTCAGCATCTTTCGTGTTCTCACTGTCTTCCTCCCCTCCCACAGAACCCTCAACATCGGTCTCCAAGGTGTGCACTTCCTTCTTGGGCTTGTCCCCGCCAATCTCAGAACCGCTAATAAAGATACACATTATCATCCATGTATGACCAAAGATTTGTAGCACACAAAGAATTCAAAATGAAAATAAGTTAGATACTTTTATAATCTTCAGAAAATTATTAACTTTAAGAGTGATAAAAACCATTAAAATGGATTATCTAAAAGCTTCTGAACTAAATTAGTAAAAAAAATTGTACTTCACAAACTATTCAACTAAGAGCTTCAAACTTCTAAGCTCAAGATCTTTAGATCCTCTAAAAACGTTTTTAATATCTTTCCCAAAAATTCAATACTCAAAATTTAAAAGTTTTATCATCTTTCCCAAATATTAGAATAAATAAACAAGCATCCTAAATAACAGAATCAAAATGTGTCGATCACAAGTCCTACTTGAAACCATGGCCTTTGCTTGGCCTTGAGCAGCTCTTAGGATTGGGCCTTTGCTGTATACCCCATTTGTAATCTCTATCTCCATCCAACAAGCTATTTGTTACTGCATTGATAGAAACATCTGACTTCATTCCAGAACGTCTTCCTTCCATTTTTGTTTTTTCCCAGCTTTCACTTTCAGTTGGTAAGGTCCAATCCTTGTCTTCTGACTGACTTGCAGTGTTTCTAGACCTCAATCTATCTCTTTCCAGGCTATCTGTCATTACAGATAGTCTAGGCAAATTGTTGGGATGCCCTTCCACCTGAAACCATTCATCAAGCATTGAGCAATACATCAGAATTTGCATGTTGACTTTACTATTGAGCTTCCATCAATAGAAGCATGGACCAGTTCAAAACACTATTAAGAACAATCCTGAACTATAACAAGTTCCTTGAGTTCATGTGAGATTCAAATATAGCAAACTAGTAAGCACTCTACCATAAATCACCTTTACTTTTTCAAAAAAGAAAGCAAGTTCTAAACCCTATATTTTTTTATCTCAAATAATAACACCCATCTTTCTCTTATAAATTGTATGTAGCAATGTCTGTCAAAAACACTAGAAACTTCCAAAAAGAGTATCAACATCTATAGCATGAATGAGATACAAAAGAGAAAATTAAAAAAAATTCAAGACCAAGTCAATCAAAACAGTTGTTTACTGAAATTTCTCAACCTCATCTAGTATTTGAGAAGCAAGATCTGCCCAATTTGAAGCTGTGTGATTTTGAGGCCCAAGTTTCAGAAAATTTCCACCCAAATCAGATGCATCAACTGAAAACGGATTAGGTGCTGATAGTTTTGTTCCAGACCTCTTCTTTCTCTCCAACATTGGACTACCATATTTATCTAATTTGCTTATGGCTTCATTCAAAAAATTTATCCGCTCTCTGCACCATAGAAGACTCACATTATGCACGATAAGCAAAATGCAAACCAATGCCATTGACATCCAAACCATAATTAACATTCTGTATAAAATCTAGGACTGAAAAAATACATTGAACACTTCCATATTCTGCTTGAAAATGCTTGACATACAACCCATGCAAATCACTAGAAATTGAAAAAAAAAAAACCAAAACCTTGCTATAATCAACCAGAAATAAGTAAATATATTTTTCTTTGGAGAGGATATTACCTGGCCTTGAGAGAATTCTCAGTGACAGAAGTCCTTACTTGCTTCAGCTCTTCTACTCCAAGAGAAGAAAGAGGTTCAGCCTGCACTGAACCCAATGATGGATCTTCTGCATTAGTTGCCCTTATCAGTTCTGGATATTTCTCATCTCCCATTGACAGTGCATCCAAAAGTAGAACCTCTGACAAATTTGCTCCAGCTGTTAAAATTGGACTTTTAAGTTTTTCTCCAAAGCTGCTTGACCTCTCCAAGTTGGAAGCACTTGAAAAATGTCTACGCTGCCCAGATGGAAAATTTGATCCATCTGGGCTACTAGAGGAAATTTCAAACCCACAATTCCTTGCCATTTCTCTGATCTTTTCAGTCTCTAATCTTTTCAAGAACCCAATATCCTCAAACCTCCGATTCCCTGCCATTTCTCAGAACTCAATATCCTCAATCTATCTATACCAGATAAATTCAGAGATCCTCAATATCCTCAATCTATCTATACCAGATAAATTCAGAGATCCGACACCAACCAAGTAGCTCCCACACAGTTTTTCAGCTAGAACTTCATTCAAGGATCCATGTACTAAAGCATTTACTTAAATCTTGCACAGAATATATGCATATGCATGTTAAATAAGTTTTGAACAAACCCACGTATTTATATTAAAAAACATTCTAAAATTAAAAAATCATTTATATTCTATTTTCAAACAATATTCCAAATTATATGTATTTCTTAAAAAAATATTATTTAAACATATTTTAAAAAAATGATTTTGAAAAAAACCATTTTGAAAAACATTTTAAATCAATTGTATTTTTATAAAAAAATATTATAACTTAAACATATTTTTTAAAAGTTGTTTTTTAATAAAATAATATTTTAAATGAAAAAAATCTAAAGTAATATATATATATATATATTTCTATTAAAAAAATTATAACTTAAATATATTTTTTAAAATTTATTTTTATTTATAAAATAATATAATATATCTAATTTTAAAATCTAAATGTTATATATACTAGTATATCTATATTTTTAAAAAAATATGCAAGAGATATCTTCTCAGTGTTTTTTGGTTTTTCATAGTTTTTGTGATTTTTTCCACCTTGTTTTCCTTATCTTGTTTTCTTTGAACTTTTTTATTTTTTGCAATTTCTTTTTTGGTTCAATAGTTTTTTTATTTTCTCCACTTTTTGTTTCCTTCATTCCAATTTCTTTTATGGTTTTTATTTTTAATGTATTCCAATTTCTTTTTTTGGTTTTTATTTTTTATTTTTTTCTATATATTTACAACTCTCATCTCCACCATCTGTGTAGAATGCCTCTTGACATAATAATTATATTAAAATATCTAATAAAATTTGAAATTATAAAATACCTTTAAAATTAAAAAATGTCCACATAGCATCAAATTCTAAAACAAGAAGTTAAATGATTTTACTAAAGATGGCACCAAGTTTTCTTGCCTTCATGAGGGAAGATGGATAGCATTTGGATTGTATTGGAGGCTTTTGTCCCTCTATTTTGGAGTTAGAATATATAAATGTCTCCATTGTGGTCTAGGGATTTATTTTTACATGTCCACGTTTGGTTTTGATGTTTGGCTTTAAATTTTTATTTTTTTTAATTAATTTATTTTATTTTATTTTATTTTTTAAAATTTATTTTTTTATTTTTTTTATTAATTTTAATTTTAAATTTATAATTTTTTTTTTTTTTTATATATTTTTATTTTTATTTTTTTTATTTATTTATTTATTTTTATTTTTATTTTTTATTTATTTATTTATTTTTATTTTTATTTTATTTTTTTTCTTTTTTCATTTTTCTTTTTTAATTTTTCCAATTTCTTTTTGTTGGTTCTATAGTTTTCATGATTTTCTCCAACTTTTTCTTTATCTATTAGTTTCCAACTTTTTTTGTTTTTATTTTTTATTTTTCTAATTTCTTTTTTGCTTCCATAGTTTTTGTAATTTTCTCTAACTTTTTCTACAACTTTTTTTTTTTAAAAAAAATTTTTCCAATTTTTTGTTTTTATTTTTTATTTTTAAAATTTTTCAATTTTTTTTAATAAAAAAGGGTAAAAACTTTATTGAATCAGAAAATTATTATAAAGTAGAAAGAAACACCCATAAGGGGCACAATCAAAATCAAGAATTAAGTAACACCCAAAAAGCTCCTCATATCCTCCATAACCCAATCTTCAAGAACAGGGGCTAAATCACCAGGAAGGTTGCCCCAATCATCCAGATTCCAAGTCTCCATCTGCTCAGACGCCCACCTCGCCAAACCATCTACCACCTTATTCCACTCCCGTGGCACATGACAAAAAGCAATAGAATCTAAAGCCTTGCTCAGAGAAACAATTTGTTTGGCCACCATTGCAAGTTCTCAGTTCACCTCCTCAAAATGTCTCTTATTCAACATATCAATGACCACTTGAGAATCTGATTCACAAATAATCCGCTTCCAGCCAAGGGCACAAGCACTCTCTAATGCCAGAAAAATAGCAAGAGCCTCCATGAGATTATTTGTATGTTGACCTCTATATATAGAGAAGAAAAAAATTACCACCTTCGAACTATCCTTGCCAATGCCACCAACTCCAGCATGGCCAGGATTACCTCTGGAAGATACATCAGTATTGATTTTCAACTCCCCCACAATGAGAGGACACCAACGACCAATACGACAAACCCTCACTCTCCCACACCCATGCTGAACCGTCCTCAAATTTTTCTATCCACCCCCAGAGAGACCCAGGGCTTCAACAACATCACAGTCACCAAAAACAATAGGGACAGATAGATCACACTTAGCAGCCAAAGTTTCCTGCAAACCCCCCAAAATCCTCAACCAGAGCTGACCAACAAGTAGCTTCTTGTCCAGAAAAATTCTAAGGTTACACTCCAACCAACTATGCCAAATTATCAAACTTGGGCCAATGATCCAAGCAGTGAGGAGAAAAGAGGTCTTTATAGGGGGAGGCCCCAAACTCCTCCAAAAGTCCTCTAAAGAAGAAGCATGTCTACATGGTATACACCAGAGATTCCACTAGAAATGCCAAATAATTTTTGCAAAGGAACACTAAAAGAAGAGATGGGGGATGCACTCCTCATGCCCACCACACAGAACACACATAGAGGGCCCCTAAAACCCACGTTTCCAGAGGTTCTCCCAGGTAAGGCACCTCCCTTGAACTACTAACCACAAGAAGAAGTTACACTTAGGCCAAGCAAACTTATTCCAAACCTGTTTCCACCACGAGACCTCCGAGCTCCCAAACATTTGCTTATCAAGAACTTGATAACCTGAGGCAACAAAAAATTTACCTTTTGGATCAGGACCCCAAGCCAACACATCTCTCCCAGGAAGAGAAGTGCAGACACGTCCCGACAGAATCCCAACAAGCTCTTGATAATCCCCAACTGCCCCACCAAGAGGCCACTCCTGCGAAACCTTCCATCTATACACACTAACTTGTCCCAAATTCTGAAGAGTTTTAAAATCAGCAACATGGCACCACCCAGCATCAATAAAATACCTACTCAAATTCTGTAGGTGGAGGTGAGTAGACAAAATGGGAGGATAACCATTTCAAGAATCATGCCAGAAGAGAGCATCCTACCCACCATTGCAAATCCAAAACAACCCATGCTTGACCAACTTAGCACCCCTTTTGAGGGTACTCCAAATTATAGAACCATTCCCCTCCAAACTAAAGTGAGCAACATCCACACTCTCAACTGCACCCAAATACTTTGAGGTAAGAATTTTTGCCCACGATTGATGTTGTTGTGAACACCACCACCAATACAACATAGCTGCTAAAGCTTGTCCATTCAAATCAGTTCTACGCAAACCCAGACAACCAGCTTGCTTCGGCCTACAAATAACTTCCCACTTGACCAAACTCCACTTCCTGTGAAGGAGGTTGCCAGACCAAAGGAACTGCCGAGACAAACTCTCAAAGTCTTTGATAAAGTCAGAAGGTGCAAAGAGAACAAAACATTTGTACAGAGGAAGAGCCTACACCACTAACTTTAGAAGAGTCACCCTACCCGCAGAAGAGAGCCACCTATTAGTCCAATGACTAACCAGATTTCTGAACTTATCCATAATCTCCTGCCAGAACAATTTAGGAAGTAAACGAATAGCAAGCGGAATACCAAGATACACAAAAGGGAGAGTGCCAATCTGGAAACGAAGGATACCAGCAATTCTCCTCTGAATAGCCCGCAGAGTATGAAAAAAGTAGATAAAAGACTTCCCCTCATTAATTTTCTGACCTGACGCAGCCAAATAATAGTCCAGAATCCTGCACCAACCGGAAGCCTCCTCAATCTTGGCTCTGCCCATCAGAGCCGTGTCATCAACAAACTACAAATGTGACTGAGGGGGAATATTGTTCCTAAAACTCCAGCCCTTAATCAAACCAATCTCCACCTGGGATCTAATAAACCTCCCCAAACCCTCCGCCAATAAGATGAACAGATAGGGGGATAAAGGGTCCCTTGTTTGAGCCCCCTAGAAGCATCAAACAACTCCATTGGCTCACCATTAATCAACACCAAAAAGAAAGGAGAAGTAACACAACTCTTGACCCACTCAATCCATTCACCAGCAAAACCAAACGCTCCTAGAATCTTAAATAAGAAGGCCCATTTAACCTGATCATAAGTTTTAGCCATATCCAACTTAATAAACATAGCTTTCTCTTTAGAATGATCCATAGAATGAATCATCACAGCTACAATGATGACACCATCCATAATTTGCCTACCAACCACAAAACCCCCTTGCTCTTCAAAAATTAACCTACTTAGCCAGGGTTTCAGCCACTCAGCAATCAACTTAGTAATAATCTTGTAAACCACATTACATAAGGCAATGGGCCTAAAAAGATCCAGAGAATTAACCCCATCCTTCTTTGGAATGAGAGAAAGGAAGGTAGCATTCATGGATTTCAGCATTTGTTTATTCATGAAAGATTCCTGAATGACCTCCAACAAATCCAACTTAATCACTTCCCAGAACTCCTGGTAGAACTCAACCGGGAAGCCATCAAGCCCTGGAGTTTTTCCCTTTTTCATCTAGAACACAACAGTTTCAAGCTTAGACAAAGAAATAGGATTAAGCAAAGAAGCATTCATTTCACTGTTGACTAAGGGTGGAATACTATTCAAAATATCAGCTTCATCCTCATCCGCAAGAAGGGAATCTTCAGATAGTAGAATAGAAAAGAAATGAACAGCCTCCGCAGAAATAGAAGCAGGGGAGGAGAGATTCTCCCCATTCGAAGACCTGAGAGAAGAAATGACATTACCTTGTCTCCTATCTTTAACTAAATTGTGGAAGAAATAAGTGTTCCTATCTCCCACCTAAAGCCACTCAATTCGGGACTTTTGTTTCCAAAAAATTTCCTCACGTAATTCCCATTCCTCAACTTCCTTCACAGCAGCAACTTCCAGCAAACCTAGATCCTCAATGAGGCCCCGATCACGAATCTGCCTAGTGATCGAGTCCAAAAGAGCTTGAGTAGACTGCTTTGCATGGAAAACATTACCAAAGTGTTGCCTATTCCACCGTTTCAACCTATATTTCATATATTGGAGCCTCCTGGAGAAGGAGTACATAGCGGTCCCATGTGACAGCTTCCCCAAATTCCAACAACCAGGAAGAAGATCATGGAGGGAGTCATCTCTTAACCACATGAGCTAAAACTTAAAAGACTGCTTTACACAACGCCAGGGTAGCTTAGCAATAAGTTTGATTGGCCAATGATCAGAACCTCACCCATCCAAAATCTTAGAGCTAGTTAGCCACCTGTCCCCCAACAAAAAATTGGACACTAAGAATCTATCCAGGCATTCAGAAATAGCAACGTCCCCACATCTCCTATTATTCCAAGTAAAGACCCCATTCACAAGCTTGATGTCAACCAAATTTAAGAGAGCCACATTAACCTTCAAGAGATCAGAAGAAGGCTCCAAGTGAGTAATGCATCCCCTCTTCTCATCTAGAGAAACAACGGCATTAAAATCCCTGGCTAGAATCCACGGGAGATAAGGATCCAAAGTCCTCACATATCTGACAAAACCCCACAACTTTACCTTGCCATGAAGGTCAACCGAAGCATAGATGTTAGAAAAGAGTACTCTCTCTCCAGACTCAGGATGAGAAGCAACACAAGAAATCAAACCTCTACAAGAGTACCACCAAATTGGCCTAACTCTACGTGGGTCCCATAAGCATGCAACCCCACCAGAGCTACCAAGTGCACCAACACATTGACACTGACTACAACTCCAAATCTTTGAAGCCACACTCATCATACTATCAACTGATAACTTAGTTTCCTGAAGGAAAACCACATCAGGTGAATGAATACGAACCAAATCTCGAATAGCCTTTTGTCTAGGGATGCTCTTCATACCCCTCACATTCCAAGAGAGCACAATCATTGTTGGTGTTGGGAGAAGTGAGCATCAATAGTCCTCACCGAACCTGATTCAACCAATGTTTCACCAGCTAGCTTTACCTTTTCCAGGTCCTTTTTTCTACCAACCTTAAGAGGTTTCTTAGGACCCCCTTTTTTGAAGGTTTTTGGATGCAAACCCAAGGTTGGGGAAGGAGCCTTACTTTTTCCTGAGTCTGGAGTACCCCGCACTTTAGATAGAGCACCACCAACACTAGGAGAGCCACCAGAAGCTTCTAGTACCAAATCCAATGCTTCCTGAATAGGAGCCGGAGGAGCCAATTCAGTGTCCATCTGAGTACCCTGCTCACCAAGCTAATCTGAACTAGGAATCACATTAGGTTGATCCCCAGAAACAACCTCAATAAAAGATCCAACTGTTGCCTGCAAGTCCGCCTGAAAACCTTCCTCCTGGACCAAATCCTCCAACATCTCAAATTGTTTGAAGGTTTCCTCCTCCTGCCTATCCTTGAGGGATCTCTTCAGGCCTCGACCATGATTACAAGACTTAACCAAAATAAAACCTTCTTTATTAGCCCCACCTCCCTACATGGGGGCTTTACCCTTATCTACTTTCAAATCAGGCTGAGTAGGAGCATTACTTGAACCAGTTGCACCAAAAGCTTGAGGACACCTCCACTAAAGATGACCATATTCTTGACATAGTCGACACCTGAAAGGTAACATCTCGTAATCTAACAATTGAGTCCAGGAGCAAGACCCAACAGTCATATCAATAGAATCTGGAAGTGGCTAGCTCAAATCAATTTCAACACAAACCCTAGCATAAGAAAAAATTCTCTTATTCAAAGTTTGCTGAGACGGACCAATAGGTTTTCCTAGCAACAACGCAATCGACTACAATATATCACTTCTCCAGCATTCAAGCGGCAACCGAGGAAGACGAACCCAAACTGGGATTCTAGAGGGTAACTCCTCCACTGAGTTAAAGCCAGCATGTCATGGTTTGATGAAGAGACCCACCTGATTATAAAAATATGGACCCCCTTCGAAGGCCCTATTCCAATTTGAGACACACGAAAAATCCACCATAAAGAAGTTATTTGCAGCCATCAAAATCTCCTTTCAGGTTCCATTTCTTGTGAATCCATGTATCAAGAAATGGGGGAGAAACCCTCACCCCCATGAACTTACAAATCAAAACATGATTGTAGTAGTAATTAATGTCCTTGGCTATCGACTCTAATTGTATTACTAAAACCGGCCGCTCCTAGACCCTCTCCAAGCATCCATTCACCTTTGGTAATTTAAGGGAACCATTTCGGACCACATCTGATCTAGAAGAAGACTGAATGGGTATTCTGGCATCCTCCCCAGCCATAGAAGAAGCATGACCCACCATATCCAAAGGCACATTCAAAGCCATTTATACCAAACGAGTGAGGGCCCAAAATGCGCCCCCACACCACACCAAATCCAAAGCAATGGCTCCAAACAGGCGCACCCCCACTAGAGACAACACCTCAAAGGAAGAAAAACCCCCCCAACATGCAAAAACATGAACCAGAGGGCACACAATAGAAGAGAACCCAGAGTTGGAAACCCTTAAACCCTGCACACCACCTCTCGCACTAAAGGACGCCTCACAGCTAGCTAAAACTAGAAAAAAGAAGAAATGGTGAAGTAGACCTGGCCCCCTTGACCCCCCACTGACATGCAAATCCCCTGCGCACAGAGAAAGCTCGATCCTGCAAGCTAGGGCTCGGGTGCCCTAGCCTGCTCTCCCACGCACGCTGTCGCCATGCCAATCTCCAATTTCTTTTTGTTGGTTCCATAGTTTTCGTGATTTTCTCCAACTTTTTCTCTATCCAACAGTTTCCAATTTTTTTTGTTTTTATTTTTTATTTTTTATTTTTTCCAATTTCTTTTTTGCTTCTATAGTTTTTGTGATTTTCTCTAGTTTTTTCTCCGATTTTTAATTTTATTTTTTTTATAAAAAGGGGTAAAAATTTATTAATAATGAAACCACAAGTACAAAACCAGGAGGGAAACCACCCTCAGAAGAACCAGAAGTCTAGAGAAAAGCACCATCATGGCAACCATCCAAACCAGAACTTGGGGAACAACCCCAACCCCAAAGCCCCAAGCAAGGACCTCAGCTAACCATCCATATCCTCTAAAATTAACCTCTCCAAATTTTAAACACCATCTTGGGACAACTGGTCCCAACCACTAACATTCCAATCCCCCACCTGCTCCAAAGCCCACTTAGTCAAACAATCCGCCACACGGTTCCATTCCCTAGGGACATGGACAAAAGAAACAAATTCCATCGATTGACTCAACCGAAGAATCTGTCCAACACTGATGCCAACTGCCATTGCACACCAACCACCACCCACTCATTCAGCAGATTAATCACAATCTAGGAGTCAGACTCACAGATAACCCTACGCCATCCCAAAGCACACCCTTTTTCTAAAGCATAGAGAATAGCTAGAGCCTTCATAAAATTATTAGTTTGTTGTCCCTTATAAAAAAAGAAGTAAAAAAGGATAGCTCTAGTGCTATCCTTTTCTAATCCCCCAATCCCAGCATGACCAGGATTGCCCTAGAAGAGCCATCCATATTAATGTTAAAAATACCTAGAGGTGGAGGGGACCACCTTCCATCTCTCTGAACCTTACTCTTATATTGTCTCCCTTTCCTAGGACAGGAAGAGCAAGAACCTCCAACACCTAAACTCAAATTTTGTGCCACCTGCAATTCCTCAATGTCTAACTTAGTAGAGAGATCACACTTAGTAGCTAAGGTCTCTTGAAGCATACTAAGAATCCTCTACCACACCTATTGAACCTCCAACTTTCTCCCCTGAAAAATCCTCCAATTCCTTTCCAACCAAAGCTAACACAAAATAAAAGGACCAATATTCCAAGCCACTTGCAATAAAGAAGCCTTAGCCGGGGGCCTGCCCAAACTTCTCCAAAAATCAACTAGAGAAGAAGCGTGAACACAAGCTGCTTCCAAGCACCCCACCAAAGATGCCAAATCTCGCAGGCTAGAGGGCAATGAAAGAATAAATGGGCATGAAACTCCTCCCCACCATTGCAAAGGAAGCAGAAAGAAGGACCCTGGAAAACCCCTTTTTTGAAGGTTATTCCAAGTGAGACAACGATTGTGAGCAACCAACCAAAGGAAGTAATTACATTTTGGCCATCCAAATTTATTCCACACCAACTTCCACCAAGGAGAGTCCATCCCTCCAAACTTCTGCCTATCTAGCACACGATATCCAGAGATAATGGAATACACAACTTTCAGAGTAGGACTCCAAGCAAGGGAATCACTCTCCCCCAGAGAACTGCAAACTCTACCATCAAGAATCTTAGCTAACTTAGACAAATCTTTCCATCTGCAAACCTCCACTTGACCCACACGCTGAACTGATTTGAAATGCTCCACACGACACCACCCCGCATTAAGAATGGTGTCGCATAAGGATTGTAAGTGCGGGTACATAGACAAGATAGGTGGGTGCCCATCCCAAGAATCAAACCAAAATAGGGCCTCATATCCCCTATTACAAATCCAAAGAGCCCCTATTTAATTAAACTGGCTCCCCTTTTAAGAGTACTCTATATCATAGATCCCTTACTAGAGAGGCAAATTCTTGGAACATCATCATTTTCCACCCCCCCAAATATTTATAGTTAATAATGTTGCAAGTATGTGCTAATCGGTGTTGTCATTGATGTCAACATGTTTGTGTTATCCTTGGTGTCAACTGTATCTTCTATTGTTGCAGTTGATGATTGATTAAGTTGTTATGTTAAGATGATTTGAATGCCTTGTAGATGTGCTAAAGATGATAAGAATATGGTCCTGATGTTGGATGTCCAAGTGCTTTTGAGAAAAATTTGATAAATACTGAAGACAGTGTTGTGAAGAAGTATTCTGGCTTACAGGATATTGTTTGAGTTCTTGCTCCGCATTTCTTATGTGTTGAAGACCAGAGTGTGAGATTTGGATATGTTTTAGAGAAGCGTTTGAAGATGCTAAATCTAGAATTTGGTGGTCTAGATCGCTGTGCAATAGAAGTTATGTTCACCAGTTTGAAGATTGTATTTGACAGAGTTTCTAGGTTGTGCAGAGGTGTTTGGGAGAAAGTATTTTTCTCTGCATTTCTCTGCAGAGTGGTTTCAGGTGATGCAGTTCTAGACATATGTTTATAAGGTCCTTAGCTATTTTCATTCCAAAGGATTTATGATTTGGTTCTCTGAAAAGCAAGTTATTGATGAGCAGAGTTCGACAGTGGTTGTTGTGAGTAGTCTATGATCTATCTTCAAGTGATATTTGTTGTCTTCAAGTGAGATTTGTTGCGGCTGGATTTGTCAGCTCCTAGGTGATTTTATGTTGTTTGTGGATGTCTCTAGATTGTGTTGAAGGTGTGTGCTTGATCCACAAGCTATGATTGAATTCTTGGAAATGTGTGCTTAAGTATTCTTGGTGTTTGCACAAGTTTGGTTGACTTGGGTGCTAACACTCTTTGCGGATGTGTTTCATGGATTGTAGAAATGTGTTGAAGTGTGTGAAGTGTTCTACCTTCATTCATTTGATTCACAAGATTGTTTAGGTCCATACCTAATTTGAATTATGTATGTTTGTCGACCTTGAAGGTTGTTTGAAATATTGTAAAGTGTGTTGCCAACCTTGATGTGTGTTCCAAGGTTGATGATTGATATAAATAAGTTTAAAGAATTCATGTAAATTTGTGAAGGATGGGAAGATGAGGATGTGTGTGTTGTGAGGCTGCAAAGGAGATAAATAATGTGCTTCAATGGAACTGAACTCAGGCATGTGGTAGATGCTATTATATCAATTCATGGCAGTGATCCATTCTGGCAGTGAGTCCCATTGGAAATGAGCCCCATTGGTAGTGAACCCTATTAGTAGTGAGCATTTCTTTGGACAGTGAGTCCTTGGGCAGTGAGCCTCTTTGTAATTTGGTATTGTTACTACTATATAATTGTGAGCTAATCCTCACCATGGTTTTTCCCTTTTAGGGTTTTCCATGTACAATTTGGCGTTCTCTTGTGCATGGTGTTGATGTGATTGAGTTTTTGTTATCTGTTCTTCATGTTTAATCTTCATAATAGAAATAGGGCTTAAGTGGATTGAAGTGAATGTGATTATGCTTGTGAAGGTTTAAATTTTTGGATACAATTGATTCACCCCCCCTCAGTTGTCTTGTGCATTCAACAATTGGTATTAGAGTGAGGGTTCCTTGGAAGAAAGCCTAACAGCTTGAGGTAGATCTAGAATGGCGCACAAGAAAGACATTCCTTAGTTTGATGGAATTGACTATGCCTTCTGGAAGGTACGAATGCAAAGCTATCTTGTTTCTCTTGGTAATAATGTGTGGAGTATAATTAAAAATGAATACACTATACCTGATAATGGTCCAGAGACTGAAATAGAGATTAGGGAATATGAGACTAATGGAAAAGCTACAAATGCCTTACTGAGTGCACTATCTAACACTAAAATGGTGAAAGTTTTAGATCTGAAAACTACTCATGAGATCTGGGGAAAAATGAAGAGTATATATATGAAGGTGATAAATCTGTCAAGAAAGACAAAATGCATAACTTGAAGTCGAGATATGAAACTATGTGGATGTCTGAAGATGAGAACATAACAAGCTATATGTAGAAGGTAGATGAAGTTGTCAATGGGATCAAAGGTCTTGGTGGAACTCTGACTGATGAAGAAGTTGTGAATAAGGTACTCAGAACACTTCCCAAATCTTATAGTCATAAAGTGTCTACCATTGAAGAATTTTTAGATACAAGTAAGCTTTCAAAAGATCAATTGCTTGGTAAACTGACTGCTTATGAGATGAGAGAATTTGGCACTGCTAATGGTCCTGTGAAAGTTGAGACTACTTTTAAAGCTAAATTAGAAAAGGCAGTTAGATCAGAAAAGTATATTGTGGAATTATATGAGAAAGACTTTGATGAAATTGAGGCAAACTTTGTAAACAGAATGAAGAAGGGAACTGGAAAATTCAGAGTTAAGTTACCTTTCAAATGTTTCAGTTGTGGTAAGAGTGGTCAATATGCTTCAAGATGTCCTGATAGAACTTTGAAGATCAAGAACAAAGAAGGTAGAGGTAAGATGATAAGGAAAAGTTACTATGTTAAAGATGATGAAGGTGTAACTGATGATGAATCTAATTTTGAAGATGGTAATGCTAGTGAATGCTTGTTTATTGCCCTAAAAGAAGAACTTGTTTCTACTAACCTTGCAAGTTGTGTTAAGGAAGGAAGTCCAAAAGAAAAAGGAAAGATGACTGTATTTCATGCTAAGAATGAAGAGGATGAATGGGTCATTGATAGCGGATGTTCAAATCACATGACAGGAGAAAAGAGTAAGTTTGTGAAATTAGAAAAGTATAATGGAGGACTGGTTAGATTTGGTGATGATGCAGCTAGTAAGATTTGTGGAAAATGGTCAATTACTTTTGATGGCAAGCATAGTATAGATGATGTTCTTTATGTTAAAGGCTTAAAGTATAATCTTCTAAGTGTTGGACAGATGTGTAACAAAGGATACAATTTGATGTTTAAGGACAATGGATGTGAGATAAGGAAAAGCTCCAGAACAACAATTGTTGCTAGTAAGAAGACTCAAGGTAATGTTTATCATTTGAATGGTACTGACAATTGTTGTTTGTTGGCTCAGACATTAAATGAATGTTGGTTATGGCATAGGAGAATGTGTCATATTAACTTTGACAATCTGGTGAGAATAAGCTCAAGTCAAGCTGTAAGAGACCTGCCTAAGATTGTGAATCCTGCTAATGTCATTTGCAAAGAATGTCAATTTGGCAAGCAAACAAAGATAAGTTTCAAAATTAAAGAACAAATCTCTACCAGCCTATTGGAGTTGGTGCATACAGACATGTGTGGTCCCACAAGAATAAGAAGTCTACAAGGTGATAGGTATTTCATGTTACTTATTGATGATTGTTCAAGAATGACTTGGGTTACTTTTCTTAGAGAAAAATCAGAAGCCCTAGACAAGATCAAGGCATTTAAAGCAATGGTTGAAAATGAAACAAACTTGAAAATCAAGTGTCTAAGGTCTGACAGAGGTAGTGAGTTTACTTCAAATAAATTCAATGCTTTTTGTGAAGAATATGGGATAAAGAGACAATTGTTTGCCCCCAGAACTCCCCAGCAAAATGGAGTAGTTGAAAGGAAGAATAGAACAGTTTAGGAAGCTGCTAGAACAATGATCAAAGAAGCTAACCTTCTAGAAATATATTGGAAAGAAGCCATTCATATTGCGGTCTACATTCAGAACAAAGTTCAAGTCACATCAAATGGAACAAAGACACCTTATGAGCTATGGTATGGAAGAACTCCTACTGTCAAGTATTTCAAAGTTTTTGGAAGCAAATGCTATATCAAAAGAGATGAAGAGTTGGGAAAGTTTGATGCTAGATGTGATGAAGGCATATTCCTTGGGTACTCTACTAAGAGAAAAGCTTATTGGTGTTATAACAAAAGGTTGAGGAAGATTATTGAAGTGCAAATGTAAAGGTAGATGAAGATACTCAAAAAATCTCAGAAGATCAAATCATTGGTGACAAAAACAAAGGAGTGCTGACAAGAAGAAGAGTTGCAGAAGAACAAGTAAATCTTTGCTTAATTTCAAAGGTTGAACCTAAGACTGTCTCTGAAGCATGTAAAGATGAACATTAGGTCAAAGAAATGAATGAAGAACTAATGCAAATTGAAAAGAACAAGACTTGGGAACTTGTCCCTAGACCTGCAGATAAGAATGTGATTGAAACAAAGTGGGTTTTCAGGAATAAGTTGAATGAGAATGGAGAAGTGGTAAGAAACAAAGCTAGACTTGTGTGCAAAGGCTACTCACAAGTGGAAGGAATAGATTATGAAGAAACTTTTTCTCCAATGGTAAGACTGGAAGCTATTAGGTTGTTTCTAGCTTATGCAGCACATAAAGATTTCAAGGTATATCAAATGGATGTAAAATCTACTTTTCTGAATGGTGAGTTGGAAGAAGAAGTATATACAGAGCAACCAGATGGATTTCAGTTATCACACAAACCAGACATGGTATGTAGATTGAAGAAGGCATTGTATGGACTGAAGCAAGCTCCTAGAGCTTGGTATGCCAGATTGGATAAGTATTTGTTGCAGTAAGGATTCAGTATAGGGTCTGCAGACAGTAATTTGTATATCAAGGTGATCAAAGGTCAAATTTTGATTATTGAAGTCTATGTAGATGATATAATCTTTGGTGGAAATGAAGATATGTGTAAGAACTTTACAGATGAGATGCAAAAAGAATTTGAGATGTCAATGTGTGGTGAGATGAACTTCTTTCTTGGACTGTAAATTAATCAGACAAATAACTTAGGTATTTTCATTTTAAAATCAAAGTATGTCAAGGAGTTATTGAAGAAGTTTGGAATGGAAGAATCTGAACCGGTTTGTACTCCCATGACAATTGGTTGTGTTTAGGGGAAAATTGGATTTGTTAATATTTTAGTGTTTTGATGTTTAAATCTTCCTCTCCACTATACATTCAAGGATCTAGGGTCAAGTGGCGAGCACTATCATACCCTAGGTTGCTTGTGAGATGTAGGGAAACTTGGATTAGGGAATTTAATTATCAATTTTCCTTCTACTATGCTCAATTGACCATTAAAACCCTAATTATGCAAATATGGCAACAAATTGATGAATAACAGAAAAAGCTCTTGCAGACAGGAGTAAAATACCAAATCACAGAGTACCTATTTTCGGGGCTCTGAAGCGGAACAGTCGGGGACATTGGAGTGGGCGCCCTAGTCCAAGGTACCAATTTCTTCGCAGGATCCGGACCTCCTTCTAACACTGATTAGCCTTGTAACTTCTGTTTCCATAAATTTGTCTGTGGAGGACACTAGAGCGAGCACCCAAGTCCTGAAAATGCTCTTGTGTCTTGCTTTTCTTCAGATCCTGAATCCTTGATGCCTGCCAATCCTTCTTGCAACTTCACTTTTCCCAAATACAACACCTGTAACCAATCACAAGATTTGGTTTGGGGGTTGTGGTGTTTAAAGGCTTGCCTCAGTCAAGCCTCAGAGGACACTTAAGTCTCCGAACACTATTTTTAGATAAAGAGTGCATGCCCTTGTGAGGCAGAGGTAAAAACCAAAGGAATTGATAATGAAAACATAATATAATGTCACCTTGTAGTGAATCTCTCATGGGAGGAAGATGCTCTTCATTCCATGAGGAAATTGATGCTCAAATCTACAAATATCAACACACAAAACACACAAGTCTACTCTTGCAACACAATGAAAGCCTTAAATCACCTTAAGAACACTTGAACATCACAATTTCCATATAATTGAAATCTAGTTTACAAATGAATGCCTAAACATGCTTTTATATGCAACTACAAGCACTCCCGCCAAGATTTCAAAAATCAAACTTACTATGTCGGCGAAAGGACCAAATAACGGTCATAAACTGACACTTAATTTTTGGGCCTAACCCAAAATAGGGCAGGACTAGGGCGCGGGCGCCCAAGTCCTCCCCCTATTTTGGGCAGGGTTAAGGTCAAGGGGTCCTCCTAGGTCCACTTTGCCATGAAACCTAAGCCTCATTCCATCGGGATGCCAAGGCGCCCAAGTCCTCCCCCTATTTTGGGCAGGGTTAAGGTCAAGGGGTCCTCCTAGGTCCACTTTGCCATGAAACCTAAGCCTCATTCCATCGGGATGCCAAAATATGAACTAAGATGTCCTAAATGCATGCAAAAGACATGGGAACTAAACCTTATGAGGGAAAAGCCCCCAAGGGGACATTTTATGACGTTACATTTAGCCCCCACTTTAATGTATGTATAAACACGAGGCCAATACATGCATTAAAGTAAGGTCACAAACACATAAAACACATCAAACACGGAGAAGACACGCCAATCACATAGAAAGCAGTAACAAGCACGCAAAACATAGAGAAAATAGTTATAGTCACGCAGAACACGGAGAAGACAGTCAATGCATAAAAGACATATTAATGCATAGAAGATAGGCATGATTCTTTTCTTTTCTTTTTCTCATATATATGAAATGCAAATGCAAGTACTGGAAAGTAAACAAACCTCCCATAATACATGATGCACTCATCACGCAGGTCTTTGTATATATGGGGCAACACACACGCAAGACACGCAAAACCTCCCAAAATGTAGACTGCATATGGGGCAACAAACACGCCACACAAAACAAGCACACCAAAACACACACACTTGAAGACACGGAGAAAACATGGTAGACAAGCGATGGTGTGTTCCCTATTTCTAGGCTTATCACCATCTTAGGCACATTATAGGCACACACCGATGATTGGGCTTCGCCACAACAATTGCCGAAGACACACTTAAGGGTTGAGTTAGTCACAGAACCGCTCCTTGCCTCCACAGAGGACTTTTGAAAATGCAACCCCACTCGCGTCATGGAGACACCCTACAGTGAAAAGGAAGAATAGCATACCACCCCACCCGCGTCATGAAGACGCCTTACAATGAAAAGGAGGTATGAGCTCAAAAGTATACAACCCCACCCGCATCACGGAGATGCCTTATGGTGAAAAGGAGGTATATGCAATAGATAGATTGATTGATTGCAAACAAACTCAGGATGCAAGAAGTACTCATCGTACTAGCCTACACCTGAGGACAATCTCATTACTAACACCTACAACAAACAACTTACCTTATATATGCCCCCACCTTAAGGTGGTTGATATCAAGCATCGATATCAAGCACGTTAAGATAGGAATAAAACACACAAGGGAACACCAACTTTCGCAAAGCCCATGCCCCCTGGAGGTGACATGTACGTTACGATTGCCAAATGTTCCCACAAACACATCCCTGCAAGAAACATGTTAGTGTCTACAACATCATGATAAACAACAACATCAATGCATATGATTAACCACATAGAGCCAAGGTTATACAACGAATTTAGAGTTTGAGGATAACCGTGGGGCTATATCACAAAGCTCTCTGAATCGAGTACCACCGAGGCCAGATTCAAAGGCAAACAAAGGTGCATAGAGTAGTAGTATTGTTTATGATTTGTAAATGAGATAGAACACCATCAAAATCATCACTACGTGGAAAGCATGAGTGCTTCCACTATCCAAGTGTTGGATAAGATAAACAACCCCATCGTCATATTAGGAACTAAGTCTATTTTTTTATTACTCTCGAAAGGGACACTAGGTCCACATCAGTATAAATGTTTTTTGTCATCCGCCCGCTAGATGGAAACACTACAGGAAGGGAAACAATAAATAAGAGAGGAGAATCAAGTGTCTTAGGGACAATCACGTAGGAGGGTGCCCCCAGGTCACCAACCACGATGCTATGTCCGTAAGGCACAACACACAACAATGAAATCGGAGAGAGAGGCAATATAGAAGAATGATGATACAAATAGAAGAAGTTCACAACAGAGGCGGTCTCCTGGTATCTCAAACCTTATGAGAGAATCCAAGGTCATCCCAAGAGGCCTAAACAACACATAACACATCACAGGAGGAAGCACATCACGAGAGAAAGAAAGGGGTAGAGATACTTACATGTAGGGTCTTCATGCTAAGTCTTATCATCAAGTAAATCATCATCATCCTCCCACTCCCTAATGTTAGAGGAAGGTGGGATATAAGGTGTCATAGCCCAATTCATGTCTTGCTTATCATGTTGTTTATTGTTAGGATCATGTTTGTTTGGTTTAATGCTAGGATCAATGTTTTCTTATTGAGATGCAAGGTAAGCTCGTCACCTTGCCTTCCTCCTTTTTGCATGTTGACGTTGTTGTATTTTACGACTTAGCTTTTGTAACATAGGGCTTTGCTTTGTTATGGATTTTTGTGTTGTAGAGGAGGAAACACCAAGGTCAAAGTTTATTTGTCTAGGTGGAATGCTTTCTTGTTGAAGCTTACTAGAATACTTATTCTCTATCCTCTTAGTGATGTCCAAATGACTTGAATATTCAAACAAAGGAGGGACATTAAAGGTCTTCTCTTCCTTAGTTAAATCCAAGGTGTGTGAACAATCAACTAAAGGAAGAAGGTTGGTGGGATGATCCACAGAGGTAGGAATTTGATTATTGTTAAATGAATGCTCATTTTCTACCCATGGAATGTTCTTTGTTAAAGGGAGCTCTTCATTCACTAATGCTTCATCTTGGACAGGGAGAGCAGTGGAATTACTAAATCTATCCCTAGTCTTCTCATTAGTAGGATAACTTCTAGGATCATCATCAGCTCTTTCCTTGCTACTCATGGGGAAGAACTCAGTTAAGCTTTCTAATATCGTAGGATGTTCACTCATGAGGATTAAAAATTGGTCAAAATCAAGATCTTTGATAAATGCATGCAAAGGTACCATTGAGAAATGACATGAAGGTGCCATTCCAATGTAAGATCATATTTTTTAAAATCTTTTCCAACTTTATGCAAAAGTCAAGTGCAAAACTATATGCCAAAATGACTTACATGCTTTATTTTTTGTAATTTTTTCAATGCAAATGAATGAAACAAAAGGTGTTGTACGGATTTTGATGAAGGGAAGCAAATTATATGTCTGATATCAGTCCAAAACAGCAATATGATCTCTCTCAACACACTCTTGATGCAAATCCAAGATAATGCCAAGTCAAAATGTAGTGAAAATATGAAAAAATAGGCACTTTTTTCACCAAAACTCAATGCAAAAGAGCATAACAAAGGGTGTTGTGAGGAAAATGATGATGGATAGAAAATAATATCAGTAATAACAGCCACTTGGTGCCAAAATACCCAACACAACACGCTTTTAGTGCCACTTAAGGTAAAACCCTAGTGAAAATATAGCAAAATATGCAATTTTTCCACAGTTTTCAATTCCAAGACCTAGCAAAGGAGGTGTTGTAATGAATCTTAGGAGGTACAGAAAATAATATCAATGATATCAGTCACCTCAATCCATAAAATTGATCACAACATGCTTGGAGTGCAAACTAGGTCAAACCCAAGGGCAAAAATAGCCAAAACATGTAGTTTTTCACCGAATTTTCAATACAAGAGCCCGTTAAAAGGGGGTTATTTTTATGAGGGGAAGAAAATGATTACCTTGATAATAGCTAATTAATGCAAAAATACCATTCATAACACGCCTATGGTGCAAGTTTATAGAGTCGATAAGGCCAATTCTAGTGAAAATCGTTGTTTTTGAAGCCCTAGGTTTGAGATCTTCGGACAAAATGCTATGTCAATATTTTTAAAGTCTGATTTATGATGAAATTGAATTACTCTCAGATCTTAAAATAATTTTCAAGCTTTAATATGCAAAATGCCAATGCAAATCTAATGAAAATGCATGAAAATTGCTAGTTTTTGTTGAAATTTTCTATGCAAAAATGTAAATATTTTAAATTTAAATGAAAATTTACACTAAAACCCAAGACTATAGCCAAATGAAAATTTTAATGAGTCTCTAAAATTAGTAGAAAAATATGAGAAAAGATTTTGTCTACTAACCCTAGATTTTGGAATTACTAGGTTATATCAAAATTGTCAAAATTTCCACAAAAGCTTAGCAATTAAATGATAAAAATGCAATGCAAATTTCTAAATTTTTGTGTTTTTTATATAATTTATATCAGATATGATGCAAAAATCATGAATTAGGAAAATTTAGAAAGAATTGATGCAATTTAGTAAGCCAAACAATGCAATTTTTTTGAATTTTTCAAAATTTTCAATTTTTTTGAATTTTTATCAATGCAATAAAATGAATGACTATATGAATGAATGAAATCAATCCAAATCTGAAGACACACTCAACAAGTTTCAATTTAAGTCCAAAAACACAAGTTCACCAAAATGTTTAGTAGAAAATCAGATTTGTTAATGTTTTAGTGTTTTGATGTTTAAATCCTCCTCTCCACTATACATTCAAGGATCTAGGGTCGAGTGGCGAGCACTATCATACCCTAGGTCACTTGTGAGATGTAGGGAAACTTAGATTAGGGAATTTAATTATCAATTTTCATTCTCCTATGCTCAATTGACCATTAAAACCCTAATTATGCAAATACGGCAACAAATTGACGAATAACGAAAAAAGCTCTTACAGATAGGAGTAAAATACGAAATCACAGAGTACCTATTTTTGGGGCTTCAAAGTAGAACAATCAGGGATATTGGAGTGGGTGCCCTAGTCCAAGGTACCAGTTTCTTTGCGGGATCCATACCTCCTTCCGACACTGATTAGCCATGTAACTTCTATTTCCAAAAATTTGTCTATTGAGGACACTAGAGAGAGTGCCCAAGTCCTGGAAATACTCCTGTGTCTTTCTTTTCTTCAGATCCTGAATCCTTGATGCCTGCCAATCCTTCCTGCAACTTCACTTTTCCCAAATGCGACACCTATAACCTGCAATCACAAGATTTGGTTTGGGGGTTGTGGTGTTTAGAGGCTTGCCTCAATCAAGCCCCGGAGGACACTTAAGTCTCTGAACACCGTTGTCAGATAAAGAGTGCGTGCCCTTGTGAGGTAGAGGCAAAAACCAAAGGAATTGATAATGAAAACACAATATAATGTCACCTTGTAGTGAATCTCTCATGGGAGGAAGATGCTCTTCATTCCATGAGGAAATTGATGCTCAAATCTGCAAATATCAACACACAAAACACACAAGTCTGCTCTTGCAACACAATGAAAGCCTTGAATCACCTTGAGAACACTTGAACATCACAATTGCCATCTAATTGAAATCTAGTTTACAAATGAATGTCTAAACATGCTTTTATATGCAACTATAAGCAGTCCCGCCAAGATTTCAAAAATCAAACTTACCGTGTCAGAAAAAGGACCAAATAACGGTCATAAACTGACACTTAAATTTTGGGCCTGACCCAAAATAAAGCAGGACTAGGGCGCAAGCGCCCAAGTCCTCCCCCTATTTTGGCTAGGGTTAAGGTCAAGGGGTCCTCCTAGGTCCACTTTGCCATGAAACCTAGGCCTCATTCCATCGGGATGCCAAAATATGAACTAAGATGTCCTAAATGCATGCAAAAGACCCGGGAGCTAAACCTTATGAGGGAAAAGCCCCCAAGGGTACATTTTCTGACGTTACACGTTGCATGCTAAGTAAAGATGATGATTCTCCTAAGGCTAATCAAAGAAAATATAGATTAATGATTGGAGGACTGCTATACCTAACTACTACCAGACCAGATATCATGCATGCAGTCTGTCTTGTGGGAAGATTTCAAGCAGATCCCAGAGAGTCACATGTCATGGTAGATCACTCGTTATGGGTTGGTTTTGTTGATGGATCTTAGACCAAACACTCACTTGGCATGTTTTGATTTGGTCAATGTTGTGGGGATCTTGTTGGAACCCCTTTGAGTCTTTTGAGTTTGATTGGTTCAAGATTGAAGCTATTGGATCTGAACATGTGCTAATTTCATTGAAGGGGTGATTCACTTGAGCTTTATGTGATTTTGTCCTAGTTTTGAGGTGTAGGAAACACCGTGAAATGAATGAAATGAAGATGGACATGAAAGATGAGCATGTAATGAAAGAAGCACATGGAAACACAAACGATCCCATCGAATGTTTTTGTTTCTTCACGTTAGGTTCACCAAAATATGTGGTAAAGCTGATGGCATATGTGACAATGATAACGAGATCCAAGTAATGGGAATGCAAACAACATAACCAAAAGATTATGTAATTCACTTTGGGTTCACCAAAATATGTACACTTAAAATCATGACTTCGGTTGCCTGGGGCTATCAAGTCAGATTTCGGCATGCGCACGGACCCTTCCCTCCTTGCCACGGGGCAAACTGCCACATCACTCTTGCTCTCGTGGAATTAGCCAATCGAGAGGAGGTGAGACACGGGGTGGTCTAGCTTGTTGGAGAGCTGGACTTCACGGAGAGGGGTCAGCACGTCCTGGGCCTTTGTTGTTGTGTGCTAATGTTGATGTTTAATTCGATGATTGTTGTTGTAGAGATAACCGTATGACCTGAAGGGTCACTAGTTACTCTTCTTCTATTAGGGTTTCTACTGTTCCACCTCTGTGTGGGTAAGTTGTTACTTTCGTTGATAGCTTCTTGTCTTTCAATTCGTTGGATGATTGCTCGTTGTATTTGAAGTTGTCTAAATGCTTCTAGTTGTTGTAAGCCAAACAGTTCCTAATGTGGCCACAGATGGATCTCCTCAATCTTGCCAAGGATTGCCCTTGCCCACTCACCTCTTAATCACGGGCACATTCATGAGCCGAGACAAGAGATAGGCGTATGTGGACTAACCTTGACTAGACTTTGGTTTGACTTAGTGTTTTGAGTTGACCTAAGGTTTAGTTGTGCGTTGACTTTTGTTGACCTTGTGATGATATCAAGGGTTTGCAAGTAATCTATGTGACTAATGTTTTTGTTATTTTCTATATTTTTATGAATGCAACTATATGACATGCAAAACTTATTTTTGTGCTTTTTGATATTTTAGAAATAAAAGATGCTTTTTTGTCTAAGAAGGGAAATATGAATGCAACTAGAATGAATTTAACCTAATGCAATTATTCTATGTTTTTGGGGTTTTCGAATGTTTTAAAACAATTAATCTAGAAAAGGAAATTGTAATTAAATGAATTAAACTATGAATGCAAATTACTTCTAAAATACTAGATCTAACCTTTCTATTAAGGAAAAAGCAATAAATTACTAATCCCAAGAGAAATTTCAATTTTTTAATTACTACTAATTGACAAAAAGCATAGAGGAACCTGAAATAGAGAAGATTTGTGTGACTCCACTACCCTCAGAAATCCTTGATGGCAACCTCGTATCCTCTTGAAGCAACGGGAAGACCTCTTGACGATAAGACAACACAAAGAAGCAAAAGAAGCTTGTAGAAGCTTAAGAGAGCTCAATGAGAGCTTTTGATGAGCACAATGGCTTGATTGAAGCAACGTAACGATGCTTGAAAAGCTTTATGTGAAAGCTTTGATAAACAATGAACAAATAAAAGGCACCTTCATCCTGTGTGAGCATGAGAATGCTGATTGGAGAGCAAAAACTTAGCAAGAGCTGTGTGCACAATGAATTTGCATCCTCTAGAAATGCCTTGAAGCTATGCAACAATGAAATCTTTAAAGCTTTGGAAAACTAAAGAAATAAATGAAGAAAGAGGCTCAACGGCCTGTGAAGAAGCTTGAAAAAGCTTGTGAAGATGAGAAGAGTATTCTCCAACTTGCTCAACTTGGAAAATAATGAAGAGATGAGGGGTATTTATAGGTTTGAAGAAGGGAATTGATTGAGAAGTTAACTCAATTGATTGAAGAGTTAACAAGGATTGATTGAGGAGTGAACTGGATTGATTACCCAGTAAACTTAGTTAATTTGGGAGTGATAATTGAATAATAGCTTATCACTAGAGAAGAAATGGAGTTGGAAGAATGCATGAAGAAGAATGAGTTGTTAATTTTAGATCAAATGGAGCTCATTATGCATGTGTGGGTGAATGAAATAGTCAACTCCATATTAGGCATCAAAAATCATGCGAAGTGGAAGAAAAAGGGCGAAAACGAAGCTATTTTGTGTGAGAAATTTGAGTTTTTTCGCAGCTAGAAATGCAACAAGGTCACCCCTTTCACCAGTAGGGTCGCTCGGGGGGCAACCCTGCTTTTTGAGGGTCGCCTGACGGGAGATCTGGAAAGAAAGGGGTCTAAGAGGAAATGCATGATGGGAGATAGTAGAGAAGATGAAAAGGAGGTGATCTGCCTCCAGAAACAAGTCAATCATGTGCAAGAATCTAAATCTCCACTTGCAATGTAGGATCTCCTAGGGGAGATCTGGAAATAATAGGGAGAGATTTGGATTGGTTGAGTGAAACTAAAAACCGAAAGTGGGAGATGGGTCCGAGGGACCTCTAGAAGGCTTCTAGGGGTGGAGAAGATGAAAAACATAGGGGAAAGGTGAAAACTCACCCACAAGATGCATACAAGGCTTAGGAATAGGGTCAAAAGCTTAGAAAACAGAAATCGACAAGTATCACAAAAGTGTCAAAAAAGTGACAAGGATTAAAATCATCATAGGGGTCCTCGTGGAGGCTGTGCATGATTTTTATGCTTACATATTTGTCCCCTCGGGGACGGTAGTCTACATGAAAGGTAGCTACCATTCCTGAACTAGGCCTCACCTGTTGTTGATTTTCTTGTGATTTGTACCTGTGAAATAACTAGGATTAGTCTAGCATCTAAATATATCAAAATAAATAATGAAAACTGAAATGACAAACTTACCATAGATCGTTTGAGTTTGACTAGTTGTTTTCCTTTGTCGATGAGACCTGTAGGAATGAATACACGCAAAACGACGCACAAAAGATGCATAAAAGCAAAAACTAACCTAAGAATGCATAAAGTACATAGAAGACATGCTAAGCCAGAGAGGAGAACAAGTTCTCCTTTAATTGCAATTTTTGAAGAACGTATTTGATTTTTAGGGATTTTTTATGTTTTACAATTTTTTTAGGTTTTTCTGATTTTTCTAATTTTTATGGTTTTTGTGAAGATTTTGCAAAGGTTTGATTTGATGTTCCTTGAGGTCTTTGAGATACCTATGTTTATTGATGGAATCTCTACCCTTGCCCCCTTGCATGGGGAGACCTGTGTACTTGACTACACAGTTTTGTTCTTTTGACTTGTTGGAGGAGTGGCTTATGCTCAGACATTATTTTACACTTTATTGTTACAAGCCCTGATTTGATGAGATCCATACATAGCTTTAGGTGACATCTTGTACTTCACTTTCCCTCTTGTGCATATGGTTGGCTAGAGCTTTTATTTTTCTTATGAGAATGCATACCTAAGATGATCACATATGGATGATGCAATTTGTTTTTGTATTTTTTTAGAATATATCTATGAATGCAGGTGACGATATGCAGATGCAATAATACAAGTGATGCTGAAATGAAAGTTTTACTTCTATGGAATGCCATGAGTTGTAACATTGACTTTATTGCTTTGGAAATCTTTTTTTTTTATTTTGATATGAATGCAATATGGAACAAACAATATGACTGCTCTTTAATACGATTTTCAATCCGGGGGATTGCGAGTTGTCCTGATATAAGAGACCTATTCAAGGCTGTGAGATAAGATTTTAAAAATAAAGTGGGGAGTAGGAGTGAAATGGAGTGCTTCTAATTTTGGGTTTTGCTAAAGGCTAAATATTGATCCTTATCTAGATAAGACAATTTGACAAGCTTTCAACTTAGACAAGTAACAAATTTGTTGATGTTTGCTAGACTTAGATCATAGATGGCAAGCAAGATAGACCCGGGGTAAAGGATAAATGGGAAAGAACAAGGGTCCCTAGATAGAAGACAATCCTAAAGACTACTAGACTCTTGGCTTTGCTCAGCTAGTGCGTGTGTGTGCTTTGTACCTTTCTTTTTATTTTCTCTGTTAGAATGTGGTGCAGTCACGGTAGGAGGGTTCACAGAATGAACTATCTGGACTGTGCAGCAAGAGTAAACACCACAGAAACAAATCAAGGAAATGGAACAAATACAGATTCAGTCATTCAGTATATCAAAGAATTTAAGTACAATCTGGCTGGCAACATGTGGGCTTACAACTAGGGCTCAAAGGCCTGAATACATACATGCGCAAGATAAAGCTTTGAGGCTCCTTTGCACAAAATCTAAACTATCCACTATCACTATATCGTGAACTTTGGTAACTACTTTCCTAAGGATCTATTACATCAATATATATCATTTCCAAACCAATAGATTCCTCTGCATCAGCTAAGGAAGCTCACAAACTCCAATGAAGAGCTACAACATGTTCACAGATAGGTCGGATCTAAATGCATATAACACTTCCTCAAGTGAATGGAACAACATGCGGACCCTTGGGGAAGGTCGAACATGAACCAAAGGACATTGAATGATGTGTCATTAAGATCTACAAGTCAGGGAATGATCCGCAAGCCTTCTCCTTTAGTTGATTATCAGGAACTGCTAGAATGCTCTACTCTGAGAAAACAGTCAATCTTCTAATAGCGATATCTTTCCGGTAACTGATCCAAATGCTCAGAATTCTTGACATGATGTAGATGAATGAATGTAGATGCTACACCCAGATCCGCAAGATGTGAATTACCAAAATCAGACCACAAGCTGAAACTACTTCTGACTGAACTACCTGAACTGAACTAAAAAAATGAAAGAACTAAAATACAAATGTTTTTGGTTGATGCAAGATTACTCTTGAACCAAGGATGCTCCTGCATCAGACATCCAAGGTTATTGAAAAAGTGAGTCCCTCACTTTGCTGGGGCTAGGGGAGAACCAAGATGGTCCACCTCAGCTTGAGAAATCCATGATGAATCTTCTTCTGGTCTGCCTTTCCACTTCGCAAGATATTCTTTGTATTGTCTTCCTCTAGTGCTGCGTCCAACTCTGCTGTCCAAAATGTCTTCAATCTGTTCCAGTGCTTGTTGTGGTAACTACTTCTTCAAGTCTTCTTCCATGCTATCACTAAACTCTACTTCATGATACTGATAAAGATCTGCAATGTTGAAAATAGGTGAAATACCCAATCTCTCTAGTAACTCCACTTCATATGCATTTCTTGAATCAAATTTCCTAATTATCTTACAAGTTCCAAACTCCTTCATCTTCAACTTGTTATATGTCACAACTGGAAATCTTTTTCTTCTCAAGTACACCATCACTTCATCTCCAACTTCAAATTCCTTATGTCTTCTTTTCTCATCTACCTTCTCTTTGTACTTACTGTTCATATTCTCCAAATGCTTTTTCACCTGATTATGCACTGTCTTCATATGATCTACAAATTCTTCTACTTCTGCACTCCTCTTTTCTTATATATTGATGTCTCTTAGTTTTGCCACTCCTCTAGGGTTCACTCCGGTCACAATCTCAAAAGATGTTCTTCCAGTACTCCTATTTACTAAATTATTGTATGCAAACTCTGCTTGTGAAAGAATCAAATCCCAGCTTCCAGCTTTGTCTCCAACCAAACATCTCAACAAGTTTCCCAAACTCCTATTCACTACCTCTGTCTGTGGATGAAAAGTAGAACTAAACTTCAAATCTATCTTCATCTTCTTCCAAAGTGTCTTCCAAAAGTATCTAACAAACTTTGTATCTCTGTCTGAAACTATACTCTTAGGCAATCCATGTAATCTCACAATCTCCTTGAAAAATAGGTCAACTACATATACTGTATCAGTTGTCTTCTTACAAGGTATGAAATGAGCCATCTTTAAAAATTTGTCAACCACTACAAATATTAAATCATGTCCTCTCTATGTCTTAGGCAATCCCATTACAAAATCCATGCTTATGTCTTCCCAAGGTCTCTCTAGTACTGTCAAAGGTTTATACAATCTAATGTTCTGACTACTCCCTTTTGCAACTTGACAAACTCTACAACTCTGCACAAATCTCTGAACATCCTTATATATCTAAGGCCAAAAGTAATTTTCACTCACCAAAGCCATTGTCTTGTCAATGCCAAAATGTCTTGCCAATCCACCACTATGCTTCTCTTTGATTAGATTATCTCTCATTAAACATCTAGGTATGCACAAATGACTTCCTTTGAACAACATATCTTCTTGAATGAAATAGTCCAACCACTTACTTCTATTTGTCACAGTAGGTTCCTTACATGCTCTCCAAGGTTCTGCAAAATTAGTGTCTCTCTCATATATGTTCTTCAATTCATCAAAACCCAACACTTCAACTCTCATCTCTATCAACAAGTTTCTTCTTCTACTCAAGGCATCAGCAACTTTGTTTGATTTACCACTCCTATACTTCAACATAAAGGTATACCTCTGCATGAACTCTACCCATCTCATATGTCTCTGATTCAGCTTACCTTGACTGTTCAAATATTGTAAAGCTTGATGATCTGTATACAACACAAACTCCTTAGGCAACAAGATGTCTCCACTTCTTCAAGGCTTAAATTATGGCATAGAACTCTTGATCATAAACTAAATATCTTCTCCTTGCATCATTCAACTTCTCACTGAAATAAGCTACAGGTCTACCTTCTTGACTTAACACTGCTCCTATTGCATTTCCACTAGCATCACAATCAACTTGAAATACCTTATTGAAATCTGGTAATGCCAAAACAGGTTGCTCTGTCACTTTCTACTTCAACAACTCAAAACTTTTATCTGCTCCAGATGTCCACTTGAAATCTTTTCTATCACCTCTCATTATCTCTGTCATAGGGTTACAAACTGAACTAAAATTTCTGATGAACTTCCGGTAGAAACTAGCCAATCCATGAAATGATCTAACCTCTCCAATGCTCTCTGGTGTAGGCCATTCAATAATTGCTCTCACTTTCTCAGGGTCCATCTTCAATCCTTCCGCCAAAATCACAAACCCCAAATATACCAATTCTTCATTAAACTATACTTCTTGATGTTTATCAGCAATTTCTCTTCTCTCAATCTCTACAAAACTTGTCTAATATGCCACAAATCTTCTTCTTTTGTCTTACTAAAAATTAGAATATCATCCAAGTACACAATCACAAACTTACCCAAGAATTTCTTCAAGACTTCATTCATCAATCTCATGAAAGTACTTGGTGCATTTGTCAATCCAAAAGGCATCACTTACCACTCATACAATCCTTCATTTGTTTTAAAAGCAATCTTTCATTCATCACCTTCTCTGATTCTGATCTGATGGTATCCACTCTTCAAGTCTATCTTTGTGAAATATTTTGCTTCACTCAAACAATCCATTATATCATCCATCCTAGGTAATGGAAATCTATACGTAACTGTTTATTGCTATGGAATTAGTACACATTCTCGATTCTCCATCCTTCTTTAGTGCTAGCACTACAAGTACTACACAAGGGCTCAAACTTTCTCTGATCAAACTTTTCCTCAACAACTCTTGTATCTGTCTATTTAATTCTTCATTCTCTAGCAGTGTCATCCGGTGGGCTGCTTTGTTAGGCAAAGTTGCTCCCGGTTTAAGATCCATGTGATGACTGATACTCCTTATAGGTGGTAATCCTCCAGGCTCATTATCTGATATGATGTCTTCATACTCTGTCAGCAACTCTCTTATCTCCTCTGGTTCAATCTCTCTCTTCAATATTTTAGGCTTTTTGGGAATCAAGGCATAACACATACTTTCCTATTTCAAACCATCCAAAAATTTCCTTCCATCTACCAAACAAATTCTAGCATTTCCACATACCACATCTTTAGGATCATCTTCCAAAGAAATCAAAGTAATTCTTTTCCCATTTGCTGTTATAGTATATGTGTTCTTTCTCCCATCATGTATAGCCTTTCTATCATATTGCCAAGGTCTACCCAACAAGATATGACAAACATCCATAGGCATAATATCACACAAGACTTCATCATGATAAAATCTAATATGAAATTTCAACGAACATTGTTCACTCACCAGTACCTTATGATCATCCTAAATCCATGCTATCTGATAGGGCTTAGGGTGTTTCAATCTTTCCAACTTCAGCTTAGTCACCATCTCCTCTAAAACTAGGTTATCTGAACTACCACTATCAATTACAACTTTACAACACTTACCTCCGAATTTGCATCTAGTTCTGAACAGACTTTTCCTTTGTGATGGTTCCTCATTTGCCTCTATTTGAAATAGTGCTCTCCTCATCACCAATGATTCTCCTTTCTCTGGTTTACCAACAGAACTGGGTGATTCAACAGGTTCTTCTTCAACATAGGCTGCTCTTCCACTATTTTTTGTCCTTACTTGTACTACCTTGATTACATTCAAATGCTCTATGTCCTTCACCTCCACACTTGAAACAAGCACCTCTAAATGTTCTCTTATCAAATCCTCTTCCTTCTCCCTTGTATCCTTCATTTTGGTATGCACTATGGTTTCCTCTCTGGTACAAATTTCTATCATCTCTCCAGTAAGCATTGTTATCTCTGTCATCCTTCCTAACTGGGTTGTCAAACTTGTTCTGCTCTATAAATGATCTATCATATCTGGAAAACATTCTTCCTCTCTAAAATTTACCTCTGCCTCTCTGTCTCTGATCATGTCTTTTATTCAGCTTCTCTTCAACTTTCAGGGAAAACTGATATGCTTCTTCTAAAGATGTCATCCTTACCAAACTTAGTTCTTCTTGAATGTTCAATCTCAGTCCGTTGATGTATCTTGCCACTTTCTCCTTGCTTGCTTCACTATGTCCTATCCTTATGATCATCTTATGAAATTCTTTAGTGTACTCCTTCACAGATTTCTCCTTTTGTCGCAGGTTCTGCAATCTTTTCAACAGCTGCAACTCATAGTTAACAGGTATAAACTGATTCTTCAACTTTGTCACCATCTGGTCCCACTTTGTAATCTTTTCTTTTCCTCTTCTATTTCTTTCCAACTGAACTTCCTTCCACCATATAGCAGCATGTCCTTTCAACTTTATCTTTGTAAATTTCACCTTCTCTAGGTCTTCAATTTCTTCATATTCAAAGTATTCTTCCATGTCATTTATCTAGTTAATCAATTCTCCAGGATTTAAATTACCAGTATAGTTTGGCACATCAACTCTAGGTCTCTTCCTAATCTTTGAAATAGCTCACAACATCTTTATCTGATCTGATTCTTCTTCTTCATTACCTTCTAGGGTTTCACCAGTTTGTTCAGCAAATTGAAATTCTTCCTCATCATCACTTTCAACATCAGGTCTCAGCGTCAATCCTCTTCGCCTATCTTCTTCAATAGCATCCAAACAAATTTGCATTGTTCTCATCAATTCCATCATCTCATCCATTCTATTAGCCATTGTACCAATAGGAGGAACTCTTCGCAATAGCATCTTCCTAGGATCAAGTCCAAACTACCTCAGGTTCGGCAATTGGGCTACAAGTGACAACTACCTCTCAGTCAGCGATTGGTTACGCACAAGTAACCTACCTCGGATCGGCGATCTACTCACAACAAGATCTTACAGAATCCCCTTTGCCAATTCGCTCCAAAAAAATAAACTCACTCTAATACCACTTGGTGCAGTCACAGTAGGAGGGTTCACAGAATGAACTTTCCAGACCGTGCAGCAAGAGTAAACACCACGGAAATAACTCAAAGAAATGGAACAAATGCAAATTCAGTCATTTAGTATATCAAAGAATTCAAATACAATCTGGCCAGCAACATGCGGGCTTACAACTAGGGCTCAAAGGCCTAAATACATACATGCACAAGATAAAGCTTTGAGGCTTCTTCGCACAAAATCTAAACTATCTGCTATCACTCTATCGTGAACTTTGATAACTACTTTCCTAAGGATCTATTACATCAATATATGTCATTTCAAGACCAATATATTCCTCTGCGTCAGCTAAGGAAGGTCACAAACTCCAATGAAGAGTTGTAACGTGTTCACAAATAGGTCAGACCTAAATGCATAGAACACTTCCTCAAATGAATGGAACAACATGTAGACCCTTGGGGAAGGTTGGCCATGAACCAAAGGACATTGAATGATGTGTCATTGAGATCTACAAGTCAGGGAATGATCTGCAAGCCTTCTCCTTTAGTTGATTATCAAGAGCAGCTAGAATGCTCTGCTCTAAGAAAACAGGCAATCTTCTGATAGTGATATCTTTCCGGTAACTAATCCAAATGCTCTGAATTCTTGACATGATGTAGATAAATGAATGTAGATGCGACGTCCAGATCCACAAGATGTGAATTGCCAAAACTGGACCACAAGCTGAAACTACTTTTGACTGAACTACCTGAACTGAACTGAAAAAATGAAAGAACTGAAATGCAAATGTTTTTGGTTGATGCAAGATTCTTGAACCAGGGATGCTCCTGCATCAGAATGTCACTCTTGAGGCTTCAAGCTTAGACTAATCTCCACCCAAGAGTATGGACATTCAGCAATCTTCTCTCTTTCCCTCTTTTTTTGTATATCTCTTTTTTGTTTTGCTTTTTTTTCACTTTTTTTATATTTTCTAGAATGCCTCACTTGATTTTTTTTTTTTAATTTTTATTAAAAAATGCTCTTGGAACTTCTAATATGCAAGCTTGATCTCTCAATTCTCACTTTTCTCAATCACTCTTATTTTGATCACTCATTTTTTTATTCACTCTGATTTTAGATTGCTTCCTTTAGAGTTTTGACCCTCTTGACATTTTTGGTCAGGAAGGATAAGGGGCTGAGCACCACCTAAAGTTTTCGTAATCTAGTTAGACTTCTCTTCTACTAGGGAAGAATTGGGAAGATCTATTTGCAAGCTTCCTTTGAACACTGTAGGTTTGACTACTAAATTTGTTTAGACCTAACATCTTGGCTCATTAAGACTAGGATCAGTGTAAAGCTAAGAGCTAGGCTTTGATTAGAATCACTAGGAATGAAAAGGAGATAATGGTGATTGTGAATAGTGGGGAATCACTAGGTCCTGAAAGGATGATGTATATCGAGGCAACATTAGACTCCTTACTGAAAAGAAAATAGTATAAGAGCAAGTCACTGACTGTAATACAAGATGAACAGAATGATGCTGAAATGCGAGAAACAAACTCTTTTTTTGACATTTTTTATTTTTATGATTTTTTTGATTTTTTATGTTTTATGATTTTTATGAGATGCTAAGATCTTTTCCTTCCATAATGCACAAGAGGTAGTGTCATTCCTGATGTCTTCCTTAACTATGTGTGGACCTATCCAATTTGGTCTAAACTTCACTTGAAAGTCTCTGCAAGAACACTCGAAGACTTGGTGTGAAATTGTCTTGGTATTCAGTGAGGAATTTTGTATGTAGACACCCAAATTTGTCCATGTCTTGCAACACCTAGTCAAAAACATTATTAAAGACATCATGTAGCATTTTGTCCTAATCCCACTTCTAATTCCACTTATCCCATTAGCCAATTAATTAAATAAATTTTATTTATTTATTTAATTTCCCATCATAATCCCATCCCATCCTAATCACCTAGCCAATTAATTAAATAAATCTTATTTATTTAATTAATTTCCCTCACATATCCCAACTAATTCAAATAAAATATTTGAATTAGGTCCTCACCTTTCATCACATTCCAACACTTGTCCACCTCTCAATTAAATCATGTGTGGTAGTACAACTTTCATTTAAAATCCTTCACATATACAACTAATAAGACCTAATTTTATTAAATAAAAGTTTTTGTTAACATGATCACACATGAGCTTTATTCTCCTCCTTACACTTGTCACATGACTACAACTTCCTTGATGAGTGTGAATAACTAATCAATCCTAGTCGTCCACATTGTTCATTTAGCCTTTCAATCTCAACCATCCATTCAAATTAGCCCTTGCCTATAAATAAACCCCCTCATAAGCCATTTGCATGCATTGAGTTTGAGTATCCTTATGTTGTCAAAATATCATTAGAGCCTTTGCATCATTCATCTTTCATCCATTATCCTTTCATCTATCATCTTCATCTTAATGTTATGCTACTAAATTGAGCAATCAACATATCAAATCACTCACTTAATCAATCTTGTATGTATCTATCTAAGGTATTGAAGATTTGGATTTAGGTAATGCATTTTATTGTTTTATCATTTGTATTTATCTAAATTTTTTGATATACATTTCTGGTGAACCTGACGTGAATATGCCCAATTGGATATAATCAATAGTTTTTACAGGTTTTTGTTGAAAAAAATTTGCATGCTTCTAACCCTAGTTTGTCAAGTTTTTAGAGTGGATTGTTGCAGGTGACCTCTTGGGCTGAAACCGAAATCGCCATTGCATCCAGGAGGCCATTTCCATGAATTTTGACTATAAACTTGCCTAGTTTTGGTGACTGCAAAATTTTTGAAAAAAAATTTAGGGCCTAAGGTCTGTACCATACAGATCCCACGACCCATGTGTCTATTGATCTCTAGTTTTCTTTTGCAAGTCACAAATTTCATATTGCTAGTTTATTTTCTTTTAAATCTTGTTCCAGGTTTAGGGTTTAAAATCTTATGTTGTTGGTTAAATCTTGTTTACTGGATTAATAGCTCGCTTGTAGGGCATTAATGACTTTCAGCAACCTCTATTAAATCCCTGTCATCATTTCATACTTGGCCAACTTCAAAACCCTAACTACTGTAGCCTTTATTCATCCCTCAACCATTAAAATCTCTTGTCGCTGTGTTTAAAAAACGTTGATCTCCATTAACAGTCACCATCTGCTGTGATATCCCAACCTTCGCTTGAGCCACTATCACCATTTTCAAGCTTAATCATAGCTCTGCATATATCCTATTGATGCCACCTCTAAAACATTGAAGTCGCCTCCAGCCCGTGGGTGTCACCTATGGCCCAAACCGTTGCCTTCATAGCCACTTCACCTTCAAGCAGTCGCCCCTAATCTTCGCTTGACCTTTGCCTAAATCCCATTACGGTCATAGTCCTCAAAATTGTTGGCCACCACCCTATCAGCCACCATTGTCCATAAACTTCCTCCACCTCCGATCTATCAATCCACCACTCCTTTTGATCCATCCACCCTCATCACCGCCGTCTGTCACTATGGTCGCAACCCTCAAACCTCCCGGTCGCCACTTATTGAAGCTTTAATTGCCACTATCACTATTAAATCCCTTGTGGTCACTGTTGCTAAGGTAAAGGCTTATATCTTCATTCTTTAAACCTATGTTTTAAACCGGCCCGATTTTTGAAATTCTGGTCGTAGTCTTCAAAACAGCCAGTGGCCATATATGGATTGAGACTTCGCTGCTGGTGACTTGTGTCTTCAAAAGCATAAATAAGGTTTCGATCCCTTTCATTGTCTAGCTCCTTAACGTTTAGTGTGGTCATATTAGTGACCATGGGGCGAGCACTTAGCCCCTTATTTGCCACTATTCTTTTTTATTTTTTCTTTAGGTTCCACCCCTGGTCATATGGACGACCAGGGGCTAATCTGAGCCCTTGACCGCCAAAACTAACTGCCTACTTCTAATTGTTACATGTGATCGTTTATTGACTTAACCATTAGCGGTTAACTGTAGACTACCTATTGCCTTCTACAAGCTCTAGAGGGGCATTTTTTTCTTTTTGTCATAACTTGGTCAAAACATGTCAAAATTGTGCAAACAAGGACTCGTTGGAAAGTTGATCTGACAAACTTCTCTACAGTGCATAAATTATCAGGTGATTGTGTCATTTTTACTATTTTTTTCTTGGTCAAATTTAAACTTGCATTTAAACTTCAAACAAGCATATCTTTTGTAAAATTGATCCAATTTTGACCAAAAAAAATTAAAAAGTGCATGAAATCTTTTGAATTTTCTATTTATACAATTTGTTTTGTTGTATCAGATCATCTATCTTAGATTTTTAACAGATTGCATGTTTTTAGCATAACCCTTCTTGGTAACTTGTAGGTGATCACACGAAGTTGGAACAACATTGGCATCAGTATCTACAATAGATTTAAGGATGAAAAACAATCAGGTACACACATTCCATCTTTCATCTCTAATCATTGCTTGTCAACATACTTGAATTTGGGGCTTAAAACAACAACTTGTATGATCACACATTTGGATTTTGGGGTCTAAAAATGAACTCTTGTTTGTTGTCACATCATTGAAATTCAGTTAAAATGAACAAGTGTCTTCCTACACATTTATCTTTGGATCTAAAAAGAACAAGTGCTTCTATTGTTTGCTTACACACATTTCATTTTTCTAAGGGCAATTAACAACTACGAGTGTGAATCAAGTCCGTGTGTGTATGCTCTCTCCTTGCACCACAAGGTGGTCTTGGAGATCAAAAACACCTCACTTGCTTTGCTATTGTCATACCCTTTCTAGAAGGCCTTCTTAGAGACACACCACTCCAAGGGAAGACATCAACCGAGGTGTGAATCAAAAGACACCCTCTTTGGAAGTCAAAATCTTGTCACTCTTGGCTAAGCCCCAAAGAACTTTATACCTTTAGGAAGTGAAGGTGAAGGGTGGGTTACCCCTTTCTCCCACCTGTGTGGCAAGATTTCTCTTTCATTGCATTTCCTTAGTCAACTTTTGCAACCTAGCTTAAAACTTAATTGGCCAAACCCCACTTGACTATTTTTAGGGCTTGTTGATGTGTCTTCAAGTGTGTGCTTGATCATCACACTTAATATTGAAAGACAAATTTATCATTGTGTTTGGTGTGTGTGTTCATGCATTTACATGTGAGATCTTGTGTTTGATATTGCCCAAGTCAAACTTCCAATAAACACTTGCCACATCATCTTCAACCTACTTGTCATAACACACATCCTAAGCCACATCATCCAATCATTCCAAGCCATCATTCCAAGACATTCAATCACTTCATCCCAATCATTACCCAATCAACTTCATCCATTTCATATCCAAATCACATCTTAATCATTCCACATCCTCACATGCTAATCTACCACTTGTAAACATGGACATGACATTCCCAAACAAGACTTATGAGAATGATCCTTATGGCACCAAAAGAATGCTTGATACACTTAAGTGGTTATATAGAAAGGAACAAGTCCCTATGCCACCACAACATCAAGTCCTAGGCCAATATCAACAATCCCAAATTCAACAAACTCAACCACAATACCAACATCAACAACCTCCACATCAATCCCATGTGTCACCTACATCATCATATCAACCTCTTCCATCCACATGTCACATCAATCCTTCATCAACCTATCACACCTCTCCCAATGTCAACCCTTATCCATATCAATCCATATCTCAACAACCATTATCCGATGCAACCCCTCCATCATCATCACATCAACAATTTCAACCACAACAACATCACCCAATTCAACAATTCCAACCATTGTATCAACACATTCACCAACAACAACAACAAATCATACCACAACAACAAGTCCAAACACCATTCCAACATCAACACATTCCACATCAATCCTATGTGTCACCCCCCTCAACTTCACACCAACCTAATCCATTCACCTTTCATGTCAATTCCGTATCAACTTATGCCACATCAACCTATCAACGTCCACCCCAAGATTATCCAATTTCTCATTCCAACATTCCAACACACCACCAAACCCATCCACAAGGCAACCAAGTGTCCTCACAAGAATAACATACAAGTCCAAGTTGCCCTTCATAAATAGATCAATATCCTTCACAAGAAGCATATGCAAGTTCAAGTAGCCCCTTGTACATAAATCAAGTGTCCCCAAGTCCACCTTTGCAACAAGACCTAATAGCCTTTGACAAGGGATATACCAATCTAGATTCTACATTCTATGAGTACCCTTCATCACCATCCACTCAGATGCTAATCCATAAGCCTACTAGTCCTATCCCAACACCACCATGTGATCCAAATCCTAGTCCATTGATCCCTCCACCTTCTAAACCATCAAGCCCTCCATTACCTCCGTCACCATGTTACTCAAATCCTTCCCCAAAGGATGCGGTTGAGATAGTTTTACAAAGGATGCTTGAAAGAAAATTCATTGAACTTCCGGAAGTCAAACCATGTGAGGAAAATGCCTACAATGAATATGACTAATGTGCATACCATCGGACCAAAGGCCATAATACAGATGAATGCCCCATATTTTTCCCAGTTGTTTATAAGGTGTACCAACATAGAATGGGAAAGCATACCAAATCATCCCAATCCCATGTGTCACCCCCATCTAATCCAAATCCTCATATATCCAATCTCATTATCCCTTCATCCAATCCTAATCCCAATCCATCCACTTCCATCATCCCTCTATCCAATCAATATCCTAATCCTAAGCCTACAACACCATCCACCCTTATTGTTCATCCACTATATTGTCCATCCACACATACCCTTGCAAAGGATGTGATCCAATGGCTATTAGCAAGGAATAAACCATCTCCATGTCAAACACCTATCCTTGAGTTTCTCGAAGATCCTTCAAACACCTTGCCTAATCCTCCAAATCCATCATGTAGTCCACAACCCATCAAGCCTATTGAAGAGTCTCCAATTATAAGTCCAAGTCAAGAGCCATTGTTCCCTCATGCCGATAACCCTCAAGAGCATGTCAAGTCCATCCAAGAGACTTCCACTTCCATTCAAGAAAGTCAAGAGTTATGTCTAGAGTATAATCCTAAGCATGTGGAAATATCAAGTCCTCATCCAAATCAGGATCAAAGCATCTCTAAGTTTAAATCATCCATGACCTTTATATTTTCTATGATCAAGATATTATCTATGATCATGACCCTATTCATGAGAAAATTTATCCCATTCATAGCACACTTAATCCTATTTATGCTCACATTTATGATCAAGGTTTTATCTATTATCATGAAAACCATGATGATCCTCTTAGCCAAACTTTATGCATTCCATGATTAAGAAATTATCACTCCACCTATCCCTACTCCCATAACTATCCATGAGAAAGATATCCAAATTGTTCCTATCTATCCTCCATCTAGACCTATCCACAATTCCACAACATCTACTTCCCTTGATGAGACACATGCCTTCCAAACAAACATACAAGATCAAACAAATACCTTGGATCTAAATGAAAATAATAAAGATCCTAATGGTCCTTCCACATCCTCTATCGACCCCATTTCAAGTCCACAATCATATCCCCTTGGTCTATCCACCCTCATCCATGAATGTTCTTCCTTAGGACAACAACAACCTCTATCCTCCACCTCACCTTCTCCATCCAATAATAAGTTCAAGTCTAGAGTCCAAAGCACACCAAGTCCCATTGTCCATTGTATACTCCAAAACATGAACTACCAAGGTAAAGGCTTAGGCCTTTATGAACAAGGTATTTTGGAGCCCATCCATGTCAAAATCCATCCACACTCATATGGCCTTGGATACACACCCCAAGGTAAAAAATCTAAACATGTTGGTACTTCCTCCATGCTTTCTAAGTACACCACTTTCCACCACGAACCCTATCATGTACCCAAAACATATGTGGCCATTCCACCTCCGCCATCCTACAAATGTCAAAAGCCTGTGACCATACACCTTCCACCATCCAATTTACCTCCACTCCTTCCAACTCCTAATTTTCCACCATCCACTTCTTCAAACTCCTAATATCCCTCCATCCACTTTGCCTCCACTTCTACCAATGCCTAATTATCCACTTATCCATAAATTCCCTCACATTCCTAATCATGACCAACAAATGCACACATCATCTAAACATGAAGCTTCCACCATTTCCATGGGGTTCAAATATAAAAATTTGGATGCCTTTACCTATAAAGCCAAAAATCCTAAGGATCCTCATGCCTTAGAGCACAAATGCAAAGAATCAAAGCAAAATCCATCTAAAAAGCTACCTAAGCCCAAACCTTCACAAGAAAAGTCCAAAACTAAAATGGTTTGGGTCCCTAAGCAAAAATCAATCAAGTCAAATGGAGCATCCACATCTCAAAAATCCCAACCATCCCCTTCCATCCAAAATTTTCATTCCATTCAAAAGTCTCAAATTCCTTCATCCCACAAGCAAAGCAAAATTCATAAAAATACTAAGTCTATGTGGGTACCTGAATCACTCAATCACCCATCTCCTAAGGAAACATCTCCATTGCTTCCTAGACCGCCATCCCATCAAAAGCTTCAATGTTTATCATGGTGTGTGCAACTATTGGTCATGATTCCTTTCCATACCTCCATCACCCCATCATTCAACTATTATCCTACATATCTTTCCCATCATCTTCCTATGGTCCATGCTTTTGCATAAGTCTTTCATCCATCTTTACATAAGTCCTCCTTAATCCACATCATACTCCACTATCCCCATCCATCCTTGCATGAACCTTTCATAATCCACTATCCACCTAACCTATCTCTCTTTCATGCAATCCCCTACCAACATCTATGAGCATAATGACTTGACATGGTCCATGCGACGACACCTATCTCTAATGGACTATCACCTTTCGTGGAACTAGATGCTTGAGTCCCTCCTTTCCATATCCACATATCCCATCTAAGTATTTCAAAAGAAAAAAAATTCAAAATAGTAAAAGAAATCCCTTTGTCCAATGGTGAAAACCACCCTTGGTGGCGCTTTGGATAAGTACCATGATGAAAACCTGGTAAACAAGCATCATGTGTAGGTTGGTCTTCTATGTCACTTACACTTGGGGGCACATTGTCTCATCCATACCACACTATCATTTTCCATCCTATCATTTTCCTATCCATACCATCCTACCATCCTTATCCATTAGACCCATATACCTATCCTATTGAGTCCATTCATCCTCCTTTCCTCCTTTTGATCTTAATAAATACATGGAAAAATGTTGAAAAATGTTGAAAAATGCTTTGGATGTCTCTTGACATACCCCTCATCCTTTCAAACCACATACTATCATTACCCTCTTGCCATTACCCATTTATCCATCCCATCCAAACCAATTCATATTATCATTATCCTATTGTCATAAGTCTTGTCATGTCAATTCCTAAGTATTACACCTAGAATGGGGAGTTATTCCTATGCGACAGTCTTTGGAGATCACATCCTAGCTCCATTATGAGGCATACATCCATCCACTATAGCCTATCCTTGTATCTATCCATTTATCATGAGCTTTCCATTCCATCTATTATAGCCTATCCTTTTACCCATCCATATATCAGGAGTCCCTCATATCCACTATCACCTATCCTTTTATCCATCTATCTATGTTGAGCCTTCCATCCCATCCCCTATAGCATATCCTTTTATCCATCCATCTATCATGAGCCTGCCATCACATTTACTCAGTGCCCATCCCAATCCATCCAATCCTACCTTAATCCTTACACCTAGACTTGGTCTTCCCTTGTCATTCGTATCTAGCACAAAAGCTACCCAAATTGTACATCCATTGACATCTCAAAACATTTCAAAAGACACAAAAAAATCAAATATTTTCAAAAATCTAAAAAAATTAAATATTCTCAAAAATACAAAAAATCCAAGCAATAAACTCAATCATCATCAAACAATCCATCACATCAAATCCAATCAAATCAAAATCAAAGCCAATCTCCAAATCAATCAAAATCACATCAATTCAATCAAATAATCATCATCAATCCTTCAAATCAATTCTTCCAAATCAATCAAAATCACATCAATCCAATCCATATCATCCCATCAATAACATCATATATCATCAAACATCCAATCAATCCATAACCCGATCAATCCATCCACTTTCATCATCACCAGTAATAAAACATTATCAGAACTACGTCTTACCTCTATCGTTAAGTGCCTTGATCCCGTGGATACAGGGTATGTAGGCAATCTGGGATACAAAGGAAGTACCCAGATTCAGGCATGGGCGATACACCATTTCTATCTTTCATCCTTCTTCTAATCTTCACCAATCATCATCTTCATCCATCTCTCATTTCTTCTATCATCTATCTCCCATATCATCAAACACCTAAAAATTCAATCAATCCATCATCATCAAAATAAAAGCAAATTAATCCAATCAATCAAAATCAAATCGAATCATCATCATCTATCCTTCAAATTAGTTCTTTCCAATCAATCACATTCATTCATATCAATCCAACTCAAATCAAATCAATTCATCAATCCATCAATCCATCAAGTCAATTCATCAAATCATTCCTCCAAATTAATTCTTCAATTACATCATCCAATTATTTAAATTAATCTCCATCAAATTCATCATCTAATCAAAATCCCAAGCAATAAACTCAAATGCAAGTCAATCCTTAATCCATACCAATCAAGTTAATCAATCTTGTCAAATTATTCAATCACATCCTTGGTCTTGATCCTAATCTTGTAGTAAACCAAATCATCAATCAATCATTATCAATGGGATATATCGTTCCCACATCCTTGTGTTGATCTAGGGATATATCATTCCCTGCAATGACAACACCATTATCATCATCATCATCATAAATCAATCAATCATTATCACTTAATTATTGGTTTATAGCTTGACCGGGGCAATACCTTGTTTGTTTTTGTATCATTTGTGCATGCATGCTTGCTTGCTTGTGTGTGTTATCATTTTATCTAGCATTTGTATCAAATCCATATCTTTCCAGGTAATATTCATATCTTGTGTACGTTGGAATAGCTTTTTCCATTATCCTTTGCATCTAAGGTCATATCATACCTTTTGTGCATTAGGACCTCAATGCTCTAAGTTTACTTCCTCATATGTTAGACAAGGTTGTATTATGCTGGGTGCACAAGACACATCATCACCTTGGTCCTTATATCTTGGTGCATAACGTCTAGTGCTATATCAAACACCATGGTTGCTCACCTTCATTACAGCATAACGCATCATTCATTTCTTTTATCCATTCCCTTACCTATCTTCCTTGACCAATCCCTTTCTTTTCGAGAGCCTACCCGTGTTTGTCCAACTCGCCTATCCTCTCGAGGGGGCATCATCATCATATCCTTCCATCATCATCTTATCTTTATCCTATCTTTTCATCATCCTATCCATTTTCCTCTATCCATACCTTAGCTTCTTTGAAATGATGTTACTCGACATAAATTTTATCATCCCAAACATTATCTCAAAGAGGGGCAAAATGTAGACACCCAAATTTGTCCATGTCTTGCAACACCTAGTCAAAAACATTATTAAAAACATCATGTAGCATTTTATCCTAATCCCAATCCTAATTCCACTTATCCCATTAGCCAATTAATTAAATAAATTTTATTTAATTAATTAATTTCCCATCATAATCCCATCCCATCCTAATCACCTAACCAATTAATTAAATAAATCCTATTTATTTAATTAATTTCCCTCACATATCCCAACTAATTCAAATAAAATATTTGAATTAGGTCCTCACCTTTCATCACATTCCAACACTTGTCCACCTCTCAATTGAATTATGTGTGGTAGTACAACTTTCATTTAAAATCCTTCACATGTACAACTAATAAGATCTAATTTTATTAAATAAAAGTTTTTATGTACACGATCACACATGAACTTTATTCTCCTCCTTACACTTGTCACATGACTACAACTTCCTTAAGGAGTGGGAATAACTAATCAATCCTAGCTATCCACATCATTCATTTAGCCTTTCAATCTCAACCATCCATTCAAACTAGCCCTTGCCTATAAATAAACCCCCTCACAAGCCATTTGCATGCGTTGAGTTTGAGTATCCTTATGCTGTCAAAATATCATTAGAGCCTTTGCGTCATTCATCATTCATCCATTATCCTTTCATCTACCATCTTTCATCTATCATCTTCATCTTAATGTTATGTTGTTGAATTGACCAATCAACATATCAAATCACTCACTCAATCAATCTTGTATGCATCTATTTGAGGTATTGAAGATTTGGAGTTAGATAATGTATTTTATTGTTTTATCATTTGTATTTATCCAAATTTTTCGCACACATTGTATACTCACATGTTTCATTGTTTGATGATCTGCCCCCTAGCTTTATCATTTTCTATTCTTGTTGAGTTCCCATGTTTGTTTTGAACTTTTGAGGGGAAAATGATGTTGGTGTTGACTCTCCTAGTTTCTATGTGGATTCTGGTTCTTCTTCTTCAGTCATGATTTCAACCATAGGGATGTTTATGTCTGGTTCAATTGGAATGGCCACTAAGTTGAATGGAGCATAAGACTTTGTTGAGTTCGAATCGAAGGGGAATTCTCCTTTTGCCCCCTTCCATATACATTTTGAGGTCTTTTCTATGTTTGCAATTCGTTTTGACATCTCTCCTTTTTCAAAAGTGTTGATTTTTGGGTCACTAGTGGTTTCCATGGACTTTCCCTTTTTTTTAAACTTGTTCAACCCTATAAAGGCTGAAAGGATCGTGATCTCCTTTGATGATGTGGGTTTGTCCCATGTGTGAGAAGTGTATTTCTTGAAATAGTGTGGAGGGAATGGCCCTCATCCTATGGATCCAAGGTCTTCCTAGGATCATGATGTAAGTGGTTTCTTCATTTGTGATATAAAATTCAGTTGGGAGGGTTTTGGGACCCAATGTGATTTGAAGATTGACCTTACCCATGGTTTGAGTGTTTGGGTTATCATGAATTCTAAGGATGGAAGTTTGTTTTGTGATTTGTGTTCTTTGTAACCTATTATTTGAAGAAGCGAAAAGGAGACTATGTTGATTGCAGACCCATCATCAATCATTACACGTTTAATGGAATAGTCTTGAACTTGGACTATCAGATAGAGGGGGAGACCACCTTGTTTAGCTATGTCATTGTCTGAGGGTAACTTTTCAAAATCAAATGTTGAAGAAGAAGACTTTTCACTTGGAGTGTTTTGAACTATATGGCCTAGATCTAAGGCTTTGAGGAGAGCGTTCTTGTGTGTAGGAGAACTCTTGATAAGCTATAGCATGTGAGAAAAATTTGAATTGTTGGAGGTGTCATCTAGTTGTTCTGGTCTTTGTATGACACAAATTTCTTGATCTTTATCTAATTCCACAAGGCCTAAGGTGTTTTGATGGATTTTGGGACTAAGTTCTTCATCTTGTGAGAATGTGTCCATGAATGCTTTTGGTTGACATTTTGGGAGGTTTGATATGAAGCGATGGTGCCCCAACATGACTTGATCTCATGCCCCCTTCTCTTGTGAAATGAGCAATATTTATCATGATTGTGATCTCAAGGTTTATGATGATTGTTTTATGACTTCTTGTTGATTCTCAAGGGATAGTTGTTGACATTTTTGTTTCCCAAATTTGTATGACTATTGTAGTCACAATTGTTGTTCCCCGATGGTGAAGTGTTTATTGACCCATCTATGTCTTGATCATTTGTTGAGGATTTGTTATTTGTATCATGGCTTATCAACCTTCCATTAGAATCATGCTCCCTTCTTCCACTATTAATAGTATCTTGGTCAATTCTAAGGGCACTTTCGAGTACTTCTTCATATGATTTATAAGGGAGATATTGTACTTGTTCTCGTATGTCATTGTTGAGAGCATGTAAGAAGAGATCACAAAGTTCTCTATGATCCATGTTCGGTGTGCTAGTTGAGGAATAGAGAACTTTCCTCCATCGTGTGATAAAATGTGCAACTGACTCATTGGCTTCTTGTTTGATTGTTAAAAACTCTTGTATTCCTGTCTTGACCAGTTTGTTTATGTCGAAGGCAGCCACAAATTGATTGAAGAGTTGCCTAAAAGAGTGGATCGATGCTTCTGGGAGTCGATAGTGCCAATCTAGAGCGATACCCTCCAAAGATTTTGAAAAAATCTTTGCTACCACCCCATCCCAAGGAAGGAGTTCTCACACTACCATGATGTAAGCCTTGATATGAGAGTTGTGATCATCCTCTCCTTTAAATTTTGGAAGCTCGAGGAGAGGCTGTGGTAGTATAACCTGACGAATGTTGTAGTCAAGAAGCTCCTTTAAATACTTGAGGTATGTTCCTAGGAGGGAGTATGTGTAGAGGGTTTTGTTCCTCCAAACATTAGCCCTTCAGGTGGAGCTTGTCATGTTTGTTGTAAGGGTATGCTAGATTGTTCATATCCTGAAAAAGTTGGATGACTAGATGGCGTCATGTTTATGTTTTGAAGATTGGGTGGGATCATTTGTGGTTTATGTTGCATCATAGGAATCCCACCTATTTGATTAAGACTTCTCATTTTGGATGGTGAGGACAAGGGAGGCCTGAATGTTTCATGGAAGTTTAGATGAGGTGGAATTTATGTTGCCCCTTGGTTTGATTTAATCTTATCAATGAAAGAATCTCCCTGTGCCCTAGGTTTTCCTTGAATTTCTCTTTGACAACCACTTCTAGCTTCAAGGGTCTTGATTCGTTGGACCAAGGTTTCTATAAGGCCTATGAGTGGGGCTTCCTCCATTCTTTGATTTTTACAACCTTGAGATGGATTGCTTTGTGTTGGGGTTTGACTGACCCCACTTGTTCCTTTTGATGATATTTGACATGTCACGGGTCTTTTATCCTAATGTGCCACATGGAAGGGTTTTTGTGCCACCAAAGCTTCTTGTAAGTGTAAGGGTAAAACGTGGATCAATCAATTGAATTATATTAAACCCGAACATCAACAGAATAAATGAGAGCAAGAAAGATTGAATGAAAAGAGCAATGAATAACACAAAGCAAACCTTCCCTGAATCGATGCTTCTGTTGTTCACCTATTACAACCGTCCTTTTGCTGATGAAGTAGGCCCTCAGAGAGTGCACTCCTTTAGCTGTGTTCGAGGAAGTCGATGGTAAATGGTCATTGTGATATGCAATGAAGATGAGCTTCAAAGCAAGTATGTGATCTCAAGCTAGTGAATGGAAATGGGGTGCCAAAGGTGCGCTGGTGAATTTCTGCAGAGTAACAATGTAGATAGCTTGGATGATTAGAATGGAGGGATGAAGCTTTATTTATAGACTCAGAAGAATGAGAATCAACGGTTGAGAGGAGATATGAAGATCAATGGCTGAGGATGGTTGAGGAATGTGCAACTAGTAGAAATATGACAAGTGTCCCAGCTCCATCATGAAAGAGGGGATGTGACAAAATTGATTGGAGAGTTAACTCCATTGACTGAACAGTTAACAGACTTGATTGATCAGTTAGAAGAGTGGATTATGGGATTGACTGAATTGATTGACCAGTGAACTGGGTTGATTGAGGAGTCAACAGAATAGATTGACCAGTGAACTCAAATGACTAATTAGTTAACAGATTTGATTGATTAGTTAACTAACTTCTAATTTGAGAAGAAATAGGCCATGTGGGTGAGAGAAAAATAGGTAATTAAATATTAAATATATTTAATTACATGTGCAACCTGATGAGGTGGACAAGGTGAGGTGGAAAAGTGAGGTGGATTTTTGGAATTTAGAACTTAGGATAGAGGAATTTGGATTAATTAAATAATTTATGATTATTTAATTATGTAGGACATTTACAAGAATTTTAATTAAATAAATTGAATTTATTTAATTATGGAATAGTGAATCGATTAAATAAATTTAGAATATTTATTTAATTGGTAGAAGAATAGAATAAATATTTAGAATATTTATTTAGGATGATTTGTGTCATTTTTAGACGTATACATTTTGCCCCTCTTTGATGCAATGCAGTTTACAGCGTTGCTTCAAAGAAGTCGATAGTCTGATAGTGATACATGCCCCAGTTTGCCCCTGGTACAAGTTAAATGATGATAGGATGCCCCCTCGGGAGATTGGACGAGAAGGAGGCAGAAGGCATGAGACGGACAATCTCACGAAGACGAAGGGAAGCTAGGTTAGAATGAAGAAATCGGTTGAAGAAAGAGTCGAATGATAATGTAAGAAGAAATGATGACACACACAAGCAAGCAAGCAAGTATGTACAAATGACACAAGAACAAACAAGGTATTGCCCCTGTCAAGCGGTAAACCAACGATATACTGATATTGATATACGACAGTGTTGTCAGGGTGGGGAACGATTTATCCCTAGACCAACACAGCAGGCATGTTGTCATGGCGGGGAATGAGAGATCCCCAAAGAAACATGAAGGATAGTGTTTGGTTTCAAGAAATGAAGCATGTCGTGTAAGACACGTGCATTGGTCTGATTTTGACAATGCAACATCCTGTATAAGACAATTGATTGATTAACTGATCGAGTTGGTTTATGACCAGACAAAGATCAAGACCCCTGATTGTGATTGGATCATTTGTGCAGGATTGACTTGACTTGATTGGTATGGATTAAGGATGGACCTTGCATTTGGATCATTGCTCAGACTGACTAGAGAAGGATGAAAGATATGATGATAGATAGAAATCTGATTGATAGAAGAAAGACTCGATAGAAGGACTCACAAGCTTTTATTTGTATTGATACTCTGCATTGTTGGATCTTTATTGCATGGGGTATGGTATGGATGTATAAATGGATATAGGATGGATGCTTTGCTATTGGAGTGCTTTATTTCATCATTGGGCATTTTTTTTTTGTGGTACTTTTTTCTGAAATGTTGTAAGTGAATACAAGCATTGAGGTATAATTGAACCGAGATGACCTAAGTACCGCTTACATGGATTGTGATTTAGCAAGTTAATACAAGCATCTAGTCAAAATTGAATCTAGATGACCTGAGTACTTCTTGCGTTTCAACAAACAAGGATTGCCCTCGTTCATGTTATACCTTTGATGTCCTTGATGATCTTTTGCCAATCATGTCCTTAGACAAGGCTTCACATTACTATAGTTTAATTCACAAACAGCAAACAAAGAAAATAATCATGCCCCCATCATAGCATCTCTAGCTTTTGGCACCCTCGAGTAGCATAGGAAGGTATGATAGCAAAAATTTGGACTCGAACTGTTAACCATGTTTCCGATCTACAAAGCATATTTGCGTTGATATGTGTTTAGTTCTTGCCTTAATTTGCATAAAATCATTTAGAAGACCTTGGGTATTTGCTTTGCATTAGATAGGTTAAGATGCTCACAGTCAAGATTTCTGCTTGAGGCGCGGGTTCTGCTTGCATTTGCTTGCTTGGTGAGAAGATTGCACAATCCTTATTGGGGAGACGGACCCTAATGGACTAACCTAGTACCTCGGGGGCGCATTGCTAAATGGCCTTGCCTACGTGACGACGCAGAGGCAACGTAGTTCGGGGTAAACCCTAATGGACCATAGATGGACTAGAAGAAAGACGACAAGAATGAAGACAAGAAAGGGGATGAATGGGAGAAAAGGGAAGCCTCGGGAGTGCATTAGAATAATGGCCTTGCCTACATGACGACGCAGAGGCAACGTAGTTCATGGACTTGGACCATGGACACTGACAAGAGACACTATGTTAGGCTCACATTGAGGAGACGGTATGGGACAAAACCTTGGTTGACAAGGCCACAAGGAGAGTATCAAGCCATGATAGGTAACTGTCAAGTGTTTATTTGTGGGATAGGTCTGGGTCGAATGGGGCAAATGGAGAAAGAATGGACTTAAGGTGATTGGACTCCCAAAGATGGAGAAGGCGGTTTATCACAAGTAACGCCTGTTTACCAGGTTTTCATTACTTGCTTTTATTTGCATGAAAAACTAGAAAGTAACATGACGCCTGCTTTGCCAAGTTTTCATCATGATACCTATCCAAGGCGCCTGTTTGCCAGGTTTTCACCAAAGGATGATTTTTTTTTGTATGGTTTCTATTTTTTCTAATTTTTTTGTATTTTCTTTTTTCAATTTTTTCAATTTTTATTTTTATTTTTGATTTTATTGTGCCCTCTTGCATTGGGGTTCTCCTAGGTATAGAACTGGCGAAGGTGCATGCTGTTGATTGGATCATCGAACAACTCACCCTCTGATGTGGCCAACTGATATGCCTCCGATCCGTAAGCAGCTACAATCACATAGGGCCCAAGCCAATTAGGTTCGAACTTACCTTTCTTTTCTCTGTCTTGTTGATTGCAAGGGTTTTCTCTGAGGACGAGGTCCCCAACCTTGAAGCATCGTGGGCGAACCTTGTGGTTATAGCTTCTTGACATCATCTGTTGATAGGCTTTGAGATGGTCGAAGGCTTTCTGGTGCCTTTCTTCTAGTAGCTCTAGTTCTTGTAACCTGGAGACTCTGTATTCTTCGTCTAATATGAGACCTTTCAACGACACCCTGAGGGATGGTAGTTCAACCTCAATGGGGAGGATGGCTTCTGAACCATAGACAAGGGCGTAAGGTGTAGCACCTGTGGGAGTGTGTATACTGGTTCTGTAGGCCCACAGAGCGGGATTGAGTTGGACATGCCAATCATGGCCAGCATCATTGACAGTCTTCTTTAGGATTTTTAAAATGGTTTTATTCGATGCCTCAGCTTGGCCGTTACCTTGGGGGTAGTATGGAGTGGAGAAACGATGTTGGATTTTGAAACACTCACAGAGCTCTTGGACATCCTGATTTTTGAATGGTCTTCCGTTATCCATGATAATAGATGAAGGAATACCATATCTACAGATAATGTAATTCAGAATGAAAGAGGAAATTTGCTTACCTATGACGGTGGTTAGGGGAACAGCCTCAATCCACTTTGTGAAATACTCAGTGGCGGTTATGATGAATTTATGGCCGTTGGAAGAGGGTGGATGAATCTTTCCCACAAGGTCAAGTCCCCACTGGCAAAAGGGCCAGGGTGTCATTAAAGGTCTCAACTCTTGAGCAGGTGCATGGATTAGGTTCCCATGTATTTGGCACTGTTTGCACTTTTTGACAAACTGGTATGAATCCATTTCCATGTTTGGCCAGTAATAGCCCAAACGTATGAGTTTCTTGGCTAAGGAGGGACCGCTGGAGTGTGTTCTGCAGATCCCTTCATGTACATCTCGCAAGGCAGTTATGGATTCTTCTTGTTCTAAACAACAGAGTAAAGTACCATCCAGACCACGTCGGTAAAGGGTATTGGCTATGATGGTGTAACGAGAGGTTTGTCGTATGAAAGTTCACTTTTGGTTGGAAGAGAGGTCAGGTGGGAGAAGGTTGTCCTTGAGGTAAGTGTAAGTCTTACCGTACCAAGGTGAATTAGATCCGACTAGAAGGCATATGGAATGGGTCTCAAGGAGATCATAAGCTGGTTGCCGTATAGTTTCCACTAGGAACTCATACCGTGACTCATGTTCAGGTATTTCTAGAAGAGAGGCGATGGTGGCCATTGCATCTGCTGCTTTGTTCTCGATCCTAGGTATTTGCTTGAAGGAGATGGTCCCAAAGTGTTCTTTGAAGTCGTCGACCATTCTTTTGTAGGGGATAAGCTTTTCATCTTTGGTTTGATACTCATCGTTGACCTGATTTATGATAAGCTGAGAATCACCGTAGACATGTAGTTCTTGGATTTTCCACTCAGTTGCCATCTTAAGACCAATCACCAAGGCTTCATACTCCGCTATGTTATTGGTACATGGAAATAACAAACGGTAAGACTTTGGAATTGTGTCGCCTTGGGGAGTTATAAACAGGATGCCTGCCCCCAATCCATGGTTTGTGTAAGACCCGTCGAAGTAGAGTTTCCAAGAAGATGTTGATATAGTGAATAAGGACTCATCGGGAAACTCAAACTGCATGGGCTTGTTGTCTTGTAACGGTGCATCGGCTAGTTGGTCAGCTATGATTTGTCCCTTGATGGCTTTTCTGTCCACATATTCGATGTCATACTCACTGAGAAGCATTACCCACTTTGTCAGGTGACCTATGAGAGCAGCTTTGCTGAGAAGATACTTCAATGGGTCTATTTTTGCAATGAGCTTAACTAGGTGTGCAAGCATGTAATGCTGGAGTTTTTTTTAAGCAAAAACTACCGCGAGACATGATCTTTCTACTTGTGAGTATTGCAACTCATAGCCCACTAAGGTTCAACTGATGTAGTATATAGCTCTTTCTTTGTTCTCGTAATCTTGCTGCACTAGAAGAGCTCCAAAAGCAGTAGGTGTAGCCAATATATAGAGAATTAGAGGCTTGCCTTGGATCGGAGGCATGAGAATGGGTGGATTCATAAGGTATTCCTTTAGCTTGTTGAATGCTTCTTCACACCTTTCATCCCACCTAAATGGAATGTTCTTATGCAGGAGATGGCTGAAAGGTTGGCACTTGTCTGCCAGCTGTGATATGAATCTGAGAATGGCCTGCAGCTTGCCCTATAAGGATCTCAACTGAGTTAGAGTCTTGGGTGGTGGCATGTCCATTATAGCTTTGACCTTAGTTGGGTCTACCTCTATTCCGTTTGCTGACACGATGAAGCCTAGCAGATTGCCTAAAGTTACCCCAAACACACATTTCTTTGGGTTCAGCTTCACTTGGAATTGGTCCAACCTTTGAAAAACTTTTTCTAGTACATTCAGATGTGAATCCCTTGTGAGAGACTTTGCTAGGATATCGTCAACATAGTCTTCCATAGTTACATGCATCATGTCATGAAATATAGTAGTCATAGCTCTTTGATACGTGGCACCTACGTTTTTCAGCCCAAATGCCATGACATTCCAGCAAAAGGTACCCCATGGGCAAGTGAAAGTTGTCTTGTGTTGGTCCTCTGGTGCTATTTTGATTTGATTATACCCTGAGAATCCATCCATGAGTGACAACATTGTATGTCCTGCAGTGAGGTCGACTATGATATCGATGTTTGGCAATGGAAAGTCATCCTTGCGGCATGCTTTGTTTAAGTCTCGAAAATCATTGCATAGTCGAACTCGGCCATGTGGTTTAGACATTGGCACAATATTAGATATCCATTCTGGGTAATCTATGGCTCTAATAAACCCCACATCTAGCAATTTCTTGAGTTCTTCTTTGACCAAAAGGGCTATGTGAGGATGCATCTTTCTCAGCTTCTACTTTACTGGTTTCACCCCTGGGTCCAATGGCAGATGATGTCGAATTAGGTTTGGGTCTAGACCTGGCATGTTTGCATATGACCAAGCGAAGCTGCCTCTCTTCTGCTTAAAGAATGGTACAAACCTGGTTTTCTCTGGTGGTGTGAGAGATTTAGCAAAGTGGATAATCTTGGGTTGTTCTTCTGTTCCAATATTCACGGGCCCTGTTGGTTCCACAACAATCTATGACATTTCCTGATACATATCACTAGGGAGAGTGTCAAGCATTCCATCATCAGGTGCCACAGTTGGGTTTTCACCTTCGGATGCGTCCTTTCTTTTTACTGTTTTATGATCTGACACTGCCGCAAGGCGGTTTTCACTGTCAGATCCATTTTTTATCTTGATATTTTTGCGACTAGAAGGATTGGCACCCTCCCTAAAGTAAGCCACAGTATTCAGTTTGATAGCAAAACCAACTTTATGATCTCCCTTGGGTAAGTGGTCCCTAAGTTCCATATAATCGATGTAAGCATCGTCGTTTTGGAACATATCTAGTTGGGGAGTTCCTTGCAGATCCCAGACAATAAGCTCAGGGTGCAAGAGGGGAAGGGAGTCAGATGATAGACCTGATTCATTGATGGTGTGAATGGAAATGTTAGGAGCATTGGTGGGGGTAGTGTTCTGGGTGGTACTTTCCTCCAAGTTGTATATTGCAATGGAATTTGAACTTTCCTCGAAAGCCATAATCTCAGGGAGGGGCAAATCAGACTCCAGTGGTCTGTCCCGTTGCATTTGTCCCTCACGGTAGGGGCTAAGAGTTTGGATGGTGTCGACCTCTTTGTCATCGTAGGAGTGCTCTATTAGCTCATCCCACTCATACTCATTTGAATCATCTGAATCTGTGTTGCTGTCCACTTGGAGTGTTTGGATTGTTTCCACAAGACAGGCATTTTCCTTGGCTTTACCCTTGCCTTTGTATCCTAGGCCACTTGTGTTTCTAGCCGAAGAGGATGAAGAAGGTTGTATAGGTTCAATGATTCCTTCTTTTCTGAGGCCGATGGAGCCTTGTCCTTCGTACCCCATCCTGTGCAAAATAGTCTCACCTTGCCCATAGAGTTCTGTAGGGAGTCTAGGTGGATCTTGGGGTGTGTTTTCTTCTTCAGCATAAAGCCATTGTAGGAGATCTCACTCCTCTGTTTCATCAGATAAGGTCCCCCATTTTACAAAGGGATTTGCGGGAGCTACAGGAGGAGCAGATGGCTTTGGAAAATGTTTTGGTGGATGCTTAGGTTGGCCAAAAGAGCGAGGAGACAAAGGCATCTTGGCAAGGTTGAGGCTGTGCTCAATGGAGTATTCCCCCACGCCACTTTCTTTTATGGTAATTTTCTGTGGTTTGGGTCTTGAGGAGGAAGCTTCAGCGGTATGGTCCTGTTGCGGGGTAGGGGAAATGTAGGCTCTATTGTTGGGTATGACACACTCAGGTTTTGCACGGAAAGAATTGCAGTGTTGGTAGGGGTCAGGGTCTCCATGAATGGTGACTTGCTTGCCATTGTGCGGGAACTTAATGCATTGATGATAGGTTGAGGGGACAGCCTTCATGGCGTGAATCCATGGTCTCCCAAGTAGGATATTATAAGCAAGCTCCCGATCAAGGACTTGACACACCACATCTTTTATTACTGGTCCCACTTGAATGGGTAGGACAACCGTTCCCTTTGTGGTTCTTTCTTCCTCGTCATATGCTTTGATGGTAATTTTCCTCCGTGGATCAACTGCCTACTTGGAGAACCCCAGTGCAAGGACTAGCTTTAATGTGCAAATATTTAAACCAGCACCTCCATCAATAAGAACACTCTTGATGCGGTGTTTGTGTATGAACGCGACAATGTGCAGAGGGGTGTTATGAGGTTGGGAGACAGAGAGGTCATCTTGCTCAATAAAAGATATAGAGTTGGAAGATGTCAGATTACCTACCATGGTATGAAACTTTTCTTGGGCTAAATTAGTGGGGACAGTGGTTTCCACTAAGGCTTTCTCAAGAATCTCCTTATGAGAAGGAGATAGACGCAAGAGCTCCAATATAGAGATGTGAGCCGGAGTTTTCTGTAACTAGTCGATGACATTGTACTGGCAGAAATTGGATGAAGACGGTGGCGACCTTGGAGGGGCGATATTGAGTGTGACCTTACCACTGCGGGTAATTATACTACAACCAGTTCTGTTAGGTCCTGGTTGTTGGTTGGGTGAGATGACATTGACCTGCGGGATTTGCTCGGAAATGCAGTTTATGGTGTAGTCAAATGGCACACTTGCATAGTTGGAATTACTAGTCCCGCTGCTCTGATTTGGCCAGTTGCGATTATTGTTGTTGTCGTTACTGTTGTTGCCATTGTTGTTGTGGCCATTGGTGTTGTTGGTGTTGTAGTTATATGGCCTGTTGTGATTCAAAAGTGGATCCCTGTAGGCTACATGAGTTTCATTGGAGGTGTGTTGTTGTGTCCCTCCCTATTTCTGATCTAGCACATCTTGGATGATATTTTTGAGGTGGATGCAGTTATTAGTTGTATGCCCCCTTCCCCGATGATATTCACAATAGTCTGTGTCCTTCCAGTAGTGAGGTTTGACTATGGGCTCGTAATCACTTGTTGGCGGTAGAGAAATTTTGTTGTTTGCCAACAACTTCCTTAGTGCAGACTCTTGAGACTCACCCAGTGGTGTGAATTTTCTCCTTGGATTTGAATTGAACCAAGGTCTGGGCTCCCAAGAAGGTGGTTGGTTGATTGTACCATTGTTTGCTTCTCCCTTTAGAGTGAATATGGGTTGTTGCTTGGGAGCGGCCGCCTTGGCATCCACTACTCCATCGTTGACCACATTCTTGTTCTTGGTCCAAAACTTTGATTTATCCGTTGTGTAATTGGAAGTAGATGTGTCCTTGTAGAGCTTGATAGTTCCTTTAGTGATCATAGCTTTTTCAATGAATAGGCCCATTTCAATGACTTTGGAGAATGATGTAGGGCATTGTATCTGAATCTGATAGCTAAGATCAGTGTTTAGGTTGTGGACAAACATTTCCAATAGCTGCTTCTCAGGCATATCGTAAGAACACTTACTAGCTAGCTGTCTCCATCGTTGTAAGAAGGTGGCGAATGACTCACCACTCTTTTGTTTGGTGTTGCATAGATCTAGCATAGATACCTCGTGTTCTATGTTGTAAGAGAAGTGCATTATAAATTTATTGACAAGTTCATCAAAAGTTCTGATTCCTAGTGGAAGACGCGAGAACCACTCCATAGTTTGACCACCTAAAGATCTTGGGAATAGTCTCATCAAGTAGGTCTCGTTGTGAGCTACTTCTAAACATGCTGTAGTGAATTCCCCGATATGATCTCTAGGATCCCCCTTCCCTTTATATTTGTCAAATTTTGGAACTCCGAACTGATAGAGGAATGGTTTCATGACCAAATGTTTGTCGAAGGGGTACGGTGCTGTCTTCTAAGGAGTAGTTCTTGGTACTCGTACCCGTCTTAAGGTCTGATATTTCTTGTGTGAGGCTCTCGAGTTGTTTTCGCATTGCTTCCATACGAGCATTTTGATCTATGGGATTCTTTCCTCTATCATTGGCATGCAGGACTGTGTCATTTGTACCCCTCTCATTTGCATGCGGAACTGTGTCATTCGTGCCCCTCTCATGATCATCACACCTCCTCTCATGATCATTGTCTACATTCTCCATGATGGAGCTTATGTCAAAGTCTGCAGGGAGTTTGATTCCGAGACTAGCAAGATGATGGAAGTATTTATGGGGGTCTTCAAGGAGCACCTTCTCTACTAGGCGTTGGAATTTTCTATCTTGGATGTGCGCTACTAATTCTTCATGAGAAATTTCTTCGTCACCATCACGTGGTGTGACGAGGTGATTGGATGAGCTGGCCATTTCGATTTGCTTGTTGTACTAGGATCGAGTAAGAACCATGCAAGGTGACGCGGGATGGAGGGGACTAAGACTAGAAATTTTGGCAAGGTGCCGACGGAGACTGCAGTGGATAGGATATCTAGGATGAGACCCAGACAAAGGATTTTCTCACTCAATGACTTCAAGTAAGATGGTTGACACAAGACGGTAGCCACTAGTAAGGGTAGTCGATACCCGTCTTACTATATATGGACTAGTCGTTCAACAAGACTACTAGCAAAGGTACTGTGACCTACTAGGCTTACGTGAATTCACTAATGACACGAGAAGGGACCTATGTCAAACTGGTATGGGATAAACTGACTTTGGGACAAGAGGGATTTGGACAGAAAGTGAATGGGACGATTGACGAAAGAGAGAGATTTGGGTGAAACGGATGAAGACTGACTGCAAGGTTGAATCTGATCTCAGAAAGTGAAGCTAGGCTGAAATGCGTGCGTGCTCAGCTTTGATTTTTTTTTTTTGGCAAAACTTTGGATTTTTCAGTTGTTTTTGGTATGTTTTGGCTGGAAAAAGGTCTTCTTGATCTGATTTTATGAATTAACAGCAAGAAAACACAGCAAGCACAAAGAATATTTTATAGTTTTTCATTGTTTTTGTAATTTTTTCAACTCTATTTTGGACTAAATTGAACAAAAGCAAGCACAAAGATCCTAGGTGAGAAATGGATTACAAGGGTTTTGGGCCACTAGAACAAGAGGTATTTAATGCGGGCAACCGTTCAAGTGGTTACACATGTGGTGGCACTACTCTCCGTTGTGGAGTCTCCCAGCCTCAAAGGGTTGCGCCTTAGAGGGTTTTGGGGGAGATTGGCCGTCGGTGTAACATAACAGCACTCGTTGCAGGAAGTTTTCACCTGAAGCACAATTTATTTTAAGTGGCTTGGTAGGGCTTGGCTTTAGCCTGTTACCACTCAGGGTCGTTCCCACTTGGACAAGTGTGCATCCAAGGGTAGGCCCCTCCTAAAGGTTAAACAAATAGAATGACAAGTCTGGCACTCTAATCACCGAGAAAAGGGGAGAGCATAAGCCTATTGTCATTCGTAAGCACAGAATACATTGATTAATCCAACCTATTTAAAATTAGAAAAACTGAATGGGCTAATCTACTCAAGCACAGAACTTTGAAGTGATTTTAGCAAGATAGCATTGGTTCAATTTTAATCCCAGAAATCAATGGTGAATTCAGTTTTCATCCTCGTAGCACGAAATAGTTAACTTTGAAGTTTTGGTCTCACGAGATAGCAGTAGTTCAATTTTAATCCCAAAATCAATGGTGAGTTTAGTTTTAATCCTCGTAGCACGAAATAGTTAACTTTGAAGTTTTGGTCTCACGAGAAAGCAGTGGTTCAATTTTAACCCCAAAATCAAAGGTGAGTTCAGTTTTTTAATCCCAGATAGCAATAACTTGGAAAGTGTTGCAATGCAAGAAACAAATGATCCAGTTACTTCTTTCCCAATTAGAGCTAGGTGAGGAGTTGAATGCAAGTTGCATGAATAATGGATTACTCCTTCCTAATTAGAACTAGATGAAAATTGTATGCAAGTTGCATGAACAATGAGTTACTCCTTCCTAATTAGAACTAGATGAGAATTGTATGCAAGTTGCATGAGAATGCCTAAATCAGTCCTATTCAACACTTAGTGAAAAATGATTGTCTTCAGTGGACGATTTGCACCAAACTGGATTAGCAGTCTCCTGATATCCACCTGATGAAGTTGATTGAATGGGCTAAAAATACCTTCACCACTACGAAGTTCTCGAGATCAGCTTTCCGATGACTGTAAATTTGTAAAAATCTGATTCTCCTGCAAAAAGTTTGACAAAAAAGAAAAAAAATGCCCCTATTTTGCCAACATGACTATGTTAAAAAATTAAAAAAATAAAGATTTAAATAAACAAAAAAGTTTATTTTTGTTTTTTTTCTTTTTTTGTATTTTTTTTTTTTTATGATTTTTTATTTTAATGTTTGAAAATAACCTAAACCTAATTGTTGTTGTTGTTGTTGTTTGTTTTTTTTTTTAATTATTAATTTGGTTGTTTGTATTTTTTTTTTTTTGGTTGTTAATGCTGGTTTGTTATAGTTATATATATATATATATATATATATATATATATATATATATATATATATATATATATATATATATATATATATATATATATATATATATATATATATATATATGGTTCTGTGTGGTGTGTGCAGGTGGTGGAGCAAGCGCAGAGGAGGGGCGGCGGGCGGCAGGCACAGCAAGCGGCGGGCGCAGGCAGGGGAGGTGTCGGGCGGTAGGCGGGCGGCAGGTAGCACTGGGGGATCGAGAGAGGGGAGGCAAGGTTTTGGGCAGCGCAGAGGGAGGAGGAAGGGCTGCGGGGTCGAGGGGGCCGAGGGGCCTGGGGAGCGAGGTTCTGGGCGGGGGGGATCAGGGGAGGGTGGGGGATGGGGAGTGCAAAGAGGGGGGGAAGGGGAGAGGGGGGTGGGCGGTAGGTGGGGAAAGGAGGGGGGGATCGGGTGGGCAGGGAGGTAGGTACGCAGGGGATCGGGTGGGCAGGGGGCGGTGGGCAGGGGACGGTGGCTCCTGTGTGCAGAGGGCCGAGGGCCCAAAGAAAGTTTGCTTTATTTGTTTTTTATTTTTATTTTTATTTTATTTATTAAAAAATAAATAAAGAAAATGCAATCTATAAAAAATGAGCTCTGGTTTTTTTTTTGCTGTGTAAATTTTTTTATTATTATTTTTTTTAATTTGTTTTTTTTTAAGTTTGTCTAAAAATTAAAAAAAAAACAAATCTGCAAATTAAAAAAAATGACTTTCTTTGTTTTTTTTTATTTTTTTATTTTTTTAAGTTTGTTTGCTTTTTTTTTTTTTAACTGAATAAAATAAATTCTAAAAACTTTTTTTAAAAAATGAATTTTTTTTTTAAATAGTGAAAAAATTAAAAAAAAATTCAAAAATTTTCTAGTAACCTAAAGTAGGCAAATGATATGTTATTTTCACCTGTGAAGCCTCTCGAGCTCAACGGTGAGGTCCAATTGAGCGTAAGAGGTCGTGTATGAAAGTTGTTGTCCAAATTTGTAACAAAACTCCCTTGAAGCTGTGACAAAACACACTCGACAAAACACACTCAACATAACACTCAGAAACAAAATGGGTTAGATCACGGTGGGCGCCAAAAATGTAAGGGTAAAATCTAGATCAATCAATTGAATTATATTAAACCCGAACATCAACAGAATAAATGAGAGCAAGAAAATTTGAACGAAAAGAGCAATGAATAACACAAAGCAAACCTTCCCTGAATCGATGCTTCTGTTGTTCACCTATTACAACTGTCCTTTTGCTGATGAAGTAGGCCCTTAGAGAGTGCACTCCTTTAGCTGTGTTCGAGGAAGTCGATGGTAAATGGCCGTTGTGATATGCAATGAAGATGAGCTTCAAAGCAAGTATGTGATCTCAAGCTAGTGAATGGAAATGGGGTGCCAAAGGCGCGCTGGTGAATTTCTGTAGAGTAACAATGTAGATAGCTTGGATGATTAGAATGGAGGGATGAAGCTTCATTTATAGACTCAGAAGAATGAGAATCAACGGTTGAGAGGAGATATGAAGATCAATGGCTGAGGATGGTTGAGGAATGTGCAACCAGTAGAAATATGACAAGTGTCCCAGCTCCATCATGAAAGAGGGGATGTGACAAAATTGATTGGAGAGTTAACTCCATTGATTGAACAGTTAACAGACTTGATTGATCAGTTAGAAGAGTGGATTATGGGATTGACTGAATTGGTTGACCAGTGAACTGGGTTGATTGAGGAGTCAATAGAATAGATTGACCAGTGAACTCAAATGACTAATTAGTTAATAGATTTGATTGATTAGTTAACTAACTTCTGATTTGAGAAGAAATAGGCCACGTGGGTGAGAGAAAAATAGGTAATTAAATATTAATTATATTTAATTACATGTGCAAGTGGACAAGGTGAGGTGGAAAAGTGAGGTGTAAATCTGAGGTGGATTTTTGGAATTTAGAACTTAGGATAGAGGAATTTGGATTAATTAAATAATTTATGATTATTTAATTGTGTAGGACATTTAGAAGAATTTTAATTAAATAAATTGAATTTATTTAATTATGGAATAGTGAATCGATTAAATAAATTTAGAATATTTATTTAATTGGTAGAAGAATAGAATAAATATTTAGAATATTTATTTAGGATGATTTGTGTCATTTTTAGACGTATACAGTAAGCTTTTCTTTTGATGGCTCACTTCATTATCTATTTGGGTGGCCATTTTTGTATCACATGTTATGGGTTGGTTTTCTCGATGGATCTTAGACCAAACACTCACTTGGCATGTTTTGATTTGGTCAATGTTGTGGGGATCTTGTTGGAACCCCTTTGAGTCTTTTAAGTTCGATTGGTTTGAGATTGAAGCTATTGGATCTGAACATGTGCTAATTTCATTGAAGGGGTGATTCCCCTAATCTTTCTATGATTTTGTCCTAGTTTTGAGGTGTAGGAAACACCATGAAATGAATGAAATGAAGATGGACATGAAAGATAAGCATGCAATGAAAGAAGCACATGGAAATGTAAAAGATCCCATCAAATGTTTTTTGTTTTTTCACGTCAGGTTCACCAAAATATGTGGTGAAGCTGATGGTGTATGTGATAGTGATAATGAGATCTAAGTAATGAGAACGCAAACAACATAACCAAAAGATTTTGTAATTCATGTTGGGTTCACCAAAATATGTACGCGCAAAATCGCGACTTCGGTTGCTTGGGGTTGTCGAGTCAAATTTTGGCATGCACACGGACCCTTCCCTCTTTGCCACGGGGCGAACCGCCACGTCACTCTCACTCTCGTGGAAGTAGCTAGTCGGGAGGAGGCGAGACACGAGGGTGGTCTGGCTCGTTGGAGAGCTGGACTTCACGGAGAGGGGTCAGCACGTCCTGGGGCCTTTGTTGTTGTGTGCTAATGTGTATGTTTCATTCGATGATTGTTGTTGTAGAGATAATTGTATGACCCAAAGGGTCACTAGTTACTCTTCTTCTGTTAGGGTTTCTACTGTTCCACCTATGTGTGGGTAAGCTGTTACTTTCGTTGATGGCTTCTTGTCTTTCAATTCGTTGGATGATTGCTCGTTGTATTTTAAGTTGTCCAAATGCTTCTAGTTGTAAGACAAATAGTCCCTGATGTGGCTGCGGATGGATCTCCTCAATCTTGCCAAGGATTGTCCTTGCCCACTCACTTCTTAATTCTGGGCACATTCATGAGCTGAGACAAGAGATAGGCGTATGTGGACTAACCTTGACTAGACTTTGGTTTGACTTAGGGTTTTAAATTGACCTAAGGTTTAGTTGTGCATTAACTTTTGTTGACCTTGTGATGATATCAAGGGTTTGCAACTTATCTATGTGACTAATGTTTTTGTTATAACTTATTTTCTATATTTTTATGAATGCAACTATATGACATGCAAAACTTGTTTTTGTGCTTTTTTGATATTTTAGAAATAAAAGATGCTTTTTTGTCTAAGAAGGGAAATATGAATGCAACTAGAATGAATTTAACCTAATGCAATTATTCTATGTTTTGGGGGTTTTCAAATGTTTTAAAACAATTAATCTAGGAAAGGAAATTGCAATTAAATGAATTAAACTATGAATGCAAATTACTTCTAAAATACTAGATCTAACCTTTCTATCAAGGAAAAAGCAATAAATTACTAATTCCAAGAGCAATTTTGATTTTCTAATTACTACTAATTGACAAAAAGCATAGAGGAACCTAAAATAGAGAAGATTTGTGTGAATCCACTACCCTCAAAAAATCCTTGATGGCAACCTTCTATCCTCTTGAAGCAACGAGAAGACCTCTTGACGATAAGACAACACAAAGAAGCAAAAGAAGCTTGTAGAAGCTTAAGAGAGATCAATGAGAGCTTTTGATGAGCACAATGTCTTGATTGAAGCAACGTAACAATGCTTGAAGAGCTTTATGTGAAAGCTTTGATGAACAATGAACAAATAAAAGGCACCTCCATCCTGTGTGAACATGAGAATGCTGATTGGAGAGCAAAAACTTAGCAAGAGTTGTGTGCACAATGAATTTGCCTCCTCTAGAAATGCCTTGAAGCTATGCAACAATGAAATCTTTGAAGCTTTGGAAAACTAAATAAAGAAATGAAGAAAGAGGCTCAAAGGCATGTGAAGAATCTTGAAAAAGCTTGTGAAGATGAGAAGAGTATTCTCCACCTTGCTCAACTTGGAAAATAATGAAGAGATGAGGGGTATTTATAGGTTTGAAGAAGGGAATTGATTGAGAAGTTAACTCAATTGATTGAAGAGTTAACAAGGATTGATTGGAGAGTGAACTAGATTGATTACCCAGTAAACTCAGTTAATTTGGGAGTGATAATTTAATAATAACTTATCACTAGAGAAGAAATAGAGTTGGAAGAATACATGAGGAAGAATGAGTTGTTAATTTTAGATCAAATGGAGCTAATTATTCATGTGTGGGTGCATGAAATAGTCAACTCCATATTAGGCATAAAAAATCATGTGAACTGGAAGAAAAATGGGTGAAAACAAAGCTATTTTGAGTAAGAAACTTGAGTTTTTCTGCGACTAGAAAAGCGAAAGGGTCGCCCTTTTCACCAGTAGGGTCACTCGAGGGGAGATCCTGCTTTTTAAGGGTCGCCCGGTAGGAGATCCAGAAATAAAGGGGTCTGAGAGGAAATGCATGATGGGAGATAGTAGAGAAGATGAAAAGGAGGTGATCTGCCTCTGGAAACAGGTCAATCATGTGCAAGAATCCAAATCTCCACTTGCAACATAGGATCTCCCGGGGGGAGATCTGGAAATAATAGGGGGAGATTTGGATTGGTTGAGTGAAACTGAAAACCTAAAGTGGGAGATGGGTTCGTGGGACCTCTAGAAGGCTTCTAGGGGGTGGAGAAGATGAAAAACATAGGGGAAAGGTCAAAACTCACCTACAAGATGCATACAAGACCTAGGAATAGGGTCGAAAGCTCAGAAAATGCAAATTGACAAGTGTTGCAAAAGTGTTGAAAAAGCGTCGATGACAAAGAGAGAGGGAAAATGACAAAGAAGAAACAACATAAGATGAAAGAAGTGACACATCACCAAGAGGTCTGTTGCGTAGAGGACATTATTTCACACTTACATGTACATGACAATGATTAAAATTGTCATAGAGGTCGTCATGGAGGTTGTGCGTGATTTTTGTGCTTACAGTGTCCCATCAAACTATGGTGATGTCCTCTATGATCCAACAAATTTAAAATTACAAATTAAACCTACTACATGGGATGGGATGGTGTCTAAGGCACATTTGGGGACTTGGCCTAGTTAATCCCCAAATTCAATTTAACAATATTAGTTTTGGATTACATTTGGAAATGTTCATAAGTAAATCATAGGTAAAGATGAGTGTTATTCAATCATGGTGGTTTTGCAATGACAATGTCTATCATGTGTTATTGTTGCTTCTACGTATCTGAGTGTGCTCTATATGTGCTTTTACATTCCTTTTGTCAATCATTTATTTATTAAGCAATAAAATAATCCTTAATGACACTATATGTAATGAGCCACCCAACTTAACAATAATAAATAATAATGCAAACACTAAAAATAACGCTAAGTGGGAGATTGAGTTTGAATGGCGATCTAAGGGAACTTTCGAGCCTAATCAATGATATTGTGCAAGAACGCTCAAGAACATATTTGTAGGAGGATATGCTATCTGTTTGTTGCCCTCTTCCAGGTGAAGCAATAAACAATGTAGCAGGGCGCGTCAGGGCCCCTTCTCCTTGGGGTGCTAGGTTTCTAGCAGGTGCAGGTGTGAATGTGAAGTCATCTTTCATGCCATCTTTTGGAAGCAACCTTGTTGGCTTGCCTTCTAGTTTGGCTGGTCTCGGTGTTATTAGGGCCACTTTTGGTGGCCATCAAAAAACTTTTTCTGATGTTGTTACTAATGCTTGTGTTAAGACACTCCCTTCACAAGCTAGGGTTAGGCCTATGCCTTGTGCTCGTGCTTCCCCTGTTGTGGTCTGTGGTCCTAAGATTGTAGAAAATGAGGGTTTCTATTTGATACGTAGTGTGGTCTACAGGTTTAATGGCCTGTGGCCCTCCCTTCCTGACCTCCATGGCTGGGTTTTGGTCTCCTAGAAGCCTCTTATCTCTAGGCAAATTAAATTCTTTCCCAGTGCAAGGGGGTTCTTCATTACGACCTTGTGCTGGACAAGGGATGGATGTGGGTTGATCATTCGCTATCCATCAAGCCTTGGGCTCCCTCCTTCAATCCTCTTACAGAGCTGCTGAATACCAGACCTGTTTAGGTCTGACTGCTGAATCTCCCTCTCCATTTTTGGGAGGATTCCTGTTATGAAGCCATTGGCAATGTCGTTGGATGTTTGTTGAAGGTGGACTCTACGACCTGGGATATAGGGCATACTACGGTGGCTCATATTTTAGTTGATATGGACATCTCTAAACCACTCCATGGAGATGCGATCTTGATGGTGGAAAACAGACAATGGACGCAGCTTATGGACCATGAGGGTCTCCCTTTTTGGTGTAGGAGATGTTTCTCCATTTGTCATATTGCCTCTAGCTGCCCTCAAGCTCATCGCAAGGGCACGACATCTTGGTGGAAGAATGCTCTCTCTGATCATTTGATGGTGGACACCCCCTCTTCAGATGGTTCCTCTAGGGAGGATGATCCTTCCTTGGCTGAATCATCCTAGGAGATTGTGTCTCCCCAAGATCCCCCACTGGTTGTCCCTTCAGCGGATCCATTGGTGCCTCAAACTGTTGTCAATGTTCAGGCCAAGCCTACTTGACCCTCGATGATCACATTGGTGCCTCGGCCATTTTCCTACATCCATACATATATTATATCACTAATATTGCATGCAAATTATGAGGTTAGCCATCTTCATATCATCATAAATCTCAAAACTCATTAAAATGGCCTAAACATAATGGAAAATGTAGTTTTGGGCAAATCGTCGAAGGTGAGGGGTCGGGCCTGATATGTTTCACATGTCAAAAGAGTAGGAAGAGCTAAGGTGGAAGGCCTGACACCAAAACTCCAAAACTTTAACCTCTAAGGGTAGTGTTCATAACTTAGGGAAAGGCTTTGAACTCTGACAATATCCATATAGTCAGGAGTCGGGGGTCGAGGGCTACTCCTTTTCAACTCAAGCAAAATTAGAATGAAGAACTTAGAAGACCCGATGCCCGAACTCTGACACTTTACTAAACAATCGAGCAAGGAGGGTAGAAGTTACCTCTTACCAAAGAGAATAGAAGACAAAACCCAGAAGACCCGATGTCCAAACTCTAATGCTTTACTAAGCAATAGGGGAATGGAAGATGATAGTATCCTCTTCTTTCTAAAATCATACATGAAAAACCAAAACTCTCAAAATCCAAACCCTGACACTTCACCACAATACTAAAGAATAGATCGGGATCAGAAAGGGAAGGCTACTTGGTCAAAAAGGGAGGTACCCCCAGCACTTGGGATATAGTAGTCAAGTCGTCCTCCTTAATGTAAGTCCTTTTTCTCTTCTCCATGGTTTTGTCAAGCAGATTGGGAGGCCGATTCTAGATGAAGTGTCCTTTGGTGGAGAAGGAGTCGGAAGGGGGAGATGGAGACCTTGTATGTGAAGGAGTCAATACTTGGGTATTCCCTTATTCTTCAGACTCCCCACCTACCTCCTCTTCTCATTCAAAAGTGATATTTCCCACTAGCTTATCTAATGTGGGGATTTGGCCACCCAAAATTTTCTCAAGAATGCTTTCTATTTCATCCTTGGCAGCCTCCACATGAACCTCTGTTGGTTGCTCATTTGGAATCTTAGGTTCTTCTTCCTGTGGATCTTTTGTGGCCCCTTGCATGTCTACCTTACCCTGGTCCTCAGCCATAGGGATGTCTTCTATATCTACTTGTTCCTCAATGGTTTGGCTAGGTGCCATAGGAAATCCAATGCTAGAAGGAATAGGGGAAATGGGAGGGGGAAGTGATGTATAAGGTGGAGGTTGTGAAGGAATAGAACGTTGAGATGGAATAGAAGGTTGAGCAAGAATGAAAGGTGAGTGAGGTGTAGGTGATGACAATGATGTTTGTTGTGTGGGGGATTAAGGTGGTGAGGTAGATGATGGGGCATCCCTGATTTTAGTTGCAGCTACAGTAGAAATGAGGATAGGGAAAGAGGTGGTGGTGATGGTAGGGATAGGAGTAGATTCCAATATGACATCCCTGGAGGCAAGGGCTGAGGCCCTTGTTGAAATCTTCCTGGATAGAGGTATAATGTCTTCTTCTTCTTCTTCCTCTGAGTCTACATTCACTACCACTACCTTTTGTTTGCTCCTAGTCATGGCAAGGTCAACCTCCTCATCTTTAGGTGCTACAGTAGGAGCTTGTTTCTTTGTTTTCTTACCCTTTTCTTTGTTCCCTTTGTGCTATCTTCCTCTTTGGAGCCTTCTACCTCCTTGGGAGGATTTGGATGGATCATAAGATAAGGCTTCCTTGTCAAAGCCCTAGTTCTTCTTAACAATTCCTTAGCCCTATTTTCCATAGAGATGTCTTCAGCTTGATCCCATTTGATAGGGGATAAGGGAAGGTTGTATATCTTATGTGCTTCATAAGAAGGATCTAACACTGCACCATCCTCCTTTAAGCCTTTTGGGACCTTAGGGAGCCTCAAGTAATCCAACCTCTTTAGAAAATGGAGGCTAAGCCTATAATAGTCCCTTTTTCAAACCTTTGATCATCTGAGCAATTCTCCCAATGGTCCTCTAAGGAATACTCATGAATGTATCGGCTCCCAATCAGTGGACTGACCGATTCAATAGGGTTGAACCTACTTCTGATATTGTCAAATGAACTCAGTGAGAGGGTAGATAGTTCAAGCTCCGCATGTCTTACATTAATAATGTTCTGGTAGGAGTATTCCCCAATCTGAATGGGGAATTTGAAGCTTGATTTATACTTGCCAGCTATAAGTTTGTATACTTTAAAAATTTGCCTGCATATCTCTAGCAAAATGACCCTGTCACTAGGGTACTGAGGCAACTTATAGGGGGCTTTATCAAAGCCCATAACCCTTATATAGGTGAATGTTTGAAACTAGATATACCAGTTGCCCAGTTGGCAAGCTTTGCTACTGCCTCCATCGATAGCCTTTGAGAATAATCATTTTCCAATCCTCTGATCACAACATAGACAAAATCATCATTCATGATGAAGAAACTCTTCATTTTGGTCATCAATTCTAGCTGGGGAAAGTTGTCATATACAAGGACTTCTCCCTATTAGAGAGAGACTACCTGTAATAGATCTAGGAAGCTAGCCTGATAGGCTAACAGATACACCAAGTAGGAGGTCATATAGAACTTCTTTGTCTCCATTACCATGGATAGTTGTTCATCTAATTTTTCACTGATGAATGAGCCCCAGTGTATCCTCTTCCCATCTACTACTTTTATGTAGAAATGGCACATCCAACGGTGTCATTTATCGGTAACAACCAACCCAAACACTCTGCTTAGAAGGATGATGAACCTCCTTCCATCTGGTTTGAACTCATGGTAGGTCTGCATTGGTGCCATATTCAATGGATGTTTCCTTTGGGTGATCAGAAGATGTTGGTTCATGTAACATGTGGTTGTGCCTCTCTTTTTGTGGTAGAAAGTAAGGGATGTGTTTTATGAGATCTTGTCATAGTCTGCATATGTTGGAAGACCAAATACTCTATCGATCATATCAGAAGTGAAGTCCAATACCACATGCCCTATTGGCCCAACTATCTTCTTGCTACCAGCTTTATATCTTTGGGCACAAGCTAAGATCAATTCAGGCGCTTGTACTGTAATAGGGAATGCAGTAGCCTAGAAAAGTCTAGAGTTCTCCATGTATTGCATCTGGAAGGACTTGTTTTCTTCGCCCTTTAGCTGCTGAAAGTATCTCCATGGATTTGGGTACTCGATATCTGTATCACCAATCTTCGAGTATGGGTTTGCAATTTTTGAGGCAGGTAGGTATCCTTTGAAATCTTGCTTCTTTTCTACTACATGTGGTGCCTCAGCCATTTTCCTACATCCATACATATATTATATCACTAATATTGCATGCAAATTATGAGGTTAGCCATCTTCATATCATCATAAAGCTCAAAACTCATTAAAATGGTCTAAACATAGTGGAAACTATAGTTTCAGGCAACTCGTCAGAGGTCAGGGGTCGGGCCTGATCTGTTTCACATGTCAAAAGAGTAGGAAGAGCTAAGGTGGAAGGCCTGACACCCAAACTCCAAAACTTTAACCTCTAAGGGTAGTATTCATAACTCAGGGAAAGGCTTCGAACTCTGACAATATCCATATAGTCAGGAGTCGGGGGTCGAGGTCTACTCCTTTTCAACTCAAGTAAAATTAGAAGGAAGAACTTAGAAGACCTAATGCCCAAACTCTGACACTTTACTAAACAATCGAGCAAGGAGGGTAGAAGTTACCTCTAACCAAAGAGAATAGAAGACAAAACCCAGAAGACCTGATGTCTGAACTCTAATTCTTTACTAAGAAATAGGGGAATGCAAGATGATAGTATCCTCTTCTTTCTAAAATCATACATGAAAAACCAAAACTCCTGAAATCTAAACCCCGACACTTCAACACAATACTAAAGAATAAATCAGGATCAAAAAGGGAAGGCTACTTAGTCAAAAAGGGAGGTCGGAAGATAATAAATCTGATCTCCGAGGCTCTAACAATTTAAGAGAAAAAAGCAAGGTAAAAGCTCCCAAGTCATAAAGAGGAGAATGGAAGACTGGAAGCCCGATCTCCAATGCTCTGACATCTTAAAGAATACAAAGTGAAAACAATCCTGAAAAACATGCCAAACATTAAAATGGATTCAACGGCTAAAATAAAAAGGAAATGAAACCCTAGCCACGAGGACGTGAAACAAAGCAAAAATGACTCCAAAGAATCCAATTTGAACATAAATGAAAACTAGAGAAAGGCCATGGACTCCACATTGTAAAATTGAACCATACCCAACAAAACAAAATGGAAAAAAATGTGAAACCTGTTGGAAAGGTCACGAAACCCTAGGAAATTCTTGAAACTAAAATGCACACACCTCAACCACAGTAAGCTCTCGGTTAAACATGTATGCACAACTAACACACGAGAAATCATAGATTTGAAACTTTTGAAAATGAAAGTAGGAAGCTGAGCGCATGATCAATCAAATTCACAAGAAAGTGGAATGAAACAAATGATGTAAAAACCCCTTAAATGGGTTGGCCACATGTGCGAGAGACTACCATTAATGTATTGTTGAGGGTAGGTAGAGAGAAATCAATTCTCGTGCCGCAAAGTTGGCCAACGAGCAAGCCGAAAGGCCAACCCCCGATGTAGCGCGGTTGATCTACCAACTCAACACTAGCGTCTTTGAAGTTGAGTTGTTGGGGGATGCTCTACAATCGTTCCAAGATGACTAACCCCGATAAACAATGTCCATACACAAAGCGACAGTCCAAGGGTTGAGGTATTAAAGAAGATTCTATTATTGTGATATCATGACAAACTCTGATATTCTAACAATAAGGCTAAGTTTAATGCACAAAAGGACCAAGTCAAAGGAACAAAACGTGGAGCCTCAAACCTTTTCCATTTGTCATGCCAAAAGGATAAAGTCCGAGAGTCTGACAAGCATGAAAACATCAAAGACCAAGTCATAAAAAGAGAGCAGCTAGAACCAGATGCTAAAGACCTAGCACAAGTAAAGATAATGCATGGTATTCTTCTAGGGGCAAGACAAGGCAAAAGAAGAATGGGGGTCCCTATTTTGAGAAAAAATGGGGTGGGTTGTGAGGAACACAATAGATGCCGACCAAAATAAAAGAATGCTCCAAAGCCTTCCAAGGTGTCAAAGATCAGTCAAGGACCTAGGACCCCATTTCATCAAACATAGTAGGAGTATGAATACTGAACCCAACCATAAGAAAGAATAAACAAGCACAAGGTCAGATGCATCTAAAACCCAAGTGTGTGCATGTGATTCATTCCCCTTCCTTAAGTATACAAGAAATCACCAATCACTAGCCAAAGGTTGGGCTAGGTAGAATAAATCTAGCTTTCATATGATCACCTGGACATTGCTCCGTTGCCAGCTAAGCGTTCATAGCCATGATGAAGATATCATTGACCCCACCAAGGCATTTCTCTACTACTAGCTAGGTGTCCATAGCCCCGTTAGAGGTGCCTAATCACCCAGATTGTTGAATCATTCTCTCTTCTCTCTTGTCACTCTCTTTTTTAACATTCTTTCTTTTTTTTAATCCTTCTAAACTCGCAGGCAATGAAGCCTATAGCTAGGTTGGGGGCCAAGGCTAACCTCAATGGGCGCACAACCCCTAAGTTAGACCCAAGGTCATGACCTAGAAAGAAAAGACCGTAAAATATTCATCCAACCCCCAGTTGTGACAAGTCATTTAGGTATACTGAAAGAAGCATTAGTGTGTGAGTATATGTAAGATTTCATGATAACATCATTCCAAGTGCAAAACTCACCCAAGCCTCCGATTAAACCAACAAACCTAGAACTGATATGTAGGACAAAACCAAAACCCTATGAGCAAGACTAGCCTCATAACCAAGAAATGATCCATATCACAAAATTTGGAGGCAAACCCTTGCCAACCAAAACAAAAGTATTTCATGAGAAAACAAGGTTCACAAAAACTCAAAAAGCAAAGCCAACAAAAGAATCCATTAGCAAGCAAATTAAAATTGGGAGTCAAAGTAGTAAATAGTCTGAAAAATAAAGCAGAACCAAGCAACTAAAGAAAAAGAAGACAACTGACTAAACAGGACAAAACTACTAGAACAAACAAACTAGAATAAAGTAGCAAAAGGAAATAGACACAAAGCAAGACTCCTATCTGACTATGTACAAAAAGAGACCAAATGGCCTCCCGATCAGGCTCTCTTAATTTGAAAAGTAATGCTTGAGGTATCGCCTATTAACTGGCAATGGGATGAGTTCCCCAAATAGAGAGCTGATGTGGAAGGTGTTCTCTCCAAGAATCTCAGCAATCTGATAAGGTCCTAACCATGTTTTTTCAAATTTTAAGTGGTCTCCTTTCTTTTCTTTGGCCTATCCCACATGAGGACCAAGTCACTAATCCTAAAAGCCTTGATTGTAGCTCGCTTGTCAAAACATATCTTAAATACCCCTTGGTGCTTCATATAGTATTCTAGGGTAGCATCCCTTTTCTCTTCTAAGTTCAAAAGGTTTAGCAATCTATCTTCTATTTTATCCTTGGCCCCTAGGTATTCTGCAATGAATTGTAGGGTAGGAATTTTCAAGTTCATAGGGAACACTAGATTTTGGCCATAGACCAGTTGGTAAGGGGAGGTGCCAAGTGAGGATTTCACCCAAGTCTTATTAGCCCATAATGCAAATTTAAGTTGATTGTGCCAATCCCTAGGGTTTCTTTCCAAAAGTTTTATAATGACATCTATCATGTTCTTATTTGTAGATTCAGAGACATCATTTCCTTGAGGATAGTAATTGGAATAAAATTTAATGATTACCTCATTTTCAAGAGTCCATTGCAACAACTTGGTAGAAGAGTAAGTAGGGCCATTGTCACATACCAAAGCAAAAGGCATACCAGACCTGGTAATAATGATCTCTTCCAAAAACTTGATCACTGTGTCAGTGGTACAGTCCTTACAAAACAATGCCTTGCTCCAACGCGTGCAATAGTCAGTCATTGTCAAGATGAACCTATGCCCTGTAGAAGAACTTGGGTTAATCATGCTAATGAAATCTAGGCCCCGTTGGGTGAAAGGTCTTACCTCATACACTGGTTGTAGTGGCATAGCAAGATTCCTTTCTCTAGAGGTAGAAGTCCAGCAGGTGTGGCATCTCCTTACATGCTGATGAGCATCCTTGAAAACATGGGGCCAATAATAAATTGTCCTGAGTATCTGGTGTGCTGTTGCATCTCCTGATCCATGACCAATCCGAAACCTATCATGGAATTCAGTCAGTACTGATTCTGCCTCTTGCCTACTTAGGCATCTAAGGTATATCCCTTCAAAGTTTCTCCTATATTAGACCCCAGATTCAATCGTGTATTTCTAACTTTTAATCCTTAAGGCCTTCCTCTGAGTGGAGTTCATATGTGCAGGGCACCTGTTGCTCAACAGATACTGTACTATGTCTTGATACCATGGGTTTGTGGTAACACTTTCCACTAAATAATGATGACATTCAATAGATGGATCCGATTCAGTCATAGCCTTAGACAAACCTTATCCCCTGACTAGCTTCATGGGGTATATTTCCACATCAAATTCTTGTAAGATCATTGTCCATTTACCTCTTCTTTCTCCTAGCTCATTATGCATCAATAGGGACTTAACAACTAGATCAAGAACAATTGCCATGACCTTACTCCTCAGTATGTAGTGTTTAAACTTCTTCACGGCCCTAACCAGAGCATAAGCTTATTTCTCCATATATAAGTATCTAGTCTCAATATCTTTAAAAGGAGCACTCATGAATGCAATAGGTCTTTCATCGCCTTCTCCCTTCTTCTGAGTTGGCACAGTTGCACAAGAAACTTCAAACATGAAGGAATAAATATGGAAGGGAAGAGTGTAATCTGAGCTAGTTAAAACAGGAGCTTAAGCAATAGCATTCTTTATTTTTGAAAAAGCCTAATTAGTCTCAATAGGCCATTCAACCTTAGTATCTTTCTTCAGCGTATCATTCAGAGTTTTAATTATCTCAGCAAACCTAGGGATAAATTTTCTAATAAAATTGATCTTACCAAAGAAGGATTTGAGTTCCTTTTTGCTACCTGGTAATGGGATCTTTTGGATTGCCTCCACTCTCTTAGGATTGATGAAAATCCTTTCTTCAAAAATGAGGTGTCCTAACAGCTTTCCTTCAGTTACTCCAAATATGCACTTCTTGGGGTTTAAGGAAACTACATACTATCTACATCTCTAAAGTATCTTTCTTAAGTCACTCACATGATCATCTATGTTCTTAGAGAAGATAGTCAAATCATCCATGTATATTATGATGCATTTAGCAATCAAACCCTTAAAGGCAATGTCCATGGCCCTCTAAAAAGTAGCACCCGCATTAATTAAACCAAAAGGCATCCTTTGATAAGCATAATTAACCCACTTACAAGTAAAAGTAGTTTTCAATCAGTCCTCCTCTTTGATCATGACTTGATTGTATCCTTAAAATCCATCTAGAAAGGACATCATTTGAGAATCATTAACTATTTGTAAAACTTCATCAACAGAAGGAAGTGGGTAATTGTCCTTTTCAAAGGCCTTGTTCAAGTTTCAGAAGTCCACACAAAGCCTTATTTCTCCATTCTTCTTCCTGACTGGAACTGGGTTGGACACCCAAGTAGAATGTCTTACTAGGAATATGATTCTAGCAGATAGCAAATTTTGCACTTCCTTGTATATCAATGGTCCCAACAAGGCATTAACAGGTCTGAGTTTCTATCTAAATGGTTTAGAATTGGGCTTCAAAGGAATAGTATGTTTGAATATGGACATGTCAAAGGTCTTCAAATCCTCATAAGTCCAAGCTATGACATCTTTGAAATCCTTTAGTGCTTGAATGATTCCTTCATTTTCTTCAGGTTTGCAGACCTTCCCAATGAAAACATTCTTGACCTGTTGTTCATCTCCCAGGTTGATAGTGTCATATTTGCCACCTTCCAAATTTTGTTGGGTTCTTCTTCTTTGTTTTTGATCCATATCAAATATCTCTTTAGTGTGGTCAGGCCTTTAGGTATGTTATTAGTCTTCAAGTTGATAACTTCTCCTTCATTAATCTCAAAAGGATCCCTCACACTCATCAGTAATTTGTTCCCCAAAGACACCAATGTTAGTAAGGAAATCCAGGATATGTTTGTCATCTTCAAATACTTGGAAATGTCTAATATTATACAGAACTGTTGGACTTGGTACTAATTCCACTAAGAACTTTTTCAATTTTGAACTTTCCATTGGTTCCACTGTGCTGGCTGCAATTGCCAGCAAGTTTACTGTCTGATTTCAATGTCTAGGTATGGATTTTATATCAAATGTGTCGAAATCCTTAATGACGTCCCAAACTATGTTCTTGTATGAAACTAACCACGGCTTCATATTCAACCATGTTGTTAGTGCAAGGAAACTGTAATCTATATGATATACAGAATGATCTCCCTTTAGGGTTTGTCAGTTCTACTTTGACACCACATCCTTGTTTGCACTTTGAACCATCAAACATGAGGGTCCACAACTTGCTAACTTGAGGAGGGAATGCCTTATGAACCAACTTGGTCTGGGCTGACACCTTCTTAATTTTCTCAATCTCCTCAGCAACCTCAGTGTGCAGGATGACAGTTGTCTCCTCGAGAGGTTCCAAAGTTGCTTCTACACTCTTGATCTCTTCCTCCTCAGGTATTGCATCCATCTCTACCTTGGCTTCAATGAGGCTTACTATTGTAAGGCATTCAAGATAGGTTAATTCAGAATGGGGCCTTGATGAACCATGCACTAGCCTGGAAGTAGAAGCTCTGCTATTTGGGCCTATGGACATAAGAACTCTTTATCATGTGACAGCTTCTGCATGAATTCCTGTAAGTGACACTCATCTGAATTTTTAATGGTTAGTCCCATCATGATTTCTTTATAAACACCCAAATCCACATTTGTAAAGAACACCTCATTAGGAGCATTATACTCCATAATTAGATATTTCAATCTAGGTTCACTAAGGATCTAAATTTGATTAGCATTTCCCTTTCAACCTAGATCCACATGTGTGAGAAATATGTAGCAAAGTAACCATTTAAACTTCTAGTCCAATCTCTACTTAACAACATACCGTAGACTTCAGGGATATCCACTACCTGAATATCAATATGACTTTGAATACGGGGGTCATACACTAATTGTATGTGAACATATTTGATTTCACCAATGACTTTTACCTTTGTTTTGTCTAATTGCACCACCTTTCTGTTGGTCTTAGTAGGAGTGAGGCCCAACTTTTGGCATATGGAGTAGGGCATGACATTCCCTAAGGCTCCAGAATCAACTAAATAGTTGTGCAAGTTTTTCCTATCCATCCTAAAACTAAGCAAGAAGGGCAGTGTACCTGTTTTCTCTTTATACAATGTTGTCAAGACACCATCAGTTATGGCCTTTACCTCGGTATGTTTGGTTTGATCTTTTCCTTCTAGGATATTGAGTAAGGCCTCTCTCTGAGTAGGTCACTCATGTTAGCTTTCGTTTTCTCTAGATCATCCACTAGATCATATTTGGAGATTTTCAGACTTTGTACCTTGTATTGGTTGGCTTTGAATGTTCTAGTGGCAGGCCCCATTGGGGGAGGTAGATTATTATCTACATTAGGATCGGGTGGAACACTGCTATAGTTTGGTGGGGTGGATGTAGTGAGAGGCTCTTTGCCTTTGTTCCCTAGGTAGTAATTACTTTTAAACTGTTGATAAGCTTGAACTTTAGTTTCAAGCTCGTTATCTTCTTCATAAGGGAAAACAAATGTGTCAAATTGCATAGCAATCCCTATATCCCCAAGTTATGGGTCATTTTCTTCTTGTTGTATCTATCAGTCAGCCTAGAAAAATTGGGTTAGCTTGTACATCTCAGCACAAGTGAGTTCAGAATGATCAGAGGTATCATGAAGCCTACACCAATGTGGTAGTGGTTTTATCTCAGCACAGTTCACTGAATTTGTCTGGTCTAAGGGAGAGGGTACTCCTCCATTGTTTGGTTTTGTGTTCCAAGGCCTATTTGGCCTTTGAGAATTGAAATTCCTATTGTGGCCATGTCTATGATTATTCTAATTTTGGTCTGAATCTCCATGATTGTTGACTTTCAACCTAGTGAGCTCATTAGTGATCTGGGCAAGTGCCTTTTTCACAACCTCTAATTCGGATGTCAATTGTGAGGTCTGGGTTGCACGAGGTTGTGGAGCCATTGCAGATGTACTAGCCTAGTGAGTGTATTAGGAGTTAACCATGTTAGTGTGATTTATTGCAAGTTGATCAAAGAATGAAGTATTTCGATGTTGTTGTTGATCAAAGTAAGAAGTGCTTGGGTGTTGTGTTGTGGTTTGGTTATTATAAGCTTGTCCTGGTGTAGGCAACATAGGGTTTGGGCCAATCTAATTGAGAGGTTGGGCATAGTTGATTTGCAGTTCAATCTGCATGCTCCCATTTGGAACTAGGTTCATCAGGGGAGTATTATTAATAAGAGCATTGTTTATAGTAGGAATTTGACTCAGCATTCCTAGGAAATCAACTGAAGGTAAAGTTCCAAAGGCCCCTATAGTAATAGGGTACATTTCTCTGTGTTATTTGAGGGCTTCTAAATAGGCCTTTGCTAGAGTGTTAAGTTTTTATTTGGTCCTATTAAGTAAGACATTTGTGAAAGGATCAATGGCCCTAAGGTAAGTCTAAATTGCAACTACCTCAGTGACCACATAAGGTTCGGTGAGCCTTCTATACAATTTGTGGAATCTAGTGTTAAACATGGTCAAGGGCTCATTAGGCTGAATCTTACAAGAGGCGAACCGATGATATATGGTGCCAAGGTCAGTGTATACCCTAAATTATTCTATGAAAGCAGTCTCTAACTTGTCCCAAGTGTCAATGGATCCCACAGGTAGATGCAAATACCAAGAATAAGCAACCTCCCCCAGAGAGTAAGGGAAGAGGTGCAAGACCACATCCAAATGGGGAATAGAAGCTCTACTAATGGCTTCTCTAAAATCCTGAATATGCTTTTCGGCACTTCTACTCTCTCCATAAATGAATTTAGGGCAGAGCTTCTCAGAATTCTTAGGCATTTCATGGAGAGGGGCTGCTAGGGATAGGGATGAATGATTTGCCCCAAAGTAAGCAGCCATTTTTGCTTGAGGTGGTTCTTCAAGGAAGGTTTCTAGGTCTTCAAATCTAGCAGGGCTAACTGACCTAGAGTTTAACCTTAGTCATTTACAATGATCACTCCTAATCTTTCGGTGATGTTGGAGCTCTTGGAATTTGGATTCTCCAACTGACCAAGATCTAGTTAGTCTTCTTCTTTTAGTGGCCAAGGGAAACCTAGGTGGATCTAGATTGATCATGCCCTCCTTCCAACACCAATTCTATTGATGGTTGTTTTGGCTCATCAACTCAAGTAGAATGAGTGATCACTCTACTTCTCTTGAAAGGTAACATAATGATTTTTAGTTTACCCCAAGGTCCTTGTTTCACTGTGTCATAGTAGTTTTGGAACAATAGAGTGGATAATGTGAGTGTTTTTTCAAGGGGGCTGTGCTAGTAACATCAATATGGAGTGATAAGTAACCTTTGATAAGCAGATATTCAAGTAAGTATAGTGTGCTAACCTACTTCTATATTATGAAAATAAAAGAAAAAAGGAGGGTTAGGGTTTAGAAGAAAAGAAATTGCAAGTGATTTGGACAACCTCTACACCTGGATTTTCACTTCATATAATGGATATAGTGAGATCAAATTAAATAAGGAATGAATGACCAGTATTCCACACAATCATGACCATTGCAAGTGTGAGATTCTAATGGAAATGAGCAGAAGAACAAGAAATTGAAAACACCATATTACATGTGTAGAATTCAAGCCCACATTCATCCACCAAACTTATGATCTCAACAATGTTGTATGAAAGGAAAATAAACACAAGTACATTACCACCATAGGGCAGAAACACATGAATAAGTCCCAAAATTTGTCTTCTCATTAACCAGCAAAATGTTGGCTGATTAAAAAAGAGCAGTATTCGCACACCCTATATGCATATCAAGTATGCCACTTACATGCCATCAAAATACAAGTATAGCTTGCACTTGCACAAGTTCTCTATGTTCCCCCCCTTTACAAATGTTCAAAAAGTCCCCCTTATATATGAGAGTTCTCTTGTTTACATTGCACACTTTGGCCCTAGTTGGCCTAAAAGTGCCCTTACACGCAAGTTACAATATATAGTTTCAACCCCTGTAGGCTAGAGTAATATCACCAAGTACAAATGAGGTCGGCCACATCAAAGAGTGAAAGAGAGGAAGAAAGAAATAAAGAATTAAAGAATAGATGAGAGTGAAGAACAAGGGTATTATGCTCCCTCTCCAAAATGACCTTTGAAGTTGTTGGTGGCCTTCTAGATGTCATTCATATTCGAACCATTGTGATATTTGAGTTTGATTTGCTGTGAATATGATGACCTTTTGAGTTTGTCCTAAATTCTGGCCAACCCAACCAACTGCTCCTGGAACTTAGTGTAGAGGGTCTTCAATATCACCAAGTTATCAATGCCCTGTTCTGAGAGCTGCTACTAAAAGATGCCTGTAAATTCTTTCATTATTCTTACCATAGGTAAAACCATTGAAGACTTATCCTTGAGCTGACAAGGAATGAAATTTATTAGGGCTTCTACTATGCCTGAACCTTGCTTAGTTGCATCAATTCTCTTCTACAACTTGCCCTTGCACTTTTGCAATAGTTTGACTTGGAGTTTCCCTGCTTTCATCCACTCTAGTATTACTCTCAGGTCACCTTTATCCAAAATTCCTAACTGCAAAATTGTGTTTTGAGGTGTAGCTTCCATCTTCGTCAAAATTGGGAGATATTCTTCCCAAAACTAACAACTCATCATCAATGATGTCCATCAATCTTTTAGTTGTCTCTAATTCTCCTTCAATGCTATGATACATCTTCAATGCCTCCCTAATGGCTTTCTTGTCAAGGGTTTCTAATGAATCCTTCCAGGATGTAGCAGTAGGAAGGATACCCAAGGGATTAGTGACCAAGCTCTCCTTATTGATGGCTTCCATTAGGGCAAGAGTAGGAGCAAAGAAATCAATGGACCCCACCAAGTGTGTGACATAGGCTGAGAGTTGTGTGACCTATTTCTTTATCTCTTCTTTGGTCACATCATCTTTCTTCATCCTATCCAGAATTGTAGACACAACATCAGTTAAGGCATTTTTGTCCCCTTCTTGGGTCCTTGAGCCTAAGATTACATGTTGTATGTTGCAGTCCTGAGAGGTCATTGTTGCCTTTTCTTTATCCACCAAGGGTGTTGCTATTTGAGCTATTCTTACACTCTGTTCATTGGTAGTGATATGGGAAAGGGTCCTGGCCCTCTTACTCTTGGGAGGTGCCCCTAGCACTTGGGCTACAGTAGTCAAGTCTTCCTCTTCAATGTAAGTGCTTTTTTCTTCTACATGGTTTTATCAAGCCAGACTGGGAGGCTTGTTCCAGATGAAGTGTCCTTTGGTGGAGAAGGAGCTGGAGGGGGAGATGGAGACCTTGTAGGTGAAGGAATCAATACTTGGGTCTTCCTTGATTCTTCTAACTCCCCACCTACCTCCCCTTGTCATTCAAAAGTGATATTTTCCACCATCTCATCTAATGTGGGGCCCTAGCCACCCAGAATTTCCTCAAGAATCCTTTCTATTTTATCCTTGGCAGCCTCCACATGAACCTCAGTTGGCTGCTCCTTTGGAATCTTAGGTTCTTATGTCTATGGATATTTTGTGGCCCCTTGCATGTCTACCTTACCCTGGTCCTTAGCCACAAGTATGCCTTCTATCTCTACTTGTTCCTCAATGGGTTGGCTAGGTGCCATAGGAACTCTAGTGCTAGAAGGAATAGGGGAAATGGGAGGGGGAAGTGATGTAGAAAGTGGAGGTTGTGAAGGAATAGAAAGTTTAGAAGGAATGGAAGATGAGTGAGGTGTAGGTGATGGAAATGATGTTTGTTGTGTGGGGGATGAAGGTGGTGAAGTGGATGATGGGGCAACCCTGATTTCAGTTGCAGCTACGGTAGAAATGAGGACAGGGGAAGAGGTGGTGGTGATGGTAGGGCCAAGAGTATATGCCACTATGACATCCTTGAGGCAAGGGTTGAGGCCCTTGTTGAAATCTTCCTGGCTAGAGGTATAATGTATTCTTCTTCTTCTTCTTCCTCCTCTGAGTCTACATTCACTGCCACTACCTTTTGTTTGCTCCTAGTCATGGCAGGGTCAACCTCCTCGACTCTAGGTGCTGCAGCAGGGGCTTGTTTCTTTGCTTTCTTACCATTTTTCTTTGTTCCCTTTGAGCTCTCTGCCTCTTTGGAGCCTTTTGCTTCCTTGAGAGGATTTGGATGGATCATAGGATAAGGCTTCCTTATCCAAGCCCTGGTTCTTCTTAACACTTCCTTAGCCATGTTTTCCATAGAGATGTCTTCAGCTTGATCCCATTTGATAGGGGATAAGGGAAGGTTGTATATCATTTGTGCTTCATAAGAAGGATCTAACATTGCACCATCCTCCTTTAAGCCTTTTTGGACCTTAGGGAGCCCCATGTAATCCAACCTCTTCAGCAAATGGAGGTTGAGCCTATAATATTCCCTTTTTTGGACCTCATGATCATCTAAACAATTCTCCCATTGGTCCTCCAAGGAATACTTGTGAATGTACCATCTCCCAATTTGTAACATCTCATTTTTGGACTTTATTTATAATTTAAATTATTGGATATTTTGCTATGATTGTTTTACTATTGAGTGATTTCATGTGTGTAAAGGTAAAATTGTTGTTATTTAAAATGCATAAAATTTGAAAGTCAATTTAATGATCAATTAATATTGGTATGATCATGGATATATATCTTATTCTTGCTTCATCTATGATTATAAGGAACTAACCTATCAACAAAAATCTAAGTGTGATTGAGTACAGGAAAAATGTCAAAGATGAGAACATGGTTGAGGTAGAAACACCTTAGCCGCCAAAAAGAGTTGCCATGATGGATAAACCTAATGCATGCACACACTCACTTAGCTTCATGCCATAATGCATTATTGAGTGGCAATTTATGCATCATAATATGGTTATTAGTCATGTTGAGCATTCATATGGTTAGCGAATGTGATTGATGTATGATGATTATTTAGTATTTAATTTCCTTGCTTCAAAAATGTCCATTAGCATTACATAAGTTAGCCATGTATTTTACGTTCTTTCAACTTATATTTAATAGAATTGTATAAATATGATTTTATTTAATTATAATTAATAAAAGTGTTTTTCTATAAAAATGTTATACTATTGCTTGAAAACAATATCTTGGTTAGATTAAAATAAAAATATATTATTAAAGATAAATATATAAAAATTAAGAATATATATTATAATAAAAGTAATCTTTCCATGCATATTTGAACAGCAATGATAAGTAGAGTTGAATTAAAAAAGCTTAAGTTGGAAGTATCTTGGCGCACACATAAACAACAATTAACTAAACATCAAAAAAACAAAAGCTTGTTCTAAAAATAAAAATGCCAAGATTAGGGAGGAGTTTTTCATAAAAATAAGGATGGAGGGTATGAAGGGGATTATTTAGCAACAAAGGAAGGGATGACAGAAGGATTACCATAATCAATCAGTGACCGAAGGAGGCATAATTGACTTAGTAAGAAGAGTGTGACTGTCGGGTATTTTTCTTTCTCTAATTTATATTTGGTAAATATGTAAGGTATATCGGGGAATGTCTATGTTTTGTGTTGACCTGTGTTTGATTAAGCAACTCTTAATTCTTTCAAACAAGCATTATTATTTCCTTATGTAACCTCTATAATATCAAATCGACCATAGCTATCTTTGTTTTGGCCTTGATTATTTATGAGCATCTATATTAAACTTATCTGCCCTATTATTATTGTTATAACTTGTAGTAAACTATGATAAATATTATGTTGTCTTCTGTATATAAATTATATCCTTTTTGTTATTACGAATCGGCCCAGTTATCTTCTTAAATGACCAAAATTATGTATATATTTGACCTAGATGTATTTATTTAATGTTAGCATGTATCAGCCTTGGAGATTTGTCTCAGCCATTGCCTTATATTTGGCCTGCATTTTATATCTGGTCGGCCTCTGGTTGCTCTTTAGAACAATCTGTTCCTTGTTGTTATCAACCTTTCTATCTACTAATTATCGGCCTCTTAGATGGTTTAACCTGCATGCTTTTGTGGTTGACCTGTAAATTTTATCAGCCTTATTCTCTAACAGTCTTTTAAACTATAGTCAACCTGTTTGACCCTTTTACCAGCCTCTTTGTTGTTCTATTGATGGAGTATTATTTTATTTTCTTTAACAGCCAGTGCGTGTGCCTTTTTACTTGATTTGTATTGTACCCACCTTTGGTCTTCAAATTTGGTTTTCCTGATGATTAAGCAGTCTATGGGAATCCTTTTCTATTGTTTTGTACTATGTAAAAGTGTTAATTATTCTTGTCACTGCTATTTTATTTATTGTCACAACTATGTGATATTTGTAGCATACTTGTAGTTATTCCTGTTGCAACAAATTTTAAACCTGTCGCAGTCTATTTAAGTTCTTGTTAGAGTCTATTTTATTTTCTTGTCGTAGCAGTATTTAAACCATTTAGCTGGAATCATTCCTGTAATAGAGTTAGCTTGTATTCTTGAAGTAGATTTAAATTACTCCTACAGAAGTTATTTGCATTACTATAGCAGGTTTTTTTCTGTTTTCTTATAGCAGTTCTTTACATTTTTGTAGTAGTCATCTCTGTAATCCTATAGCTTTTTGCTATTAATCCTGTAGCAGCAACAGTCTCTGTAGTAGTTTAAATTGTATTCCTATAGTAGACATCAGAGTTCCTATAGTAACCTAGAATATATTTAAACTAACTTTCTACTTATGCCTTTATTTCAAATGATGTTTTATTAGCAATTATGAAATAGATAAATAGTATATATATCCTTCTAAAAAGCATGTCACAAATACCAATGAGAGGAATTATAAAACATGCTTGCGGACACATGTGTTAGATCTAGATTTATATTGAGAAATTATGAATGAAATATGGGTCAAAAGATATAAATCAGTTTTGTAGTTTTCTATGTGTATCTTGAACAAAAAAAATGAAGCTCTTTTTTAGAATTATTTGCTAGAAAGTATATTTCTTTGGATTGAGAAAAGGAATTAATATATGTATCTAGGCAAAAGTATGTGTTGTTGGGATAAGGTGCCATTAACCTTGTAAATCCAAATATTGTATTTATTCCATTTATTATTTGTAATTTGTAATTACCCATAAGGGATGAAGTGGTTTCACCGATAGCAATCATTATTTATTACAAGGCAGGTTATTATGGAGTAACATTTACAGATGGTTACATCACGATAAAAGTAAATAGGTGGTTGGGAAGAATCTAGGTGCCACATTTGGGAATTTTCTATTTTTGGCATGTGTCATAAATTGTCATAAGATTCTATGACGGGTATGACAGCTATTATTATAGTGTAAGAGGTATTTTTAGCCCTAGGTGCCCATGCATGCAACATGCATTATGATAGTTGTAAGAGGTGTGTAAGAGGGCATTAATATCTTGCATGCATGCAAGATTCTCATGTAGGCATTGGGATTCCCAACTTGGGCACTCAACTTAGGTGGCTTCACTATTTAGTGATGCATTTGTAAAGTGTTGTCAAGTTTTGTAGTTTCATACTTTCACAGGTGTTGCTAGAATACTGTCAAGTTGAAGACTGAAGGGAAGATTGGTGGAATTTTTGTATTGCATACTCTTTTTCAAATTAATACAGACTTGGGCCTCTTTCCTGTGTGGAGTTTTTTACCCAAAAGGGTTTTCTCCACGTTAAACACTATGTTGTGTGTTTAGTTTTATGATTTGATACTTATGTGTTGCATAGTTTCTTTTCTATGTTACAATCTCCATTGATAATACACCGTGAAAAGATCATTAAACATATTAGAAATCAGATTTCCTTTGAAGTAGTTGTGCTTTCATTTCTAACATTTGGTATCAGAGCCTGGCCAATATTGACTCTTGGGTGGTAGTGTGGAAGTTGTAGCTACAGTGGGAGATTTGGTTGCATTTAATTTGCAGTTCTTGAGTTGATATTATGGTTGCATCCACTACTACCTCAACCTCTCATTTAGACATGGAGAAGTTCAACGGAACAGGATATGAGTTGTGGAAGCTAAAAATGGAGGATTTGTTGGAAGAAAGAAACCAATTGGTTGGTTGTTCAAAAAGAGAAGAAACCCAATGATGTCTCTCTGAATGAGTGGGCTAGACTGGATAAGAAGACACAAGGAACCATCCATTTGTGTCTTACAGATTATGTCCTATTGAATGTTGCGAGGGAAGAGATTGCACATAGTTTGTGGAAACAGTTGGGTGAAATCTATCAAGCCAAAAGTATGGTAAACAAACTTTATTTAAAATGAAAATTGTTTTCCATGAAAATGAAAGAGGGTGAATCAGTTGCAGAGCATTTAAATTCATTTAATTTGTTGTTGAGTCAGCTAGCATCAGTAGACGTTGAGGTTAATGAGGAAGATAAATGTATCTTGCTTCTTTGTTCTTTACCTGAGTCTTGGGAGAATGTTATACTGGTTATCACTACTAACCTCACAGATCTAAAGTTGGATGCACTTGTTTAAGTTCTGCTATCACAAGAATTGAGGAAGAAGAGTTTGGATAGTTCAGTGGATTCTCTCAATGTTAGGGGAAGGTCCAAGGAAAGAGGACCTACAGGAGATCAAAAAGGGGCTAAGGACGAGTCAGAGGGCCGTTCTAAGACTCCTGGGAAGAAGAACAGAGTTAAGTGTTGGAATTGCGGTAAAAGGGGACATGTGAAGGAGTGCAAAAACCCAAAACTGTGGGAGAGTTCTTCGAATAAGTCCTTGAATGCAGGTGAAGTTGTTTTACTTTCTACATGTAATGTTGTTTCTAATGATCACTGGTTAGTTGACTCAGGATGCTCGTTTCATATGACCCTGCATAAGGATTGGTTTTCCACATACGAAGAGTATGATGAAGGTAAAGTGTACCTTGGGGGCAACTCTACATATCCTATAGTTGGGAAAGGCAAGGTAATGTTGTGTTTCAATGATGGGAGAATTAAAACCCTCTCTGGTGTTTTGCATGTTCCTGGATTAGCTAGAAATTTGATTTCAGATTTGAAGTTGAATGATTTGGGAATGCATGTAACATTTGATAAGCATGGATGCAGATTGGTGAGAGGAAGCTTGGTGGTAGTGATGGGGAAAACATTGGGAACCTTGTTTAGGCTAGATGCCACCAATGTTTGTAATGCCTTGTATATATTTGTGGCTAAAACTGAAAATACATGTATGTTGTGGCACCATAGAATGGGCCACATAAGTCAGTCTGGTTTAAAGACTATTATAAATAAAAGTTGTTAGACAATTTATCCTATTCTGAGGAGAGTTCTAAATTTTGTGAACATTGTGTGTTTGGAAAACATAATAGATCTCCATTTCCTTTAGGCAGAAACAAATCTAATGAAAAATTGAAACTTATTCATTTGGATGTCTTTGGTCTAGTGGATGTTGAATCGATTGGAAAATATAGATATTTTGTTTCCTTCATTGATAATGTCTCAAGGTTTACCTGGATTTATTTTATGCATCACACATATGAAGTTTTCACTAAGTTTAAGGAATTTAAAGCCTTAGTTGAAAAGAAATCATATTATAAGATAAAGGTTTTGAGATCTGACAATGGAGGGGAATATTGTTCTAAGGAATTTGATGAATTCTGTAAGCATTAAGGTATTGTTAGAAAGAAAACTACTCTGTATATTCCACAACAAAATGGAGTGGCAGAAAGGATGAATCAAACAATAATGGAAAGAGCCAAAAGTATGTTGAGTGAATCACAGTTGGATAAATGCTTTTGGGCAGAAGTTGTGTGTACTGCAAACTACTCGGTTAACAGATCTCCTTTTAAGGCTCTTGATTTGACACCTTATGAAATGTGGACAAGTAAGAAACCTTCTATTTCACATTTAAGGGTATTTGGCTATGAGGTTTTTGTTCATGTGCCTAAAGAAAAATGAACTAAGTTGGATTTTTTATGTCAGAAAATGTCCCCTTGGGGGCTTTTCCCTCCTAAGGTTTAGCTCCCAGGTCCTATTGTTGCATTTAGAGCATCTTGTGTTTTATTTCTGACTCCTGATGAGAAAACCCTGAATTCTTATGGCAAATAGGACCTAGGGGGTGCTATTTTGATGATCACTGAACAAAATGGCAAGGTGGACTTGGGCGCTAGCGCCCTAGTCCTGCCCTAATTTCAAATGTCAGTTTAGTGACTGTTATTTGAGTCCTATGCTGACATCTAAAGTTTGAATTACGAGACTCTTAGCCGGAATCTTTGTAGTTGCATATATAAGAATGATTAGGTTTCATTTGCAAACTAGATGGAAATTAGATGAGGATTGTGATTTTATGAAATTGATTCAAGGCATTCATTGTGTTGTAGAGCAGTACTTTGTTGTTATTATGTTTTTATTTGTAGATTTGACATCCATCTCCTCATGGCATGAAGATCATCTTCCTTCCATGAGATCTACACTTCAAAGTGATATCTATTATGTTTTCAATCATTTACTATTTGGATTTTTTCCTCTATCCCACCAGGATACACACTCTTATCTGACAACGGTGTTCGAAAGACTTGAATGTCTCTTCAGGACTTGACTGAGGCAAGCCTCTAAACACCACAACCCCCTCCCACACTCCTTGTGATTGCAGGTTACAGGTGTCGCATCTGGAAGAAGTGGAGTTGTAGGGAAGGTTAGCAGACATCAAGGATCCAGGATCTGAAAAGAAGCCAGACATTAGAGCTTTTCCTGGACTAGGGTGCTAGTCCCTGTGCCCTCCGCAGTTGAATCCCAGGAAATGGAAGTTGCAGTGCAAATCAATGTCGGAAGGAGATCAGGATTTCACAAAGAAACAGGTACCTTGGACTTGGGCACTAGTCCCCATGTCCCCGACTCCTCCACCTTCCAAACTTTGAAAAATAGTGAGTTAGATATCTTTGTCCCTCATCTCAGTCTGAAAGGATTTGTTGTGATTCGATAATTTGCTTGTTGTTTTGCATATTTAGGGTTTTAAATGAAATTGAGTATTAAATTGAGACATTGTTTGACACATCCAAGATTCCACATCTTCCCAAGTGGCTGCCCAACTTGATAGGTGAATCCTCTTGCACAAATTAGAGGTTCAACTCAGTTAATAGGCCCTTGGAATGTTTGGAGTGAAAGGAGGATTCTACGTAAACCCTTAAAACTACATTTCACACTCATCACCCCATCCTCCTCTTTTTACACCTAAAACATTTTGGTGAACCTGTGTTTTTAGAATTTTTGGCACCTTCCTGAGTTTTGTTTGATAGATTTGCATTCATTCATCTTATTTCATTTGAAAAATTACACCAAAAAAAAAAGAATTTTTTTTTTTTTAAAATGGTATTTTGGCTTGCATTTTAGCATAGTTTGAATTATTTGGCATTCAATTTCATTAAATTTCTATGATTTTCATTAGATCTAATTTAAATTACATTAATTCATCATTTGGAATTCACTTGCATTGCATTTTTTGTGCCCAAATTGTTAAAAATTGCTTGAAATTGTGCATTTTTTCATAAAACTTAGTTTTGCATTAGCTAGGGTTTGTAGTTAAAATCTTGTTTCAGATTTTACTACCCTTGTAAAACACTCATTAGCACTTATTTCTAATATTAGTGTTGCATCATAGTGGTCTTCTTGCAAAATTTTATTTCTAGGGTTTGAAAACCTTGCATTTTCACTAGATTTGGCCTTATCGTCTCTCTAGATTTGCATCACAAGCATGTTGTAAGGGATTTTTCTACACTAATTGGATATTATTAGGGTTATTATCTACTTCCCCTCCTCATATTCCTTACAACACCCTTTTTATTAGGCCTTTGCATGGAAAATTGGTGAAAAAATGCATATTTTAGCACATTTTCACTAGCTTTTGACTTGTCATCACTCTAGGTTTGCATTAAAAGCATGTTGTGAGAGATATTACTGCATCATTGGACTATTATTAGGCATATTATTTTCTGTCCCTCTTGAAAATTTTCACAACACCTTTTCTCCTAGTGATTTGCATTAGAAAAAGTTGAAAAATCAAGCATTTTGGATCTTAAACATATCTTGCTCCTAGGGTTTGTTCTATTAGTTTGTGCATTAAGAGTTGCATGCTTTTGCATGAGTCCTATGACCCACTGCCCTAATAGAAACATTCCTTTAATAAGAATTAGAAGAATTATGGGATCTAGTTTTTTTGAAGAAAACGATATTCCTACCTTGGAAAATCCATTGAATACCTTCTTCACAAAAGGCGAGACACAAATTTTGCAAGACATTATACCTCCTACAACCACTATGGAAGATCAAACATTTCATGATGTCTATGACACTATTGAGGTGGTCACACATGTACCTGATGAGCAAATAAACAAACTTGACAAAGAACTAGCTGATTTTCAAGCAATTGTTGAAAATGAAAGGATAGCAGAAGAAGCTATACCTGTGATTCACAACATAAGAGAATTGTTAAAAGAAGGACAAGATGGCATTAATGTTGTTCAAGGGTTAACACATATAGTACACAATAATTTCATGACGGTGACTAAATGTGTGAATGGTATTAAGAACATTTCGTCACCATCTCATACGCAAATATCGGCACCTATACTGACTACGGGAATACCTACATTTACATCAACGATTTTAACCACTAATGGAAATGCTTGTAGTAAAGCTACCACTGGTATTGGAGTATCTAATGGGAAAAATTCACAAAATTACAAAGTTGTAGAATTTAACTATTAAAACTTGGTATCTAAGGGGACTTCTTCTATGAATAATTACTCTCAACCACCTCTCCATCCCACTTATTCTCAGCCACCTATTACATATAACTATTTGCAACCACCTTCCACCTATCAATATGTCCAACCACCACTGAATTATTCACAACCTCCTGTCATCACTACTCAAGCTCAATCACCTCCTCACTTTGGTTCCAATTCCTCGCAGCAAACTGCATCTCCCAATGATGCCATCCTAAACCAACTTTTGCAAGACATGACTTCTTTACAACAAAAGGTGACAAACTTGACAAATTCTTCACCACCTAATATATCAACTTTTCATGCCCATAATCCCCTATCTTATACAATCTTGAGAACCCCTATGCTTGAGAGGTTTGAGACTCCTCGCTTTGAAAAATATGGTGGAAAAGGTGATCCTAATAATCATGTGGCAACATTCACGGCTATGTGTAGCAATTTCTACTTTGAAGAAGATTTGTTAGCAAAACTATTCCCGCAATCTCTCAAAGATACGTCTTTAGAATGGTTTTGCTCTTTACCTCTAAATTCAATACATTCCTTTTCGTAGTTAGTTGATCAATTTTTACAACATTTTCAAGCAAAAATTGGACCTCAAGTCTCCTTGATTGATTTAGTTCATTGTAAGCAAGGTCCGAAAGAGAAATTAAATGAGTTTATTAGTTGGTATCAATCTCTCTATGCACAAATTCATTATCAGATGAAGGATGAGGATGTTCAGAAAGTGTTTACTACAAATTTACAACCTTACGTCCGTGATAAGATTCTCTTGATGAAGTATAACTCCTTTCAACATTTATGTACCACCCTTCGTAATTATCAACTCTCGTCTAGTCAGTATGAAAATCAAAACTCATCGGCTCAAGTTGGTCAATCCATGGGTGGACCATCACAGAATAACTTTAAGAGAAATAATAAGAGTTTCATCAAGGTTAATGGACTGAATTCAAACAATTTTTCACAAGTATTTGCTATCACTAACCCGAAGAAGGCACTATATCAACAAAGAAAGTTTACTCCGATATCTGAATCTTATCATTCTATCATGAATCAATCTTTAAGTAATAATCTCATGAAGCTTCCTCCAATTTGTTAGTAATAATTTATGTTTGGGGTTTTGAGTCAGGATCTCTTCCCAAAAAATCCAAAATTTATGTGTCTTTTGGCCTCTGCAGTGCTAAAAATGCCAGAAATCAGTTGTGTTCAGTGTTAAAATATGTAGTGGCAGGTCAGAAATCTCCATCGACCCTTTAAAATGTTAAAAAATGGGTCACCTGTATTCCAGATGCATATCGGGTCACAGTTTACTATGTCTGAATGTTTCTAAGTGTGGCTAGATGGGCCTAATTATGCCAGCCACGGGACTACCAAGTTTAAGCCCCAGTTTATTGCCGCGCTTTTGCTTTTGAATGATAACTTTAACGCGGAGCGTGCCACGTGCCAACAGCGGAAGCAAGCCCTTTAAAGTTTCAATTGAGTGCGAAAGGCGCCACGTGTCAGCTTCCGCCAAAGTTTCTATGCAGTTTCTTAAAGTTTCAACTTAGCCGCAGAAGGTGCCAAGTGTCGGGCTCCGCCCATGTTTCAAAACGTTTCTTCTGAGTGTGGTGAAGCGAAGGTGGGTCCCAGTAAAAACAGTTGCTACTGCAGATGTTGCCAAGTGGCAGCATCTGCTTGAAGCTTCGAGTGCCCCTTTTGTAATGTTTCTGTGAGCGTGGAAGGCACCAAGTGTCACCACGCGAGGGACTCCTATATATGTTTCAACGATTATGCGTGAGCGCCATGTGTCCCTCATGGTTGCTGCGAAGCGTGACAGGTTTCAGCTTCTGCAGGCTGTTTCTATTTGTTTCAATGTCAAGCGAAACATGGAGGTCGTCCCTAGTTTGAATTTCAAGTGTGGCAGATTGTGACACGTGGCAGAGGATCCTGGGACTTCTACCTGTTTCTTTCAAGTTTCTATATGTTTCAAAGGTAACGCGGAACCTGCCACGTGTTGGTTTCCGCCTGAGTTTCAAAGTGGCCCCTTAAAGTTTCTGAGCAGCACGGAGGGTGCCAAGTGTCGTAGTCTGCAAAGTTTCAAAGAAGAGTCTCTAATGTTTCAAGGGTGCCGCAGAGCTTGCCACGTGGTGGCTTTCGCGTGAGGTTCCGGCAGTTGACTCTCGGCGAAAAAAATAAAGGAAAATGAGAAGCGATGGCCCAGCGATGGAAACTCAAGGTGCCTACGTGGCACGATCTGGTTGGTTCGCGACCTTTCAACATTTTTGGGGGTCATTGGATCTCTGTGATGGGTTTTAGATTGACGGCCACGTTTTGAACCTATAGTGTCGTGGGTTTCTTTGCGTTTGCAACTGTTTTTGGCAGGAGAAATTTGTTGTGACTACATTTCCAGAGGCTGCGGGTAGATGAAACAGTAATGGTAGTTTGTTGCAGAGGTATGGGTTGAGTTGATGGCTCAACCACCTGAATTGATGAGGAATGTCCCTGAACGGCGGCACATCTCCTAAGTTCACCTGTTCCCTCCTCCTTGTCCCTTTGTTGCATTTACTGTTTTGAGCGCCATTTTTCTGATGCATTGTATCTGGTGATTTTTGAGTCAACCATGTAATTAATGTTGAGTGCACCTTCCTTGCTGTATATAAGGGACTGTGTGACTCATTTTTAAGGTTGTTGAAGGCCTGGGGCATTTTTTGTGTAAATAATGAAGAACAGGGCATGATCTTGGTTGTTTTTATCCCATTTTGGAGTTTATGTGTTGCAGCATGCATGTATTTTGCACATATTTTCAGTTTCAGTGTTAATGTTATATGAAAAATGCTTATTACATGTGTCTATCTGCTTGTCTCCTTTTGCTGCATGTTATTCTCCTTCTTCTGAATCCAGTTGCTAAGGGTTTCTCAGGTTCTAGGGTATAGATATCTATACTGCATGTTTGATCTCTAACTTCCATTCAAGGAGTGGATTAAATTGTTTTAGGTTGAGCATGGGGAAGGTTGCATGTCAGTAGGGATATCTGTAAGTAGAGGCAGCTAAATACCCATTCTTGGGTGATGTTTGTAAGGCAAGCATCAAGTCCAACCCCCTGAAACTTGAGTGAAAGTTGCAAACCATCTGTTGTATACGTCTAGTTGACTCCTTGCCCAATGGATAAGCACCAGTTTGCTCCTGGGTCAGTAGTTATGAGCCAAAACCCCTTGTCTTGCATCCAAGACATTATGTCCACCCATTTCATCACTTCAACCTGTTAGTTGTAGGAGTAGGATTAGGAACCCCCTGCATACTTTCATACCCAACCAGACACATATGTCCAAGAATGTTGCCAACCTTGTGATCTATCATGCAGATCTTGGTCCATACATGAGAGTATTATGCCTATTGTTGTCAAGTTAGATCTTTCTATCTTTGAGCTAGTCAAGGTTACATCTTTAGTTATAGGGATACCCCCCTTGGTGCGGCAGAACCAGAAGTAAAGGGGAGGCAACTCACGCAACCTCCCGTAATCTGTTGGCCAAATCTGCCTGTGCATTGGAGCTGGCAAACCCTCTGCTCATTTGGAAACCAACAGATTTTGGCGACTCTGTTGGGGATGTGATTGATCAAAAGTAGTACTATCTAGTCATCCCAGGTGATATATTTGTGGCCCATCTAAGTCACCAACAGATTTTGGCGACTCCACTGGGGAGAGAGAGAGTCAAGTGATTTGAAGGCTGGAAAATCTAGTTTCCAGTAAAGTTGTTGCAGCAAAATTAAAAAAAAAAAAGTAACCATATGGTGCTCTGCTGGCGTGGTGAATCTAGAATTATAAGTGTGCCTTGTTGAATTTCTGTCCTCTCTGTGAGAGGTGGCGACTCTGTTGATTGAACCTATCATGCCGCAACATATTTCTAGGTATTTCATCTTTGATTCAAAATGTTAAGTTTAAAATAGCAAGCCTGGTTGTGCTCTCAAAGAAGACCATTTTTAATTGAAAGGTATAAAGCCCTAAATTTTGAAGGAATATATGGTTACCCAAATGCTATTCCAAATAAAATTAGAAGATGTTTGCCAAAATATAGTGGATTAGATTCTGAATTGGCAAACAAACATCTGCAAAGATTTTGTAATTTAATAGAAGATTATGAGGTAGAGGATGAAGATGTTGTAATGAGACTCTTTGTTCAATCATTAGAAGATGATGCTAGGATATGGTTTTCAAACCTACCTGTTTGTTCAGTTTCTTCATGGATAGATTTAGAAGTTGCATTCCTAGAACAGTTTGGTGAAAGGTTTGATGTGGCCTCATTGATCATACAGTTTATGAATATCCAAAGGGGAGATGAGGAATTGGTTCCAGCCTTTAATCTTAGATTTATTAAGTTGCTCAGGCAAATTCCTGAATATATGAGACCTAATAATGCATTATGCTTGACAATTTATTTGGCTGCATTTGATGAAGAAATGAGTTATCTATTGAGAGATAAAGAACCAGTCACACTTCACCAAGCTTTCGAATTTGCTATGGACATAGAAAATAATGAGAAATATGGAATGCTAGTAGGTTTCATGGCTGCAAGTTGTCAAAGCAATTATCAAGGTGAATATATTTCAGCTCTCCCAGTATGTGCATTGAAAGATGATTGTGTAGAGGGAAATATATTTCAGAATAATGTGTGCAGCCATGATGTTATACATGAAGAAAGTGTTGTAGAAAATGTAGGCACCTCCTATAATGATGTGAACAAAGATTTTTGTATGCCTCTAGAAGAAAAGCCTGTAGATGCAAAATGCTCTTCAAATGATGAAATGAAAGATATACATGAAGTTGCATCCTGCAGTGATAGGCATATCCCAGTTATTCCTGATTATTTATATGAGATGGATATGCAGAGTTTCACTCTGAATATAGAAAACATTGATTCAAGGGATGGCAGTGAATATGCTAGTGATTGTCAGCATTCAAATGCATGTGTGAGTCTTTCAGATGATGAAATATATTTGGATGCTGAATATGAATGTTTCCTTGAAGATTTTGACCACCTTCATAGTGCAAAGGTTGAAAACTTTGCTTTTGATTATCAAGGCACTGGTGAAGATAAAAAACAAGGTCACTATTCAGAGGTGGATGGGAAAATTACAGATGTATGTGCTCATACAGTTGGGGATAGTGTTGGTTGTGGGGGTGACTATGAAGTTTTTGACATAGGGTTGCATTCTGAGTTATCTCTGCCTTCCTTTGAGACATTCCAGGTGGACATAAATGATAAGATTGTTGAGCACAATGATGATGAATATCTGTATATTTATAAAGATAAATCTGACTATGAGATGTTGCTTGTACCTGAATGTTGCATGTTTGATACAGAGGAGCTTTTTTTTTTTAAGAATGGCAAAATTCTGATGTGGATTCATTTGTTTCATGTGAGTGTCATTTTTCCAAGCAACATCAGTGACTCATATGATGATGACATTCTACAACTGATAATAATGTATGCTGATGAAGCTAGTTGTAGAATTGTTAAAGAAAGAAAAATAGGCAGCAACACAAATAATTGCAAAGAGGGTTGTTGCAAGTGGTTAAATGCTTTTAGGCTTTATTTGAAGAAATCAAAAGAAAATCAGGTGTTTGACAAAGGAAAATTATGGTTTTTCCTTTTTGGTGGCCTAGGGCCACCATGTTTATTTTGAAATAATGTGTTTGGTGATGCAGATTGGTGCAAGTTTGACTCTGTGCCCAATGGATAAGGGACTGGTCTGCATCCCAGAGATCTGAGGTTCTTGCCATGCCTACAAGAGGCATGCGTCCCCAATCGGAGCCATTGTTAGTAATAATTTATGTTTGGGGTTTCAAGTCAGGATCTCTTCCCAAAAAATCCAAAATTTCTGTGTCTTTCGGCCTCTGCAGTGCTAAAAATGCCAGAAATCAGTTGTGTTCAGGGTCAAAATATGCAGTGGCAGGTCAGAAATCTCCATCGACCCTTTAAAATGTTAAAAAATGGGTCACCTATATTCCAGATGCATATCAGGTCACAGTTTACTATGTCTTAATGTTTCTAAGTGTGGCTAGATGGGCCTAATTATGCCAGCCATAGGACCGCCAAGTTTAAGCCCCAATTTATTGTCGCGCTTTTGCTTTTGAATGATAACTTTAACGCGGAGTGTGCTACATGTCAACAGTGGAAGCAAGCCCTTTAAAGTTTCAACTAAGCGCAGAAGGCGCCACGTGTTCGCTTCCGTCAAAGTTTCTATGCAGTTTCTTAAAGTTTCAACTTAGCCGCGGAAGGTGCCAAGTGTCGAACTCCGCCCATGTTTCAAAAAGTTTCTTCTAAGTGTGGCGAAGTGAAGGTGGGTCCTAGTAAAAATAGTTGCTATTGCGGATGTTGCTAAGTGGCAGCCTTCACTTGAAGTTTTGAGTGCCCCTTTTGTAATGTTTCTGTGAGCACGGAAGGCGCCAAGTGTCACCATGTGAGGGACTCCTATATATGTTTCAACGATTATGCATGAGCACCGTGTGTCCCTCATGGTTGCTGCGGAGAGTGACAAGTGTCAGCTTCCGCAGGCTGTTTCTATTTGTTTCAATGTCAAGAGAAACATGGAGGTGGGCCCCAGTTTGAATTTCAAGTGTGGCGGATTGTGACACGTGGCAGAGGATCCCGGGACTTCTACCTATTTCTTTCAAGTTTCTATATGTTTCAAAGGTAACGCAAAACCTGCCACGTGTTGGTTTCCGCCTGAGTTTCAAAGTGGCCCCTTAAAGTTTTTGAGCAGCACGGAGGGTGCCAAGTGTCGCAGTTTGCAAAGTTTCAAAGAAGAGTCTCTAATGTTTCAAGGGTGCCGCGGAGCTTGCCACGTGGTGGCTTCCGCATGAGGTTCCGGCAGTTGACTCTCGGTGAAAAAAATAAAGGAAAATGAGAAGCGATGGCCCAGTGATGGAAACTCAAGGTGCCTACGTGGCACGATCTGGTTGGTTCGCAACTTTTCAACATTTTTGGGGGCCGTTGGATCTCTGTGATGGGTTTTAGATCAACAGCCACGTTTTGAACCTGTAGCGTCGTGGGTTTCTTCACGTTTGCAATTGTTTTTGGCGGGAGAAATTTGTTGCGACTGCGTTTCCAGAGGCTGCGGGTAGATGAAACAGTAATGGTAGTTTGTTACAAAGGTATGGGTCGAGTTGATGGCTCAACCACCCGAATTGATGAGGAATGTCCCTAAGCAGCAGCGCATCTCCTGAGTTCACCTGTTCCCTCCTCCTTGTCCCTCTGTTGCATTTACTGTTTTGAGCGCCATTTTTCTGATGCATTGTATCTGGCGATTTTTTAGTCAACCATGTAATTAATGCTGAGTGCACCTTCCTCGTTGTATATAAGGGACTGTGTAACTCATTTTTAAGGTTGTTGAAGGCCTGGGGCATTTTTTGTGTAAATAATGAAGAACAGGGCATGATCTTGGTTGTTTTTATCCCATTTTGGAGTTTATGTGTTGCAGCATGCATGTATTTTGCACATATTTTTAGTTTCAGTGTTAATGTTATATGAAAAATGCTTATTGCATGTGTCTATCTGCTTGTCTCCATTTGCTGCATGTTATTCTCCTTCTTCTGAATCTGGTTGCTAAGGGTTTCTCAGGTTCTAGGGTATAGATATCTATACTGCATGTTTGATCTCTAACTTCCATTCAAGGAGTGGATTAAATTGTTTTAGGTTGAGCATGGGGAAGGTTACATGTCAGCAGGGATATCTGTAAGTAGAGGCAGCTAAATACCCATTCTTGGGTGATGTTTGTAAGGCAAGCATCAAGTCCAACCCCCTAAAACTTGAGTGAAAGTTGCAAACCATCTGTTGTATATGTCTAGTTAACTCCTTGCCCAATGGATAGGTACCAGTCTGCTCCTGGGTCAGTAGTTATGAGCCAAAACCCCTTGTCTTGCATCCAGGACATTATGTCCACCCATTTCATCACTTCAACCTATTAGTTGTAGGAGTAGGATTAGGAACCCCTTGCATACTCTCATACCCAACCAGACACATATGTCCAAGAATGTTGCCAACCTTGTGATCTATCATGCAGATCTTGGTCCATACATGAGAGTATTCTGCCTGTTGTTATCAAGTTAGATCTTTCTATCTTTGAGCTAGTCAAGGTTACATCTTTAGTTATAAGGATACCCCCCTTGGTGCGGCAGAACCAAAAGTGAAGGGGAGGTAGCTCACGCAACCTCCCGTAATCTGTTGGCTAAATCTGCTTGTGCATTGGAGCTGGCAAACCCTCTGCTCATTTGGAAACCAACACAATTAAACCTTTGGATCCTAGTAGAATGCAAGGACCTTATTTTAATGCCAATGCCTTTTGTCATTACCATCAGACACAAGGACATGATACTGAATGATGTATGTGTCTTAAACATGAAATACAAGACCTCATTGACTCAAATGTTATACAGGTATCAAGTGTGAATGATAATAGAAATAAGTCGCTTGCTCTACCGAATCAGAACTTATAGATTTTCACTAATCCTTTCCCTAAGCATACTGATAATAATTTGATGGAAAAAAATACACTAGAGGTAGAGGATGACTATTTGGACTATGATGAGATAGTTGCTACGATTGAAGTGGATAAGAAAAACACTCAAGTAGCACCTTGCCCACGAGGAAAAGGTATTTATTCTAAAGTTCCTCCTCCGTTATCCCTTCAGGCATCGGGAGATATGCAACATACATCAAAAAGCAAAATGGAACAACCAAAGCAAGAGACTCTAACAAATGAAAAGACTGAGATAGTACAAGATAGTCCTTGTCACCATGGTAGACAGACTCAACAAAGAAAGCTAGCTAAAAATTAGAAAAGAGCAAGACGATTATCATCAGTTGGAAATAATAGTGGTTCTCCTCCTCATAAGCAACAAAAGATATCATATACACAAGAATTTGAGAAACAAGCATCAAATGGACTCCTTGATAATAAACAAGACTCTCATAAGAACCACTCAAGCTTCGCACAAAACTTGATAGAGCATCTCTCGAAGAGGCTCGCAAGTTCTAAATTTTAGTATGATTGTACTGGCAAGTAAGTATTTATAAGCCTTTACCTCCATGATGTGTTTCCCCTGTGATGTGTTATGTGTTATTTAGGTCTCCTAGGATGACCCTTAATACTCTTGTAAGGTTAGGGATACTAGGAGACCGCCTCTATTGTGGCCCTTCTTCTATTCGTATCATCATTCTTCTATATTGCTTCTCCTATATTTTTCATTGTTGTGTGTTGTGTCTTACGGACATAGCGTTGCGGTTGGTGACTTGGGGGCACCCTCCTACGTGACTGTCCCTAAGGCACTTGTTTCTCCTCTCTTGATTTATTGTTTCCCTTCCTCCAGTGATTCTATCTAGCAGGCGGATGATGAAAAACATATTATACTGATGCGGACCTAGTGTCTCTTTAGCGAGTAATAAAAAATGGACCTAGTCCATACATGACGATGGGATTGATATATATTATCCGATGCTTGGCTAATAGAATCACTCCATGTGATCTTGATGTTGTCTTATCGCACTTACAAAACATATCAATATGGCTACTCCATACACTTTGTCTATCTTGGATCTTGCATTCTTTGGTTCTTTATGTGAATGATCATATGCATTATTGTTTATCATGATTATAAGGATGCTAACACTTTTCTTACAGGAATGTGTTTGTGGGAACATTTGGCTATCATAAAGTACATGTCACCTCCGAGGGGCATGGGCTTTGCGAGAGCTCGTGTTCCCTTGTGTGTTTTCTACCTACCTTAACATGCTTGATATACATGACATCAACCACCTTAAGGTGGGGGCATATATAAGGTAAGCTGTCTGATTTAGATGCTAGCAAATTGTGTTTGTAAAGCTTGAAATCTACTGCAATCACTTAAGCCCTCTGTAGAGGCAGGATATCGTGCATATCATTTTTATTTTAAGCCCTCCATGCGAGGCAGGGATGGTGTATTTCTTGAGGAGATTGCACAATCCTGTCATTTTCAAAAAGTCCTCCAAGTAGGCAGGGAGCGGATTTGAGACTATCCTAACCCTTAAGCATGTTTTCGGTGATTGTTGTGGTGAAGCCCAATCATCGGTGTGTGCCTGTAATGTGCCTGAGATGGTTGCAAACCTAGCAATAGGTTTCTTCCATCGCTTGTTTGTCATGTTTTCTCCGTGTCTTCTATGTGTGTGTGTATTGTGTGTTTGTTCCCAAGCATAGTCTTAAAGACTGGTGGTGATGAGTCCCTCCTATGCTTTGGGATTTGTATGGCGTGCTTGATTTGTATGGCGTGTTTGTTCTCAAGTGCAGTCTTAAAGACTAGTGGCGATGAGTCCCTCCTGCACTTTGAGATTTGTTTTGCGTGTTTTTTCCCCATGTCTGCAGTCTCAAAGACTGGTAGCAATGAGTCCCTCCTGCACTATGGGTTGTGTGCTTACTTTCCTTGTACTTGCATTCTACATTTCACACATGAGAAAAAAAATAAAAAAAATAATCACTGCATTCACTATGTTTTGTGTGTCTTCGATGATGTCTTCTGTGTTTTGCATACCTGTAACTGTCTTCTCCGTGTTTTGTGTGCTTGTTACTGTCTTCATTTTGTTTGGCGTGTCTTCTCCATGCTTGGCGTGTTTGTTGACCATGTTGAAATGCGTCAGACAATTGAGAGGGGGGGTTGAATTAGCTGTCACAAAAACTTAAACACTTCTTCCCTTACACATTAATCACTTATCCACAATTATTATGATTTAACAATGAATACATGAAATCATAAACTTAAACACAGATGCAACATTATACACAAGAGACACCAGATTTTTACGTGGAAAACCCCAAGGTGGGGAAAAACCACGGACAGGATTAGCTCTCAAAATATATTGCAATCCTTGAAAAATGATGTTCAAGCTTGGTCACTCCACAGGCCCAGAACATATTGGCTCATTGTCATGAAGTAAAGCTAGGTCTAGTAGGCTCATTGCCTCAACCCTAAACCTAGAGAGATTACAATAAGGGTTGTTAAACCATGAGGGTTGTTAAACCATGAGGGCTGTTAAACCCTACTAGCAGCTCACTGCCAAAATCACCATCTTCTTCATGTATGAGATTAGTACATTGAAGTACAACAGTTCCTCTGCTTTGTTCTGCCCTGCTCTACCTTATCTTCTCGCCCTTTTCCTTATCTTCCCATTTTCGCACAAAGACATCTTTTCCATGACTTAATTACAAGTATTTATACACTTCATCAACCTTGGAATGATCATCAAGGTCGGCATTACAATCAACCATTGGAACAATCTCCAAGGTCAGCATTACAAATATTTACAAAATAGGTCATGACCTATTACAACATTATGCAAAGGAAATGAAGTAAAGATGTATGCGGATCACACCACACCTTAGCTGGAACTCAAACATGATCTTCCATGCCACAACATGCTTGCATAATCTTCAAGGAATCTCTACAATTACTAGAATTAACCAAGTCGGCTAAGACTGGTTACATGCTACATTATTTGGGAACAATCTTCAAACACGATCTCAATTCCTTAACGTGGACCAATGTCAAGATAGGAACATGATTAGGAGACATCCACAAGCACGTTATAATCATCAGGAGCAATCACATGAACCTTAACCACTTTAGCCATAGGAATCTTCTCACTGGAACACATGAACTTCACTGTCTTCGACTGACATAAAAGAAAGATAGCTTGTGGACCACCAAAACATGAACCACTGCAATTGTAGGCACTTATCATCATCCCAGACTTCCCTTTAAAACCGTAGAGCAAAATACTTTATTGCGGAGCAAAACACTTTCTCCCTGTCACCAGAGAATAATCAAAAAGAGTAGGCTTTACTCTGGTGAATGCAACTTTCTCAAAAGTTTACACCGGAGGCTCAAACTCAGGATTTAGCATCTTTAGACATCCCTTTAAATAAATTTCAATCCACAGACCAAGATATTCAAGCAGCAAGAAATGCAGAGTAATCTACCGGACTGTTCTTCACCATACAACTCACTGTCTATACTGCACTTCACTGCAACTCACTTGTTTCTTTCGGAAGGGCTAATTTTCTCAATATCCTCAACATACAAAGCTTCTAAACAAGTAATAGAATAGGACATGGTTGACACTAATGACAACAAAGATATGTTGATATCAATGACAACACCGATTAGGCACATACTTGCAACAAACCGTACTTTAATGCATGTATTGGCCTTGCGTTTATACATACATTAACGTGGGGGCTAAATGTTATGTCGAAAATGTCCCCTTGGGGGCCTTTCCCTCTTAAGGTTTAGCTCCCGGGTTCTATTGTTGCATTTAGAGCATCTTGTGTTTTATTTTTGACTCCCAATGAAAACCCTAAAGTCTTATGGCAAATAGAACCTAGGGGGTGCTATTTTGATGATCACTGAACAAAAATGGCAGGGTAGACTTGGGCGCTAGCCCCCTAGTCCCACCCTATTTTGGGCCTTGCCTAATTTCAAATGTCGGTTTAGTGACTGTTATTTGAGTCCTATGCCAACATCTAAAGTTTGAATTACAAAATTCTTAGCAAGAATCTTTGTATTTGCATATATAAGCATGATTAGGTTTCATTTGCAAACTAGATGGAAATTAGATGAGCATTGTGATTTTGTGAAATTGATTCAAGGCATTCATTGTGTCGCAAAGCAGTACTTTGTTGTTATTGTGTTTGTATTTGCAGATTTGACATCCATTTCTTCATGGCATGAAGAGCATCTTCCTTCCATGAGATCTACACTTCAAGGTGATATCTATTGTGTTTTCAATCATTTACTATTTAGATTTTTGCCTCTATCCTATCGGGATACGCACTCTTATCTGACAACGGTGTTTGGAAGACTCGAATGTCTCTCTGGGGCTTGACCGAGGCAAGCCTCTAAACACCACAACCCCCTCCCACACTCCTTGTGATTGCAGGTTACAAGTGTCGCATCTAGAAGAAGTGGAGTTGCAGGGAAGGTTAGCAGACATCAAGGATCTGAGATTTGAAAAGAAGTCAGACATTGGAGCTTTTCCTAGACTAGGGTGCTAGTCCCTGTGTCCTCCACAGTTGAATTCTAGGAAATGGAAGTTGCAGTGCAAATCAGTGTCAGAAGGAGATCAAGATTTCACAAAGAAACAGGTACCTTGGACTTGGGCACTAGTCCCTGTGTCCCTGACTTCTCTGCCTTCCGAACTTCAAAAAATTGTGAGTTAGATATCTCTGTCCCTCATCTCAGTCTGAAAGGATTTGCTGTGATTCAATAATTTGCTTGTTGTTTTGCATATTTGGGGTTTAAAGTGAAATTGAGTATTAATTTGAGACATTGTTTGACACATCCAAGATTCCACATCTTCCAAAGTGGCTGCCCAACCTGATACGTGAATCCTCTTGCACAAATTGGAGGTTCAACTCCGTTAATAGGCCCTTGGAATGTTTGCTGTGAAAGGAGGATTCTGCATAAACCCTTAAAACCACATTTCACACTCATCACCCCATCCTCCTCTTTTTACACCTAAAACAAGATTGAAAAGTTGAAAAGTGTACTTTCATGGGATATGGTGATAATGGAAAAGGTTATAAGCTTTGGAATCCACTAACCTGAAAGATTATCTATTCTAGAGATGTTATTTTTAGGGAACTTAGTGTTATTTCAGAACCTGGACAACCAAAAGAAAAGAAGAAAAGGTGAAGAGAGTGCATTTTGATTTAGAGCATGAAGATGTATCTCAGGAAGAACACAATGATGGATTGGAGGGTGAAGAAGAAGAAGAAGATTCAAGTATTTATGATGAAGATGAATATGTTGTTACAGAATAAGTTGGTGCAGATGATCATGCATAAGAACAAGTAGAGTCTGTTACTCCACCCTTGAGGAGATCCACAAGACAACGGAACTCAGTTGACAAATATAGCCCACCAGATTTTCGTTGTGTGTTTGCTTTATTGAGTACTGATGATGAGCCTAGATCCTATAGGGAATCTATTTTTGCATATGATAGTGAGTCTTGGCAGTTAGACGTGTAGGAGGAGATGATGGCTTTAAAATATTGTAACACCTGGGATCTTGTTTGTTTGCCCAAAGGGAGAAAGGCCATAGGATGCAAGTAGGTCTTCAAGAAAAAGTTTGGAGCAGACGGTTCATTGGAGAAGTACAACAATAGACTAGTAGCCAAGGGCTACTCCCAGAGAGAGGGAGTTAATTTTGGTGAGATTTTCTCTCCTGTTGCTAAATTGACTTCTATTAGATTTCTTTATCCATTACCGTAGCTTATGATTGGGAGATTGAGCAAATTAGATGTTAAGATTGCGTTCTTGCATGGAGATCTTAAGGAAGAACTTTATATGCAACAACCTACAAGCTTTGAGGTAAAAGGAAAAGAACACTGGGTTTGCAGATTGAAGAGGTCTCTCTGTGGTTTGAAATAGTCCCCCAGAATGTGGTATCAAAATTTTGATTCATTTATGTTGAAATTGGGTTTTGTTATGAGCGAGGAGGATGATTGTGATTACATTTATTGTATTGATGATTCTATACTAATCATTGCATTTTTATGTTGATGATATGTTATTTTTCATCAATACTAAGGGCACAATCAATGAGCTAAAAGCCCAACTTTCAGGTGCATTCGATATGAAGGATCTTGGTGTTGCCAAGTATGTTATGGGTATGGAGATCAAGAGGGACAGAGGTAACATAAATATTTAGTTGTGTCAAAGTAAGTATGTGAATACCATTTTGCAGATATTCGGTATGTAGAACTGTAACCTGGTTAGAGTTCCTTTACCCATTGGTACTAAACTTTCATTAGATATCTGTCCAAGGAATGAAGATGATTTTGAGGACATGTCTAATGTGTCATATGCTAGTGTTGTAGGGAATTTGATGTACGAAATGATTTACACTAGGTCAAATATTGCCCAAGCAATGGGAGTTTTGAGCAGATTTATGTCTAACCCTGGTAAACAGCATTGGAATTATGCGAAGAGGGTGCTTAAATATCTTGCAGGTACTCTTGATTATTGTTTGGTTTATTCTGGTACTGATAGTGTTGATAAATCTTTGGACATATAGGGTTTTGTTGATGCAGATTAGGTAGGTGACTTGGATAGTCGAATGTCCACTAGTGGCTATGTGTTTACTTTGTTTGGAGGAGCAGTGAATTGGATGAGTAAGAGGTATCCCATAGTTTCTTTGTCCACCACAGAAGTAGAGTATATGGTTGCTACTCATGTCTCTAAGGAGGCAGTTTGGTTGAGGAGATTGTGTTCAAGTATTGGTTTTTATTGCAGGATCATTTAGATTGGTTGTGATAGCCCGAGTGCTATTTGTTTGGCCAAGAATCCCATGTATCATGCTTGGACTAAGCATGTTGATGTTCAGTATCACTTTGTTCGAGAATTGGTTATAACAGGACATATTGAGCTAAAGAAGATAGACAATCAGGAGAATGTTGCAGAATCATTGACCAAGCTTGTGAGCACAGAAAAATTTATGTGGTGCAGAGAGACCATGGGCCTTGTTTCTAGTGCCTGATTATTTTCTTTTGTTTTTCCTATGGGTTGATTTACAATGTATAGTGTCGAGTGGGAGAATGTTGGGATAAGGTGCCATTAACCTTGTAAATCTCAATATTGTATTTATTCTATTTATTATTTGTAATTTGTAATTATTCATAAGGGATGAAGTGGTTTCATCGATAGCAGTAATTATTTATTACGAGGCAGATTGTTACTAAGTAACATTTACAGATGGTTACATCACAGTAAAAGTAAATAGGTGGTTGGGGAGAATCTAGGTGCCACCTTTGGGAATTTGCTAATTTTGGCATGTGTCATAAATTGTCATAAGATTCTATGATGGTTATGACAGCTATTATTACAGTGTAAGAGGTATTTTTAGCCCTAGGCATCCATGCATGCCATGCATTATGACAGTTGTAAGAGGTGTATAAGCGGGCATTAATATATTGCATGCATGCAAGATTCTCATGTAGACGTTGGGATTCCCAACTTAGGCAATCAACTTGGGTGGCTTCACTATTTAGTGATGCATTTGTAAAGTGTTGTCAAGTTTTATAGTTTTGTAGTTTCATGCTTTCACAGGTGTTGTCGGAATGCTATCAGGTTGAAGACTGAAGGGAAGATTGGTGGAGTTGTTGTATTGTATACTCTTTTTCAGATCAATACAGACTTGGGCCTCTTTCCCATGTAGAGTTTTTTACCTGAAAGAGTTTTCTCCACATTAAACACTATGTCGTGTGTTCAATTTTCTAATTTGATACTTCTATGTTGCATAGTTTCTTTTCTATGTTACAATCTCCATTGATAATATACTGTGAAAAGATCATTAAACATATTAGAAATCAAATTTCCTTTGAAGTGGTTGTACTTTCATTTCTAACATGTGTTGTCTTTTTGCTTTGAAAAGGAAGTAGTTTATCTTTTATGTGTGATTAGAGTTACTTTTGGGCTAGGATGTCGAATGTGAACAAACAGAGAAGGCTTTTCCTCTTTTTTTATAATTTGACCATAACTATTTTAAGTGCTTGGGCCAAGCCATGTTGATTGAAATAGATGAAAAATTGTCTAGTAAAACTTTATTTATATATTTTTCTGCCACATCCTGTTGTGAGATATTGCACATCATCATTTAGATCTGCATTTAGACATCAGGTTGCATTGGGTGTTCCCTCCTGCTAGTTGTTCCTAGGTTTCTAGGCATTTCATGTAGGGTTGGGTTCCCTTCATGTCGTGAAGGAATCTGGGGAAGTGTAATTGCTTCATGGTTGGGTGGAAAAGTGCCTGAGCCATGTTCCCGTCTCTTGGCTTACGAATGACCATATGGGTTAGTGGCGGCTAGAGACATTGATTGATTTATTATTCATTCTTGTATTGTACTTGATTATTGTACCTTATTATTCATTGAGATGATTTATGGCAAGAGAGCCTAAGATGTATATTGTATATTCTTTTATAGTGCTAACACCTGGTTATGGCATGTGGATTTGTAAGATGTAATGTCATTATTGTTGATATATAGAAGATTTATCCTTTTTATTTGAGTTAATGTAAATAAGTATTTACTTTCATAACTTTTGTTATGGAATGCATACTTTACACAATTAGTGGATTGATCGGTCCAATAGGGTCGAATCTACTTTTGATATTGTCAAATGAACTCAGGGAGAGGGCAGCTAGTTCAGCCTCCGCATGTCTTGCATTAATAATGTTCTTGCAGGAGTATTCCCCAATCTGAATGGGGAATTTGAAGCTTGATTTATGCTTGCCAGCTATAAGTTTGTATACTTTAGAAATTTGCTTGCATATCTCTAGCAAAATGACCTTGTCATTTGGGTATCGAGGCAACTTATAGGGGGCTTTATCAAAACCCATGAGCCTGATATAGGTGAATGTTTGAAATTGGATATACTAGTTGCTCTAGTTGACAAGCTCTATCATTGCCTCCACTGATAGCCTTTCAGAAAAATTGTTCTCCAACCCCCTAATCATAGCATAGACAAAAGCATTGTTCATGATGCAAAAATTCTTCATGTTGGTCATCAATTCCAGCTGGGGAAAGTGGTCATATACAAGGACTTATCCCTGTTGGAGAGAGCCCACTTGTAATAAGCCTGGGAAGATGGCTTGATAGGCCAATAGGTACACCAGGTAGGAGGTCATATAGAACTCCTTTATCTCCAATTACCTCAGATAGTTCATCTAATTTGTCACTGATGAATGAGCCCCGGTCTATCCTCTTCCCTTCTACTACTTTTATGTTGAAATGACACATCCAAGGGTGTCATTTATCGGAAATAACCAACCCAAACACTCTGCTTAGGAGGATGATGAACCTCCTTCCATCTGGTTTGAACTCATGGGAGAGTTGCACTGGTGCCATCTTCAATGGATGTTTCCTTTGGGTGATCAGAAGATGCTAGTTCATGTAACCTGTAGCTGTGCCTGTCTTTGTGCTGTAGAAAGTAAGGGTTGTATTTTCTGAGATCTTTTCATAGTTTGCATATGTTGGAAGACCAAATACTATGTCGATCATATCAAAAGTGAAGTCTAATACCACATGCCCTGTTGGCCCAACTATCTTCTAGCTGCAAACTTTGTATCTTTGGGCGCATGCTAAGATTAATTCATGCGCTTGTACTGTAACAGGGAATACGGTAGCCTGAAAAAGTTCAGAGTTCTCCATCCATTACATCTAGAAGGACTTGTTTGCTTCACCCTTTAGCTGCTTAAAGTAGCTCCATGGATCCGGGTACCCAATATCTGTATCACTGATCTTCAGGTATGGGTTTGCAATTTTTGAGGCAAGCAGGTATCCTTTGAACTCTTTCTTCTTTTCTGCTACATGTGGTGCCTTGGCCATTTTCCTGCATCCATACACATATTATATCACTAATATTGCATGCAAATTACAAGGTTAGCCATCTTTGTATCATCATAAGGCTCGAAACTCGTTAAAACAACCCAAACATAGTGGAAAATGTAGTTTTTGGCAACTCGTTGGAGGTTGAGGGTCGGGCCTGACCCGTTTCGCATGTCAAAAGAGCAGGAAGAGCTAAGGTGGAAGGCCTGACACTAAAACTTTGACACTTTAGCCTCTAAGGGTAGTGTTCATAACTTAGGGAAAGGCTTCGAACTTTGACAATATCCATATAATCATGAATCAGGGGTCAGGGTCTACTCCTTTTCAACTTAAGTAAAATCAAAAGGAAGAACTTAGAAGACCCGACACCTAAACTCTGACACTTTACTAAACAATTAGGGCATGGAGGATAGAAGTTACTTCTTACTAAAGAGAACGGAAGACAAAACCCAGAAGACCTTATTTCCGAACTCTGACACTTTACTAAGAAATTGGGGAATGGAAGACAGAAGTATCCTCTTCTTCCTAAAATCATACATGAAAAACCAAAACCCTTAAAATCTGAACCTCGACACTTCACCACAATACTAAAGAATAGATTGGGATCAGAAAGGGAAGGCTACTTGGTCGAAAAGGGAGGTTGAAAGACCGGAAGTCCGATCTCCGAAGCTCCAACACTCTAAGAGAAAAAAGCAAGGTAAAAGATCCCAAGTCATAAAGAGGAGGATGGAAGACCAAAATCCTGATCTTTGATGCTCCAACACCTTAAAGAATATAAAGTGAAAACAACCTCAAAAAATGTGCCAAACATTAAAATGGATTCAACAGCTAAAATAAAAAGGAAATGAAACCCTGGCCGCAAGGAAGCGAAACAAAGCAAAAATGACCCCAATGAGTCCAATTTCAATAGAAATGAAAACCAGGGAAAGGCCATGGACTCCACATTTTAAAATTGAAGCATACCTAGCAAATCAAAATGAAAAAAAGTGAAACCTACTTGGAAAAGTTGCAAAACCTTGGGAAAATCTTGAAACCAAAATACACACACCTCAACCACAACAAGCTCTCGATCAAATGCGTACGCACAACAAACACACGAGAATCACAGATTTGAAACTCTTTGAAGCTGAAAGTAGGAAGTTGAGCACAGGAGAAATCAAATTCACAAGAAAACATAATGAAACAAATGACTTGATAACCCCTTAAATGGGTTGGCCGCATGTGCGGGAGACCGCCATTAATGTGCCACTAAGGGTAGGTGGAGGGAAATCAATTCCCACGTCATAAAGTTGGCCAATGAGCAAGTTGAAAGGCCAACCCCGATGCAACATGGGTGATCTACCAACTCAACAGTAGCGTCCTCGGAGTTGAACAGTTGGGGGATGCTCTACAATCATTCCAATATGACTAACTCCAAGAAACAGTGTCCATACACAAAGCGACAGTTGAAGGGTCAAGGTATAAGAGATGATTCTTCTATTGTGCTATCACAAAAAACTCCAATATTTTGACAATAAGGTTGAGTAATGCACAAAACGACTGAGTCAAAGGAACAAAACGTGGAGCCTTGGACCTCCACCTTCTGTCATGCTAGAAGGATAAAGTCTGAGAGTCCGACAAGCATGAAAACATCAAAGACCAAGTCATAAAAAGAGAACAGCTAGAACTAGATGTTAAAGACCTTGCACAAGTAAAGACAATGCATGGTATTCTTAAGGGTAAGACAAGGCAAAAGAGGAATGGGGGGTCCCCATTTTGAGCAAAAATTGGGTGGGTTGTGAGGAACACAACAACGTCTACTTATAGTAAGTCACCCGGTTGGCTCCATTTATCATTATTCTTCATCGGGATCACTCCAGTGCAGTCAGTTTTTTATTCCGATGCATTCCGATAGTTTCCACAAAATGGGTGTATTAATGGCTTTATTTTAATTATTTTACTAAGGTTGCTAAATATTATTTTAAATATTTTAAAAGCACCTTAGTGTTATAGCTCGTCGGAACAAGAATGAAAAGTTTTAAATCATGAACACATAATATTGGGACCTTGCGAATCAAATATTATCATTATTTTGATAAAAAAAGAAGAAGGTCTTTTGGAGCAAAAAAAGGAGCTTTTAATTAAAAAGTGAATTAAAAAACAAAAGCTTCTAGTAAGGTTGGTGGGAAAAAAATATAAAAGGAGGTTGTGAGAACTCATTTGGGATATTCAAAAGTTTGTTTATTTTTAGATTCTTGGGAGATTTGTGACTGTGGTCAAACTCTTACTAGTGGGATGAAAACCCCAATGGTTTATTGAAGTTGAGGATGAAAACCCTCTATCTTTCATTGAGTAGTTCCATCCAGGGATCGACACGACGTTGCAAAGATTTTGAAATGAGGACTAAACCCCTCATTTTTTTATTTAGAGGCGGATCTAGGCAAGGTTCATATTTGTGCTTAAGAGATTTTGTGATAAGAATGTTTGAATATCTTTGAAGATTTGTGATTTTTTATAAGGGATTTTGGGTAGGGTTTATACCCATGGTTTAATGCTTTACCTTGGAGGAGTTTTTATCATTGTTGGAGACTTATTTATTTTTCGAGTCAGTCGTAGCCTCTTCAGTCTAGGTGTCAGCGCAACTTATTTGAAGACTCACTAATATGCAAAGGGGTTGTGGGACCCATTACACCTAAGCACTCACTTGAAGTCTTCATTGAATGTGTTTTTTAAAAGATACATGAGTCTTTGCTTGTCTCAAAGAAGCCACAATTAATGTTTTGATCACAATATTTTTATGAAGTAAATGGTTGGTGCGTAGGGACCACTTTGGAGGTGATTATAATTATTTTCAAGCTAAAAGGGAATTGTATCAATTAAAGGAAGTGAATCGTGGGATTTAGAAGTAAGGCACTTCCTCAATATGGAGAATCGATCCCTTTAAAAGTAGTTAGAGTCTTTAATCTTTGGTTATCATTCTTCTCATTCTAACTACAGGAGATCCCAAGTGGGAAAATCACAGTTTATGATATATGTTTGAGTGTTGGGTAGTATTCTTAGTAGCTTTATGAACATACAACAATTCCACCTGTTTGTAATAGATTTCTGGGAGAAGTTTATGGAGTTTGGGGTTGCTGAATAGATCTAGATTGCTTCTGTGTAAGCATAACAACACCTTCAAGCATAGTCAATCTTCAAAATTGAGGTTAGGAATTGTTCTGAAAATTCTATGTATCTCTAATTTTCAATAGTAGCAGTTTGTATTGTACTTCTATATTTGTTTACTGAAATATCAAGAGCAACGAACTATTTGACAAAATGACTCATGTCATCCTTGTGAATTAACTTTCAATGTGAATGATATATATTCCAATCTGCACTTTGAATGATTTTGTATTCCAAACATATTGAAAAAAACATTGAAAACAATCTCTATGCCAAGTGTTTGACGTAATTCACACATAGTGAAGTTATCAATATATGTGGGTTTCGAAAAAAACTGGTTTCAATTGGGGTGGAACATTACAGGCAATGTCCAGAATTAGTAGTAAACCACAGATTGATCCACCAAGTTATCTTGATAATTTAAATCATGAAGAACTCATTGACTGGATATCAAAGATGGATCTAAATATTTTGAATTTGAATCAATAGATGACCCAAAAAGGGTAAAATTTGCATGCACGAAATTGAAGGGACATGCATCCCTGTGGTGGGATCACATGCAGACTAAAAGGCAATGAAAAGGCAAGGAGAAAATCAAATCATGGGAAAGAATGGTGACAAAATTGAAGGCCAAATTTTTGCCTGCAGATTATCAAATCAGTTCGTTCAAGAAATTGCAAAATTTAAAGCAAGAAGAGAAGAATGTGCAGCAGTATACCGAAGAATTTTATAGACTGAACATCAAGGCCAGACGTTTAGATGATGATGTTGAGAAAGTATCAAGGTATGTTAATGGTTTGCATTATTCCATTCAAGATGAAATAAGTATGGTTCGAATACAAAGTGTTGAAGAAGCCTATCAGTATGCCTTGAAGGCAGAAGAAAAACTTGCAAGGAAACAAAATAACTCTAGAGGTAGAGGAAGATTCTCATATGGAAGAGGACAGTCTAGTAGTGGTAGAGGATATCAAAACAAACAAGAAGAAGCCAACACGGGTGTGTGCAAGAAGTTGAGTCCACTTTTTGGCCAAAAAGTGGAAGTGTTTTCCCTGATTTTTAGAATTTGTCACATTTGACCTAAAAATTTGAAGCACTTAAAGGTGGAATCTTGGAAAAAGTCACTAAATATGAAATGTAGTACTCGGAGTCTAGTTTCCAAATATATAATTTTTTTCAATACCCAGATGATAGAAATTGATTTTCAATAGGTGTTTCTAAAAACCACTGTTTAAAAGTCACTTTTTTTTTACTATACCATGCATGTGTACATCATACATATTTTGACCTAAATAATCATATTTTTCTAAATCCTTTTGGGAAAAGATTTGTAACTCACTGAAGCAGGTTTTCCATATTTTTTTGTAATTTTTTATTGAATATTTTTTTTGTTAATTTTTTATTGGCCATTTTTGGTCTTTTAAAAAATCGTCGTGTACGTCACGCATAAGATGACCTAAACTTAACATTTTTTGAATTTTTTTTGAAATTTAAAATAATTGTCTATAGTACGTTTTTGTACAATTCTTTTTACAAAAAAAATATTTTAATAAAAAGTTATTCAAATATTAAAAAACCCTGATAATTCAAGTTTATGGACCTGTTTCATCATAAATTAATTGAAAAATAGAAAAAATAATCCAATTGTAAAAAAAATTATATATCTGGAATCTACACTGTCTCATCTATAATGGGTTTTAATTTTGTCAAAAAGGCCTGCAAATATATGGCCAAAGTCACTATTTTGTCGTGACATTGATAGGACCTTCAAGTTGCAGGTCAAACCAGGTCCAAAGCCAAGGGTCGGGTTCCCAAGTCTTTTTCTCAACCCAAAGCCCATTGCAAAAATTGTGTCAGAAATTCAAATATTATGAAACGGGATCTCGTTTTGAAATGTGATCCCATTTTAGAATGGGATCTCGTTTTGAAACGTGATCCCATTTTAGAATGGGATCCCATTTTTAGCTCAAGATCTTAATGCAAAATGGGATCTCGTTTCATAAAAAGCGGGATCCTATTTTGGTTTACCCAATTTCAAGTTTTTTTCTAAGTCTGAAACTTCCACCTTAAGTGGACTCATCTTTGTGCATTTACCTGCACCTCTCGAACAAGCACCCAAGATAATAAGGGAAGAGGAGATTATTCTCGAGGCAGAGGATATTTTGGAAGAAGCAGAGGGAGAGGATTCACTGGAACATGTTACCAATGTGGAGAAATTGGTTACAGGACATTTGAAAGTCCTCAAATGTAACAAGGGTGAAAAAGGAAAAGAAATAAGAATTAATATATCACAAACAAACAATGAAAGTGCGGTTTGAGCAAAGCATGGAGAAGATCCAAAGATGGAGAGTCTTTGATGCTACGAAGGATACTTTTAAACCCCGAGAAAGAAAAACCAGAATCAATTCAAAGGAGAAATTTATTTAGAACAAGATGTAAGTCGGGTGGAAAATGTTATAAAGTCATAGTGGACAGCGGAAGCACTGACAATCTAGTGTCATAAGAGATGGTAGAGAAGTTGAAATTTAAGAAAATGAAGCATCCAAGTCCTTACAGAGTTTTGTGGCTACAAAGGGGACATCAAGTGGTGGTAAGTGAATAATGTCTTGTAAATATTTAGATTAGTAGTTATAAGGATGAAATTCTATGTGATATGATGCCTATGGATGCATGCCATATCCTGTTGAGTAGACCTTGGAAATTTAATAGACAAGCTGTACATAATGGTAGAACAAACACATATAGGATAAAGAAAGATGGAAAATAATATACTTTGAATCCACTGAAAGATAAGGAAGAAGAAGTAGAAAATAGTCCCAAGATTTGTTTGATTTCCGAAAAGAAATTTTTGAAGGAATTGAAGAAAGAGAGAGCATGTTATAGTTTTATCCCTAAGCCTGCACAAACTAGGACAATAGAGGAGAATGAAGAGCTGCCAATAGAAATTTATGAAATTTTGGATGAATATGCATAAATATTGATGAAGGAGTTGCTAGATGAATTGCCACCTATGAGGAGTATAAGTCATTGCATGGATTTGATACCTGGTGCGAGTTTGCCAAATAAAGCATTGTATAGAATGACACCAATGGAGAATGAGGAGATTAATAGGCAAGTGCAAGAATTGTTGGATAAGGGGCTGATAAGAGAAAGTATCAGTCCATGTGTTGTTCCAACACTGTTGACACCCAAGAAGGATGAAGAATGGCAAATGTGTACATATTCAAGGGCCATAAACAATATAAATATAAAATACATGTTTCCATTGCCATGGTGGATGATACGATGGATTGTTTGAGTGGAGCTAAGTACTTCACGAAAAAATTGATTTGAAAAGTGGATACCATCAAATAAGAATAAGAGAAGGAGATGATTGGAAAATAACTTTCAAGAGAAAGATGATTTGTATAAATGGTTGGTAATGCCATTCAGATTGACAAATGCTCCCAACACCTTTATGAGGTTGATGAATGAAGTGTTGAAGCCCTTTCTTGGTAAGTTTGTCATTGTGTATCTAGATGATATTATGATTTTTAGTAAAACAAAAGAAGAACATTTGTTGCATGTTATGGCAATTTTGCAAAGGTTGAAAGAGGAGAAGTTTTTAATAAATTTAAAAAAGTGTAGTTTTATGAAGGAAGAGTTGGTGTATTGGGATTCTTTGTTTCTAGAGAGGGATTGAAAATGGATCTAGAAAAGGTCAAAGCAATTGTAAATTGACCTTCACCTAGGAGTATGTTTGAAGCATGAAGTTTTCATGGATTAGCGAGCTTCTATAGGAAGTTCATAAGAAATTTTAGTAGGATAGGTGCACCTATTATGGAGACTATGAAAGGTAATAGGAGAGAATTCAGTTGGGCAATTGTAGCAGAGAAGAGTTTTCAATTATTGAAAGAAAAGGTGACTGAACAACCAGTCTTGCAGCCGCCTGATTTTGGAAAAGTGTTCCAAGTCGATTGTGATGCAAGTGGGACAGTGATTGGAGGAGTCCTAAGTCAAGATGGAAGACCAATAGTGTACGTTAGTGAGAAGTTGAATGAATCCAAAAGGAAGTATTCCATGTATGATCAAGAGTTTTATGTTATTGTGCATGCACTCAAGAAAGGGTAACATTATTTGCTACCCAAGGAGTTCAGATTATACACAGATCATCATGCATCATAGTTTATAAATAGCCAAGGTAAGTTGAATCAGAAACACATGAAGTGGGTTAAATGTTTGTAGATTTATTCATTTGTTTTGAAACATAGAAGTGGAAAATCTAACTAGATAGTTGATGCATTAAGTCGAAGATGTTTGTTGCTAAATGAGCTGAGGGTAAATGTTGTTGGATTTGATTCTATGCAGAAGTTATATGAAGAAGATGTAGATTTCAAGGAGGTGTGGGTTGCATGTAAGAGTCCAACAGAGAAGGACATAACTCCATGGCTAGGGTATTTCATACAAGAAGGATTGTTGTTCAAAGGAAAGAGATTATGTATACCTTAGGGATCAATGAGGGAGAATTTAATAAGGGAAAAACATAGTGGAGGTTTGAGTGGACATTTTGGAGTGGACAAAACATTAACATAGCTAAATGAAGGATATTATTGACCTAGGATAAATGTAGATGTAAAGAAAATGGTGCAAGATTGTAGAATTTGCTTGCATGCCAAAGGAGTAAGACAAAACACAAGATTGTATCAGCCATTGCATATACCAAATAGACCATGGGAGCATATAAGCATGGATTTGTTTTGGGATTGCTGCGAACACAAAGAGATAATGATTCAATTTTTGTTGTGGTTGATAGATTCTAAAAAATGTTCATTTTATTCTGTGTAAGAAGTGTAATGGTGCTTCACACATAGGTACATTATTTTTCAAAGAGGGAGTTAGATTGCATGGATTACCAAAAAGTATTGTTTCAGATTGGGACACAAAATTTGTTGGTCATTTTTAGTGCACTTCATGAAAGATGTTGGGAACACAATTAAGATTCAGTTCGACTTACCATCCCTAGATTGATAGTCAAACTAAAGTTGTGAATATGAATCTTGGTAATTTGCTGATATGTTTAGTAGGGGACAAGCCCAATCAATGGGATTTGGTATTGGGCCAAGTAGGATTTGCTTACAATAATGTAGTTAATCCAAGTGTAGGGAAAAGTCCATTTCACATTATTTATGGTTATGGTCCCAAGGGTGTTGATGAATTAAGAGACAATGCAAATTTGGGAAGAAAGAGTGTTGTTGCAGAGGATTTTGCTAAATATCTTCAAAAATTACATCAAGAAGTGAAGAAAAATTTGGAAAAGAGTGCCATTAAATACAGAGATCATGCTGACATGAGCAGAAGAGAACAAGAATTTTAGGTAGGTGATTTGGTGTTGGCACGTTTGAGGAAAGAAAGGTTCCCTTAGGGAACATATAACAAACTGAAGTGGAAAAAGATAGGCCCTTGTAGAGTGTTGAGAAAGTTTTCATCTAATGCATATGAAATTGAACTTCCAATAGGTATAGATATTTCCCCAATATTCAATGTTGTTGATTGGTATAAGTATTATGAAGGGGAAACAAGTACACAAGGGGATACACGTTCATACTTTAGGATGAACAAGAACAGATACATCATTTGCTTGAGAAGAAATTTGAAAAGTTTGACAAAGTGATAGATGCCTGAGTCATCAAAAGAATGAGGGGGAAAGAATATAAGGAGTATTTGGTCCATTGGAAGAACATAACAGTTGATGAAGCCACTTGGGTGAACGCTTCAGATTTGGTTAAGTGGGAAATTCCCATTCCAGACTTGCCTAAATGTTCATGAGTTGCCCACTCATGAAACATTTCTCTTACCTGACTTATCTGATGTAGGAGCATCTGAGTGTAAACACAATCCTACGTCGACCAAAAACATTTCAAGTATCATTTTCTATTTTAGTTCAATTTTGTTTGTTTTTAGTTGGTTTTGATAATTGCTCCAGAAAATATTTTTTGATTCAAAATTGGTCAAGTTCAAGATGATTTGATTACATTCCAAGTTTGGCGAAATTTGTTGCAATTTGGTGTAGTTGACACAATTCGACCAAGCTCATATTTCATAAGTTTGTTTTTTTCCGCTGAAAGAATTTAATGGAAAATTTTGTTTTCGTTAAAATTGATAAAGTTTCAGCCAACTTTCAACTACTTGACATTTACGACAACATTGGGAGTTCCTAAATTTTCATTTCCACCGAAGATGTTTTGCTTTTCGGTAATGTTCAAAGTTCATGAACCTAGATTCGTATCAAAAGGTGTTTCAAGGGGAAGACTTAAAGGATGTGCATCAAGTGTTTGTTGAAAAGTGTTTGTTTTGGTGAACGAACAAGTTCACGAATCACACTTGCATGCCGAAATAGCTTGTCCAAGCTTTGTTTCAATGTTAATGCTTTCAAAGATGTGTGGCAGATTACACAGTTCTTGAATGGGAGATAACGTCGATGAGGAGTTTTCTAGTGCATGTAGATGTTGATGCGTCAATGAGAAGTTTGTAAAGTTTATTGATGCCTTCACCAACAATGAGTTTCATGGTTCATGGGAGAATTGAATTTCCAAAAAGTCTCATATAGGAAGGTTCAAAAGTTCATAGGGTGCCAAATGGATGAAATATAAGTTCAAGACTTACAAACTATTGCGATACTTTAGAAGGCACAATTCAAACATTGCATACTTCACCAAAAGAGGCTTTTAAAGGTCATTCAAAAGTTCAAATGTGTGTCGAATCACCAAAGTGTGATATTTTGACAATTCTTTGGGTTCTCAAGGTCTTCAACTACCAAAATCATAATTGAGTGGTAATTTTTGGTTTGGGAAATCTCTATTCTACCAAAAGGAAGAATATCAACGAAGAACTCCATGGTTCACAGGGAAACCAAGTTATCGATAGAGATGTTTAAAGTGTTTAAAAGGAATTTCTTCGTTCACAATGATGTCGATATACCAAAACATAAGTTTGAAGACTATAAAATGTTGCTAGGCATTATAATGAACCATGCAAGTGTTCCCTGAGGATTCGAATAACTAAAATCACCAATTAGGCATCTTGTGAAGGGGTCAAAGCATATCATTTATAGAGGGCGATCGTTGGTGATTCAGTTGGTTTTGGCAACTGTCAACTTATCAACTTCCTCAAGTTAGTGTATAAAAGGAAACAATTGCATTCTGTGAAGGGTTGGTTGGACTGGGTGTTATTCTGGAGAATAAGTATTGTATAGAGAAGAAGTTTGCATTGTTGAAATTGAATTTGTACTCCTGATGAAAGCTGCATATAAATAAAAGATTTTGAATTGCGTTGTGATTGTAGATATTGTTGTCTTATAATTTTTGTGTCTAGGTTGCTAAATTCTGATTGTTTGATAAGATACTCAGTTTAGACTGCATTAGATCCAAAAGAAAGTCAATAGATGACCAGACACAAATGTTAGAGGCATTACATTAATCAAATGTAAGCAATGAAAATGTTTCCTTTAATCTATTTAAAATTACACAATAAAAAGAGAATAATAACTATAAGACATAACTAGTTTCTAAATTATAAAGACTACATACTTTATTGTCAATTACATTATTTACATATACTTTATCAAATAATATGTCTATTTATAATATAAAAATATTCTTAATACATTTGAAGACATGCCCATTAAATTATATATATATATATATATATATATATATATAACCATAATTCTAACCTTAACCCTAATTTTATTCCTAACCCTAACCCTAACCCTCACCATAATACTAACCCTAACCCTTTTTCTAATCGTAATTCTATCCCTAATTGTCACCCTAACTCTAATACTAATAATAACACTAATTCTAACCTAAACACTAATCCTAACCCCTAACTCTAATCTTAAATATAATATATAATTTTAATTATTATATATCATAATAATTGTTATAAATATTATAATAATATATCTAATCTATATTATATTTAATTATAATAATTTTTATAATTATATAATATAGTTAGAATTAGGCTTGCACTACCCATGCTATTAGCATACCTATATTTAAAAGATATATGTAAAGTATACTGAAAAAAAAGAGATATAAGTATGCTTGATGCAGGAGCATCCAGTGGTGTAAGGGCAATCTTGCATCACCCAAAAAAAGATGTGTTTTAAATTGTTGATGTTCTTTCCATTTCTTTTCAAAATTTGTGGTTCTGGTTCCATAATCGCTTGAATAATGATGTAGAACTTTCAGTTTTTCCAAACTGCTAAAAATAGTAACCTGCTATTTTTAGAAAGTTTGCATTTGGGCACGGATTGAAGTGAAATTTTACAGGAAGTTACATAACGAAAATATAAGACCTTTGGCGAAGGAATCACACAAAGATCATTTGCGAGCTGAAAGATATTAAAGTTTCTATTTCCTGAAAAATGCTTGAAAATTATTCAAACTCAGGTTTGAGGCACTAAACGGCCCCGTACGGGCCCAAAAATGGTTGGAATTGGCAGAGCTAGTTCTTAGCGCGTAGAGCACTCTGCGAGCTTTCCGACGCATAAAATGGTTCGTCAATCAGACACCCGGATCAAAAGTTATGGCTCCCGGAAGTTGACCTATTTTTGGAGGGAGATGCAAATTTTGAAATTAGGTTGTTGGCCGCCAAAAAGGCTATTAATAACCATTTTTGGGAACCTTGGGCGGTAGTAGAGTTAAGGGGGCAAGTGTGGAGTCAAGAATAGGGGGGAAATAGAAACCCTAACTGATTTGGGGTTATAGAAGGCAGAAGATTCTAGAGCCTGGTGAGGTGTAGCTATAGTGTGTAGCAGCCTGTGGAGGATTGATTCCTCGGATTGTAATTGAGCTTCTGTAATGTAATGAGTTGCCCAGATCAATAAAGAAATATTTTATTTTCTATATTCTTTTTTTGTTGTTGTGTGTTTTATGATTTACCCCCTTTATCAAGTGGTATCAGAGCAAGGGTTCATGAGTGTGTAGACAGATCGCTGACCGTGAGGTAGTTTGCACCAGGACCTTAGGTTGTGGGTTTACTGTAGAGATCAATATGCCTCCACGAACAAATTGTATTGGGAGGAATGCTTTGATAGAAGAGGGCTTTAGAGCCTTGCAAAGGCAAATCGATGCATTGCAAGAGGAGCTGTGAATAGGGTTTGATCCGAGAACAAGAGAAGAAAGCGAGGATGAAGCTGAAGAAGAGTTATCCGAGGAGGAACAAGAAGCTGGAGGAGATCCTACAGAAGTTAGGTTGTTGAGGGCCATTTCAAAGATTGGAAAGAGGCCCAGGATCGAAGTTTCTACATATTTTGGAGATTTAAATCCGGAACATCTTATTGATTGGATCAATGACATGGAGGAGTATTTTGAGTATGAAGATGTGGAAGACCCAGATCGGGTCAAGTTTGCAAAAACAAAATTGAAGGGCCATGCCAGTATTTGGTGGAAGGAGGTCCATTTGGAGAGGAATAGAAGAGGAAAATGAAAGATCACCAGATGGGATCGAATGGTGGAGAAACTAAAGAAGCAGTTCATTCCTGTGGACTATGAGATGGAGTTGCTGAAGAAGCTGCAAGGACTGAAGAAAGGTAACAGGTCTATTAAGGAGTATACAAAAGAGTTTTATAAAATTACTATCAAGACAGGTCATGCAGAGCCCAACAAGGAGAAGGTAGCTCGTTATATTTATGGATTGAGGCTGAGTATTCAAGAGGAGTTGAGCCTAGTCAGAATGACCACTATAGAAGATGCATACCAGTTTTCCCTGAAGGAGGAGGAGAAGCTGAATAAAAGATTTGACAACAAGCAAAGGGGAAGAGGTCAAGGCGGAAGGACTGGTGGAAGACCCTATGGGGGGTGAAATGAAGATTCAAAGAAAAGTGAAGAAGCCGGCACCAGTCAAAATCAGAGAGGAGATAATACCTACCGCCCTCGTGACCAGAACAATGGTGAGCAAAGAGGAAGAGGCAAACTTGGGCAAGGACCTGGAAGAGGAGGCTTCAGAGGAACCTGTTTCCAATGTGGAGAAGAAGGGCATCGAGCATATGAGTGTCCGCAACATCAAGGAAGGCAAATAGAAGACCTGAAGGTAATGCACGAGTTGCACATGTAGATGAAGATGCGCAATTTGAATGTTCTGAAGATGCTGAAAGGGGAGAAACCCTAGTTGTCAGAAGAACTTTGCTAAACGAGGAGAAATACCCCAATCAGAGGAAGAGTTTATTCTGCACAAGGTGTAAATGTGAAGGTAAGTGTTGTGATATTATTATTGACAGTGGAAGTACTGACAATCTTGTTTCAGAGGAGATGGTTGACAAGTTAAAGTTGATAAGAAGAAAGCATCCACATCCATATCAGATTGCATGGTTGTAGAAGGACCACAGAGTTTTGGTCAATGAGCAGTGTTTAGTGAAGTTCAAGATTGGGGACTACCATGATGAGGTGCTGTGTGATATCATACCGATGGATGCATGTCATATGTTGTTGGGGAGGCCGTGGCAGTATGATAGGAGCGTTATTCATGATGGTCGTGCAAACACATATTCCCTAACAAAGGATGGAGTTTGTCACAAGTTGAAACCCTTGAAGGAGGTGGAAGAAAAGGTATGTAGTACTGCTAGAATTTGCTTGGTAGATGGTAGAAAAAGTTTGGAGGGTATGAAGCATGAGCATCATTGCTATGCATTGATTCCTAAGATTAGTCAAAAGAAATGTGAAGATGTACCAGCCGAAGTCTCATAGATGTTGGAAGAATTTCAAGATATTGTCTCTGATAATGTACCAGAAGGTTTACCACCAGTAAGGAAAATAAGTCATCAAATGGATTTGATACCAGGAGCCAGTTTGCCGAATAAGGCAGCCCATAGAATGACCCCTGCAGAGAATGAAGAGCTGAACAGACAAGTTCAGGAGTTGTTGCGGAAGGGACTGATAAGGGAGAGCCTAAGTCCATGTGCGGTACCTGCAGTACTAGCACCAAAGAAGGATGGAGAATGGAGGATGTGTACAGACTCTTGAGCCATCAATAAGATAATGATCAAGTATAGATTTCCATTGCCAATAATGGATGACATCATGGATTGTTTGAGTGGAGCCAAGTACTTCACGAAGATTGACCTGAAGAGTGGGTATCACCAGATCCGTATCAGAGAAGGAGATGAATGGAAGACAGCCTTCAAGACAAAGGAAGGTTTGTATGAGTGGTTAGTCATGCCATTTGGGCTAACCAATGCACCAAGCACATTCATGCGGCTCATGAACGAGGCACTAAAAGAATTTTTGGGAAGTTTTGTTATTGTTTATTTGGATGATATTTTAATTTTCAGTAAGACTTGGGATGAGCATCTGATGCATATCAGAAGAGTTCTAGAGAAGTTGAGGGAGGAGAAGTTGTTGATTAATCTGAAGAAATGTAGTTTTGCAAAGAAGGAGTTGGTATACCTAGGATTTGTTGTCTCAGAGGAAGGTCTTAAGATGAACTCAGAAAAAGTAAGGGCTATCATTGAATGGCCTACGCCAAGGAGTGCAACAAAAGTAAGATCTTTTCATGGTTTGGCAAGTTTTTAAAGAAAGTTTATCAGGAATTTTAGTAGCATTTGTGCACCCCTAACTGAGACAATGAGAGGGGATAGAAAAGAGTTTAGATGGACTAAAGGAGCAGACAAGAGCTTTGATACATTGAAGCAGAAAGTCGTAGAACAACCTATTTTGGCACTTCCAGATTCCAATAAGGTATTTCAGGTAGATTGTGATGCTAGTGGTAGTAGTATAGGAGCTGTTTTGAGCCAAGAAGGTAAGCCCATTGCCTATTTTAGTGAGAAGCTCAATGATGCAAAGAAAAAGGATTATGTTTATGATCAGGAATTTTATGCAATAGTTCAGGCTTTGAAGAAATGGAGACATTATTTGTTGCCAAAAGAGTTTGTTTTATATATTGATCATCAGGCTTTGCAGTATCTTAATAGTCACGGAAAGTTAAACCAAAGGCATTTAAAATGGGTTGAGTTTTTGCAGAGCTATACTTTTGTTTTGAAGCACAGGAGTGGGAAGTCCAACAGAGTTGCCAATGCCTTGAGCAGAAGGCAAAATTTGTTGACAGAAATGAAGATAGAGGTTGTTGGATTAGATGAGTTCAAAAGTTTGTATCCTGAAGATCCAGATTTTGCAAAGGCCTAGAAAGCTTGTTTGGAACCTGTTACTTTGGACAGGACAAAATGGTTGGATTTCATAATCCAAGATGGCATGTTGTTTAGAGGAAGCTAGTTGTGCATTCCAAGGAGTTCCATGAGAGAGAATCTGATTAAGGAGAAGCATAGTGGAGGATTGGCTGGACACTTTGGTCGAGATAAGACCATTGCTATTGTTGGTGAAAATTATTATTGGCCACAGTTGCAGCAGGATGTGAGGAAATTTGTATAGAGTTGCAGAGTGTGTCAGATGGCAAAAGGAACAATTCAGAATACAGGGCTATATCAGCCATTACCTGTACCAAAGAAGCCATGGGATGATATCAGTATGGATTTTATTCTTGGATTACCAAAGACACAGAGAGGACATGATTCCATTTTTGTGGTGGTGGACAGATTCTTGAAGATGACACATTTCATTCCTTGCAAGAAGACTAATGATGTTGTTTATATTGCTGAATTATTTTTCAGAGAGGTGGTGAGAATACACAGTCTACCAAAGAGCATAGTTTCAAATTGAGATACCAAGTTTGTTGGTTATTTCTGGAGGACATTGTGGAAGAAGTTGAAGATAGATTTGAAATTTAGTTCTGTACACCACGCACAAACTGATGGACAGACCGAAGTGGTGAATATGAGTTTGGGTAACCTGTTATGATGCTTAGTAGGAGATAAGCCCAAGGGATGGGATTTGATTTTACCACAGGCATAATTTGCTTACAATAATTTTGTCAATAGGAGTACAGGTAAATCACCATTCCAGATTGTATATGGGAATAGTCCAAGAAATGCTTTAGAGTTAAGGAAGCTGGACAAAGGAGAAAAGACAAGTGCTGAAGCTGAAGACTTTGCAGAACATCTGAAGAATTTGCATGAAGAGGTGAGAAAGAACATTAATAAGATGAATATTCAGTACAAGGCTAAGGTAGATCAGAAGAGGAGGTATAAGGAGTTCCAGGTAGGAGATGAAGTCATGGTTCACTTGAGAAAAGAAAGGTTCCCAATTAGAACATACAATAAGTTGAAAATGAAGAAATTTGGATCGTGTAGAATCCTGAAGAAGCATGATTCAGGAAATGCATATGAGGTAGAGCTGTCGAGTGGGATTAATATTTTTCCTGTGTTCAACATTATCATGAGGGTGGCACAGAGGATGGAACAACAGAAGAACAGTGGAGTATCTTGGCATCTACTTCAACGGAGGAGATAGAAGAGATCTTGGATAGCCGTGTGGGAAGAAGTACTTGGAACAGGCAATATGAAGAATATCTAGTGAAATGGAAAGGAAGACCTGTTGAAGATTCTTCTTGGTTGTTTAAGGCAGAGGTTGACCGTTTGGGTTTTCCTCACACAAACACCTGAGACGTGATAGGGTCACTTCTCAAATTACCCTGGGTGTCTGATGCAGGAGCATCCAGTGGTGTAAGGCCAATCTTGCATCACCTAAAAAAAGATGTGTTTCAAATTGTTGATGTTCTTTCCATTTCTTTTCAAAATTTGTGGTTCTAGTTCCATAATCGCTTGAATAATGATGTAGAACTTTTAGTTTTTCCAAACTGCTAAAAATAGTAACTTGTTATTTTTAGAAAGTTTGCATTTGGGCATGGATTGAAGTGAAAATTTACAGGAAGTTACATAACGGAAATATAAGACTTTTGGTGAAGGAATCACATAAAGATCATTTGCGAGCTGAAAGATATTAAAGTTTCTGTTTCCCGAAAAATGCCTGAAAATTATTTAAACTCAGGTTTGAGGCACTAAACAGCCCTGTACAGGCCCGAAAATGGCCAAAATTGATAGAGCCTATTTTTAGCGCGTAGAGCACTCCGTGACCTTTCCGACGCATAAAATGGTTGGTCAATCAGACACCCGAATCAAAAGTTATGGCTCCCGGAAGTTGACCTATTTTTGGAGGGAGATGCAAATTTTGAAATTAGGTTGTTGGCCGCCAAAAAGGCTATTAATAACCATTTTTGGGAACCCTGGGTGGTAGTAGAGTTAAGGGGGCAAGTGTGGAGTCAAGAATAGGGGGAAAATAGAAACCCTAGCTGATTTGGGGTTACAGAAGGCAGAAGATTCTAGAGCCTAGTGAGGTGTAGCTATAGTGTGTTGCAGCCTGTGGAGGATTGATTCCTCGGATTGTAATTGAGTTTCTGTAATGTAATGAGTTGCCCAGATCAATAAAGAAATATTCTATTTCTGTTGTTGTGTGTTTTATGATTTACCCCCTTCATCAATGCTAGTATAATTAACAATAACCTTGATATTTATGTGGAGAACATTTTATAGCAACACCTACTAACAAATTTTACAAGAATAGCCTTAACATTATATTAACTAGTAATGTAAAAAGAATTTTACTAATATAAGTGAAAGAAGACACTGATGGCATTTCAAAAAGAATAGATAATAGAATTTAGTGAATTAAATAACTTATAAATTAATAAGTAATAAAAAACATCTAAAAATTTCTATAATAATAATACTTTCACTTATATTATAATAAAGTTCTACTTATGTGAGCATAGACATAAGTAGACAAAATTATATGTATGGAGTATCCTATGATGGGTGAATTCGCGTTAGATAAGTCTATGCTCTGTAATAGATGAGGAATACAAGATGTCCAAAGATTTTAGATGGTAGCGTTCAATTTATTATTTAACAGTTATATTAGGTAGTAAGTCGCCATGTATAAACGCATTTGAGAGTTGTATCGTTCAATTTTATCATTGACCGGTTTATATGTTATGAAGGATAAATCAATGAATAGAGAACGAAGTGTGTTGTTATCTTCAATGGACTATGCTCTGCTCTGTAATAGGACTACCTAGCATTTTTTATCATTTTACACATTTATTTTAGTTTTTTCGATCACCAAAAAAACCATCCTTAAAATGTCCAGCCGCCTAGAAAATAAATTTTAAAAAAAACTTAATATTAGGCGCCCTTATCGCAGGGAAATATGCCTAAAATAAAACTGCATTCACCTTTTCAAATATCTAAAAAAAAAAATCATATCTGGGGCATTATCCGTTTCTTTAACCACAGGCTAGCAAACATTATACAAAATAAGGACTATCAATCGCACCAGAACTAGGGTAACTATGGGCGGACTTGGTTGATTTAGGGATTTAGGGTTCTTTTTGAGCCCTAAAATGAAGGGACGAGATCTAATCTCATCCAAGGGCTGCGCTTTTGCTGGGCCGCTCACCCCTTTGAAAGAATAATATATATATATATATATATATATATATAGCTTATATATATATATATATATATATATATATATATATATATATATATATATATATATATATATATATATATATATATAAGCTACCGTGCCTTAGACTTATCTAATGAAAATTAATATTTACCTTATTTTCCTTTCATTTGAAGTAACATCTAGCATTAGGGCAATTTTTAAGATATATGCGACCAAAATACCAAAATAAATTTGTCACCATTTGTCAGCGGTTTTTTCTGGCGTGTGAGAAATCGTAGGAGGCCCATTATAGAAGAGGAAAATTTCTGTCAGATAGTAAACTTTTGGTGATAGGAAAGACGCGTGTATAAAGCAAAATCAGATTTTAAAATGCTTAAATGCCGAGGGCAGCCAAAACATGTGCCATGTTTAAATAGTGCCATAAAAGTCACGCAACCATAATCAAAGGAGAATATCTTGAACAAAATTGTTCCCCCTCCAATGGATCATGAGCGTTGATGCAATTCAAACATTTTAATCTTCTCATAAAGTCACATCCCTTAAAATAGGGAGTGGTTGGCCAAGTCCACATTTGAATGGGCATTGCCTAGAGAAACCTTAGTGCGGTTCTATTGGAACAAATCTTTCATTGAGCATTTGTAATTTCGAGGGGAGGACACCCATCTTGAATTTTCACTAGTATGGTTATAGTGGATTAAACTAATTAAACTTATACTTAACATTCAACAATTATTTGAATTATATGTAACTAGAAAGGTTTGCCATAGTTTATATTTTGTATATTTTAACTCCAACATATTATTACAACAATGGTAATTAAATATTTATTTACAGGATATGGCAACACATTCACCAAGTCCAAACGTCATTGAAATTTCAAGCAAAAATAGTGATGGCTCACTCAATGAACTTGATGCCAATTCAACTACAAATAGTGCCAACCTCTTCCAAAGTGATGTTCAGTGCATTGTATCAAATATTGCAGCTAATTGCTCTGACATTTTGCAAAACATGAAAGAGACAAATATAGCTGATTTGAATGTACAAGTAGATATTAACTCATTTCAACACACTTTGAGTGAAATCTATTATACATGCACGAAAGTAGAGGGATTTTCCAACTTCATGATACAATTGTTCCACAATTAGAAATTTGAAATAAGTTATGGTCCTTGTATTAAATGTGAACTTGAGAACTATGTAGATAAAATGTAGTGCAATATTATATTTTGGGCATTACTATAGTAACAATGTTTAGAGTTTACATTATTATAGGATATACTTCTACTTCTTGGTTGTCTTATTGCTGGATAGTCAAACGATTTATTCTTGGCCAGATAGGGTCTCTATTTTTTTTCCTTTTGTTATAATTTTTATGTATCAATCTCCGCCAGAAAGGGCTTTTTTGTAATATGTAAAAACTCTTATATTAATATAAATATTATGATGATCCATGCATTCTTACCTATTCGGAAAAAAAACAAAGTTTAGAGTTGTATATGATGTTGTACAAATATAAAACTATTAATAATCTCTAGTATATTATTTACATAATGCACATTTAGCTAGAATATTTTCTGACTAACTTCTTCTTTGTAAAACATACGGATACCTACTATTGGTTTCTTTATTTCCATATAAATAGTTTATTCGAATTACTATGTCTATTTTAATTATTTATGTTTGAGTAATAAACAATGAGCTTAAGCATATGTTTGTGCTCCTCTTTAAACTCGCTTGAAACAATTGAAACCCTAAGCCTTGCTTTCATTTAATATCTAAAATAAGGATGCCTATCAAAGTTGAAGGGTCGAACTCTATATAAGTTTATTTACATTCTACCCCCCACTCCTCATTACTTATTACTCTTTCCACTTGTACACAGACACATCTCTCGCGCTCAAGTCTTTCTCAAATGACAAGCATATTGACTACTAGAGCAATAAGTAACCTTCTCGAAAGAAAAATGGATCTTTGTCCTTCTCTCCAAATATTATCCTTGGAGCGTATCAACCTCTTGCAATCTACAAGCTTCAAATATCACTTACAACTCTCTGATGGAATGCATTCACATCATGCTCTCCTTCCTGACAAATATAACAACCTTGCTTCAACTGGCGGTCTCATGAAGGGATCTATTGTTGAACTAATAGAGTATACTTGCAAGGTTTCTAACAAAATCATGTATGAAATTGCTTCCCTACTTTCATCCATTCAGACAACCTCCTTTCTCCTTACATACTTTCATTTGTGGCTCTTTTCTAATTTTATGATATTGCAGGGCTATTGTTATTATATCCATGAAAGTGGTTGGCATGGAAACAAGCATCATTGGGTCTCCTCTTTACCTTGCACATGCTGTCATTGGCCAGTCATCAGGCAACTCTTGATTTGACAAGGGGTCATCCTCATCCCAACCATGTTCCTTACAAGACGATTTAATCATTCCAATCAAGGCATTGACAACTTACCATAAACAATGGTCCATATACGGTCGAGCATTAGAAAAGTCAACGCTTCATGAATTTCAAAATGCCAAAGGCGAAGGGAAAGTTTTTGGCTTTGATCTTATAGATGAGGTAGGCGGTGAAATACATCTAACTTGCTTTAATGATGTTGTAGATGAATTCTACAATTCTATCGAAAGTGGTCAGGTTTATGTAATATCCAATGGTCGGATAAAAGTAACCAACCCTACCTATAATCGAAAAACCAATCCATTTGAGATAATCCTCCAGTCATCCTCTAAAATAACACTTTGTGATCGAATAAACATTAACATACCTACCCACAACTTCTGCTTCAAAACTATCAAAGACCTTGAATCAATACCTTTGAATTCCCTTGTTGATGTTATTGGAATACTCATCTCTATATCTTCCACTTCCACTATACGCAAAAGAAATGGCTCTGAAACAACAAAGCGAACTGCTACTATAATTGACATGTCTAGTTTTAATATTGACATCACACTTTGGGGTCCCCATTGTGATGTTGATGGTAAAAATCTATCTGAAATGTGCTTAGACACAAACCCTCCCATCCTTCTAGTAAAATCTGGTCGCATTGTCTCATGGAATGGAAAAACAATTGATACCATTTTTGCAACCAAACTTCTTGTTGACCTAGATGTAGAAGAAATGCATGCATTAAAGTCTTGGTACACTGGTGAGATAATCAATATGCCTTCAACATCATTGTCAGGTACATATAGTACTTCTTATAGCTTTGACAATCAAATGGTTATTTCTGTAGCTCAGGAAAAGTAGAGAATGTCAATGGTAGATACACTTTAAAAAAATTATACTTAGATAACTTCTACTACCTTTCTTGCCCACTTATAGTACTCAATAAAAAATGCAAAAAAAAGGTCATCCAAAAAATAGACAATACTTGGCATTGCCCAATATGTTGTGTTGATATTCTTGAATGTGATTATACCTACATGTTGAAAATGGACCTAGAAGACCATACAAGTGAACTACAAAATGTTATTGCATTCGGAGACACTACAGAGGCAATGATTGGTGTTTCAGCCAAAGATTTACAACTGTTATTAGTAGAAGTCGAAACAACTGAAAAGATACTAAGCAATGTTGTATCCCACCAATTCCTCTTGAATCTAAATATCAAACGAGAAGAATTTTGTGGTGCTTTTAAACTTAGCACTATTATTACAAGGTTTCAACACCTTGATTTCATGGATTGAAGTGTTAGCCTCCTTGATAGAATCTCAAATATGTCTTCAATTGTATAATTGGAAACATCATCCAGTATCTACTTACCCATCTATGCATAACATATATAATAATTACATTGTATCTTAGGTTTTTTGGTTTCTAAAGTACTCTATTTTAGAAATATATTTTGTATGGATATAATCCAACATTACACATGTAAATCTTAAAATTATGGATTTTGAATCTTTAAAGTTAAATGTATTATATTATGTCTTTCATTATTTTACATTCAAACAACTAACTTGACTATCAAACAACTAACAAATTATATACTTAATCTTTCTTTCTTAATTTACAAATTGATTTTTGCAATCCCATCATAAATTTTATTGCAATATGTACATTTTTAAATCATGATTTCATCATTTAAGGCAATTTACTTAAAGAAATATGTTTATAATGAACTAATAAAGTTATCATTCATATGTTCTCACAATTTTAGAAAAATATTTTGATTGTCTTGCAACTAAACTGATGAGGATGGTTGTATACCACCTCTTACATATGCTTAATTGTTCTAGTTTCAAAACTAACATGATACAATATAGTTGGCTTGCAAAATTTATGCATACGACACTTGAGGATGGTTTTCTATCACCTATAACTGGTTGTTTATGAACTTGTTCAGTAGTTTATGTACTCTTTATATTTGATGTCTAAGTCTATTGAGGATGGTTGTTTACCGCCTCTTAGTTATTGCATATAAAATTATTTATAAACTCGTGCATTAATTAATTTACTCTATGTATTTGATGCCTAGGACCCTTGAGGATGGTTTTTTACTGCCTCTTAGTTATTGCTTACAAAATGAATAATTTTTCATAATAACATGTTTAAGGATGCTTAAATTTCATTACCTGGTTTTCTATCACCTATTACTGATTGTTTATGAACTTGTTCATTAATTAATGTACTCTATATATTTGATGTCTAGGACTCTTGAGGATGGTTGTTTACCACCTCTTAGTTATTGCTTACAAAATTAATAATTTTGATACTAACATGTTTAAGGATGTTTACATTTTCCCTCATACAAATGCCCGTCACTAACAACTTTCAAATATCTTATACTGATACTAACAACTTTCAGGATTATGAATATAATCATTATATTTTACTACAAAACTAATATTTAGTGCATAATTTACTACACTTTTTAAGATTGTTTTAAACTAATTTTCATATAAGGTTCAATCTTATATACTCATTGCATTTTTTTTAGTTAATTAAACAATGTTGTCTACTATATTTTAGTTATACTTGTTCTCTCAAAGTAATTATTTATCAAAGAACTAATAAAGTTATCATTTCGATGTGCCCACAATTTTAGAAATATATTTTAATGTCTTGCAAATAAAATGATGAGGACATATGTACACCACGTCAAATACACATACTTAATTGACAGTGTCAAAACTAACATGATACAACATAGTTAGTTATGAGCACTTACATGTATGGCTTATAACCTTTTTCATTAATTAATGTACTCTCGATATTTGATGTCACAGCCTCTTAGTTATTGCTTACAAAATTAAAAATTTTCATAATAACATGTCTAAGGATGCTTACATTCTCCCTCATATAAATGTGCAATCCTTTATATTGATTCTAAGACCTTTCAAAATTCTAGATATAATCGTTATATTTCACTACAAAAAAAATATTTAGTGTACAATTTACTACACTTTCTAATATTGTATTAAACCAATAATTGTATAAGGTGAGTCATAGATAAGGCCAGTCTTATATACTCATTGCATTTTTAATAGTTATTTAAACAATGTTGTATAGTAGATTTTATTCATACTTATTCTCTCAGAGTAATTATTTATCGAAGATTTGAGTTTGCATTTTTCATAGGTAAAATTCTAAACACTTTTGTAATACATTGCAAGCATTCCATTATGTAATAAATGAGAGGTCCTTCAAGATTCAACAATGCCAATGCTAGCACGTCATCTAGTAGATAATATATAAATCAATTGTGAAGGATATAGTACCATGAAAAAAAGGATGAAATCAACAAGGTTAGACGAGCAACAAATAATGCTTCAATGGAAAGCAATGCTCAAACACTAAACAACAACACATTCAATACTTTCCTACCAATACCATCTGTTTCTATACCACTAACCTATTCTACCATGATCCAAAACACATTTTCCACATCTGAGTATATTGCTGTACAAAAAAGATTCTGCCAAAAAATAGACAAACTAGCAATCATGCCTACATGTTCCATTTGCCTAGAGAGTTACCCAGGTATTCAAGTTAGAAAGTCAAACAATGTGACTAAGTGCTATAGATGTTGTGCTGAGGAAAAAGGAAATCATTTTTCAAAATGGAATAACATGGACCCTGGAAGCATGCCTCTTGCTTTGAAAAATCTCACTCAAGTAGAAGAGATGTTAATAGCACGGGTCAATCCATTTCTACAAGTTAGACATGCATAAGGAATCCAATTAAAATATAGTAACCATACAGTTAGCTTTCCACAAAATATTACTGCTATCACAAAATACTTACCCAGATGTATCAACCAATTAGACATAATCATTATTAGGAGACAGTGTCGAGAATAAAAACTATGATTTTTATGTTAGTCGCTCACGAGTTCTTGCATCCTTAGAGTATAAGATTGCACATGATCCATACTACAAAGATGTCCAACTTGATGAATTTTCTCTCTTAAGCTTGCCTTGCATTCCTACAGATGTGTCAGATATGCTTCTGTAAGATTCTACAAATATTCCAGATCCTACAACACACTCCACATCCACAAACAATAATGAGTTTGACAATGTTGAACAACAATTAAATGAAGATTCTTCTTTTGTAGCTGTTCTCTCAACAACATCTAGGGAGGTTGAACAAATACGTACCTTCTTACAAGTTAACCAGTCTCATCCCACATATGTTACGGAATGGCCTCCTATTACTTTGTCACCAATCAATGAGTACAACAAGAGGACTTGCTTGCAATGGCATTCCCTACTCTCTTCCCTACTGGTGTGGCACTCTTCAAACAAACACGCATCAAAGATATTGAAATGCATGAATATGCTGTACATCTTATGCGATACCATGATAATAGATTTGGTCAACATCCACGCTTCCGATATTTCTTGTTAAATGTTATGATGCGACATAGAAGCCAAGCTACAACTACAATTTTTTTCAAGAATTTTTTTCATGAAAGTGTACCAAATACAATTGCAGACCTATGCCTTCACATGTAGGATTTACCTGATGACAAACTTGCTGATCACCTTATGCGTTTGGGCTCAAACCTACGCAGGACAAAACCCTTCTGGGCAAGGTGTAGAGGAGAGCTATCATATATGGTCATACAAGTTGGTTGTCCAACTTTGTTCTTCACATTTAGTGCAGCAGATACCAAGTGGCCAGATTTACATAGTGCAATGCCCAGCAAACAACCCATTGAACCAACGCAAGCATACCAATGGAGGATCAAAAACATAATTAACAATCCGCATATAACTACACTATACATGCATAATAGATTCATAGCCTTTCATGAAGAGATCTTGGAGAAGCTCTTATTTGCCAAAGACTATTGGTATAGGTCAGTAACATTTATCATTATTTGAATTTCATCCTATACCAAGTACTTAATTATGAAAACTAATCCTAGCTTTTATGGCATCTCACATATATGAATGGCAACATAGAGGATCTACTCATATTCATGGCTTCCTTTGGTTGCAAGGAGCACCTGCCATGGCAAACATGGATTTCAATAGTCCAGAAGCAGTTCAACGTGTTATGCAATACATGAGTAGATATGTTTTTGCATGGAACCCAAAACTAGATAGCCAAAGGGAACAAATGGTGCACCACTCCATCCATGATGTCCCTTGCTTGTTGGACACACTAGCAATCCTTGCATGTAACCCTTTTGCATATTACACAAAGTTAGTGAATCGAGTTCAACGGCATACAAAATGTAGTGAACAGACATGCTGTAGAGATCAGGGTCATCATTGTTGTGCCGTTACAAAGCTCCTTGGGATTTGCATGCATCATCTACTTTTTCTACAAATGATACTGGGGCACACAACATTCCTACCTACCATAAATGATGATAGGGTCAACATCCACAACCCAACAATTTTATCAATTTGGCGTGCAAATGTTGATTGCCAATTTGTTTTATCATGCCATGTAGTACTAAAATATATTGCAAAGTATGCAGCAAAAGTAGAGCGTAGATATGAAAGTTATCGCCAACTTTTGAAACGCATCTCTACAAATATTGATCCAGAAAAGCCAGCTACAACTACATTTCACAAGTTTGTAGCTAAGACCATTGTTGATTGTGATATCAGTGCACAAGAGTCCTATCACTTGCTATTAAAACTACCACTGACAATTTGTAGTCATTCCTTTGTTTCTTTGAATGTCAATAGAAAAACCCTATGTCGTGTGCCTTCTACTAAAGATTGTCCACTACCTACCTCAAACTTCATTGAAAGGTATATGGTCCGACCAACAACATTAGAGTCATTGTCATTAATTGATGTAAGGAGAAACTGGAATTGTTCAAAGTCCCACACAAACTACAAGTGGACAAAAAGAGATTCTAAACATTGTTCGTGAATCTCCATGGTTTACTGTAATTCCTTCAAAAGATAGTTACATGTATGAGTCCTTTTGTTGGAGTGAGCTTCTGCTATACTTTCCTTTTCTCAACATTAGTCAAGAAATAGGCTCATTTAGGGAAGATATAATCACTCAATGGGAAGGAATGGCTAACAGCTACCATGCATGGCATGTTGATCGCACACCACCAAAATCAAATAGCAACAATGATGATGAACTTGGGTTAGATGGAGAAGAAGATATATAAGACGTTGATGCAAAGGAATGGGAACTTCTATCCTCGCTCCACCTAAGAAATGATCTTGACTTTGATGAATTAGACATGCTTGGGTACCGAGAATTTGACACATCCCACAATTGGGCTACTACTACAATTGCCCCCTCCTTGATGGAGAATGCTATCACATTCATTGACTCTAACTATTCAACACAACAATTTGAACAAATTGAGGAAGACTCACTTATTGCAAAGGAAAAGATTTCTTTAGAGCAACAAAATGCATTAAATATTATTGTGAGCCATTCTAATCAAAGTGGAAGGCAACCACCACTTCTAATGATCATACAAGGTATTGTAGGAACAGGGAAATCATACTTGATTAATAGCATTCAAAATGCACTCTCCAAAAATGTGCCCATTAAAGAAAAGAAATTGCTTTTGCTTGCCCCAACAGGTGTTGCTGCTTTCAACATCAATGCATCAACCATTCATTCAACACTTCACATACCAATAAAAGAGATGGACCCTCTTCAAGGTCAAGCTTTATCAACTTTCCAAGAAAGCATGTATTTCATTTAATATATTCTAATTGATGAAATGAGCTTCATTGGACCAAGGTTGTTAGAACGCATTGACATCAGACTACGTGAAGCATTCCCATACCATAATCAAAGCCCCTTTGGTGGATGCTCTATTGTACTTATTGGTGACCTAGGCCAATTACCACCAGTACATGACATTCCAATGTATGCTAGATTGTCATATGGTATAACACTTTGGAAAAGATTTCAAATAGTAGTCACATTGAACACAATTTTTCGACAACAAGGAGATGAGCATGCCCAAATAAGTTTTCGCAACCTCCTTCAGAATATAAGGAATGCTGAGGCAATACAGGCAGATTAGGAACTGCTCATGTCACGCAATAGTGACAAACTATCTTCCAGCGAACAAGATACATTTTCTTCATCCATACATTTGTTTGCAACAAATGATTTGGTTGAAAAACATAACAAAAAAATGTTAAAAGCACTGGACAAACCAATAGCACGCTGCATTGCTGAGCAAAAAAGGAACATAGTAAATTCAAATTTAGATGATGAACAACTACAAACGAAGGTGTTATTGTGCGTTGGACAACAAGTTATGTTGAATACAGATTTGTGTGTTGCAACTTGACTTGTCAATGGTGCACTTGGGGAAGTAATTGCTATTGTCTACAAAAATGAAACCAAGCCACCAAATCTACCTCTATTTATTGTTGTTAAGTTTCAACGGTACATTGGACCTGCATGGAACATAAATGAAAAAAAAATGGTTCTAATTGCTCCAGTAACACGAGGTTGCCGCCGACAATCCCGTTGAAAATGGCTTGGGCTCTTACAATACACAAAGCACAAGGTCTAACTATAAACAAAGCAACAATAGACATTGGAAACACTGAACGACAAGGACTCATCTTCACAACAATGTCAAGATTAAGAAGTTTGTCAAATCTACGAATATTCCCTACATTTTCATTTCAAAGATACCAACGCATGGAAAAAATATGTATGTAATCCTACGGAAACAAGAAGAGGACCGTCTTAAAAAAATGTCCATAGAAAATCCCAACAAAAAAACTACTAAATATATATTTCAAATTTTTTTGGTTTTATTGTCCAATTTTACCTATGAAATACCTTAAATAATTATTCATTGTTAACATGCTCACAATAACTTATCATTTCTATGTTGTTCAGTGAAATAGTTATCATTTTATCCTATGTCAATTTATCTTATGTCCATTCCTTAAATGATATTGGATAAAAAAATATTAAACAAACATCAAACCATTTGATATTTTGTATTTAAAATTTAGAAATTTATTTCTCAAATTCTTGTATTTATATATATTAATTTTTTTTTGTTTTGTTTCCAACTTTAGCTATGAAATATCTTCTATAATTATTCATTGTTAACATGCTTACAATAACTTCATAATAAATCTAATCAAACCATATGTTCTATTCAAAATTTAGAAATTAAAATCTCAAATTCTTGTATTTAAAATTTTATTTCAAATCTTATATCCAACTCTTTAAGTAATAGGGAAAAAAAAAAAACACGTTACAACAAAATGAAACAAAATATATTAAGAAATAATAAATCATAATAATGCCAAAAAAAATCTAACTCTAACTATATTTCAATATAATAATAAAACTATTGGCGTGCCCATTGAACCAATGGGTCCAATTGCTAGTTATATAATATAGTCAGAATTAGGCTTGCACTGCCCATACTATTAGCATACTTATATTTAAAAGATATTTCTATGCTGAAAAAAGGTGAAAAAAAAGATATAAGTATGCTAGTATAATTAACATTAACCTTGATATTTATGTGGAGAACATTTTACAGCAACACCTACTAACAAATTTTACAAGAATAGCCGTAACGTTGGAAAGGGTTGAGTTTATCTTCCCGTGCATTTTCCCGAGCACAGTAGGAAAAAAGATCTCAGTCGTATTACCCAATAAGAAAGAAACCCAATCGGGGAATTGGGGGGAAGGAAAAAAACGAGGGAGAAACCCGTCCATCTCATATCCGATCGAATCGTTATCTTCACTGGTACATGTTAATGGTATTTGTTATAAGAAAGCATAAGTAGAAGCGTTGCAGGTTGCACTGGCTTTTGAAGTGGGAGATCCAAGAGCCTGCAACATGGCCAGGAATTCCAGTTTGTGTGCTCCCATGGAGTTACTGCGATCGGAGGAGATGAATTTGGTGCAGCTCATTATCCCCGTCGAGTCTGCCCACGCCACCATTTCCTATCTCGGGGAACTAGGCCTTGTGCAATTTAAGGATGTAATTATTCAAGATCTACTGCCCTTCTCTTCAATTAAATAGCTAACCATTGCCACCTGTGAGATTTTTGCGCTAGATTTATGTTATTTTCTTTTCAGGGTTTTGAAAGTTTATTTATAATGTTACAATCGATTTGGCAATGTTCCAAAGGGCGATCTTCTTGTGAGAAAGGAATAGATTGTTTGTTTTGCTTGTACAATATCCAAAGCTTGGTATATTAGGGGCCCGGGGTTTGATGTCTAGTATCTTTTTTGATTTGCCAAAAATGTTTTTTTTGGTCCTGTTTTTATTGATTTGGCCTCAAAACTTTCCCCAACTGGTAAATGCGCAGTTCAGCAAGCGGTGGTAAATGAAAATCATTTCTTTTATTCAGGAACTCCAGGATCCGGTGGGTGTACCTTAGTGTTGGGTGGGATTTGCGGGAATTTTCAGTAACTGTATTTTTTGGGCATTTGTTTGTAAACATGAGGTCATCACTCTGCAAATTCTGATTTTATAGTAGAATATATTTTCAGACAATTGATTGGAAAGTGCAATAAAGCAGAACAAGTTTTTAAAGTATTACACGATATAGTTGATATTTAATTGTAATTCCTCCAAGGATGATTAAGAGAGACTTAAACTTGTTTTCTGAAACTTTAGTTTAAAGAGTACAAATCTTAACATCTGTGGTTTCATCTTGACCTCAATTACTGACGAGCTTAATGATCTGCTGCTGATAAATTGCATTCCTTTCATCTCCAGCATCTGGCTTTCCTCTTCAAACATTCTTGTATTCACAGATTTTGAATCTTCTATCTTCTATGGTCAGCTTTATTTTTTGACAATGAGATGCTTCCTTGAAGACCATCTTCGCCATGATTTTTTCACGTCAGAGCATCTTTATTCCAACTAGATATCAATGGCCCTTTTCATCGAGTTTCCTTAGTGAGACCCCCATCTGCTTGATCTTTTTAACCCATGTGCGTGTTTTGGAATTTCCTGCTTTTTCCTATAACCATGTCCTGATGGCTTCTTCCAGATTTTTTAGGAGAAAAGTTCCTTTTTCCTTCCTTCTTGTTCCCTCACCATTTGCCATTATATTAGACCATAATTCAGTCAAAATGTACCAAGAAGACTGTAGAGATATGCTATAGTTTATATACTTTACCTGCTTTTTATGGCTTAGCAATCAGTTGTGATTACTATTCTTAGTAAGGAGTGATTTCTGTGAATAATTGCACCAACATCCATCTGAGATGGATGATCCACCATCTTTAAAAGTGCCACCCAAGACCATGATTATCCTCTATCAATGGTTGAGAGTTATCCCCTTCTATCTCGAATAACCTTCAGTTTTCGTAATGTTTATGTTCAACCTTTTAAGAAACAGTGTCATGTCATTCCCTGAGGTTCATTCTCTTATATATAAATAATTCAGTTGTCCTATTGAGCTCACTTAAATTTATTTTCTTTCGTGGCTATCTCTCTTCTTGTACAAGACTCTATAGCTGTCTGACTCAGTAGTCTGAAGTTTGAGCAGTGTATGAGGAAGACTAGCTGACCCTCTGTGCCAGCATAGTTAGAGTGAATCTCACCTGCTACACAGTACTGGTTAGTTCTTATCAATTGGCATGTAGTAGGCCTTCGTTAGTGGTTCAGGCACCTGCATTAGATTGATCACCTTGTAGACATACTATAAGAACAATAGAGACTTGGGCATTTTTTTTTGCCGTTGCCCAGTTTGCTCAGCAGAGACTAAACTTATGTCTAGTTCTTTTAATTGTTCTTAGCTGCAAAGGTAGACTTGGGATGGAGATGCATCTTTCTTTCCATATTTTGGTATGGTGTATGTATGCATTCATTTCTGATTGCGGTTGCTATTAAAGGTCTATTGTCCTGCTTTACATCTTTGCTTGGAATAGATGCTCCAGGCAATAGGTTGAATGTTAAGAAGTACTTTGAAGCTGTAATATTTGCATATTTGGTAACTTCCTAATGATATGTATTATTATTACTTTTTGCTAAAAAATAAAAATGTTTCAGAATGGACTCTCAGATGCTTGTTTTACAGAACAATCAGAGAGATGTCTGTTCTAAAAATCTCTGACTTTGAAATTGCTTTCTTTTTAAATTTACTACAAGGTTTATATTCTAAGTCCAGATGTTTTGGGTTCTTGTTCTGATGAGCTGCTATATGAAATGCTATCAAAGCAACTCTTTCCTGATGTGTTTTTTATTTTACAATCCAAAATGTCTGACAGAAAGTTAATACTTTTGAGGATTCTAAGGTTTGTTACTTTCTTTTGACAGCTTAATGCAGACAAGAGCCCATTTCAGCGAACTTATGCTAATCAGGTATGCATGGTTTTTTGTGGAGCCAATGCTTGTTTATAAGCAATGTTATTTGTTAGTAAGCTTTTAATTTCTTTGTATGTAATAAGCATAATGGGTGACGACCTTTCATTGTTCTCTTAGTCTTAACTTCTGGTTTCTTATGTACTTTTGAGTGCATTGAACTGGTTTGGTCATTCATGGACATTAATATAGTCTTTTTCTTTCTTTCTTAGTCAAATGATTTCAAGTATATGACATCAATAATTCAAGAGGAGAGAGTACAAACATCTCTCCATGAATTTAATATGTATAGTAATAGAAACAGTTACCCAGTTAAGAATGTAGCACAGATGAAGTTTAAAGCTACAGTTAATGTCAGGACTCAGGAATTTGTAGTTTGGTATTGCACAAAACAGGTGGCTGTTATTGGCAATAATCTTGCCCATTATGTATAACTAAAGCAGACTTACATTTTCAGGTTAAACGATGTGGGGAAATGGCACGGAAATTGCGTTTTTTCAGAGAACAAATGAGTAAATGTGGTTTATCACCTTCTACAAGGCCTGCTTTGCATCCACATATTGAGTTGGATGATCTTGAAGTAATTTTCTAGTTTAATTCACTGGCAGTTTGGATGGTATAATTGTAAAATAGATTTTACATGCTTCATTTAAATTTTTAATTTGATAGCTATATCTTGTTTGCAGGTAAAACTTGGTGAGCTTGAAACAGAACTTCTAGAAATCAATTCGAATGGTGATAAGCTCCAGCGAGGTCATAGTGAACTTCAAGAGTTTAAGCTTGTACTGCAAAAGGTATGGTACTTCATTACCTTTCTTTTCATTCACAGTTATTTTATGTTCAGTGCATTATGAATCTTTATATGGTGATGTACCTTTACATTCATTGCAACTCACCTTTGAAAATGCCTTTCAGGTAGCCCAACAATATGTATTTTCAACATTGGTTGTACATGTGCTGTATTAAATGTTTTTTTAGTTTTCCAAAATTGAATAATTATAATATATAGATTCAAAACAAGAGAAACATTTTAGCTTCATAATAAACCAAATGAGATCAAAATCAGATTGGTAGAGCCACACAATTAAGTCCCAGAAAGTTCAAACCTACACATATCTGTTAAAATCGGTGATGCATATAACAAGTACCCAAATACAGTAAACAGGCTAAATTCCGAGTTCAACTGAATTGGGCTTCATGAAAGTCACATCCTTTGCTGCTGCATTTGCATCATTGTTCTTGACCCTGAAAATAGTACCAGTGTTCCATGGGGACACGTCTCGGGGGGTTTGGGTGATATCCCCAATGTCCTGGATGTAGTGGGGACTTGGAGGGGACATCCCCTTTTTAAGGATTGGACAGCCTGTTTCATTTGGTGCATAAAAATATAAAAGGTAACTTTTAAAGGGAAAAAATGCTAAAAAGACCTAAAAACTAAAAGGGGGAGGATTGTCATTGCAAATGTGGCATATTGCATTAAAATCTCAGCTGCTTTTAGTTTGTTTAAGTTATTTTAATGGCCATCCCCCCATCGTCCCCAAAATTTGGGAAATTTTTGCCATCCCCAAGACCTCGTCCCCTAGTCCCAGAAACTCGGAGAAACATTTGAAAATATGCATGACCAATAAATTACCTAAAGTTCTGCAACTTTTCACAATTTCATCAATGTGATTCTTGAGAGATGCATGCTTGATCAAGAATTTACAGTTTGTTGCTTTTACAATTAGCTTGCCATTTCCCAGCCCTAAAAGTATCCTGGCAACCCATTCTTTTTCAAGCTTTAATCCTTTGTTTAGAGATCATGCCTTAGCCAGATTATTGGAAACCAAACAAAACTTGCATGAAGGTACATTGAAAAGAAACACCATTGTTAAAAAGATTCTACCAGTGGCTTCTCTGCCTGGAGTTTTTCATTTATTGAAGCATAAAATCCAAAAACTTGTGGAATAACAATTGATGAAACATTCAAACAATCCAGATTCATTAGGCCTCAGCCCAAATTACAATGCCTTGTTATCTTGGGTGACAAGAATTACAATTATTTTAACAGATTTTAATTAGATTGATTATCCTGTACTCCTCCGCCAAGGTTTGCTCTCCATTGCTTACATTTCTCTTGTGGATCTTTGGCCATCATAATTCGATCTCCTCCATCTACTCCTTCACTTCCCCTTATTATATACTTTCTTTGACTTGAATTCATTTACCTCTATACACAACTCCTCTCTTACCTCACATTTATATTGCTCCTATATGGCATGTACTCCTATGTCTGGAACCCATGCTACCTCTGTATCCATTCTTTGAAACATGATCCTCTCATCAACTCCATTTAAGATTTTGTATAGCATTTCCTCCTCTTCAGGTGCAAAATCTTCCTCTGGGCCCAACTCAATATGCATGATGGAATCAAACAGTTCATTCATCAGTTCTTCACTTTTTCTGTGCACCCTCGATCGAGATCCCATCTTCCTCGTCTGCAACCAATTCAGGTCCCATATCTACAACTTTGCCTTCCACCCTTAGTACCATCTCAAGGTAATCATCATGTGCATTTGCATTCACTACTTTCACTTCCTCATTGACATTCATTTGTACCACCTCCACCACCACCTTCATGTCCTTCAAAGGACATACTTTCTCAATCTCTTCCTCTTTGGAGTCAACAACTACCACCTCCATATCCTCTATCATAGGGACTTCTTCTGCATCACAGTGCTGCTTAGGTACCAGTTTCTCATCTTTCACCCTTGGTCTCTGACTTCCTCTTGATTTACAAAGAACATCATCCCTTGCTTGCAAATTCTTCATGTTTTCATCGAATTGTCTCATCTAGCAATTATTTAGTCTGTAAAAGACAATCTCACTGGTCTCTGCAGGATCCATCCGACCACTCTTATGGAAGGTATTATGACTTAGTCTGATCCACGCATGATACTCTACTTCACATCCTCTTGCAGGACATACCTGCATTCATACTCTTTAGGGGGAGATATTTTGTCACACTGGCCAACCAAAGACATACTCAAACATCTCCAACAAGTTGAACACAACTTCAATCAACTCCATCTATGGGAAGATGCTTTCCACTCTCTGTCAAGAAAACGGGACAAATAACTTCTGATCCACTCGATACACCAACTTTGACAACTCACAACTCACCCCTACAGGAACTGAAATCTTCCTTCTTCTTCTTCCATAGACTCTACTTCTGACATACTTACAAGATTCAACCCAATTCCCTTACACATGCTCAAACCTGCTCAAACCCGTGGACCAGTTTTCAGAACACACCCTTTTCCCATCATTCTTTTTTGACAAGCATTTTAAATGTACACCTTCTACCAAAGAAACAAAATTGTTTTGATACCTTTTGATACAGTCAAATATAGGGGACCAAATGAATGGCAGCCTTGTCCTTGTAGCCAACACTAAAGACACACCCATAAGATATTCAACAAACCAATACTAACACATGCAATAACTCAGATTCATGCTAACACAAAGATTTTCTCAACAATAAATCTGATTTGTTTCAATACACAAGATAGATATACATGCATTTGATTCTAGTAACAATTTGAATCTTTGCTAGAGTCTTACCTAACTGGAGATCAATAATTTGCAACATGAATCACAGGTAATCTCTCTACATGTGAACCTCAGATTGTCATGCAACAATAGCTTGTTACAGTTGTACTAAGATCTGCAAAATGACATGCAACACCTTATCCAGCTCTGGAAATTTTTTGATAGAGTTTCTCCTTGCAAATTGAACAATCCCAACCTGCAAAAATGACATGCAACACCTCTATCCAGTTTTGGGGAAGCTTTGACAAAGTTTCCCCTTGTAAAGTCAACAATCCCAGCTTACAAAAATGACATACATAAGAACTTGTCAAATACTCACACACTAAGTACTTCTCAGTCTCATTAATTGAGCATCTTGGCAACTTGTAAGCAAAGAAGAACACCTTTCTCCTGGCCATTTGTCTATCCTTTCACTGGAAGCCAACTTCTCCTTCTATCTTCAAGCATTATTTATAAGTTTCTCCTCCTCTAATTGGGATGCCAAAATTGAAGAAATGTAATGATAGACAAGGTGTAACTCTTCACCACCAAATTGAAATGCCACCTTCCAAGAACGAATACCAAGATTTTAACCCCCCAACAAAAGAGAATCATCCATTAACTAAAAATAGCCAAGTGGGGTGCTCTATCCAACATACATCAACATGCATATGGAGCTCTTCATTTCTGAAGGCTAAGTTTGACAAGTCAAAGTTGCTTCTCTCGTGTAAGTCCTAGATGCTCTTACACCTTTTCAATGGTGTCATATGTAATCCCCATATTGAAGGAGGTGTCATAACTCATCATTAACTTGCATACAAGTGGCAAGAGAAAATCTCCAAGAATCCCACCAAGTGGGATTCCAAATTACATGATAAGTAATATTTAAAAATGATCAAAACTAAAATTACTAAGATTTCACACCATAGGATATTATGGTTCTTTATTCACAAACAAAAATAAAGAGAATTATTTTTGGTTGATGCAGATTGCTCAAGCTCCAAGATGCTCCTACATTAGACACCCTAGGTGAGAATTTATGAGCATAGTGCTCACAAATAAGGGTTGAATGATAGAACCACTCTTTTGATCTATGCATAAACCTCAGTTTGCCTCATCATTGGATACAGGTGCTTTAGAAGAAATATCTTCCTTTGCCTGTTCTAGCCTTTAGTTGGGCCATGTCTTGTCCTCCACCAAGGTTTGTCCTCCATTGCTTCCATTCCTCTTGTGGATCTGTACTCCATAATCTGACCTCCTCCAACTGCTTCACCTTCTCTTTCCCATACTATAGAATTTCTTTGACTTGAATTTGATTACCTATATCCGCATTTCTTCTCTTTCCTCAAATTTGTATTGCTCCTATATAGAATGTACTCCTATGTCTGCCACCCATGCTACCGCTATATCCATTCTCTGAAACACGATCTTGTCATAAACTCCAATCAAGATTTTATGTAGCATTTCCTCCTCTTTAGGTACAATATGTTCCTTTGGTCTCAACTCAATTTGCATGATGGAATCAAACAATTTATCCATCAGTTCTTTACTTTTCTGTCCACCATCAATCAAGATCCCATTTTCTTCATTTGCAAACAACTTAGGTTCCAGATTTGCAACTTCTCCTTACACATTTATTATCATCTCAGGGTACTCCTCATCATGTGCCTTCGCATGCTACTTTCACTTCCTCATGAGCATTCATTTGTACCACCTCTACCATCACTTTCATGTCCTCCAAAGGACATACTTTTTGAGCTTCTTCCTCTTTAGAGTTAACAGCTACATGCTCTTGCAGGCCACACGCACTCTCATACTCTTTTGGTGGCCAACCAAACACACTCTTGGACATCTCCCACAAGCTGAACATAGCTTCAATCAACACCTTCTACGGAAGATGCTTTCCACTCTCTCTTTCAATGACACAAACAACTTCCAATCCACTTTATACACCAACTCTAACAAATCACATATCACCCGTCTGGAATCTTCTTTCTTCCATAGACTACACTTCTCATGCACCTGCAGGATTCAACCCAACTCCCATGCACATGCCTAAAACCCACTCAAATCTGTGGACTAGTTTTCAGAAAACACCCTTTTCCCATAATATTTTTTTATTTGACAAGGATTTTAAATACACATCTTCCACACTTTAGCTAAACCTGCTTTAATACCATTTGATGTAGTAAAGGATAAGGAGCCAAATCAATGGCAGCCTTGCCCTTGCAGCTCACACCAAAGACACACCTACAAGATATTTAACAACCCAATACTAACACATGCAACAACTCAAATACTTACTAACACAAATTTTCTCAACAATAGATCTAATTTGATTCAATACACAGGATAGATATACGTGCATTTGATTTTAGTAACAATTTGACAGAATCTCCCTTGACTAGAGATCAATAATTTTATTAATTTGTAACACAAGACTAATAGGCAACCTCTCTACACATGAATCTCAGATTTTCCTTCAACAATAGCTTGTTACACATGTGCTAAGACTTGCAAAATGACATGCAACACCTCTATCCAACTTTGGTGAAATCTTGACAAAGTTTCCCCTTGCAAATTCAACAATCCCAACTTGCAAAAATGACATGCAATTCCTCTATCCAATTTTGAGGAAATTTTGAATGAGTTTTCCCTTGCAAACTTAACAATCCCAACATGCGAAAAATGATGCATAAGAACAATTCCTCAATTCCCCCACCTGCAAACATCCACACATTGAGTACTCCTTAGTGTCCTCAATTGAGCTTCTTGGTAATTTGTAAACAAAGAACATCTCTCCTCTTTTGATCACCCGTCAATCCTTTCACTAGAAGATAACATGTCCTTCAATCTTCAAGCACTATTTATAAGTTTCTCCTCCTCTATTTGGGACGCCAAAATCAAGAAATGTAAGGATGGATAATGTGTAACTCTCCACCGCAAAATAGAACCACCGCATTGCAAGAATGAAGACCAAGTCAAGATTGTAATCCCCTTCACCAAAGAGAATCATCCATCAGGTAAAAATAGCCAAGTGGGGTGTCCTCTCCAACACTCATTAACATGCAATTGGAGTGCTCCATTTCCCAAGGCTAAATTTGACAAGTTAAAGATGTCTCTTGTGTAACTCCTCATCTATGTGTAACTCCTCATCTATGAGGCGTCATAGATGCTTCTACACATTTTCAATGTTGTCATATGTAACCCCCACGTTGAAAGAGGTGCCATAAACTGTCATTAACTTGCATACAAGTGGCAAGAGGGAATCTCCAATAATCCCACTGAGTGGGATGTCCCAAATTACATGATAAATGATATTTAAAAATGCTCAAAAACTGAAATCCCTGATATTTTCCGCACCATAGGAGTCTAAGGTTCCTTATTCACGAACAAAAATAAAGTGAAAATTATTTTTGGTTGATGCTGATTGCTCAAGGCTACCAGATAATTGTATGCTGAAGCCTGAACGGACCTATTCTTGTAGGCAAAAATGTCAAACCAATATTGGGTCCCTGTTATGGAGAAGGGTTTCAAAGCCCTTGTCTTAAGAACACTACCTTGGCATGGGCATTCTAACTGCATGTTTCAGAGAATAGGACTCGTGGGGCTGCACAAGTTTGCTTATTGTTGAACCGTAACACTTTAATTTATGTGCAAGTAATTGGTATCTCATCCCAGATTGTCATGCTTGCATCTCCTTTCACCTAAGGTCAACATGAAATCTTCCTATTTACCATAGTAGCAAAAATCTCAGGAATACATCGCCAAAACAAAAGATAAAGATTTTTTCAACTCATCATGATTTAATCAGGAAAAAATCGGGTTAGGGCTAGGGGAAAAATCAGAAAAATTACTGTAGAAATCAGGTAAATAACCCAGAAATACTAATTTGTTAAACCAAAAAATTGCTTTTTGCAGATTTCTTCAACTACGCTGTTTACATCTCAATAAGTTCTAAAACATTTTGTTTTCGATAAAACAATGTGTAATTTGGCAGTTAATATTATTAAATTTTACCAGACAACATAGAAATGAAAAAAATGATAATGACAAGGACAATTATAATATAAATTATTAATTAAAGTAGCAACATGTTCTAAGATCATATATCTGAATTTGAATCATATTTACTTCATCCAGAAAGATCTGATTAGTATTTAGTCTAATCTGGATTTTTTGGGTTGATCAGATGAAACATTCTGATCTAGATATTGGCTTTTTAAGATTTTTATAATAATAAAAAAGAAAAACTTCAATATAACTTATAGAAAAGAAATACCTTGAAACTAATAAATGTACAACAAAAGACAATTTCAAGTCTATGATTCGAATTTTTTTTTTGATACTATAACCTTGTTTGGTCCAGGAACCATAAAAAATGGGGTAAACCCCCGTGTCCAAGCCGTAGCCACCATTGTCTTACTGATTGACGAGGTATCAACAAAAAACAAACTTTACTTCCCATACTAACTAATCTATCAAAATGGCCGAAGCCTCACCCATTACTAACCCCAGCCCTACTAACTTACTAAATATCTTAGTAAGTCTGAAAACCTAACTGGGGAAATGGCAAATTACACAGGCCTTTCCACCTATATAGAAACACATTTACATTTATCACATACCACACTTTTGCCTAGGACATTTTTCTCCTCGCCTTTCTCTGTCTCCTCCAAATCACAGCATTCTGAAAATAGTGGAATTGCGTCCTCTGGCAAGTTGATTTGCAGTTTTTTTGCGATAGCCTCAACGGCCAGCTGCAAACAAATTTGCCTTCTCCTGATTGCGTGAAGATGCTCCGAGTGGTGAGCTACATCACCTATGTCGTCATGCAGGAGATATGAACTGGCTGCAGTGGAAAGCATGTCCGTGCTGGATAAAGATTGAGCGGCTTTAAAAGTATTCCAATGCCCTCTTGTATACCCTGGGTCCGGTAGCAGTTCAGCCATAGCTGCTCAAATACTCACCCTTGGTGCCCCATCCATGTCCTTTCCCAAATGCGAATCATCTATTGACGGAGCACCAGATCATTGATTTCTTGGTCTACAAACCCCAGAAAATCTGCCACCGCTTCCTCTCCCGACACCCTCCTCTTCCTTTGTTTTGCTATTCCTTCTTCCTCCCCTTCCCTCGCTTACCATCTACCATTTTCTCCCCCATGTGGCGAGCACCAGCAGCAGAAGCCATTACAGTTCGCCACCCACAAAACCTCCAATCTCGAGAAATGCAGAATGATGGAATAATGAACCATTCCCCGCCTTCAGTTCAACTCATTGAAATTAAATGCCTTCACCTTCACTTATTACTCTACACGCTCCTATCACATGCCAAATGTCCTGCCCGCTGTCTTACTTTCCCATTATATATATATATAGCTTTAGTATCTTCCTTTTTCTTAATTTTTTTAAAATTAGCTTTGTCAACCTTTTTGAAAATGCCAAATTTCCAAAAAGTTCCCCTCTTGTATGATCTATTTGCATTTTGTTTCAGGCTGGTGCATTCTTCTCATCAGCTCGGAGTGATGCAGCTGCACATCAGAGAGAAATAGAAGACTCCTCTTATCTTGCAGAAGAATCTATGGATAGTCCCTTGTTATTAGAACAGGTTATGTTGGCTGTTTGCTGTCTTTTCTGTCAATATAATCTCTTTTCTATATCATGAATTATAGTATCTTTTTTTTTTGTTTGCATGGCTTTGTTGTTTCTCTGATAAGTATATATTGGTGCAGGAAATGCTGACAGAGCCTTCGAAACAAGGAAGGCTAGGATTTATTAGTGGTCTTGTTCCCAGAGCGAAGGCAATACCATTTGAAAGGATTCTGTTTCGTGCTACAAGGGGTAATATGTACCTAAGGCAGGCTGTGGTTGAGGAACCAGTCACTGATCCTGTCTCAGGTGAAAAGGTTTGTTGATAATCCTCTTACAGTCATTAGAATTTTAAGGAAAATAACTTTATCATTATGTAATTCTACTTAGCATTCTAAATCAATTGCATATTCTCTTTATTAATGTCATGTCCCCTCCCCTATAGGCTGACACAATGAGCACCAACTTGTTTACAATGAAACAATATTTCTATTATTGATAATTAGCGCTCGTATACAATAAGACAAATACAATATAATCATATATATAAAGATTAGAAAGCAACAATTATAGAAAAGTCTTATTCATTAAAGCTAGAAAGTGAAGTAATTTGGAATAAGGCAAGAGCCAAAGTAATACTGTTGATATAAGACAAAAAGGTCTTATTCAAAATACAAGTCATACAAAGATAATAAGACAAAAGTCTGACAGCACATAAGACAGAAACATTATTCATAACATGGAGTGGTTAACAAAGACATCCCACGCTTTATGCATAAGACAGGACTTGTGAATAAGACAAGATAAAGGTGCGGCTGATATAAAAGAAAGACAAGCCAACGAATTGTTTAACTAAGACAAAGATGATATAAAGGATGATGTGTGAATAAGACAAAAAGAGGAGGAGGTACGAATTATTCCTTGGCAGCGCTCCCATACTCAAAGTTAATTATGTATTATTTAATAACAAATATAACAGGGTGTAAAACAAGGAAGATGCGATTTAGACAAGGCACGATCTGCTTTATGAAAAAGATATCATTAAGTTCAGCGATTCATATTAAAAGGGTGCAGTGTTTAAAGAGGCAACGATTAAGGTTTGTAAAAGGCATGATTGTTTGAAGAGTCATGTCTCCTTGGAACAAACATTTTCCTAAAAGGACACCTCCCTTAAGAGATGTAAAAGAAGAAGAGATATCTGAAACAGAAGGGGGGAGAAAAAAGGATACGAATATACATCAGTAAGAAATAACTATACAGCAGTATCAAATCGGTCAGCAATCGATCAATCATCAAGCAAAACATTGAATCATTGGATCATTAATATAATAGCAGACATTCGATCTGCAGAAACATATATCTATTAATTCAGTCATATAGATCAATAAAGACAGCAAAAGGGTTACATTGCAAACCCTGAACTGAACTAGAAGTTCAATAAGAATCATTACTGAATATACATGCAGAAATAGAATAAGGAACAGCAAGTCAGATCATTATTGACTGTCAATTATATTTACTTATTGCATATCACTGTCATATCTAGAAATACATAAAATTACTGAAATAAACTGTCAACATGGAGAACAGCTAAAGGCACCCTTACATTGACAGATACGAAGAACAGCGAGTAGGGCATCCTACTCTCATGTAAAAGAGAGAAACAGATAAGCGCACCCTAGGGCAGAATTCTTCTCCCTAATCTCCATGTTGAGGGTTTATTGGCACATTAAGATTCACTAGTCCGAGAAGAATGGTGAAGGAACTGCTTGGAGGGAGAACTGCTGTCATAAGGCACCCTGCCATGCCTCCCTGTACCTCCTCTTCTATGGTTGAGTGTTGTAAACAAACTGAGTTAGCTACATGATAATTGAATATATGATTTCTCAATAGTAATATTAATTATGAGTTTGAATGCAATATACTCTTGATTAACCCTCATGATTAAATATCTATATATATGTGCAGAAAATTGTATATGTTTTCTTACGTTATGACTGCAGGATTCAAATCCAAAATCGCCTTATTCAAGAGATATTTACATTGGTAAGATATAACCCTAACCCTAAGTTGTTGCAATTGTAATTTTAGGGCAATTAGGAAGGGGACATTACAATTAATCTCTAAATTAAGGTGAAACGATTTTTTGTAGAAAATGTTTTACTGCAAACACTGGAGAGCATCTATGGTCCACTGGGTGCCCTCCTCTACAGCTTCCTTTCCTTCAGTGCGAAGCTTTTCAGCCTCAGACTTCCTCCCCTTCTTTCTCATGGGGCCACCACAATCTAGTTTAGATTTGCTGTTAGCCGTCTGAGAGATCTCAAGTTTCCGAGGTGGATCCAAAACCAAATCATGATCAAAACAATCATGATCCAAATTATCCAAATCATACATGAAAGGGAAGGTGCCATCAGACTCAGAGCCATCCTCCTCCGACCCAGGTGAGAAATCAGGTAATTTGTCATGGGCAGAATTAACAGGAAGAGGAATAGACGCCAAAGGCTGCACAAGCTCTTGCCCCGAAATCGGATGGGATTCCAGAAACAGGCCATGATTCCGCCATATAAAGTCAGCATCCGGAGACCCAACCTTCCTTACCCATTTTTTAAGACTGACATTCCTTGATCCAGCCTTCCGCTAGAGAGAGCAAGCCCCAATTTTATGGCCCAGCATATTGTAGCGAAAGCAACGAAAAGGCAGACTTTCAAAATTAAAAAACTGAGTCCAAATGCCAATAGAAGAGTGGATCCGGATAGAGTGTGAACTGTGAAAGGGGTTTTGAAATATCAACCATAGCACATACCCTGTAGAATCTGCGATCAGAAGCCACCACATCTGCATCAAGCTTAACAAAGGAACTAACATGACTGATCAATTTGCTAATAAGATCCACATTCCGCATCACCAAGGGCAGGTTGTAGAGCCTGATCCAGACAAGAACATTTGTAATCTAGGTTTCAGATGGATCAAAGAAGGGAGATGAAGAGGCCAGAATGCCCATAAAACCATGGACCATTCTGAACCACGAAATTACAGTTTGCAACAGAGCTGAAGGTGAGCAGAAAGAAGCCAAAATCTAGAGGTTCAATCCCCGGGGTTGACAGGTTACTCCAGGAAGTTTTAGCCCATTTGAGGAGAGAATCAATAGACAGACGCCTATGCAGACATCTCAAAATCAAAGAGCGACTACCCTTCTCCGCAGCAATTTCGTTAATGTAGTCATTTGAGAGGCAAAAGTCCAGAGGTTCATTAGAAAAAACCACCTCCACATCCCTGATAGAAAGGACAGAGCCTGGAACATGCTCCTTGATGGGGGAGGAAGGCAAATCAGGCGAAGACTTGGGGCACGGCGGGCTAGGGTTTGCCCGCTGAATCTGCTCCAGACAGAAAGCAAAATAGACTTGATAAGGATTAGTTTGATTTTTGCAGGTAGCAAGGGCATTCGGATCCAAAACAGGAGGCACATGCTCATTGCCAGTCCCATTTTGAGCCATCCCCAAAGTACCGAAACCCAGAGAAAGCGGAGAAGCATGGGTCTCCTGAGCTGTGCTTGAGCGTAGGGCATACTGTTTTTGCCCCTCTCCGTTCGCAGTGCTGCAAACTCCCTTTCTGGAGCTGGCCTGTCTCTTGCCCTTGGCCACGCTCTGAATCTGCAAACCATCCTGCCACGACCTCCCATCCACGCGCGCATGCGAACAATCCTCGCCACAGTCCGCCCGCGCACACGGATTTCCTTCGCACATCCTCGCTCTCTCAGGCACCTGGTAACATATTACATAAGTTATGTACTAACCCTTTTTACTAAACAATCCCTTAAAGGCAAGCTATGGTACTCTTGTGCAATGCGGTACATTACAAACAACTGAAACAACAATCATACTAGTATCTCAGACGTAGTTCAATATAACATTTCTAGGCTTTAAGACCCTGAGATGGCACCTTATCCGTTACCCAGTAATTTAAGTATTTATAATAGAACCTTTATGGTAATATTCCACTGAACACAGTTACTAGGGTTCCTGAGAATAGGATTTCGAGAACCCAGATCACCTTTATGGTAATATTCCACTGAACACAGTTACTAGGCTTCCTGAGAATAGGGTTTCTAGAACCCAGATCATAAACATACTTAATATCAAGTTCATTGCTGTTCACTCAGTCTAAGCTTCTTTCATACTCATTTTATGTACAAGAGTATATCCATAGGAGATTAACAGTAGTTGAACGTTAAAAGAAACACAGGGAGCACTACCCACTGTGATCCTTCACCCTCAAGACATATTAAACTCAGAGGAATAATTTTATACAAGCTTGTTAAATCCCTTAGCAAGTTTGAATATACTTATAGTCTGAGATTAATATTCCTGAGGGTGTGACTCTTGTACCCTCTTTTTAACAGAGAGGTGTTTATATTCATAATAAACTCTAATCAATACCTCATAAACTGATGAGAACTGAAAGAGGATAAATTTAACCCAAGAATAATACTCACCGACCTTACTTCTTTTTCTTTGTAATCCCACAAGGGTTAAATATACATACCAGATGTAGAGTAGACCTTGGATACAGTAGGAAAGATTTAAAAGCTCCACAAAACCCTGGCAAACTGTTCTCAGGCACGGAACCTTCAATCTCTTCTCTAAATAGCTGACCAAAACTACAACAAAGCTTTCCATACTTATAGACTTTAACTAGGACATCAAGCTTTTCATGCATAGTAACGGTGCCATAAAAATAGCCTTATTTGCCTGATGCATGGAGAGCAGTCTCCATTTTGCTTGTAGAAAAATAGTTGCAGATTACACCCTTTTTTTTTTTCAAGAATGGCAAAAATACCAAGTCAACAAGAATTAACCATACCTAAGTGTAATTACCACTCACTTGTATTTAATGACTTTACCTCAGGTCAGCTTAAGTTGTGGTGGCAGGACTAATAAATCAACATAAATAATTGTACTCTGCCTTTATTAATAGCCTGTACCATAATTTGATTTTAAAATCTGCTAAGAATAGGGCAAGTCATACTTATTCATTCAACCTTTTCAATATGTATATTCCTGCCTCAAGTTTAGAACTATAGTCTAAACGATATTTTTACGTTCCAACCTCAACATTAGGATTTAAAATGGGTCCCCACTCAGAAACTTAACCTTAGGTTCTTGTAGTTAAGACTTTAGGATTTAGACTTGGGACATCTCAACATTACAATACAAAGCCCAATCAATCGGCTCACAAAACTATTACAGTGACATGAATTCTAAACAACACAAGACTTTCAACAGTATATTCCAAGAAGATCAATTCAAGTTCACATATCAACAACACGTAGGGTGTCAATTTGGAATCAACAGAAATTCTGCCAAGTAGGTGATTCATCTTCTAATAGTTTCCCCTTGAGAGCTCCTACACAAACACAATTTTTCTTTCAGTGGCATCCATCCAATGCAAAATAAACAAGAGTCAACAAGATCAACAACAACTATTAGATCATCAATATCCACATCATAAAATGAATATATAGTAATAATCATTACTATTCAAGATTTATCAAAATAAAAGAGTTCCAAGTCTTGGGGATATCACACTTAAGATGACCTCCATGAGTAGTTATTACATTAATGACATTTTTCTGCATGTATGTAGGTCATATTACAAGGCAAGAGAACCCACTTTGCACACAAGCAACTTTAAGCATTTGTTAGTACGGGGTAAGAATGACCACTTCAATGCATTGCTTTTGGAATTTTCATCCTCTAGCCCATTTCCCCATTGATAAAGTTTTCGGAGCATGTAATGCCTGATAAGTCACCCTTGCCTCACAATTCTTACCCATGTGAGCTTTAACCCAATCACAACCCAATCTTGTATCTATGTTAAGTAGTTGAAGGCTTCCATAGGGACTTTTAGTTATAATTTTAATTTTTAGGGGATTCGACTTTTGTGTGTTTTCAAGTCATCTTAGGATGACTTCCATGAGTAGTCATTACACTAATTGCATTTTTCTCATTTATGTTTGTAATAATTGCAAGTTAGGGGCCACTTAGCACACAAGGACTTTTAAGCATTTGTTAGCAAGGGGAGGAACAATGTATGTAATCCGTAGTAGCATTCCATTTATGTGACTTTGACATGGTGTGGCAAAAGTGTAAATGGAATTCAATTACTTAGGCTTAATATGGGTAAAAGATGGCGAAAGCTTGGGAGCTCAAAAACGAAGTACTAGCTGTAAACATAGAGAAAAAAAAACTAATTTTGCTAGTTCATGTGAAATATAGTGCATAGAGGCGGAGGATGTTTTTTGAATGGCAAGCTCAAGAGACGGGAGGACATGGCCGCTTAGGGCTCGGCCCTAGCGCGCCTGTTTGGCTGTTGTTTTGCCTTTTCTTGGCCTGTTTTCGCTGCTGGGTGGGTAGTTTCTGGTCTTCCTCTTTCCATGCTTCCTAGTTTTTTCGTCCACCTACGAGATTCAATGTCTCTTTGATAAGGTAAAATATTCCTCCACTTGACCTTGTTCTGGGCATGGACCTGCAAAACAGTCAGAACAACTTACACAAAAGAAAGAAACTGCTATGATACCACTTGAACAGTAAATTAGGATGGATGTTCCATACTGTAGTCATCACTTTACACATTGCTCATTGAGGACAAATATGACTGGAATTATTCTAAGCATAAATGAATTCAGGAAAATGTAAGAACTAGAGAGCAAACATCACCACAAGCTTGGAACACAGATTTACCTAAGAGAAACCCACATATGGGAGAAAACTCCAGCAAAACGAGCTACTACTAACCTAAATCCGCACTGCAATGGCAACTTGCAGGTCTGAGTCTCTTGGGATTGCTTTAGGAATGGATCTAATTTGATTCAGACCCCCTATGACCTCTCTAACACTCTCACAACACCACTGCCCTATTCTTGTCTTACAACAGTCAACCTGGAACTCAGAAAATGCGTACAAAAATTATTTCAAATCTCAATTACATGCCGCTAGAATGATCAATTTGCATTTATGATGGCTTGTTATGGCCTTACAACATAAAATGATCAATTTGCATTTATAACTGCCGCTGACATAAATGAAACCTCTGCTGTCTGGCAGTTTTTATCCTTTCTCCAGGAGCCATTACTTTTGGATATGGACTCAAAACGAGGTGCCATTGTTTTTGAGGTTGCATTTTTTTGGAGAGGAATCCAAATATGCAAAAATATTCAGATTTTGATGCCATTAAAGACCTGCTTTTTGGAACTGTTGCACAAGCTTCCTCACTTTTCCAGGGAGTCTCAAACAACTGGATCCTTCTATAGATCTGTTCAACCTTTATGCATGAGTTGGTTCTGTCCAAGGGTGTCTCAACGCCTCCAATGCTTGTAGTTGGTTTAAAGAAAGGAGCAAGTAGCCTAATGGCTCTAGGCGTCCTGTGTAAGGATCTATGTTTTGAAATAACACCCTCTGCAGTGAAAATGGCTTAGAATCTTTGATTAGGGTACTGGAAGAATGAGGATAAAAAATTGCTCGAGTCTTTGTACAATTATTGGTACCTCCCCAGGATCTCATGGTATGTAGGACACTGAAAAATGCGGTGCTCCTCAGCCTCAATTGTAGTTGAAAAGCTCTGCAAAAAATTGTGATAACTTATGAGTTTGGATCGCTGATTCTTTCTCCATACTTGGGAACTAATCCTAAGGCACCAAAAAATTGGGGAAATCTCTCGATTAAATCACAATTTAATCCTGATTTGGCATGAACTTAAAAAAACCGTTTTTTTTTTTCAATTTTTTTTTGAGATTAATATATACTATGGAAGAAGGCAACTAAGGACATCTAAGGTAAGGCTTAACTCGATCAATAGAGGGTTCAATTGATTGAAGAAACATACTGGTGTAGGAGTACCAACAACAGCTATGTCCAGTGGGGTGTAAGGAGGCAATTCTATTTGAAGAACAAAGGGCCAAGTAGGGGCCTCCCTCATGAAGTGAGGCTGAAGATGCAATCAAAGTGAAGGACTTGGTTGGAAAATTCTGCTTGGATGATGCTCGCAGGAACAATCCATTTGCAACAAATCATATGCTGACATGAGAGTTTGGACCTTCTATATGAGTCATTGAGAATGCTACAAATTAGGGCCCAAAACCTCAAACCCATAAAGAACTGTAGGCTTAATAACTAAATTGAAGACACATTTTGAAGGGATATCTTGGAAATGTGGTAAAAAACAGTGGTACTCCTGGACAGAGAGTGAAGCATATATCTTTTAAAGATGTGATTGAGGGGATGGCTTCAGATCGAAAGATGGTCCACTCAACTGGACTCCTAAATAAGTATAAGCCATGAAAAACATAGAGTTGCGCATGAATAGTATACAAAGAAAGAAATTGATATTAGAGCTGTCTGATGGGATCTTTAAAATGGGATAGAAGGATCTATTATATGGAGCCTCTTAACTACAGGGACAGTTAGAACAACTTATACAATATTACCAAATACCAACATGTGGGAATATTAATAACTTGTAGGCACTAGCATATCACTACATGTCTCCATATGATCATATAACACTAACACAAGATGTATATTGATAGGAATTCATCACCCTCTTGATCTTATCTTTTGCCTTATTGCTGCTAACTGTGCTGTCACATTTCTGGTATTACATACATATCTGACTGCCAATGCACACGGCCATTATTTTTAGTCAGTTTAACTTTAGAACTATTCAATGCATTGTTTTAACTGAAATATTATCTTTGACATGTTATTGTTTGAAAATTGGTGTGTGCAGGTTGAGAAAATAGTTTTTGTTATCTTTTTTTCTGGAGAACGTGCAAGGGCTAAAATACTGAAGATATGTGATGCCTTTGGAGCAAATCGCTACCCTTTTCCTGAAGAATTCAGTAAACAAAGGCAAATGATTGGAGAGGTATGCCTCTACTATCATTGAGCTTCAGATTTCATATTGAGTGGCAGACTTGATTTTCATGTTATATACATTTTGCACTTCTCTTAATTTCACACTTCTCTTATTTGGGGTATAAGATGTTAGGGTTGAACATATTATGAAGTTTGGAAAGTGGAAATACTTAATACTAAATTACTGTTTTGGTAAGAATGATGCTGACAAATGATGATATTTATTATTAACAATCATTGAAAGTTGGATTAACGGGTAATTTCTATGTAAATACAACTTTGATAAGAACGGTGCTGACCAATGATGATATTAACTGGGTCTATCACCTAAAGTGGGACTAACAGGCAGTTTTGTCAGTTAAGAGTTGTAAATTGGGCATATGGTTTGAAGTTTTGATTTCATTATTTCATGAATGTGAAAAATTTCATATGGATCTATTATTATTAGAAAGGGTCAATAGAGAAATTTAATGGGATGGTTTCTTCTATTTCATAAGTTAGAATATTTTGAACAGGAAAAGCTGTAGGTCTTTCTTCTGTGCCTATTTCAAAGGTGGTGATATACGTTGCAGTTGCAATGTATTTCATCCTACAATTCTTGTTTTTCATGCTGGACCTTTTGTATTTACTATAATTGACATTATTATGTTTAAAATAAGGGGCAGTTGGAAGTTTTTCAACTATTTGAGAATACAGACGAGTTTATGTGACTTCTTTCTTTGTACTTGTTGATATATGTATTAATTGAAATTCAGGAAAAAGATTGTGTACTCAATTGGTGTAACACCTTGAGTAGATGCGACTGTTGATTGAGCAATCTTCATTGTTTATGACTATATTCTTTCTAGTTGTTAAAGTATGCACTAATAACTAAGGCATCCATGTTTATAGGACTTATCTCTTAAACCATATCAAGCATGCATCATTTATGTATATCTTGTTAAAGTAATTATTATTTAGTAATGGTCAATTAGCTTTTAGTCACAGGCTTTAATAAAGTTGTTCTGACTTTAGGATATACCATAAGTTTTATTTCTTTAGTATGTTCTTTTTATTCATCCCACATTCATATTGTGGGTTATCTCTCGTTCTTGTATTCCTATATAAGAAAGCTTTTGCTTCTTATTTTAATCAATGAATATCTTGGTAATCTTTATGTGTTCAATTTTTGTAATATAGTATCAGAGCTCAGCTAGAGCCAAAGAATCTGTGAGAGCTTGAAGACCTAGGGATTGCTCCAACAGAGACGGTAAGGATTCGTACAGAATGGAAGATTGTGCCATTTTCAGAGGTTGTGTGGGCACAGATTTCTGAAAATTGTGACTAAGGTTTTTTTTAAAAATGTGAATTCTTTTAAGGAAAAATGCAGAATTTTTGTTGTGAAATTGCACGAGGGTATCTGCAGTTTTTCGTGCCTCCCAAGAACAAATCACGGTTAGGTTTTTAACACAAAATCATGTTTTTTTTTGGGAAAAATGCATTTTCTATTTTCTGAAATATCACGCCCTTTTCTGAATGAAATTGGGGGCTATTTTGTGTAAAAATCACGACTGTTTTTCTGAGAAAAACACAGGTTTCCATTTTTAAAAAATTGCACCTATTTTTCGCAAAAACGGAGGTTTCTGAGCGTTTTTTCCGTGGTCTGCAACTAGGGCACAAAAAAATGTGCTGTTTTTGCTGATTTTTGCAGCTGCGGGTAGGGTTTCTGCAGGGTTTTCTGCTGTGCCAAGGGTTTTTGCAGGTTTTCCTGCTGCGAGCTATGGTTTCTGCAAGTTTTTCAGCTGCTCGGGCATGAGTTTCTGCATTTTTTGGAGATTTTGTCCTTTGTTGGGCAAACAAATTTTTTGCTACAGCGTCACAGTAGGGAGGCATTTATTTTTGTCTTATTCTGAGACTGAAGGTTGAGGGGGGGAAGAACAATACAAATGGCCTCGTTACCCAACATCATGGTGGAAGGCAGCCATAGATTCTCTGGTAAAAATTATAATACATGGAAGCAACGAATGTTAACTTTTTATGAGTATAGATGCCTTACAAATATTATCCTTGGTAGATATTCCCCTCCAATGTTTGTGGGTAAAGACTAGGATAAATTTGATGAATGTGATCGTGAATCAGTCATGTTGATTAAATTGTTTGTGACAGATGAAATGCTTCCTAAAGTCTAGTCTGGGACGACTTTAGCTGAAATTTGGAAGCATCTGCGAGATTTGCATGAGACTTTAGACAAGGGTAGAGCCTTTTTCTTGAAGAATATGTTATTTTCAATCAGGATGGACGAGAAAGCTTCATTGTAAGAGCATTTACTCAAGATCAAGAACATCAGAGATCAATTGTCAACCATTTGTTGGAAAATGGAAGAAGAGGACATGGTGGTAATCATGCTAAAAAGCTTACCACGTGCTTATGATCATTTTATTAAGACCTTGAATATCACCTCTACAAACGTTGACTTGAAGTTTGAAGAGTTGTGCAATAAGCTCTTATAGCAGGATAGATGTAAGAATTAGTTTGGTAGTGGTAGTGAGGATGCAACTAAGAATTTGAAGAACATCATGTGCCATTATTGTGGTAAGATGGGTCATATGAAGAAGCATTGTAGAAAGGGTTGGCTGATAAAAAATCCAACCAGGGAGGGTCTCAACAAAAAACTTATAGCCCAGAGCATTCGGCAGAGGAGTTAGCCTTATATGCATTCATGACCAAAAGACCAGTATATCAGTCCAAGTCATCTACTTGGTAGATAGATTCAGGAGCATCACATCACTTCACCAACATGCAAGACTGGTTCACAATGTACACTGCTTGGTCTGATTTAGTGATCTTTGGTGGTGGGGAGGAGTAGACGGTGGTCGGTAGAGGGAATGTGCAAATATCTACTATGTAGGCGATGTGTACCATGTGCTAGGAATGGAGCTTAATCTATTGTCAATGAGTGAAATTATTAGACATTGCCTCGATCTAGATGTCATCTTTAGCAATTACAAATGCTACATAGTTGACAAAGAGACCAAGAAGACTATTGCTCTTGTTGTAGAAGGTCATGGATTGCATAGACTAGTTGACATTGGATAGGTCATGGAGCATGCATTAGTAGCCCAGAGTGCATCAAACATCAGTACACTTTGGCATTAGTGGTATGGGCATCTTAATTTATCCTACCTCTCTTAGTTGGCTCGAGAGAACTTGGTAGATGGACTTCCTGACATCTAGCAATAGATACAAGGTGTTTGCGGAGCTTGTCTAGCAGGGAAGAACTCCATTTGATGATATACAAGCTTGGAGAGCCAACAAAGTCCTGTAGCTGGTTCATGCAAATGTTTGTGGACCAATGAATACGACATCCATCAAAGGTGTTAGGTATTTTCTTTTGTTTGTTGATGATTATTGGAAAATGTGGGTGTATTTTTTGAAATTGAAATCCAATGTGTGTAATGAATTTCAAAAGTTCAAAGCATTAGTAGAAAAAGAGTCAGGTTATTACATAGCCACTCTTAGGTTTGATAATGGAGGAGAATTTTGTTTAAAAGAATTCAACAACTTTTTTTTCTAAACACTATACAAAGACAGTTCACTACACCCTACACTCCACAGTAGAATGGAGTGGTTGAGAGGCGGGACTGCACTATCATGGAGATGGCCTGATGTATGATGGAGAACAGGAGCATTCCCAAGAAGTCTTGGGCTATGAGGCAGTATTTACATCAGTATATTTACTAAACAAATCTCCAACTCAGGTGGTGAAGTAGGAGACCCCAAAGGAAGCATGGTTTTGACGATAGGTTTAACGTCATACATTCAAAAGGATGCCTCGAACAAATCTTCAACGATTTCAATTTGCCATTGCATTCTACACCAATTTTAAACTAACAAAAATTTCAAAGAAAGATAACGAGAGGGAAAAACTGCAGAGTTCCATTGACACGGACATAGTATCGGATACGGATATGGTATCGGATACAGATACGGCTATTTTTCAAGACCCCTAATATGGATACGGCTAGATACGACATATCTATCTATCTATCTATCTATATATTAGCATTAGCAATAAATAATATTAAATAGTTTAAATTTAATATATATAATATATATTTAACAAATATATTATATATTAATAAATTAAACTTAAATTAAATGTTAAATGTATTAAACTTAATAAATAAATAAAAGTTTACAATGTAAAGTAAAACAAAAAGGCTAAAAATAAAAAAAAGTATCACCAATTAATAAAATTTGTCTCTTCCTCCATTGCTTGTTGACACTATATCTCAAACTTTAGAATGAATGCGATTGTTTGAGTAAATACAATCGCGTGGAAAGACATATTTTGGATCATGTGTGTGCTGGTCCATAGTAGTTCCCCGCAACAAGAAATCAGCATGCCAGGTCATGGAACAGTTGCTTGTGGCAATTTTTAACATTCTAGGGTTAATATTTTTGGGATACGACACAATTATCATGAGAATTCTATATCTATGTGTATCCGACACGGGAAAAAAATAGGGTTTTTTTTGGTACGGCTGGATACGGTATCCAAGACGTATTCGAGCTATATCCTATGAGTATCCGTATCCGATACGACGATACGCGTACCAAGGGAGAGGGGGTGGCGTATCCGGTAATTGTGGCAAAAAGGAAGGGAGAAAGGAGATAAGTCAGTATCACATGTATTGAACAGATCTACCAAATTCGGTATCCCAATAGAACGTAACCATGCACTAGCAACTAGATTAATCACAACATCACTAATGCAGGTGCAAACTTCAAAGGAAAAGAGATCTGAGAAATAACTACATTGACTTGTCACGAGTGTGCATGAGGTGGAACACAACATTTACCAAATATCAAGAATGAATATTCAATTCAGCCCATATAAGATCGAGATAGCATCTGAATTCATAATCTTATTGCAATATTACATCAATTGAACTTAATTTGGAGATTTTCAGAAAAGAAAAAAACAAGGAAAATAAACTGCTAATTGCTATCGGCTATGCTATTGAAAGATGAAAAATACTAAAAATCTGCAAGCAGTAGACAGGCTTAACAATAAGATCAAATAACAGAGTATTTTGGCCGTTACAACGTGCCAAATCAATTTGAAATGGGAAAAATATTAAATGACCACTAAACATGAAATAGGACCCACTAAGCTAGGATCTAACAGACTTGTCCACTTGGCAGGCAATATAATCTGAATTAATCTTATCCATATTCAGCACTGACATTGCCAAAAATCCAACGTTTACTACTCTCAACACTTTAGTTACTGCATCAACTTGTTCACCTGCTGTGCTAATGAGAGCTCAGATCTTTTCCATTATCGAATAAGCTTCTACAGCAAAATTCATTGTTTGCTGACTTACTTTCTTTGCCACAGAACGGACCTGCATTTTGAAGTTGATGATAAAATTCTTCAGAGGTACCTTGAATACATCCTGAAAAATTAGACAATGTTGAGCATCTAATAAGTCCTAGAACTCACCATTGGTGAATACATTGCATATCCTTGTTTGCGATTCTGAAATTCAGTGTCTCTGACTCTTCATAGAAGTCAGTTTTCCTACAGGCCTTTCTTGTTGAACATGAATTAAAGTAACACAATAATCATTTTCAATCAAACTTAGCAATTCATGATGCCTCACTCCTCCCTGTTTCACTATTTGGGCAATTGAACTCAACTTCTTCCCATTTTCCTCGGTGTCTTCTTTGATTTTCTTCCTCTGATACGGAAAGTTTGGCCTGGGTGGCATGAACATCTGATAGTACTCTAAAGAGATCTTTGATGCTCTTTTCCACTGTCTGCACCATATCTTTCAGAATTTGACCACTTCCTTTTCAACCAGGCTGCCATTCTCTTTGGACAAGGTTTCTGTTTGATCCACCACAATGTCTCTCATGGTGTCAACAACTAAGGTGATGGACTCTGCGTTTTCTTTTCTTGGACACTTGGAATAAGACCTTTCAGGACTGCACATACACAATCTGATTTTAAATTGTTCGCGTATCTTCTCTTCATGCTCTTAGTTCTTTTATCATATTTCGTATGAATGTCCATTTCTGGCAAAGACATCTGCAAGCTCTCAACTTTTCCCTTCTCTTCCCTCATCTAGGCAATCCAAAATGGGATTAAGGTGCCAAAACATTTCAATTGATTCCACTTGTGTTTGAGAGTCTTGGGGAGGGTCACTGGAAGTACTAGGAACAATAGCAACTAATATACTTGGGATTGAATATACTGGAATTGAAGCAATTGGAATTGAAATTGAAGACAAAGAAACTACAGGAATTGATTGATGAAGAAATTGACGAAGAAATTGATACTGAAACAAGAATTGAATTACCACCATCAATAGAAACAAGTGGAGTTTCACCACTCATAGAAATTATGGACAGGCCTTGGGAATGAGTGTGCACATCCACAGAGATTGTGCCTCGCTTGGGCTCTTCTTTTCTTGCCTCATTTAACCTTATTCTAGCCTCTTCATTTGTTTCATTCTTCCCTTTTGCCACAATTTGCCTCATAATCTATGAGGCTAGGGTTTGACATTGCTTATATTCTTCAATGCATCTCTCGTAGGCAAGGATTGTAGGGCTTTCTTAAGTTCTTTCAGGTTTGTAGAGCCTTCCTCTTCCTTCTCTAGACACTCTTGGTCTTCACTTCCCTGACACCACATGGGCTTGGGTGGTAGGTCATATCTCTTAGCATGCCGAAGCCTTTTTAGCACTTACTAATCATTGAGGGAATAAATGTTAATTAGTCCTCTTGAGGCCTTGGGTTATGAACATAGTTGTATGGGTCATTGCAATTATTCAGGAAGAAATTTCTCATTGTAGCTTCTAGGTCACAATATCTAAGAGGTGCCAAAGGAAATCCGAACTACTTAACTAGGGTTGACAAAGTAGGTATGTTGGGTGTATTAAAATGATCTTCGAGTACAATAGGCACGTGTGAGTAAATGGTGGTATGCTTAAGCTTAAGGAAAGAGGTGATACCAGTGTCAATTTGATAGGTTAACTCAGACACAACAATTCTATGCAACACATGCTTGCACAATTTGTGGGGAGCTTGCAAACATCCTTCAACACTAATGATAGCAAAGTTAGTGTATTGCCACCAAAAACCTATTCTTTTTAAATCCTCAAGTAGGTGAAAAAGGGCATGCGAGACATGTCTTTATCATTATCTTTGAATAAACATGATACACAATATCACAAATTACCTTGAAAACTCCACATACTTAATGTTGGTGTAAGAGATCAAAGACAATGTATATGAAGCCTAGCGGTAAGAGACCAAATGGGCAAACTTGAACCAAAAGGAACCACAACACAAATGACATAGACTAGGAAAGAAGCAATTTGGAACAAAACAGCTTTCTTTGCCATTTGAAACTGCCTTTGTAGCTTTGTCGCTATCAAGTCTCCGCAGTTAGGTATCGGTGAGTCCTTGATTACCATCAACAAGAGAGGGAACCGGGTTGGATTCATATGGTTGGTATTTATGTTGCTGAATAATTTGCATAAGAGCACCATGGCGCATTTGGGTATTTCTTTAAATGAACCAATGGTTAACTTTGTAATGTCCAATTTTTAGGCATGTTCCCTTGGTGCCAATCCTTCACAAATTCACAGACATCATTACCTACATACCATTGTTTAATCTTTTGAGCATCATATTTGAAAGTAGAGCTTGACAACTAGTACATACATTTAAATGCAACATTTGTGATAGGGAAGATGTTCCTTCTAGCTGCATTCCTAACTTCGCCCTCTTCAATGGTATAGTGTTGAATCAAATCTTTTATCATGTCATGGCATAGGAAAACATTGGGCTTATCGGCAGCTCTATGAAGATATGAAGCCCTAATATTATTGGCGGCCTGCATCCTCTCCCCAACGTCTGAGTCATCACCCGAATTTTTCTCACGGTAGTTCTTGAAGAAGAAATATATATTATTAAAGCCTTTTTTGTGTAAGGTGACATTGTGCGACGGGACCTTGAATTCTTGCTTCCCCTTACCACCAACCGAGTCCATCATTGCAACACAAATCAACTTGGCTAGCAACTTCCAAGAGAATTATGGACTTGTAGCAAACTTGCCTAGTAATGCACTATTGAGAAAGAATCATTAAAAAAAATGTAGCTACGACAATCACCAGACAAGTTTAATAACTCTTTGCAAGCAGGTATAATTACAAATGCACATGCAAACCAGCTCGTTACCCTTGGGAAACCTAATCACCATGGCAATCTGCCATGGAAATCAAATTGCATTAAAACCACATCCTTCTAAATTAAAACCGAAAAAGAAGCAATAATTATTGAGCCATCTGAGTGATTTTCCTCATTAATGTGGAAGTTGGTGCACATAATACACGATTATAAATTGAAAAGAATAAGTCTACGAAATCTGAGACATTAGATGTATAAGCAGTTTACAATTAAAACATCTTTCAAAAGAAAAGACGGACCCGAAAATTAACTCAAAACTATATAGAAATTCTTGAGATCCTATATGTACCTGTTCCATGAGCGGACCCCATTATTTACCACATTTGATTCGATTACTAGATTAAATCAAATTAAAGAGCTCGCCACGTTCAACATCTCATATGAAAGAAACAAACAATTTTTTTTCCACAGTCTTCCAAAACAAAGGATTTACTAAAAGATTTAGACAGAAGATGATGATCCCTAAATCCAAAAATAAGTTAGAACATAAATCCATATTTAAACAAGAGAGCATAAACAATCTATGGCCAAAACTTGATGAAATAGATTGATTCTAAAAGATTCGCAAAGTCTAGCCTCTCGAAGCACAAAAGAATTCATGAAAAACATAAAACCCACTGAAGCTACGAGCTTAGCTAAAATAATAAAGTAGACTAAGAACACTTGGAGTCTAGTGGGAGGGAGATAAAGCCAGTTGGAGAAAATGAAGAAGATTTAAAATAATTGTAGATATCTAAGTTTACTATCACTATAAACTTGTGCTCATATAGATATCAAGCATGGGAACCCTATGAGTGTGGGACACAACTTATAGAACGACCTCCGAGATTGAAACACTGACTCCTTTTATGATCTTCAATGAGCACTTCTAATCTAAAGGGAGAAAATGCTGAATTGAAACTTAATGTAAGCTAATAATCCTAAACCATTCACTAGATAAAGTGATTATCTTCCTACTCCAAAACTTGCCCAATAATAATCAACAGGTTTCTGACTTAAGCATCCATAACATAAGCAAAAGGCCAATCTTATGAATAACAAGAGGGACGAATTTGATCACGACTTATTTGCATTAATCACTTGATTGAGAATAGTTTTTTAGAGTTATATCACTAGAACATTTCTAGACACATAAAGGGTATTGGAATTGAAAAACAGTTGAGAAAATAACAAGTTTATGGAGCTCTATGAGCATGAGCATACCTAGTACATTCTAACCTTATAACTGAGCATACAACTCTTATTTATATATAAAAGAACAACTAATAAAAAAGTTAATAGAGAGTGGGTCATTAATGCCTTGGACGTGTAGGGACTCACATGTAACTATTCATTGAATTCCTACATGAACTGCTCAATCCACCTGGTGTATGAATGCCCACCAATTTGATCTGTAGTGGAGAATAAATATGTGCTTTGGTTACATCTTCAATGTTGTATCTCGATCTTTGGTTTGCATTTGAATTCAAAAACATGGCGGCTAGGATCCACGAATGTTGACTATTAGTTCCACAAGAGGCAGCAAAACATGATGGAGGCATCATAAAAATGCTTGAACAAGAAGCCCAATTCATCGCCGCTAATAAAAAATGCATCTAATGCTTGGCACATGCTGGCTTTAACGCTTTGGAGAAGAATGGAGATGAGCCGCTTGAGCTGCCAACTCATCATTAGATAGAACGATTGCTGCTTGCCTAGAAAACCATTGAATTTGGAGATATCTGCACTAGAGAAATTCTCACTAGGAAGCCTAGGGCCTATCCTACTACAGAAAAAGATCCTTTGTCCAATGGCACACCGGGTCATGGCTAAATTGACTAACAATCTTTGAGAATGTGCAAGCTTGCTATGTATCTTTGGTGATATCATCGTTACCATGTTCATCACCTTGAGGCCGTGGGGGAAAAAGAAAGAGGGCCTTTCATAGGATGTAATGTCCCCTACTCAAGCCTAGGTAGTTGTGGGAACGATAGCCTATTTCCTGAGTTCACATAGGCTATTTGGTAGGTAACGGGACTCCTTGTTTCTTGGAGAGCACAGGTTCAATTCTTTTTGATGGCATTGAGCTTAGTTGTTGTTCAGGATTGTAGTGTTATGAGAAGTATTTTTGGCTTTCCGATTTGCACTCCAAACTTCTTGGAGAATTCGTCTATTTATAGTAAGTCACCCAGTTGGTGTCATTCTTCATCCTAAACCTTCATGATCGTGTTGGTATGGTTTATTTTGCAATTTGCTTCAGTTTGGGATTTTCCACAAGTTGGGTGGTTAATTGAGCTATTAATTGTAAATTTCACTTAAAGTCTCCTAAGGTTGGAAATATTTAAAGGTGACTTAAGCGTTATAGCTCATTGGAAGGGTAAAGTGATTTATTAATTGATTAGGCACATTTAATTGAGCGCGTAGACATGGGAAAAAAGAATTCTTGAAGTTAGTGAAAAAAGTTATTTATTTTCAAAAAGAATTATTTTCCCATGTATCCAAAAAGTGACTATATAAGGGGATTGAGAGTTCATTGTTGAGGTTATGCTATTGATTTGATATTGTTACGTTGTCGGATTGAACCTGCGAGTTCTTCCATTACTTCTTGAGGACGAAAACCCTCTTGGAAAATATCAATTTTGGTGGTGAAAGATCCACCCTAGTTGGTAATGGTGATTCACACAGAGATCACAAAGGAGTTGAAATGGAGTTTGATGTATTTTGAGAGTTATTGCTGTTATTTTGGATTGGGTTTTGATTGGCATACTAATCAATTTTTGGGAGTTGATAGCTTTCTTGTTGTTGGCCGTACTGTTCCAGAAGATGGCGTGAGGGTTTTGAGGAAATAGAGCTGTTTTCTTTGAACCAAATCTTTTCCTTTGGAGTTGCCTAGGTCTGATTATCCTGGACGCCTACATCTTTGAGGGTTATTGGAAGTTTTGTTGGCAGATTTAATGTTCTCATTGCAGGCTGTACATTGTAGATTCAAGACAAAAAGGTGCTGAAGGAGGCATGAGGTGTTTAAGGTGAAATCGCTCCTCTAAATATCATTTCTTTTGCTGTTTGGTAGGTGCTTTGCAGCGTTTGTTTACCCCATGTTGAATATGGGCTGGTCAAGACAGATTTGAGGTGGTTTGAGCATGAGGTGCTAGTGTTTGAATGCATTTTCAGACTTATAATTTGCTGATACAGTTTCAGACCTGCTCATGGCAATGTTCACAATTTGATCATTGAGTTTTGAGCTGGGATGGTCTTCTACATGAACTACTGTGTCAGAGCATTGAAGGGTAAAATTATCCTGTGTTGTTTGAGTGCCTTGAAGCTTCATCTACATGATTTTATGCTACAGCAGTTTAAGTTCTTGCAATCAGATTTATGAAGTCCTTAATTGCAGTAGACTAATTCATTGTCTATAATCTATAATGTTGCAATATCATTGTTGTAATCCCTGGATGGTATGACCGTCAGTGGGTGTTGTTTGCTTCCTTGAATCATGTTGATTACCCCACTGAATAAATGGTTTCATTGTAAAGGCTTCCTACTACATAAGTGGATGTGCCTATGCTTTCTTTTTTGTACACCCAATGAATAAGTGGTGATTTCCCACTGAATAAGTGGAAGTTGTAATTGTTGCTCAGTATTTTAGATTGTTATATTTGAAGCACTTATATGCTCTCACCTTGCCCTTATTGGGAACTGGGTGATCAGAAGGGTGTGGAAGAATTTGATTGCTGCATTTACATTTCAGTAGTGTTTTTTTCAAAAAAAAACGGGGTGTTATATTATATAGGATTGCTAACTTGTACACCTCACTAGCTAGTGGTGCACCAAAACTTTGACAATCCTTTGCCACCATCGTGAGGATGTACCAGTTGTTGGATTAAAACCTAATTAGATGGCTAATGCATCGTGGAGATCCCTTAAGCTTTGACAACTTAATGAGAGTGTGGGAGCTTGTCACATGTCTTTACTGATTTAGTTGTTCATTGCGCTTAATGCATTAATAAACAATAAGAGATGGGCTTGCCACGAGGTGACATGTAATGCCTGTGACCAATGGCGCAACAACATTTTGACCACACCACTGACAACCTCTAGGGAATGTGCATGTTGTAGGATTAAATATGATCAAATTGGTGGCACTTTCCAGAGTTGATAACATATGTTGACAAACTTAGAAATGCACAAGTCATTGATCAAACATGATTGAAGGGCCCAAAAATGTTTCTAACATAGAATTCGACTGACACAAAATTATAAAAAATGAATTGACCCTTCAACATCTAAATTGAAAACAACTTGAGCTTGAACACAAGAACAAACATGAATAGAGATCTCGCCTAGAAAAACAATATCACATTTGAAGGGAAAGCTCTACCATGGTCACAAAACGCGGCCTTGCTCCAAAATGTAGAGTGAAGACTACAGTTCTTGGTGACCTCTCAAGGGTTCTTTGCCTGCAAAGAAAGAAACCACTTTTGCCTATCCATGGAGCACAAAGTTTAAAAAAAAATTCAAAATTGGAAAAGTTACAACACATTTTGATTTTTTTCACTTTTCAAGAGAAGCTTGGAGTGCTTGCCACTTCTCCTCAAAGACCTCATCTAGTTGGATTCTGTCCCTGTGGGAGATGCTTTGTAGATTATTGACTGTGGCTTTATGGTGGTCCAAATTCTGATACAAAATGTTTGGTCTTCTCCTAATTTCAATTTATGTAACCTACGTGCATGGGCACTCTCCCTAAAGTTCTTGGTTTGCTTGGAAACTTTAGGATCAAATACATTATCAGCATAATCAAATACTCGGTTGGAATCTACACATGGTCCTTTTTTGATTGTTTTTACATCAATAGGGGCTCTAGGAGGTGTTAGAACACACATATATACTGAGAGGGGGGGTGAATCAATATATACCAATTTTTACTTCAATTCTACTACAACAACAGGATCTTTATTGCATCAATCAAATTAAGTAAGAACTATGCAAATATAAACATATTCACATATCCACACAAAAGAACATAACACCAGATTTTACGTGGAAACCCAAGAAGGGAAAAACCACGGTGAGCAAGCTGCTTGGATCTACTATCCAAATCCAGCCTCACAAAGAAAATTGATTATTACAATATGATTTGAAGGCACCAACCCTCAGGAGACACCAATCCTCCAGCCAATACAAGGTTTATGGGCACCAACCCAAAGTAGACTGCAATCCCCTAAGCTGAGCACCAACCCAGATCAAGAGAGGCACCAACCTCTGGAATCTCTGAAATGATTATAAGAGAAATGATATACATACACTTTTACACAATACAATCGTCACCTTTGCTATGAAAGATAAATCATGATTTGTGCAAACAGGCTCACAAACCGACTTCAGAACTTTGCCGTCACACTTCTCAACCCTTTTGTACTGCAATTCAGAATAAAACAATATGCTCTTGCAAACCTGGATACATATTGTGCGACTCCCGAATTATCTTCTGTTCCTTTCGCACTCAATTCACATTCGTATGTATATTCACACTTTTTTGCTTTGATGCTTGCATGTCAGTCACACACACTCCAAAAAAGGAAAATGATCTTCTTTAAATATCGATCTATACAATTAGATACAATCCTCATGTCGGCTATAATGCATTGAGTTAAAACATTCTCCAAGGTCGGCCTTTGTATTTTGAATTTCAACGTATACTTAGGTCGACCTAACCTGAATTCCCGCACTATGAATCTGGGCCCAATTTAAACAAACTGAGTCAGCGACTTCAATATTTATTTTATCCTTCTTTAGAAAGTCGGACAACTTCAAATATTTCACAATAAATATTCACTTTAATTCCAAGGAAGTCAGCCCAAATAAATAATCAATGTATTTTATTAATGGTCTTATGGAGAAGTCCGTCGGCAACTTTATATCTCCATGAACCTGAGACTCTTCTCCATTCACTATCGACAAAAATGGCTTTCCATGAACCTTGGACTCTTCTCCATTTACTATCTCTTTATCAGCAAAATCGTCTGTTGGCGAACTTCGCCATCGACAAACTAAGGAGTTTGCAAACTAAAGACTTTTCCGATACCTTATTAGACATATCGTTGACATAATATTCATCATATCGCCTATTGGCAAAGTTGTCTCATTACAAACTCATCGGCAAACTTACATTTCCACGAACTTGTTGAACCAAGGCAATTACAACCATTATCTTCCTTTTTATTGGCAAATCATCAATCGGTGAACCAAGCAAATTGCAAACCATCAACTTCTTCTTTATCGGCAAAATCACATTCTCACAAACTTAAAATGTCGTCAGCAAAAAAGCTTATCAATGAACTTTGGCATCGGCGAACTTTTGAGTTTGCGAACCAAAGATTTTGCCGATACTTTAAACTTTAATCTTTCTTTTTCAAGACATCATCACTAAATTCTCCTGTAGGCGAACTTGTTGTCGGAGAAACCTGTCGTCAGCAAACTTAAGAGTTCGCAAACCTCGGGTTTCGTCGACCAAAGACTGAAATCATTTGTGCCTTAGAAACTTTCTTTGTCATCTTTTCATCGGCAAATTGGTTGTTGGGAAAACTGACTGTCAGCGAACTTGTGATTTCGTGAACCGAGTGATTCACCGACTAAAGGCAAAAAACATGCCTTAGAAACTTTGGATCATCAATAATTCTTCTTCTGTGACATCCATTTCCCTTTGATATATTCTTATTCTGTGACATCAACTTCCCTTTGACATTGATGACAATATTTCCAATAGGAGGCTTACTTGGAGGAGTAGAAGCATAAGATTTACTTACTTAGAAAGTAGGTTGGGAAGCAACCTCCATTTGTTCCTTCCCCTTAGACATTTTTAATTTGCGTAGGATTCAAAGCACAGGCTCCCTGAACTTGTTCCTCTACCTTAACTGAAAATACGGTTGAATGTAAATGTTGGAAGCAAACAATTCACCCTGAATGATGAGGCAACAATTTGGCTCTCAACTTGGAAACATCACAAGAGCTTAGGAAGTTGACAAATGAACACTGAGTTTTTCAAGCCATATGAACTCATATGTAGCTAAGAAGGGGCGCGGGTTGCAACAACTTCATTAGTAATCATTATTGTTCTCTTCATTTGAGTGGGTGACATTCCACTTGGGATTTCAATCTTCATCATCTCCTTCCTTTGATATTCCTTGAAAGATTTGATTTTCTCTTACAGGATTACGACATTAAACTTTGACAGGACATGAAATAATAAAAAATCTCATTGATATGACTAATTGGCCGTTGGAGCTCTTTTGAAATGGCTGCTCCTTTTTTAAATGTTCTCTTTTGACATGATTGCTTTCTTTGAAATGATGCACAGGATTGAATGGTTGTGGCCAAACGATTATTTGTTTAGATAGTTACCACAACTCCTTGCTTTGGATATGTTTGTGACAACATTGGGATTGCACGAGCCGTTAACCACACATGAAATCAACAATGTGGAGATTGCGCATTGAGCTCAAATGTCCTTATCTCCTCATGATACTTTAGAAGAAACTAAAAGATCCAACTGTTCCGAGTTGAGCCTTTAAAGTGGATTGCCGAGGAGTCCTTACATTTACTACAAATGTAATGTCCCTTTTGGGGATATACCTTACTTCAATATGATAATAACTTTATCAAATGTCTGAAATTCAAGATAATAATCATCATTAATATTCAGATCAATACATCATAGCACAATCCTCACTGCCAATCACATCGTGAATTCCTTGGAAATACTTGCAAATCTGCTGAATTAGAGGTTTCCATCCCTAACTCAGTAGTGGCAATATCAAGGCTTTTTGTCCTTAACTTGTCGAGAGGATGGAAGGTGGGCTGCCCTTCCAACTCTCAGTCTACCTTGGAGGGTTTCCGTCTTCCTTGATCAAGCCCAAGAGCATGAAAGGCTGTCCATCCTTCCAACTTCTATCCAAACTTGATGAGAGCATGAAAGGGGGGCCGTCCTTTCAACTCTCGTGAACTTGGAAGGGATTTCGTCTTTCCTATTTGCAAGACACTTCCTCAAAGTCAAAATTGATTGCTTAAGGAATTGGCTAGATTATTGCTGATTGAATACCTCTTGATGGATTGACAACTAAGTTACTGAATCGGAATTGGGCACGGGTACGGGTACATGAATCCGGTACGCTGGTACGTCAATTTTTTTGGAGGGGGCTGGGTACGTCTGTACCAAAAACATTATATATATATATATATTATTAATAAAAATATTAAAATAGAATATTTTAATTTACTATTTTAATTTTTTTAAGCATATATCATTTAATAGTGAATATCATATTAATAAACTAATATTCACTAGTGAATATCATTAAATAGTAAATAAATAAACTAATTTATTCACTATATTAATAGAATAATATTCACTATATTAAAATTAACTATATTAACAGAATAATATTCACCATATTAAAATTAAGTAATTAACTATATTCACGCTGCCCCGGTAGCATATATCATTAAATAAGATATAATACACACTTTTTATCTTTTAAAAATTAAAAGTAACTGGAATAGTTCACTCTATTTAGCCAATAGGCTTTTATATGTGAGCATTATAGTGCCCAGAATTGTCTCACGTCGTAAAAAAATTCAGGCCGGAAAATTTTCTAAACTCGTCGGTTGTTCTATCGGCGTATTCCTTGAACCTCCTATGGGTGCAAGTGCTAGTGGATATCATATATCTGATTAATATGAATCGGGTTTTTTCGCAGGGCATCGCATATTTTTTAGGGTGTCGGGTTTTTCTTTCACAGGGTATAGTGTTTTTTTCAGGACGTGGGGATATTTCCTCTTGCGGCTCTTGAAAATTGTGATGGAAGACCAAATGAAAAAGCCCTAAAACTATCATCAAAGTAATAAAAACTCCTTTGGAATGTCCACCTGCAGCTCGAAATGCTCGGGAACCTGCTTGGAATCGCACGGTTTCAGCAGGAAAATGGTGGAGACGTTTTAGGCACTCAAAACTCGTACCCTGGTCGAATCTGCAATTGATTCGACCTAGTATCCAATTCTGGGACGTTTCGTACCCGAAATCGGCCTCTTAGACTGAGTGATTCGGTAACATAGATTGACAAGTTTATTCCAAATGGCAGCAATAAATTATTCTTTGCTGATATCAATTGTTTTGTAGGGCTGGAGTATATATCACTGCTGATATATTTCTATTGCTGGATCATTTTATTTTCTTGTTGCTTGTCCTTTTCAAAATGAAATGATTCTCTTTTATATCTTATTTTGGAGAGAGTCACAACCTCTCATAAGCAACCGCTGCCTTTTGAATGAGTCATGTCTTTTAATAACAACCGCTGCCTTTTGATAATTATTGTTTAATTTTAATTTGATTTACTCCTTCTAAAACAGCCACTGCCCTTGCTTTATTTAAATCGCTATTATGAGACTAGTGTCCCATTCCTTGAACATTGCTATTGGCGCCACTTTAAGAGCATTCTCTTATCATGTGATTAGTCTTATTTCCTTAGTTTTATGTTTATAAATCTGACTTTGTCAGCGAATGAAAGTAAGGAGGGCCATTACATCACGCGATTAGAGTTATTAAAAACAGGACATGACAACAAACTTGTAAAACCTCTAGGGAAATGGGGAGCCATCCATCTAAACTAGATGGACGGTTTGCATGTTTGGAACAAACCCGAAACAAAGATGAGCGGGTCCCGAAATGATTCTGCAATTGAAAAATTCCTATCACCATTCCAAAGAACAGGTCCGAAGACTAGAGAACCCCAAACTATTATACAGGCCTTTGGAAAGAAGGAGAACACACAGAGAAAACAAATAACACAACTGGAAAATATAATACACATTTACAGGAATGCCGTTTGCAGGCCTCAAGTGTGATGTTTCAGATACATTCTGTTGACTTGGATGGTTGAAGTGTACCCTTCAGAATAGTGAGCTTAAAAGAATTCTCTTGCCTGCATGTGGAGATGGTGTATGGACTGCTCCATAAGGTATCAAATTTGGTGTGACATCTTGGCTTTGCTCTGTCCTTATCGCACTTAAGAGCATTTTCACCAACTTTGAAGGTCTGCTCTATAGAGTGCTTGTCAAACCATCATTTGACGATTTCTTGGTGTTTTTGCATTGAATTTTTATTAAACTCTCTTTTCTCTTCAACTTCTAACAATTCCGCCAATCTCACAGCCACGGCTCCATTTTCTTCTATTCCTAGTTCTTTGATTAGCTGTCAAGCTGAAGTGCAGGGAGCTCTAAGGGTGACTATGCATCAAGTACACTGTAAAATCTGGACGACCAAGCCAGAGCTTTAGGCAATTCCCTTCCACATCCAGCCAAATAATTTTGACCTTCGATAAATAAGTCAAGATTCAGCAAGCCTCTATCACATTTAGCCAAACTTTTTAACTCTGTCACTTTGAGTAAGAGGTAAGAGATATTTATGGTGTATATTGTTTTTTCATTTAGGCATATGAACTCAGGAATTTGTAATGCCGTTAAGTTGATATTGATTTGGTAATACGTGATATTAATGATCTGTAATATGCTCTATTAGTACTTTTAGTCTTTGTATACTCATACTTTATGTTAATTTTACATTTTTTTTCATCTTTTCCTGGCGCTTTCCTCCCTTCATATCATTTATAGAATCTCCTAGTATCATCTGTTGGTTGGATATATTTGGCTGTGGGAATATATAGGCAATCTGCATTTTTGATCTTCTCCAGACTACAGTTAAATATTATTTAGGGTTGATCTAAATGAGTCAAGTAGAAGATATGATGACAAATTTGGTAGTTCTAAATCAACTCTTACTTAGGGCAGGTATCTGAAAGGCTTGCTGAGTTACAAAGCACAATAGATGCTGGCATTCGTCATCGAGAAAATGTGATGACAACAATTGGATACCAGTTTGAACAGTGGAATCTTTTGGTAATGACACCCTTTCCATTATAATGTGAGATTCCAGTTTTTATGGCATATCCTCATTGTTGTTCTCCATTTACTGGTTCTAAGAGTTGGACAGCAATAATAAATATTTGATTGAACTGGATTTCATGTTTCCAGGTGAGAAAAGAGAAATCTGTTTATCATACTCTTAACATGCTTAGCATTGATGTTGCAAGAACATGTCTAGTTGCTGAGTGTTGGTGCCCTGTATTTGCGAAACCTCAGGTATTTGTATAATTTCCTTTATTAGTGTTATTTGAGAAATTCCCTTTTTATAGACAGTGGGAAAAATGAGGCACTGGCTATCTATTCAGTTAGGGATTGTTCTCTGTTTATAAAATCTTTTCCTCTTGAATTACACGGGGCTTCTAAGTTCATGGTTGTAAAGCTGATTACCATTTGATTTCAAATAATGATGGCCATTTGTCATGCAGATTCATGATGCATTGCAGCGTGCAACATTTGATAGTAATTCACAAGTTGGAACTATATTCCAAGTGCTTTATACAAAAGAGTTGCCACCCACATATTTCAGGACTAACAAATTCACGAGTGCGTTCCAAGAAATTGTTGATGCATATGGGTGAGTGCCCTATTGTCTTTAATCATGACAGATTTGTATAATGATAAATCTTGACATTAAATACTAAAGCTTCTGAGGTGGGTTCCTTACTCAAGAAAGAAGATTAAAATTTCTGGGTTTTATTTGTAGAACATTTCTTAAGATTGTATGTTGGATATGTTGATAAAATGTATTTGATGTTTACATATGACTTAGCTAAGGATTCAATTATAATCATAAACAATTATTTTTGTTTTCTGATGCTTGGGTGAAGCTCTGGAGTCTTGGTTGAGCTATTTTTCTTTATTAATAGTCAATCTTTTTCTTCAAATGTGCACTCTCATTATTGCAGTGTGGCCAAGTACCAAGAGGCAAATCCCGGAGTGTACACAATTGTTACATTTCCATTTTTGTTCGCTGTTATGTTTGGTGATTGGGGCCATGGCATATGTTTATTACTTGCGGCCTTGGTGCTCATATTCAGAGAAAAAAAGCTTGGGAGTCAGGTAAGTAATGCACCTCATTGTGAACACCATACTGTATGATGCTTTTGAGTAAAACAATGGATTTTGTATAACAATCACCCCCAAAAGTCTATTACTATTGTTCATACTGTTTACTTGTTTTCTTTTTGCTTGGAAAATATTTTGTGAAGTACTTTATTCATCATATGGCTATTGATGCTTGTAACAAACATGAATGAAAATGTCAACATTGTATGGAAAATCAGGATTTGTGGTCTCGCTTCTGCCCCTTATAAAATATCCTTCTTCTGTCTCACACTGAAAGTGATGTTCCAACTGTAAATGTGTCAGTTATACTTGTATGAACGGATTTCCCTTTTAGGTGGAGTCTGTAGGAAATATCTTATGAGAATAACATTCTATATATTATCGCAGGCATATGACTGAAATACATTCTAGTTCAGAGTTCAGTAATTGCCTTCGGCTGAAGCTTAGGGGAAAATTTGATGGCTTGCATGGGCATTGTTTGTTTCTTTAGGCTCCACACTGAATATGCAAATGAATGTGTGGAAGCTCTGTAACCTTCATTATAGGCATTTAAAAAACCTGCCTTAAAGAGCAGTAATTTCATTTCTCCCTGTAAAAATCTTAGACAGGTCCTTTTTAGCTTATTAGATGGGTCCCCTTAAAGTAAAGTTATGAGAAAAATACCTTCCTACAGCCAGGACTGTAAGATAAACCCCGTTAATGAAATGAAGATTGCAAGAAATCTAGCTTCTACACATAAAGCCTTTGACTCGATTTGTGCTTCACTATTTTCTGCATCTAATGTCATTAAGTCTAGGAGATTGTATTCCGTCGTTCGGTTGCTTTGAAAGTTTGAATTGTTTCTAGTGATGCTCTGATGGAGGGCAGCACAAACATTAAAGAAGAATGGAATTTAATTGTTGTCTTATTTTGGTGCTCATGCCAGAAACTCGGGGACATAATGGAGATGGCATTTGGAGGTCGCTATATAATTATGATGATGGCAATCTTCTCAATTTACACTGGACTCATCTACAATGAGTTTTTTTCTGTTCCATTTAATATTTTTGGTCCATCTGCCTATTCATGCCGTGATCCTTCGTGCAGGTAACGAGGTTATGCTGTTAACATGTTACTGTCTCTTTTGGTTGAACAGACTTGTTTTTGAAAATAAATATTTTTATGCTATTCATTTTTATTTTATGTGCTTGGTTCCTAATGCTTCAACTTTTTTAATGGATAGTTTAAGTCATTGAAACTTATCTTTCCGATAGTGGAGACAATAGGCATTTTCAATGCTTGGAATAGAAGAACATGATTTATTTTTCCTTGTATGAAAGTCTACCTGTTAGTTCGGATTTCCTTAAGTAGCTTCAGCATTTTACTTAATAGATGCATATGTAGTTCTAACAACAACAACTAAAGGTTGACGACCATTGACCATGGAATGTCTCACCTCATTGGAATTTCATCAAATCAACTGATAAATATGCCTTTCATGAGGGCACTCATACTTTATTGAGAACAAAAAATGAATGGCAGTACCAAAGATTGGAGATACTATTGAACAAATACCACATTTTCACTTATAACACATTTTTTGATGGCCTCAACTCTCTTTGATCAGGTAAATGAAAAAAGTGATCTCGAATCCCATAAATATCTTCACACAAAAAATGACCTTACCCCAGAGGAAACATAAGTTGAAGATAAAACACGCATACACACAAATACGCACACGCACACACGCACACACACACACATGTTACTGTGGCACCATAGACTACTACAGGTGCCAAATATCATTGGCTGAGAGGATGATTTGAAGTAAGGGCAAAACATGGCTGTCAATTAGTCATCCCCATACCCATAGACAACAAAAAATCCCCATACCCACACACACACATGTTACTGTGACACCATAGACTACTACAGGTGCCAAATATCATTGGCTGAGAGGATGATTTGAGGTAAGGGCAAAACATGGCTGTCAATTAGTCATCCCCATACCCATAGACAACAAAAAAGATGAACATGAATGCTTCTAGAATCTAGATTAAACTGAGATTTTTTTACCATCAATGTTTCAGATCACACTACTGTTGCAAGTATGTGCTAATCGGTGTTGTCATTGATGTCAACATGCTTTTGTTGTCATTGGTGTCAACTGTGTCTTTTGATGAAGTTATTGTTGTTTGTCTAAGTTGGCTTGCTAAAGATGATTTGGTTGTGTTGTGACCTAATCACACATCGCCCCATTGCAAATGGGGACCCACACTTTTTCTCGCTTTCCGTCTTCATTTTGTTTTAGGTTTAGGTTTTCTTTGAGCTTGTGGGTTTGGTAGTGTTGTTTTGCTCAAGCCTCGCCTAATTCTTGCCAAGGAGTCCGTATGCTCTCATCCTGATGCATGTCCTGAAGCCCTGAAATTGACTAAGTCTGGTGTCCTGAAATCTTGAAAAATTGACTAGGTCTGAAATCTGGTGGATCCTCAAAAATCTAGAATCTGCATGTTAAATCTCATGGATCCGAGACCTATCTCAAACATCCTGGAAGTATATTTCAAAATAATTAAAGTATATATATACTTAAATATATTTTGAAATATACTTGGATTTTAGGTGCTAACAATTGACTAAGTCTGGAAAAGCGCACTTTTTTGAGGGTCTTTGCATTGTGAAAAACGAACATCATACATAGAGGCATAAAAAGTCCGCCTAGGCGCACTTAGGAGACGACCTTGCAATTCACAAATTAGATGTTATGCAAGCCTACCTAAAAAGTCCGCCTAGGTGCACTTCCAGCCTAACCTTGCAATTCGCATTTTACAACTTATACGCAAGAGCCTAAAAGGTCTGCTCATCCTCTTTGGCATACCTATTGAGGGTGTCTACATTTGTAAGTTTATACATAGACACATGAAAAGTCCGCTTAGACCTCTAGGAACACTTTTTGAGCACCCTTGCACTATGAACATTCAACATTATACATACATGTCTAAAATGAGCGCTCATTCACTTTGGCGCATATTTGGAGGAACCTGGCACTATGCAAAATCAAATATCCTACATGAAACAATCAAAATCACCTTGGGCGCACTTAGAGAGGAGGTTTGCATTGTGCAAGTTTTAAACCTATACATAACCATTCAAGAAGGCCGCTCAAGAACATTTGGAGGATGACTTCGTAATTGGCAAGTTAACATCATACATGAGCACTCTTGGCGCTGATTTTAGCCTCCTTTGCATTTTGCATCATTCTCATACATCATTGTTTTAGGCGCTTTGATCCTTAGGTGCTGATCTGCCACATGCTCGCATTGTCAAAATTTCAAACTTATACATAAACCTTCAAAAACAGCGCTCAAAGGCGCACTTTAAGAAGAACCTTGTATTAGAAATTTTAAACATCTGTACATACATGAAGGAAATCAGCACCTTCAATGCATGCTTACACAAAATCAGTGCCAAAATTTACATGTTGCCTAGTCGGCCAGGAAAGGCAAGGAAACAATTTTTAAACATGAATAAAATCCTGAATATTCAGTGTTGGTCGACCCAGGTAGTTATAGGTGAATGTGTATTAATATAAGATCATGTTGCCATTCAAAACATTCATCAAAAAGAAATTCAAGAGCACATTAAGTGCAGATCAGGCAGCTAGTAAGGGCAGTATAATCGGATTTAATGCTTTGATAACTTTTGCCTTTCCTTCATTCTTTTATGTAGTTTGTGAAGCGAGCTTAGGATGGCAATATAGTCCTTGTATTAGAAATTTTAAACATCTATACATACATGAAGGAAATCAGCGCCTTCAATGCATGCTTACACAAAATCAGCGCCAAAATTTACATGTTGTCTAGTCAGCCAGGAAAGGCAAGGAAACAATTTTTAAACATGAGTAAAATCCTGGATATTCAGTGTTGGTTGACCCAGGTAGTTATAGGTGAATGTGTATTAATATAAGATCATGTTGCCATTCAAAACATTCATCAAAAAGAACAAATTCAAGAGCAGATTAAGTGCAGATCAGGCAGCTAGTATGGGCAGTATAAAGGGATTTAATGCTAATAAGTTGATGAAGTTGCATGAGTATTCTTTCTCTCACATAAGATTGGAAGGAATTGAACACGATGATATCCTTTTATCAAGCGCTATGATGTGAGCATAACCTATGATATCTCCCTTTGTAGGTGAAAGACAAGTGCTCGAGCAAGGCAAGCCTAAGCGAGGATGGATTTCTAAGGAATGTAGCCCGAGTTCAAGTTCCTTTCAAGATGGAGGAGAACCTGTTCAAAATGTTCAAGTTCTAAGCACTTCATTGCAACACACGGAGAAGTTCTTACATCAAGATCACCAAGAGGACTTCAACAGATCATCATCATGCATCCAAGACAAACTTCATTTTTGGAAGAAGAGCACCATTTCGTCATGCATGAGAGGAAGTCATCATCCAAAGGTGCATGCCACATTCTAGAAATCAGAGACATCCATTTCATGCGCCAAGCAGAGGGAGAGAGCATCTATCATCCGCAGGTCCACTCCGACAGTCATGAACAAAGACATCTTCTACTTGCACTACCCATAGCTAACATCCTGTGCAAGTACATGAAGACAAGAAAGTTGAGAAGAGAAATGGGCGTGAGCATAAAAAATCCATAAATTACACTTAAGGCATTGACAACAAGAAGAAATTTTAATTTTCCCAAGTTCAAAGCAGCCAATTTCCAGAGGTGAAAATCCAAGTTCGAAGACTACTCCAAAAAATGACAATTTGGGAAAATATTCCGAGCAATATGAACACAAAGAAAATCAAACCAGTTTGCTCGATGTTGAGGTGGCATGTGCACAACATTGATCCAATCACAATCTGCCACATCGTTCGTCCACATTCAATGTTCTAAAAATAGTAACTTTTGTAACAAACTATCTTGTTGTCTCAATCTTGGCCATTGATTCTCAAATCAATCTTGGCCGTTCATGTAATTTTGGAGCCTATATAAGGCCCATTTCTCTCATTTGTATAAAAAAGAATTAGAAGAGTAGGAGTAGATGCTGTCGAAGTAGGAGCAGAGTAGAGGAGACTCTTCAAAATCATTGAGAGGAGATATGAAATTGTTGTAATCCTACATTTCCAAAATCAATACAAGCTCATTGTTGGTTCGCATGGTGATTTTGTGTTATTGAGGAATGTTAGCATGGTTTCTAATTCTCAAATATGATGGAGAGATGTTTCCAAGTAGAGTAGAATTAGGTTAGAAGTTCATTGATGTAATGTTTATATGTGGAGATACTTGATGAATTCCTTAAATGGTTCATACTTTTCATGATTTGTCGATGATAAGTTATTTTGCAAAGTTAGCCTGGACCACATTTGTTTTAGTTCAGTTGTAGATGCTCATTCAAGCCGCGCCAATAGTGGGTGTTTGGATGGAAGTTTACAACATGAAAATCTTTGAGTTTCCTTAGAAGCTTGCACCGACTTCGTGTAGTTGTTAGTTCTCATGGCGAAGCGAAGTTTGGCTTCACGAGGAGTTTGTCTATCTTGGCATATTTCATTATATCATTGTCCTTAGAATAGTTTTCTAAACCCTTTATCTTTTGCATTTTCTTTTTGTAGTTGGTTTTAGAGTTCCATTTCACAAGGAGAGTAACATATCTAGAGTGGAGTAAGGAGTCAATTCAACGTAAGTCCGTTTGTGAGTTTTCCGCAAATCACATCAACTACTGAGTCTATCCATTGCAAGTCAAGACTTGACATATCATGAACCTTGGAGTTGTCTCATTGGATCACATTGTTTAGCCTTTGAGAGACTTTGTTCAAGAGAGGATAGAATACTTAGTATTTTATTCTGAGTTTGCATGTGCATAAAAACACATCAACAGGTTGCTGTGTAGAAGTGTTGAAGATGTTAAGGATATGTTTCTGATATTGAGTTTTCAATTGCTTTTGAGAAAATTTGATTAATATTGGAAATAGTGTGTTGAAGGAGTCTTCTGGCTTACAGAATACTGCTCGAGTTTTTGCTTTGCATTTCTTCTGTGTTGGAGATCTGAGTATGTGGTTTGGGTATGTTGTCAAGAAGTGTGTGAAGTTGTTAAATCTAGAATTTGGTGCTCCGGATTGCTGTGCAATGAAAGTTATGTTCACCAGTCCAAGAACAACATTTGACAGTGTTTCTGAGTTGGGCACAGGCATCTGGGAGAAAGTATTTTGCTCCGCATTTCTCTGCAGAATGGTTTTAGGTTCTGCGGTTCTGGACATGTGTTCATAAGGTCCTTATCTATCTTCATTCTAGAGGGTTTGTGATTTAGTGCTCTGAAATGAAAGTTCTTGTGTAGCAGAGTTCGACAGTGTTGTTTGTAAGCAGTCTGTGAACTGTCTTCAAGTGAAATTTGTTGTGGTTAAATTTGTTGGTTCTCAGGTGACTTCAAGTTGTTCGTGCATGTTTCCAGAATGTGTTAAAGCTCTATGCATGGTCCGCAAGTTATAGTTGTGATCGTGGAAGCGTATGATGAAGAATTTCTTATGTGTACATTGTTTGGCCGACCTTGAATGTTTGCGCAAATTGGGGAGTTGATTTGATGATTATGTGAGTGTTGTGTAGCGTGCTTTGATGGATTTAGGTCCGAGCTAAGGTGTAAAGTGGTTTGCCTACATGTCTTTAGGAGTTGAGGGTGGCCGGATGTTGATACAGAGGAGATGCAGCTGACATGGAGGCCGGGTAGGTCGAGTACCAGAGTTGGAGGTAGGGATGGAGAGGTATTGGCAGCCCTTCACACCATTGAGGACTATTTCAGGGCCTTGTACTATTCACAGGAGGAAGACATGAACCATCAGGTCGCATGCAACAAAAGACTAGATGAAGCTGCCGAGATATGTAGGAAACTTCGGGAGAGAACTGATGAGCAGCTAGTTCAGTTCCAGCGACAGCTTGCTCAGGAAGCTGAGATGACACAATCAAAAAAGAATAAGGCAATTGAACTAAGGACGGAGTTGGCAGCCAAAGAAAAGGATTATAATGAGCTGCAGCACACTCATGAGGTGACGGAGGAGTTACAGGAGTTGACGAGTACTCATGCCAGTACCACACAACAGCTGGTCCAGCAGTTGGAGGAAGCTGTCCAGATGGTGCGCTTGATGAGGGACAAGCATATCATCGTTGCCAGCCACTTGAAGCAGCGAACAAAGGAGGTATAGTGACTTCGACGGTTAGTTTCACTACAACCAGAGACGTCAGCTTCAACTCCGACGGCGGCCACATCTCCAGGGACGTCCACTGCCCCTCATACTTCATAGTAGTTCTTTTGAGTCTTGTTTTGTAGTCGTCTGGAAGACAAGTTTTTTGCGGGGGATGATGTTAGGCGCATTTTATAATTGTTATGTTAGTTGTAGTTTGGATCGGTGAGTATGTTAGTTGCAGTCAGTTAGGATCTGCGAGTAGTTACCTCCCGATTGGTGTGTTGTTGGCGACGGTTGGCCATCCAGGCAACCGTCGGCACCTATATATGTATTTCATTTCATTGTATCGGATAGTAGTTTTTGGTGTTGATTGTAATTGCCAGTTTGAATCAATAATATATACATGAGTTTCATAGTATCATTTCAATGTGTATTCTTGTATGATGTGATCATTCAATTTATATTCCTTGTTTACTCTGTATGAATTCATTAGACTCATTCGGTAGTAAACAATATGATGGAGGGAAGGGAAAACAAAAGCTGCCAAGAGGACATAAGAGAGGGGGTGGTTGAGGAATCTCAAAATTAGAAAAAATAGAAAGAATGAAAATTTTTTAATTTCATTATGTGGGTTCTCTAGTAAACTATTCATTACCAGTATTAATGTGCCTAAAAATTTAATTGCATTTAATTTCAACTTCTATTCATTTCCTCTTATTTTCATGTAATTTTTTTCATTCTTTCTATTTTTCTAATTTTGAGATTCTTCCACCACCCCCTCTCTTCTTATGTCCTCTTGGCATATCTTGTTTTCTGTTCCCTCCATCCTATTCCTCTTCTATTGAGTAAGCTTGTGTATGCAATTGACTACTTTTTGGCTCTCTTCGCCCTGATGATGAATCATGTAGTGTGATCTGAAATGTCAGTGGTAAAAAAATCTCACAGTTTAATCCAGAAACATTCATGTTCACTAATATGGACTCTGGAAATATTATGTCTCTGAACAAAAAAATGGTATGCAAACATTAACAATAATACATTTCCAAACAAAAATAACTGCATGTAGCAGCTGCTTCAATTTTCTTGAAATCTCGATACAGGGATATTTCTCATCCAGTGCCACATCTTTCAAAACCTTCTCCAGATTGCAGGTGTTATTATCAGGCAGAGCTTAAGTTTTGTGGTATAGCTTTAGGTAATTGATATTAAAATGCTTAAAAATAGAAATAGATATCAACAAAAGCAAAGATTAATTATATTGATATTTGATAATCATCATCATGAGATGGCAGACAGACTGGAGAGGATTGCCATTAGTTGAAAAACATAGTACGGGGGTCCTCGGAGACTACCAATTTTCAATCAATTGATAAAACTTCAATGCATGTACTTTATAAGCAAAAATCATGAAAAAATTGTGATTAATTGCAAAAATCGCAAATCGCTAGGTTTGATGATTTCCTCCCCCCCAAAAACTGTGATTTTTTAATAAATTGTCATCAATGTTTTTTTACTGATTTTTTTCTGCATAATTGCAATTGCAATTAAATTGCCAAAATCACATGTCGTGGGTTCTGATGATTTTTGATTATTTTTTTTATTTTGGTTTCAAGCAGCAATTTTTTGATCGGCTAGGGTTTTAAATATCAACTGGCATTGTGTGCCTCTGTCAGAATGTTTGGATGGGTGTTTTTGAAGGTGTATGGGCATTGGAAAGGATTTTGATGTCCTTGCATTCTGTTGAAGAAGAAGCCCTAACAAAGCCCGCAACAGTAGGAGACCTAGATTTGGAGGGAAAAAAGCAGAGGCCTTCAATTGAGCCTATTTTCTGTTCGTGCCAGCAGCCATTGAATCATTTCCTAGACCACAAGCGAGGTAACTTAGGATGCCATTGCCTAGGGAAAAGTCAGATATGCTCGCCGCAGTTTGGAGAGGCCGTAGACCATTCAGGAGCAACACCATCCAAGAATTAGTTTTTATTCTTTTGACCATTTTAGTATATAATTATTAATTTATTTAGCAAATGTTTTATTTATTAAATTTAATCTCGTTTATCATTAATAAAATTATAACAGTTACGTATAAAATATTTTTTTTTTATTTTAATATAAGAATATATATTTTATTTTGTATATATTCTATTTTAATATTTTATTATATTAATATTAATATAATTATATTTAATTTTATATTATTAATTACAACATTTGGGTGTAAAATAATAAATTATATTTTAAAATTTTAATATAATAATTTTTTTAGTTTGTATTTATTCTATTTTAATATATATATTGTCGTATTCAGCTGTATACTATTAGGAGAACTTGAAAAAAAGCTATATCCATATCGGATACATATCCGTCTCCATATCCATGCAACTCTATTCATCAAACTTGTAGTTACAAGGCTTGTCAGGACTCGTTCAGACTTACTGAGTCTCGAGATAGGCAGACTGAATCGAGGCCAGAAACTCGGGACTTGGGTACTTGGTGAGTCTGGTCAAACTCCTTGAACTTGGTGAGTCCTATCACTAAGACAGGTGTGAAAATCAGAAAGAAAAAAGGAATAAAAAATTGAAAACACTCAAATCTAAAAGTGTGAAAGTAAGGCATTTTTAGAAAAGTTTGGAGGAGTCTTGGAGCTTGGTTAAAAGTGATTAAATTAAAAAAAATGGCATGCGACATGAAGGTCTGTGTGATCGCAGAGGCTAGGGGGGCTTCTCCCAAATCCCCGTTCTCATTTTTATTTGCTCTCTATATCTCTACGCTAATAAGCATCTTTCTATATTTTTTGATAATCTGTTTTTTCCTGATTAAATCCCGTTTTTTGAAAATTTGCTGATTTTTTCCTCAAAGGATTTTTGCTGCTATGGCAGGTACACATCTTAATCCTTATTATTGTTCCTCTTCGTACTCTTACCTCTCTAGGACTTAATAAGGAAGTTTTCTCCTACCAAGCAAACTTGTAATTGTTTTTTAAATAATAGAAAATTACAAGTCTATTAGTGTATTTGTTTAGTTCATTTAGCTTTTGTCAACTACATATCAGCACTTAAGAAAATCCAGTGTAATTTATATGATATAACTGAGAAACCTCTATAGGAAGTTTCCCAATTTTCAAGGGATACTTATTGGAGACGTATAGAGATGCAAAGATGCTTCATCTGAAGTCTCCTAATGTTTGGAGACTTCTCCATATGGGTCTCCGAGACTGTGATGTGTTTCCGGTACAAGAGATGAGTACCAAGGGTCAGGGTATGAGTCTCCTAGTAACTGTGAGGAGAACATTTTATATACAAATGGTGTAAGAAACGTTAAGTGTGTTCAAGTGTGCATCGGATTTGCCCAGATCCTGCCTTCCTTGTAGGATTGCGTCCATAGAACTGTTTTCACTTTTCACCCCTCCTGGTAGACAAGATGGTCCAGAAAAGGTTAATTGTTGCCTATTTCAATACTTTCTTATCCTTAATGCCTTGACAAACACAGCTTTCCACATCTCCATGGCCTGTTTCTGCATTTATCTGGGTAGAATCATCCATTGCAATGCCATAAGTAAGCTATATCAGTGATGCCAATGTAGGGAAGTTACGAACATCTTCCAGTCCATAGTAGTTCACCAGTTTCCCCTTTTTCCCTTTCAGAATATTTTCAGAAAATTGCTTACCTTTAGCACACTGTGACCTTTTGGATGAAGAGCCCTTCTCTTTCATAGCCATGTTTCATTGCAGTCTCAGGCATGTTACCACACCTCCACCCTGCCATTCTACTGAGAAACAGGAGGAAGTGAGCTGTAATAAAAGCCTCACCCCTTAGTGATACCAGCAGGCATTCCAAGGGTGGGTAAAAAAAAAATTCATATCACCCTTAGTCATTAGAGGGGCTGGAGATAAGAGCCAAATCTTTCATGGCAAGTTCTATGACATGGGGGTCTCCAAAAGGGACCAGGTTGTCAGCTACCTTATTAGTGGCCCTTTTAATGTGGGTGATCAATTCCCCATTCACCTCCAAAAGTGCCTTCTTGCAATCAATCATGATCTCCACCAAATGCAAGTTCTTACGCTTTGACATTCCAAGTTAATTTTGATTTGTTTAAAATATCTGTTCACCCAGTTGATTAAGACTGGAAAAATCAGCTATTTGAAAAGAATGATATTTTCTCTAGAACATTGCAAACAAGCATCGAAAGATCTATGAAATTGATTATTTATTTTAAGGTTTTTACATATTCTTTCTTCTTTATTTTATTTGACCAAGGAATCCATTAGACCTCAGATTTCATCTTTTCAATTTCGTATTTCTTTGCATCAAAACTCCCAAAGTCAACACACCCACACACAAGGGCTCTACGGCCATTGGGGTTTGAATTTAGGTCTTTTGCATTGTGTTTCCCCATCTCAATTTATAGATTATTCTGACAGAAAAGGAATACTTTTATTGCAAAAGGTGCCTAGGGTTAAGGGATCATAGACCTGGAATATCGTAAAAGGGATACTATTTTAAGGAACTTTTTCATTTCATCGATTTCCTATTTTGAGTTTTACAGATGCTGTTTCTGTCTGTTTACAGATCGGCATCTTTGACTGCTGTTTATGTTTTATAAAATTTCACCATCAGTTGTTAGTATATGACTGTTATGGTCCCTGTTTATGTAGGTTATTGAAGAGTTTTTCTGTTAAATTCGATACAGGCAATTGAGGGCTGCATGAAATCATTTATAATGTTTTGAAATTTAGATCTTGTCAAATCTTCAAGACCTCATCAAATTAAGTGTAAGAATTGACATTTTGTTTCTTTTTAATTTCAAGGTTAATGTTTTGGCTGCAATTTTTTTTAGATATGATATCATCTTATTATTCAACAGCAGAGAGGTTTCAGTGTGCCTCTTCTTCTGGTAACACTTAAAATTTTCAGAGATGATAACAATTCTGGAACATCATTTATTTCAAGTTGTAGTCAGAGAGAGAGAGAGAGAGAGAGAGAGAAGATGTAACAAATATAACCCAAAGATCATCAGTGTTTCTTTCAGAAAGAATTAAAGATATTATATTAATGTCTGCAACAAATCCAGGTAGGTCAAAAGGACTCAAAAGTACATTCAGTTGCAATAGAAAAGTACTTTTTGAAAAATATAATTTTAATGTCCACAAATGAACAAAGTAGGTCATTTGGATTTGGGTGTACATTCAGTTCCAATATGGAAACAAGGGTAAAAGAGCCCTAGGTTCTGAATCATTTTCTTTAGAAGGAGTGCTTTCTTGTTTTCTGGAGAGGCTTTTTTTTATTGCAACTGTGGCTTCTAGGAATTGTGTCAAAAAACCAACAAATGATTCAGACATTGACTGAAGATTCCGCACAATCCCAATCAGGTGTCATCAATCTGTTCACATGAGAACTGTGAGAGCATGGGAGATAAATCAGTAGTTTCAGTAGAAACTCCCCAACATGTTGTCACACATCCAAAAAGTTCCAATTGGAGTTCTTTGCCTTTACAACCTGCATTCAAATTGGATATGAAGATTTCTATCCAACATTATGATGATTCATTCAAACTGGAAATAAAGATATCTATCTCAGTGATTGACCTGTGCACAAAAGAGATTGCTAGCTACTGAAGTCCAAGTGAAGGATAACTTAGAGTCATTGACATGGTGAAAAGCTCACATTAAATACTTGGAAGCTTTCAAAATACCTATGATCTGTACTTGGGATCAATTAAGATATGCTTTCTGGTATAGATTTTGCCCTCTTCAGTACAAAGATGGATTCTGAAAGAAAAAAATATATTCATATTCTTGGATTTTCATATCTATTCTGCATTTTTTTAATAATGGATTTCCTCATCTTGGTCCATGAGCCATGGAGCAGGGACCATATCTAGTCGAGCAAGTTTCTTATTATACAATTTTTAAGATGGTTTCCGTATCTTGACAAGATGTTGGAAGGTATTTTTCAATTTGTCTGGATTCTGTGGATGTGAAAAAGTACAATAATAACGGGTGTCTAGCGATGAACTAGGTTTTCAAAATTTCAATGCAAACTGGAATAATATAAAGGCAGTGTGCTCTCTCCTCTCTACAATTTCTTTTTTGTTTTTTGATTGGTGAATTGGGGATTCCAAGAGGCTTCCACCACTAAAATGAGAATTTCACAAACATATAACCTGCTCACAAAATCAAAGTGGTGCCATGTGTCCTGATGTCATGAAATTTCAAAGTCTTCAGGTTACATCAGCCATCCATTTCACGATTCTAATAGCTGGCCCTTAAGGAAAAAAAAAAAACACTTGACAAGGCCACAACTAACCACCAGCTACATTTGGTTACCAAAAACACCTACCACCTTATGGAACTGTGAGGGACAAAAATTTTAATTGTCCTCATGCAATATTTAAAGGGCATGCAGTCCCACAAAAGACAACAACATAATTAACAAAGTGTAAAAAGCAAAGACAAAAACAACTTAATTTGTGGCAAGCAACAGGGGCTTCCTTCGGTTTGTTCTCTTGGCTTGATTCTTCAGCTGGTTAGATCAATTTGCAACAGCAGAGGGGCCTGCACCATCAGAATCACCAATCCTTGATAAAATTTCCCAACCATACTTCTAACCTGTTTCTTTGCTTCTGCTTTAATCATCTCCTTCATATGGAAGACATCCAGAATCTTCTCAGCTTCAGTATCAGAGATCACATACAGAGATTATGCCCTTGTTTGGACTATGATGAGACTGGAGTAGTGGTGGTTAGGTTTCTGATCCATAATTTCTCTATTTTATTGTTGAAGTTAACAAATCACACAATTTATAATACCGTGCTAGATGTAAAGCTCAAATGACAGTTAACTAGTGGACTAGAATATTGTTTAGGCTGGAATAACTTGAATAAGAACAGAAAACACAGAAAGTTTGCAACATAACAAAAGATGTTTATCCTGGAAATCCCTGGGATGGGGAAAAGCCAATTGGTAGCATCAATTAATCATATACCTGATTGCTATTGCTCAAAACAAACAAGTAAAGAGATAAGAGATGCAACTTCTAGTTGTTCTTCTTACTGTCAAGTCTCGCTTCAATCTTCAGCTGTAATTCTTCTTCTCCTGGTCACTTCAACACTTCAACTTGCCTCCCTTGATGATACATTCACTATGGAATACCTACCTGTGTGATACATTCACTGTGGAATGCCTACCCCCTGCTTTAAGTTGTGTCATAACCCTCTTTTTCAAAGCTATTATTCATGTTTGATTAATTGATTAATGATAGTGATTAGAAAATAATGGCATTAATTAGAAAATTCTCTTTCATTAGTTGAATTTGATAAGTGATGATAGACACCTAAACTCCGCCACCTTCTATCATTAATCCTACACATTAATTCATCCTAGTTAATTTGCTCTAAACCATGCACACAAAGATGCTTGTCCCATTTGGACAGAAGAACTATTTGGTTAATCTTGCCTAAGCATCCAACTAATCATACTTATGTGATGTTAATAAATTACAAAAAAGAAAAAGAAAAAAGTATGTGAAATTTTAACCAAGTTAGAATGTGTTTAACTTAACAACTTTGTGGGTTGTTACAACTTGCCCACTAGATGTCTTAAAATAGGTTTTCTTGCTTTAGGAAATGAAGGGATGTGTGGGATGTGAGGAGTCATGTGGGGAACATAAAAGGTCGTGTGGGGTGTGAATAGTCACGGAGTCGTGAAGAGGAATGTGTGGAACATGAAGAGTCGTGTGGAGAATTTTATCTTCTCTTGGGGAAAGAGACAAAGTGGGATATTCTGTCCCTTCTTGGATCCTTATGGATAAGTTATGGTCTGGATCTATCCTATCAGTGACCTACTTCTTAAGTTACTCATCCTCATACAAGTCTTCCTCAATCTCCTCCATTGTTTCTTTCCTCTGCTTTTTAAGAATATTTGTAGAAATTTGCCTTAGAACAGGGAGGGATGGGTGCTTCAGGGAATGGGTTTGTCCTCACCCTCCAGCCTTTTGATCTCTGAGAAATCTGTGCATTCCCACTTGGTGCTGTCTGGCCGCCTCTAAATGACGTCACAATGAATAAATCTATGTCTTCAGCAGAGCCAGTTTCCCATCCTCTCTCGTTTCTTCTTGACCACACACCTCTTCCCACATAGAAACTTCATTCAATTTGCAGACTTTGTTGACATTTCATTTAAATACTACCAAGGTTCCCCAAGAATGTATTCCCAGGGTCTAGGCACCCATCCTGTTTTGCATTTGTTGGGGGTTCCCTGGGGACAGCAAGCTGGCAATGGTTTGGAACCATGATTCTGTGACTTCCTTTCTGAGGAGGTGAGGGCATCACAGGTCCAAACCACAGTAGATAAAAAATCAAACTCGAACTTGAGCCTTATTACAACTTAAGCCTTGTTTCCTCTGGGCCTCAGAATACTCTACAGTTCTCTCAAACATGTGAATGATTTCACCAAAGGGAAGGCAACACATCTAACTGTGGGTTCATTGAATCGTGTGGAATATAAAGTGGCTTTGGTAACCCCAGGCCTAACTGCAGGGTTTACACCAAAGCTTTAGTATTCAACCTACACATAGGCATGTGGGTGCAGATCTTTGTTCATGAGAAGTTTGCAGGTTTGGAACATCACGGATTAGGAGGATTGTTGCTGACTGTTTTCAATTTTCATGGCTGGTGTTTGCAGTGCATTTACTTGATTTAAGAATGATCCTCCACATGTCCTCTTTGTAGGAATCAAAACTGCATGCCATCCAGTTGGATCCCTATGCTAACAATGTGCATGATACAGTTCTTTGATTCCAAAGGGTAAACACTCCTCCTGAGGATCCTTCTGCTCCCACCACTGTTCCATTCCATGTTTCCAACGTTCCTCTAATAATCATAGCTGTGTGAAGTGTTCCAGTTTTGGATTGAGGGTCTATGAAAAACCAAGGGTGATTCTGGTGGTGGTAGAATTACATTTTTTCCTTGTAAATAGCTTTAATTTTCAGATTTTTTCCCCCTTAATATTGTCCCAAGCTCTGCTTATTTAGGACAACTTCCCTGTTCCTCACATAATATCTTCCAATGTGTCCCACTTTGTTACACTTGTAACATCTAAGGGGAAATCTCTCATAGAATTGGCTGGGAAGAAGCACCAAATTTGGATTGGATTATTACCTGTTCCAGAAGTGGTTTGGTCAGATTGATAGAATTTTCACTCTTGCATATGTTGAGAATATTTTCTGCTCGGTGAACCAACCGAATTCTTCAAATTTCCCCACTGCATATCCTATACTTGCAAATATTCTGGGGTTCCAGTATTCTGTAGGTAGATTATAGAATTTGATCCAGATCAGGTGCTGCTTCAAGATCCTTCATTTGTGTGAAAATTAGGGCATCATTGCATCATCTCTTGTCTAGCCCCTATTAAGTGTGATGACTCATCCATTAATCTTCTGACCAGCAACTTACTAAGAAAAATCCTTTGGGAGAAACTGGATCTCCAACGTTCCGTTTCCCTTTATGCTTTAATACTTCAACTGTCAGTTTTTCTACTGATATTCCTATCATTGCTCTTGGTGATATTAATTTCTCTTCCTGATCCAAAATTGCGTACTCAATTTGAATTTCTGTGCTCTTTTCTGGTACTCAAAGGGTTAGATTTTTCTGAGCCCTTTTGTTCTTTGTTCATCATTTCCCTCTCCAGGTCTTGTCCTTTGTTTTTTTCCCTTCTCCATCTGAATAATCTTCCCTTGAACCTAAGGATATGCCTTCGCTGCTGACCTCCACATCATCCCATCTTATGGACTTGAGGGTTGAATTCCTTGCTTTCATCATTTCCCTGCTGGGATCTGTTCTCGGTGTCCTTTTCTTTATCCTAATGATTCTCTGCCTTTGACAATCCTGTTTGTCTTCTCTGATGTGATGCTTGACATCCTTACCTTATTGAAGATCACTGCTTTCTTCTTGCCCTAATAAACACCTCTGCTCCTGCTTCTTTGTTTGCCTGCTTTTCTTCCATTCCTTTTTAAGCCAGTAATGGTAACTCTTGTTGGTTATCCTTATGCTCCACATTCTTGGGAATGTATGGGCTGACAGATTGGTTTAAAACAAAAGACATAAGCAGTCTGTAAATATATTTCTTGTTATCCTGTTAACTATAAGCACTGTTAATTTTTAAGGTAGTGATCCTTCTTTTCCTCATAGATTATGGGAACATTGTTAAGTTTTGTGACGAGGCATCTTTCGTTCTTTTTCCAAAAGACCATTTTTTGTTAAGGGACTCCATCTCCCACTTCTATATTCCCTTTTCCTTCCCACTTGAATATTCTAGTATTAGTTCTGTTGCCTTGTGCATTTTTTGCAATGCCATTGAATTTGGTGCATGGAACAACTTTGTCAAGGAGAATTGGTGAATATTGTTAATTAATGTCTTGAATTACATTCATTAGATGGGCTACTGTGAATGTTGTTAACTGGTATGATTGATTACATTCATGTTGGGTTTCTTGCAGGAATGCTTATACAGTAGGGTTGATAAAGACTCGTGAGACATATCCATTTGGAGTTGATCCAGAATGGCATGGTAGTAGATCTGAGTTGCCATTTCTAAACTCGTTAAAAATGAAGATGTCCATCTTGATTGGAGTCGCACAGATGAACCTGGGAATTATCCTGAGCTACTTCAATGGAAAGTTCTTTAGAAATTCTCTCAACATCTGGTGAGATGTCAGTTTGTGATGCATTTTGTTTTCTGATGTGATGAAATTTGTAGTATTAGAAGTTCGTTTCTCAACAAAAGGGTGTGTTCACGATTGAAGTTTATTTGACAATTAACAGGAAATCAAAATTTGGATGTTTTGTAGGTACCAATTTGTGCCACAGATGATTTTTTTGAATGGCCTGTTTGGCTATCTTTCACTCCTCATTATTATTAAGTGGTGTACAGGCTCCCAAGCTGATCTTTATCATATAATGATATACATGTTCTTAAGCCCAACAGATGAACTAGGTGAAAATCAACTTTTCTGGGGTCAGAAGACAGTTCAGGTAATTTTTTTTGTGCATTTTGTTGACAATCAGTTGAAGTTAACTATCTCTTTCATTTAATTTAATTCGAGGATAAATTATTCATGGTTTGCATCATGTTATATCCTGAAAGATTTGTATTATTATTTCTCAGATGGTACTGCTACTGTTGGCTATTGTCGCAGTTCCTTGGATGCTTCTTCCAAAGCCTCTGATTTTGAAGAGACAACATGACCAGGTAGCTTTATGGAGATTTTGGAACCTTAAAAAGAACGATCTGTTTAGCTTCATAAACTGCCGGTTCTCGACATTTTCTGTAGTTTTTGGTTGATTATTTTTGTTTAGATGCCAATGACTAACCTCATAAAGAAAGTGGACTTATATTCTGTGAGCATAAATGAACATTGTGAACATCTTGTGAGAGGGAGAAGGTTCAAATGTTTATCAATACCGTTTAGATAAGAAAAACATTAGTAACTTGTTTCAATAATTAAATATACAGTCACACTGTTCTCTGGCTGGTAGGTACAAGAAACGTTAAGACAATGTAGAAATGGTAAGAACTGAAAGAGTTTGATGGTTCTTAAATTGTTAACACAAGGAAAGCATAAGATCATGTCAGGGTTGGTTAGTGGGATCAGGTTGAGTGTATTGAGTATGCATATATTCATATAGGCTGGAACCACATTAGAAGTGTACTCAAGCATTCAAAAAATAAGAGGTTGAAATAAATTTAATGGAAACTTGAGAATATTATTCAAGTAAATATGCCAAAACATGTAGCCTACTAGTAACTTCATTAAATCATTTAGAATTTTGTTTTAGTGAAATAGAAGTTGTTGAAGTGTATTGAGGTTAAAGACAGTGGCAATGTTGACTGACTCTGTTGAGAACTTGAAAAAGAACTGGACAATTATTTTTTTGTTCTTCTGTCCTCCTAGATTTAGCTGTGTGTTATTAATCTTCTTCATAGTCTGAAAGTGCCTTATCTATTACAGAAGCTTCAAGGACGTGCATATCGTGCTCTTCGAAGTTCTGAAGCAGATTCTTTTGAGATGGATCATGATACTGACTCTGAACATGAGGAATTTGAGTTCAGCGAGATTTTTGTTCACCAGATGATACATACAATAGAATTTGTATTGGGTGCAGTGTCCAATACTGCATCTTATCTTAGGCTATGGGCTCTTAGGTATCCTTGCATGACTCCTTATATCTGTTGGTTAAAGACTTAAAGTTTATTTTCATAAATAAGATCTAAATGTATTTTTCTTTACAGCTTGGCACATGCAGAATTATCAGCTGTATTTTATGAGAAGGTGCTACTTCTCGCTTGGGGGTGAGTATAATTGTACCATTTTGCATTTCAATACTTAGTGTAGATAATGGAGGACTGAGGTGATTGTATTGGAATCCTGTATAATGTCACAGATTTGAAGGTAGTGTATAAATATTCCCATCCTTCAAGTTCCAAATATTCTAATTGTGACATAGTGTTCACCTCAATTTGTTTTGCAGATACAACAACATCTTCATTCTCATTATTGGATTTCTTGTGTTTGCCTTTGCAACCATTGGTGTATTGCTTGTGATGGAAACTCTCAGTGCATTTCTTCATGCTCTACGTCTTCACTGGGTTGAGTTCCAAAACAAGTTCTATGAGGGAGATGGTTACAAATTTGAGCCTTTCTCATTTGCAGTACTTGTTGACCAAGAGGATTAATATTAGTACTCGTTGAGCCCTTCTTTGGCAGGAATTTGGTTATTGTAATTTATTATCTTTCAAGACGATTTGCCGTCATTGAAAGGCGACAATGAAGGGGTTTGATGTTGCAATCTCCAACAGTTAGATCCATTGTTGGCTGTAAGAGCCATCAAACAAGGTTCTCTTTCCAACAAGTTGTGAATAAATTGATGTGCATTGCATCAGGATATAATGTATAGAATTAGATAGTCTGTCCTCGCCTACTGAGGATTTAAGAATTGCAACTTTTCTTGATGAATTATTTTTTTGTCAGACGTACTGAGAAATTAAGTCTATTTGACCTTTGTTGATTGAGCACACATTAAATTCATTGAAATAGATTCAGATTCTCCATACAAAATGATAGAATCTTCTAGTGTCATACCTTCATTTCTAGAAGGATGGATGTCTAATGCCGTTGAGAATGCAAGCTATTTTTTTAAAGGGGTGTGCCAGCTTCTCAAAATAAGTTGGTTTGAAGAGGTTAAACCTGCTTTCTCATAATTCTTCTCAACATAACTTGGTTTCAGATGTTAAACCTTCTTTCTCATAATTTTATTGCTTGTGTCCCTGGTTGGGAACAAGGTTTTACAGTTTTCTTTCTCAGGTTAACAGGGTGAAAACAATGCTTCTTTTTTGAGAAAATAGATTTATTTTCCCCGATCACTTTTGTTGTTTAATCTGTAAAAATTAAAAAAGTTTGTTATAATTTTTTTTTATCATGTTACTTGGATAACTGAATCTTAAGTTATTTGAAACAGAAAAAAATTATACACGTGACAGGCTGGAAAGAGCATTCCTACATTTTCTGTTGGTGAAAAACTTGTCCTCTTGAAAGAGAGGTCACAAGTTCAAATCTGGCAGGGGGTAGGGTACGTATGCCTCATATTAGAAGTACAGTTAGGTACTTCCTGCATACTGGGAGTATGAGGTAGTCTCATATGTTATAAGCCACCTGCAGACCCAAAATCAGGTCACCTGACATCGTAGACTATAAAAGGATCCATTTCCATTTCCATTCTACATAGCAAAAGCTGCCGTTGATTATTTTGTGCGTAGAGATTGCTTTGATCACAAATATGAGCGGATATTGGATAGCTGTACCAGAACGCAGGAGGATGTGGTGCATGGGGATTTGGATGAGTTGTAGTTAAATAAAGGTTTTTGACAGTGTTTGCATACATATATTAATGATAAATCTATTTCTAAAATAAGAACAAGAACTTTCAAATGTGTAACGGACAATTCTGCAAAGCGTAGTGTAATGGTTTTGGAATATTTAACAAAAGAAAAACTCATGTCAACTGTTTCTAAAAATGATTGGAGACTGGTAATTTTCTTAAACTCGAAAGTTGGAAAGAAATTATTTGATAAAAAATGTGGACTTTTACTATGCACAAATGATAATTTAATCATCTACCTACCACGCAGAAGATCTATTTTTCTTTTAAAGATTTATTGGTTGCCTTGCTCGGTATTCAATTTAAAAACAAGTTGTTAAACATATCGTAAGTAGTTTTCACAGGAATTTATTATTTTATTTATATTTATACATGTGAAAGGAAGAATAGAGGGCCTTATTTTGACGAGAAGTTTAATCAATGACAAAGGAAGGACATATATATATCTAATTGTTATTTTTATGTGAAAATTACCTATAGCATGTAGTATTTGTTAACTTGGTTTAAACTCTTGAAAGTATTTGTTCTTATTAGTTCCTTTCTTACAAGTTACTAATACACTAGTCTGTAGATTCTTGTCGATACTTTTTCACCTTTTCATCCAATCAAATTGGTTATTTTCCAAAACAATTTTAAAAATATTAAGAATTTATTGACTTTTGAAGTTGAGAAGAAAATGAGACAATAGGATTAAGTTATGTTTTTAATTTTTGTAAATTTCATAACTCAACTCCTTTCAATAAGGACAAGACATTTATAGGGAGTAGTTGCCACACAAAGAGATGTGTATAAATAAAGTTTAGTAAGTTAACAAATTTTTTATTCCTTCCGTTAAAGAGAGTAGGTGCCATATAAAGGGAGTGCTAACACCCATATCTGTAAGGCTCTGTATTAGCTTGAACTTTAATGAAAGGACTGATGTCAAATTAAATTAAACCAATATTTTTTATGTGTAAATATTTTTAGTTGAGAAAACGCTGCATACAGATACAAAGTCTTAAAGTGTAGAGGGTCATCGATAGAAAAGGTTAAAGACCAATTCAATTACTAACATGGAAAAAAGTATAACGAAGCCATGACCGATGAACAAATGATAAACCTACCATACTTGATGTTCTCTATACCCATTCCAAACTGTTAAGAAATGCATTTTTCTACCTAGTCAGGCAATTGTATAGGGAAGTACAACCAACAACTCATGTCACTCATCAATGGTGGACTTAATTAGAATGTTACACTTAAATTTGTTTTGTAATGTGTTTACAAATTATTGCAAGGCATAAATCAATATAATTTTGAGGCATTATCTAAGTCTGACATTTTCTTCAACTTTTTGATTCTTATGGTGGAAGGTAGGGCTTGTAATTGGGTGAATGCTTTTTAAAGTTTGAGACTGTTTTAATGGATTATAATATTTGCACCTCTTATTTCGTACTTGGGGAGGGGCTAACTAACTAGTTAATGACTATTTTAATTGTTAAAATATTGTTTTGAACCACGGTCACTACATTTGTTGTAGCTCTACAATTGCATGATACGCTTATGACGGTTTGAAAAGAGGGCATCCCTCGAATGAGCAACATGTTACACTTGCACCCTACCTCATGTTGAATATAGGAAACGCACTATAACTAAATGGATCTAAGGCATGCATGATTTGTTAATACAATTAATAGATTATTACTAATTCTACACTATTATTATTTATATACTTGTAATTTGTGATAAAATTTTTGCACTAAACGAAATTAACAATATTGATTACAATTACAATTAAGGATTAGCCATTACACAACTTTGTTTTCATATAATTTTTATCATTATTTCTTAACTAAAAGATAAATCAAATTTCATATGCATGATATATTATGGAGTAAGGTTGAGTGTGATTTAAGATTTATTTTGATGGCCAGATTATTACTTTTATAACATATGTAGTAATTGTTTAGATTTATAAAGTAAATAATTTCTTTCTAAATTTCAATTTAAAAATATATTGTTCTATTTGTACCATTTTTGAAACAATTTGCTTGCTATCCAACATCAGAACTAGTGGTGTATAGCACATACAACTTCTTCATGTTAAGTTTCACCTAGGTTACACTATATGCCTAAGTTTTGATAAAAGTAATCGGGAAGAGCCCGAACCCATGTACAAAAGCTAAAAAAGGTGAATCGATCAAGTTTTACAAGAAGTAAAAACACAAAACAACAACAAGAAACAACATAAATAGACAAACGACTAGTAGGGCCAGCGAAAAAACACAAGGACCAACAATAGACTTCAGACTACTGATTGCTTACCACTCTCTGTTCAAGAATTTTAGTTTCTTTAAAAGTGTTTTCCTCTCTATCCTTGTCTTGCTGTTCCTGGATCTCTATGTTGATCTGCTTACCTTTAGCACTTTTGCTTCTTGCCCTCATTCTGTTGGCTGAGCCAATAATGGGCTGGCTCTGAATGCCCTGAGTAGTGACCCCTGTTTTGGATTCTCTCATAGCCCTTCGCTTCTCCATCTCCTCCTAAAAGACATAAAGTGTAGTGGTTAGGTTTGTTAGGTCTAAAAAATGCAGGTTGTTAACCCTAAGAGGATGCCAAGCTCACTTAACACTTTTGGCTAACGAAACAGGGTTGATTTGATTAAAAACCCCCTTCTTTTTAGGTTCTGCCAGACCTAGGCGGGTGTACCTTGATAGCTGAAGCAGATTTGTATAACCTTAGTGATCTATTCACAGTGGCATGTAGATGTGAGATAGTTGTAAGACTGAGAGTTATTCCTAATGTTAGGTTTTGAAATGTGAAAGGTTGTTATAAAGTAATTATGACTAGTGCCTCATTCTATTGGGTTGATGGGGTCAAGATTTGTATGATTTGCGGATTTACCTACTTGGCTTAACTCTTACTACCTGGCACCTTTTGAATGTTTACACTTTGTATAAATGTGTGGAATGTTGGTTATTAGACTCTTCTTTAAAATCCAATTGATATTTCTCCAAATTACCATGGTTGTCTAAAAAGATTTTAATTCTACTTTGAAGGAAACTGACTAAGATGTTTTATTTAAAGGATTTTAACTCAGGGCAGAGACCAATAATCATAAGCCACTTAGAAGGACTTAAATCAACTTCTTATAGAAACCAATTAAGCATACCGCATAAAGACAACAAATGTGCCTTGATAAATCTAAGTGATTTAAATAACTGGAAAAGACCAATATGGAGATAGTCAAACAACTCATAAGATTGAATATCAACAAAATAGTAGAACACCACAGATATATCCACTGAATTAAACCATCTTGCCCATTATAATCTTAAAATTTCGTAGAAGTTCTGTATATTGTTTTTGAAATATGATTGAAAGTAATAATATAGTAAAATAATAATTGTTCTGCAATTGGTGATTTTGAACATGGCCTTGGTTTCCCCTATATATGGGAAGCAAACAAGCTTTAGGCTGAAACATCATGACTATTCCAAAATTACACCTTTTCAAACAACTAACAATTTGATAAAAAGCATAATTAAGAAATACTATGGGTACTTGCATCGATCAAGATCTGAATCCATTAATCATCATAGAGGACCCATGATCGTTGGCCTGGCAAGGTCCTCCCCTCCAATGTTGCAGTATCTGATGTTGTATGCTTTGCCCGTCATTATTGCTAAAGCAATACATCGATTCATACATCGCAAAATATCGACAAAATTTCATTCTCATTTTATTTGAACCCTTCATGCTTTTCTGGCAATGAACAAATTTATCTTAGAGATGTGATCGATGTACTCTTTTGTGGCATAAGTATATGTGGAGATTATATCACCCATGATCGATTCCAAAGTGAAGATCTTGTCTAAACATAGATGTGTGTTTTCTATCACTCTGTCTTCATCATTGATCTTTTCAAGAGCTATTGGCAATAATTGTGCCAAGTCATTTTTCTAAATGCCCTGTTCTTGTAAATTGCCTTCATTATCAAAGAAGCTAGGGAATGCCATATCCAGATGCTGATCAAAATCACCAAGGTCCTTAGTTAACAAAGTATTGAACTTCTCATGTTCACTGATTAGTTCATTATATTCTTTAAACACCTATTTATCAACACTCATTTTGGCTTTTAGTTCCTCCTCCTCCAACATCCTGAGGTGCAATCTTTTATGCTCTTGGTAAGCACTATGTGTTCTTTTGTGCAATTCCCATATCTTATCACTATTTTCCATTACTTTCTCGAATCTTTTCTTGATCAGTTCAGAAACTATTTTGTATTTAATAGCTTTCATCTCAGTTTCCAACTACTCACTCCTCTTTTAAAAATTTTCTGCCTTAATCTTCCAATAATTGGTGTTAGCCATAGTCTCGACCATTCTTTTGTCAGCATCTAAGTAAGGGGAATAACTACTTGATGACGATGGTAATTTGTCTTTATAAGTGGCAATTTGTTGCCTCAATTTTACATTCTCTGCTATGTATGCATTGTTTTTCCTCATCAATTGCTCAATTTGGGCCTTTGTGAATTTGACAACATTTACATTCAGGTTGGCCATATCCATTGGGTCAGTGTCCTCAACTCTTTGTACAAACAGATGGCCAAAAGCCTTATTTGGGTCATCAATTATCAGAGGTCTTTTATTTGGTGGGTATAAGGCCCATATCAATAGGGTAGCATTATCTGGATTAAACCCTGACCCAGAAACAATTTTGTCTATTCCTTCAATACTCAACTGTATTTTCTTATCCTGATTTCTTCTGAAACTATCAAAAACAATAACTATAGTCATATCCCATCCAGCTACTAGCAAAACTCCTTCTTCAAGCAAAGTTCTCCCCTTTTCTGGAGTCATGGTTTCTATTGCCTTGTCAATTTCTATCTGGAGTTCTTTTAATGCCTTAGCCTATATTTCAGGAGTAATGTTTTTCATCTTTTCCCTGGCTTGTTTACCTTTGTACTCATACAAGGAGGCTTTGAATTCAGGGGTTTTGATAAAATCGTCATCTGAGACAAATTTTTTGCTTGCCAAATGTCTTATATCCTATTCATCAGGGGCTTCCATCATGACTGTTTCTCTATCCACATGAGGCTCATACTTTCCAATTAAAGGTTCAAAGCCCTGTATACCTTCATCTCCACTTTCAAATTCTTCATCCTCTGTAATGTTGGTATCAACAGAGAAGTTGATGTCCGGTGTGGGCTAAGGGGAAAGATGACTCAAGGGAACTTCATCTTCAGCTTGTGTCTCCCTGATATTCTTGCCTTTTCTTTCAAAAACCCTAGGAGGGATATCCATAGTCAACTCTGATGCATGTGCAATTAACATATTCAATCTTTCTACAGGATCATCAATTTCCAGAAAAGCTCCTTTATAATTGGGGTTTTGGGCTACCCTCCAAGCCTCGGCTAACATTACTTTATGATACAAGTCTCTTTTCAATTGTAGAATTTTCATCAACATTCCTAATCAGATCATCATCTACAAAGAGGGTATGCTGATATTTTTTCAACTTCTGACTTATTTTGACATGACTTATAAAATGCTCAGGATCAAACTTCTCCCTAGCATTCCCTTTAGGCATTCCAAAATGATCTAATATCTTCTCAATTGCTTCATATTCCTTTTTAGAAAATACAGTAAAGTCTCCAAAATGCAAGGTACCTGGCATAAAAGACTGTTTATTATGATTTTTCAAATGCATAAAATCAGAACAGGCCAATTGCCTCATAATCTCTAAATATGCAATTCTGTCAAGGCAAGTCTTTGTGAACAAGAATTGTGCCCCTTCATATCCAAAAATTCTAATTTTGGTGCAATCATTGTAGGCATACCAATCACCCCAGTTGTGATTGATTTTCTTGTCCTTATCCATATCCTTAGGTCTGAGAAATTTTTTTATAACAGGTGACAAATTATAGTTGCATGGATGACCAAATAGACCATATAGTGGTTTTACAAAATATTCTTCAAAGTACAAGTAGTGTGATTTATCACATCTACTATCCCAAATGGCTGTCCACATCTGTATGGGCTTAATGTCTCCATTTCTATCCAAATCCATGACCTTAAGACATTCATTCCATAGACCCATGTTCTGTCCTTCATATAGAACAAGATGCATAAACAAAGAATAGTGCATAAATTTTACACCTCCCCTATTACCTTTTGCAGCCACCAAATCATTATGGAGATCATTTGTGAGGTACTCAACATAATCTGATGGTTGAGCATTTGGGCTCTGCACATTCGCAGTCAAAACCATTGGTGCTATTTCCATAAATGCAAGGGCATCCAAGCCTAACACTTGACAAATGGAATAATAAGTGTATCTAAGATACGGCTCAAACAAGTCAATAGAATACGGGGGATCTTCCACATCAGAAAACACTCTGAGCTGATTGTTCTCATCATGAGCCCTGTGAAAAGGCAAACCTCCACCTCTTATAACTATTACTCAAATTATGGTATTCATTTAGGAGGTCCCTAATTCTAAGTTTCATATCAAAACTTGTATCCAATTGAAAAACCATTGATATATAATCCATGGTGATAGGAATAAAACCAGACCCATTTTTCAATTCAATCATATGGGTTTGAGGGTTGTAACTATTTGCTAGTACTTTAAGCAATTCAACATTCACAAATACATTAGGCACCACCAATTTCCCCAAGTTTAGCCTCCATGGATTCGAAACATGTTTATGTCTACATTTTCCTGTAGTGATATATAAACAGATCGTACCCTCTTATAGGGGTCCATGAGTCTCCTACTCATATGTTCACATCTTCTAATTTTTCAGCATGAGGGTTCAATTGGGCATTTCTCCTGGACCTCTGTCCGGACCCTGGGCATTGTTCTATCAAATCCTGATTCAAATGTCTTTCCTCTATTTTTTGTCTCTTTTTAGGGCTCTCATTTGTGTTTTCCATTATATTTCTGTGTTTATGATTCAACATATTTATGTGTATCCTGTAAATTCAAACCTGGGCTTGGGGTACTTACTTGAATGGGCTTCTTCTGGTTCTTGACTTACTACCTTTAGTCATTCGCCGTCTTGATTTTCTTCGACTGTTCAATGATTTCAAAAATCCTTTTGGAGATTGGTTTTTCTATACTCGGCTCTAGTTCATTGATGGCGTTTTGTGGCAAATTTCATATCAAGGCAAGAGTAATTAATTCATTTGAATGTGAGCCATCTGATCTGTGCCAAATAGTCTTGCCAATAACTCATCGGGATGATGACGTTTTCTTTCCTCGATGTTCTTTTATTTCCTTTTTTGTTTCTTTCGGGATATTGGAATGACCTCAGATGGCGTCATACCAATATCGTGATGTCCTCTTGAAATCTGCTTTATGAATAATCACTTTGATACTTGCATGATGCCCTTTTACTTATTATGTGATTTTTGCCTTTTTGGGGGGACTGAGTCGGCTCACTTCGACATCCCTAAGTCTCTTCAAAATATTTTCCATGCCTTTTATAAATATTATTAGTGTATCGGTGGGACTGGAAACCATGTTACTCTGAATCCTGGAGTCCCTTCAAAATGCTTTAGTTTTAATTGATATCGCTTTACGGGACACATGTAGGTGTCACGCCGATATACATCGGTCCCTTCAATATGTTTTTGGTGTTTTCAGAGTATCGAAGAGACTCGTAACTGACTCATTTTGATAATCCCTAGTCTCTTCAAAATTTTAGTCCCTTCAATTTTCTGATGTCAGCCTGATATGCATATAAGTTGCATGTTTGTGTCCTTTTACTGCTTTGGATTATCGAAGAGACTCTAAATTGAGTCCTCTAGATATGGTAGTTTCCCAACGATATCCCTTGTACGACTTTATTGAAGGGACCCTAGGGTTAGTTTTAATGATATGGAAATGTTTTTTCCGTATGAATTCATTCTTTTGGGTAACTAATGGATTTACTAGGGTTAGACTTGAGGTTGAGCAGATATACTATTTTGAGTGGAAAAATTTTAAAATGGTACTCTGGGGATGGTAATATGGCGGGAAATAGGTTTTTTTCACAAAATTGTTTGGGGTTAAAATTTAGTTCCAACAGAGTTCTTAACCGTTTCCCTCCTGAACTCCACAATCTCGGCCATGTTTTTCTTTATTTACTCCTAATTAGCCTCAATTTTCACTATTTCATCCTCCATGGTCTCCCATTTCTCAAATTTTCTGGCCAAGTTCTCTACTTCATCCCACAACTCATCTTCACTATCCTTGGGCCACTTAGTCATCTCAAGCTGGGTAATCACCTCAAGATGCTGGATCTTGTGCTTTGCATGGTGCATTTGCGCCAGTTGCCATTTTAAGACCTGATTTTGCAGGTCGAAGGCTTGGTAAAGAGTGACAACCTTCTCCACCAACTGGTTGCAAGAATTGCAGTCTTTCTTCAGACCCCTTTGGTCATGCTGACTGATAGGATGAGAAGTAACCTAAATCTTTTTAGGAGGGGGATCCTGGCCCTTTAGTTTCTAGCTCTGGTTTTATGTAGTTTCAGTACTCTTTCTCTTACCTGTGTTGTGTCTGAGTTCCTCCCCTGCAAGGGTGTCTTCTTTAGTTTTTTCCTTACCTTTGTCCTCTCTAATTTTTTCCTTACCTTTAATATTCCCAGGTTGGGTAGGAGAAACACTCTCAGTTTCACTCTTCCTTTTTAACTAATCCCCCTTAGTAGTGAGGTCCTTTCTAACTCTAAGATTAGAATTGCTAGGGGTATCTTCTAACTGAATCCCTATACCAGTCTCAGTAACATTATAAGAGATTTTCCTCTTGCCTATCTTTTGGGTCCCTTCTTCCTCAATAGAGGCCACTTTGGCATTGTCTTTCCCTTTTTTTGTAAGCAGGGGAAACAACCTTAGCCATGCCCTTACCCTTGATCCTATCTCCCTTGGCAGGGGGTCCTTTTTTTATGCATAATGTTTTTGCTAGAAGATTCACCAGTAACCTTGCCTAAGCTGTACTCAGTATCCTTATTAATCGTGCAAGTCTTCTTGGACTGGGTTTTAGAAGTGGAGGCTTCATAGGTTTTGGCAAACAAGAACCCCTCTTCCCTGGTAAGGGTTTCTTCCTAAATAGCATGCTTGTTATTGTACACTCAAAACCATGATTTCAGTTGCCTGGGGCTGTTGAGTCAGATTTCGGCACGCACATGGACCCTTCCCTCCTTGTCATGGGGCGAACCACCACGTTACTCTTGCTCTCGTGGAAGTAGCCAGTCGAGAGGAGGCGAGACACAGGGGTGGTCTAGCTCTTTGGAGAGTTGGACTTCGTGGAGGGGGGTCAGCATGTCCTGGGGCCTCTGTTGTGTGCTAATGTGTATGTTTCGTTCAATGATTGTTGTAGAGATAACCATATGACCCGAATGGTCACTAGTTACTCTTCGTCTATTAGGGTTTCTATTGTTCCACCTCTGTGTGGATAAGATGTTAGTTTCATTGGTGACTTCTTGTCTTTCAATTCGTTGGATGATTGCACGTTGTATCTGGAGTTGTCTAAATGCTTCTAGTTGTTGTAAGACAAGCAGATCTTGTTGAGGTCTCAGATGAATTTCCTCAATCTCACCGAGGACTGCCCTCACCCACTCACCTCTTAATCCTGGGCACATTCGTGAGCCAAGACAAGAGATAGGTGTATGTGGACTAACCTTGACTAGACTTAGGGTTTTGAGTTGACCTAAGGTTTAGTTGTGCATTGACTTTTGTTGACCTTGTGATGATATCAAGGGTCTAATATTTTGTTCTTTTTTGGTATTTTTATGAATACAACTATATGACATGTGAAACTTGTTTTTGTGCTTTTTTGGTATTTTTGGAAATAAAGATGCTCTTTAATCTAGGAAAGGAATATGAATGCAATTATAATGAATTTTACCTAATTGCAATTATTCTATGTTTTTGGGGGTTTTGAATGTTTTGAAATAATTTAATCTAGAAAAGGAAATTGCAAGTAATTGAATTAAACTTTTAATGCAAATTACTTCTAAAATACTAGATCTGACTATTCTATCAAGGAAAAAATAATAAATAACTAATCCCAAGAGCAATTTCAATTTTCTAATTACTACCAATTGACAAAAGCATAGAGGAACCTACATTTAAAGAAGACTTGTGAGCCTCAACTATCCTCAGAGATCCTTGATGGCAACCTCATATCCTCTTGAAGTAGCGGGAAGACCTCTTGGTGACAAGACAATACAAAGAAGTGAAAGAAGCTTTGGAAGCTTTACGAAATGAGCTCAATGAGAGCTGTTGATGAGCATGATGGATTGATTAAAGCAGCGTAATGATGATTGAAGAGATTTATGTGAAATCTTGATGAACAATGAACAAATAAAAGGCACCTTCATCCTATGTGAGCATGAGAATGCTGATTGGAGAGCAAAAATGTAGCAAGAGCTGTGTGCACAATGAATTTGCCTCCCTTTGTGCTTGAGGGAGGGGGGTATTTATAGGTTGGAAGAATGGAATTGATTAAGAAGTTAACTCAATTGATTGATGAGTTAACAAGGATTGATTAGGAAGTGAACTGGATTGATTACCCAGTAAACTCAATTAATTTGGGAGTGATAATGCAATAATAGCTTATCACTAGAGAAGAAATGGAGTTAGAAGAATGCATGGAAGAGAATGAGTTGTTAATTTTAGATCAAATGGAGTTAATTATGCATGTGTGGGTGTATGAAAGAGTCAAGTCCAAATTAGGCATAAAAAATCATGCGAACTGGAAGAAAAACGAGCGAAAACAGAGCTATTTAGAGTTAGAAACTTAAGTTTTTCTGTGGCTGGAAATACGACAGGGTCACCCATGGGTTGCCCCTTTCACTAGTAAGGTTGCCCGGGGGGCGACCCTGGGTCACCTAGGGGGAGATCCTGCTTTTTGAGGGTCACCCGACGGGAGATCTAGAAAGAAAGTGTTGTGCCTTGCACATATGCCCCATTTCGCCAAAAGGAGATCCCCTCTTTTGCTTTGGCTTGGAGTCTCAACCTTTGTTACTTATGATGATGAGAAAGTGAATTTGTGCTTAGAGTGCATGATTTGTTTCAAATTTGAATATTCAACATGCTTGGAGTTGTTTGATGTCTTGCATGATTGATTTGGAAGTGTATTAAGTGGTCTTGTGCTTGAAAGATAGCCATTTGTTGCCTTTTGCGCTAAAATTAGGTGTTACTGAATTTTACTCCAAAATCTCATGTCACTGGATATTGCCCTTGAAATTGCTTTTGCAGGATGTGTCAAGTTGAAATTCCTAGTTTCCAGGTCTTAGAGTAGCAAAATCATGTTAAATTCCACAATATTTCATTAAGGGGTTCACATACTTTCATTCTGACGCATGGTCATGAAGCCCTGATTTGGCTAAGTCTGAAACCCTGAAAATCCTAAAAATTGGCTAAGTCTGAAATCTAGTAGAACCACAAAATTCTAGAATCTGTATATGAAATCCTATGGATCTGAAACCTATCTTAAACATCCTGAAAGTATATTTAAAAATATTTAAAGTATAAGAAATTAAATTTCTTATACTTAAATATATTTTTAAATATACTTTCACCTTGGCCAATTCAAAATCTAGAGCTAAAAATGACCCCAACTGCAAAAAGTGCCAAAAACAACCTCTACCGACCTTTGCGCTAAAAACCCACTTCGTAGACTTGCACTAAAATTGCCTTCTACCGACTGGCGCTGAAATGGCCTTCCATCGACTTAAGTCACGCAGGTCGGTTGGTGCTAAAACCCGCGCTAGTCAGTTGCATTGAAAATCCCCGCCGACTGAGCCTATTATGTTTTGCACTAAAAATCAACCTTACCGACTTGTGCTACAATCCACCCCAACCGACCTTATGAGATGCTGTTAGTCGGTCCGAGCCCAAACTCGCGCAAGTCGGTGGCACCCAAAAGTAGCGCAAAAGCATTTTGCGCTAAAAATGAACCTCTCCGACCTGCGTTAGAATTGCATTGCATTGAATTTTAGTCGGTAGACCCCAAAATCCCCGCTAGGTCGGTAAACCCCAAAATCAACGCTTTTTGGTATTTCAGGCCAAAAATTAAGTTTTTCAAGGAGCAAATTAGATTTTCTTGATGAATTTAAATTGCATATTTATTTGTCACATCATGATGAACATTTTACCAAGTTTGTGTGAATTTTTGGCACGTTTTACGACAATTAATGCTACTACACATGAAAAGTCCGTGACCCCCCAAAATCTTGCTTTTTGCAGAAAAGGCTAGAAAAACATAAAATAAAAGTTTGTAAATGGATTCTATTGACCCCAAAAACTTCCTAGATCAATATATTGGCCAAATGGGTACTTGAAAATGGTAAAAAACTCGTAAAAATCATGCAAAAATCACTGGATTTTTGAAAAAGATTATAAGGAAGCAACATTGGCAATGAACTATTTTTGACTGATCCGTGGCTGCAAATGGACATATCTTGATCCAAATTGATGGAAAATGATTGTTTAAGATGAAATTGATGCTTTGCATTGTGAATTTCAGGTCTTGGAGGACATATGACCTTGTTGGAGCTATCTTGGAAGGATGAACATACAACAGTATCATGCTGACCCAAAAATGCAGAACTGACATTATATCAACCAAATTGTTGCTGAACCTGTAAGAGGAAGTCAGTATAATGTCTAGAATAATAAAGATGAGTCTCAGGAGCTGAAAGACATAGAAGATCATGCCAAATCACTGCTATTCCTACAGATCTAGTCTAATGTCCAAGACTTGTTCAGAGCTGTCCCAGTCATCCAATCATGCAATGGTGATCCAGCAAGCATCCAATTGGATATGTCTTCATCAAAGAATGTGCCACATAATCCCCTTGGTACACTCAACACTTGGAATCCTGTAAATTCACATAAGCTCAAGTTTTCAATCATTATGTGACTCTATTTTGGCTTCATTAGGCCTTGAAAATTGACTTTTCATCATGTGCAACCAAATGGGTATCCATTTTGTCTAGATTCAATGTATTTGCAAGTTGTATTTTGTCTTTTCCCTAAAGGACATGCAAATCTGAAAATGTAACAAATTGCTGTACTTCATTAAATGCCATGTAATTTGGACCGTTGGTATCGAGTTAATCTCCACCATCCATTAAAAAACTCAGTATGGTGCCTTGTCTATAAAAGGGCCATCATTCTCTCATTGTAATAAGAGAGACTTGATACCGAATTGTTGACACTCTGCCATTTGAAGTAATGCAAAGCAAATTTCTGCAATTATCTTGAGAATTTGTATTTTGTATTAGTTCATTTTGGTTTTCATGGTTCACTTCTTGCTCTCCCATATTTAGTTAGTTGTGCTTTATGATGTTTATAGTTTTTTGAAAGTATTTGATGAATGCCCTAGTCCATGCTTTTGGTTATTTGCTGATGGTAAATAGCTGTGTAAAGTTAGTCTGGACTTATTAGTTATGCTTAGTTCAATTGCATTTCGCGAGTTAAATTACACCAGTCATTGGGTATTTAATGAATGAATGTAATTTGAAAATCTCTAGATTTCCATTAAAGATAGCACCATTTTCTGCAGTACTATAACACCCATTTTAGTTTGGTAACTCAGAAAGCTGGTTAAGTTTCAAAGCATTTGTCTACTTAAAGTAAAATCCATGCATTGTGAAAGTCACTTAGGATTCCTGTAAAACCCTATACCTTTTGCATTTTCTTTAAAAAACCTTGGTTAGATTAGGAATTTCAGCAGCATTTTACATTGTTTATCAGCCAAAATCTTGAAGGGTTTATATGTATTTGTTATTCCAACTTGAAGATTATAGATTGCATGTAAGACCCCTTGTAGGCATAGCTAGAACATTCCAATTGAGAGATTCCAAGCAAGCTAAGACCTAGCTGTATTATCTTTGGAGTAGTCTTACCTAGGGTAGCATACTTATCAAGAGGTGTGAAACCAACAATCACACCTGCGTTGCTGCGTGCTAAAACCACCATCAACAGAAAGGGGTCTGGGAGGAAATGCATGATGGGAGATGGTAGAAGAGATAAAAAGGAGGGGATCTGTCTCTAGAAACAAGTAAATCATGTACAAGAATCCAAATCTCCACTTGCAAAGTAGGATCTCCCAGTAGGAGATCTGGAAATAATAGGGGAGATTTGGATTGGTTGAGTGAAACTAAAAACTGAAAGTTGGAGATGGGTTTAGGGGACCTCTAGAAGGCTTCTAGGGGGTGGAGAAGATGAAAAACATAGGGGAAAGGTGAAAACTCACCTACAAGATGCATACAAGGCTTAGGAACAAGGTCAAAAGCTCAGAAAATACAAATTGACAAGTGTAGAAAAGCGTCAACGACAAAGAGAGGGAAAACGACAAAGAGGAAACAACACAAGACGAAAGAAATGACACGTCACCAGGAGGTTTGTTGCTTATAGGACATTATTTCACACTTACATGTATTTGACAATGATCATATATCATCATAGGGGTCCTCGTGGTGGCTGTGCATGATTTTTGTGCTTACATATTTGCCCCCTTGAGGACGATAGTCTACATGAAGGGTAGGTACCGTTCCTGAACTAGGCCTTTACCTGTTGTCAATTTTCTTGCAATTGTACCTACAATTGTACTTGCAATAACTAGTGTTGGCCTGACATTTAAATATATCAAAACAAATAATGAAAACTAAAATGACAAACTTACCATAGATCATGAGAGTTCGACTAGTTGCTTGCCTTTGTCAGTGAGACTTGTAAGAATGAACGCATGTAAAACAATGCACAGAAGATGCATAAAAGCAAAAACTAATTTAAGAATGCATAAAAGGGACTAAGCTAAGGGCAAGCAAAGCAAGCAAATTAGTGAGATTTGAGTGAAACAGTGACAGAATCAATCGTGTGAACAGTTGTTGGGAAGATATCATCGAGGAGATCGCAAAGATGGCCACCTCTTCTTTAGCCGCTGAGAATCAGGTACACAAACAGTGAAAAACCCTTCTCTAAACCTTAGGTTAAATTTTGTGAAAAATCTCTAGGAATTGTCTATTTTTGGTGATCCTTCTTGTTGCATTATGTTTGTCTTGTCGTTTAGAGTAGGTCTGGTCTTTCGTTTACTAAAATAGGCTGAAAAATAGAGATTTTAGAGCATTTTCTGTTTGAGGGATCTCCACATAGGGTCATCCCTTTTATTAGGTAGGTCACCCGAGGGGAGATCTGTCTGACAATAGGGTCGCCTGGGGGGAGATCCTGCAGACATCTGGTTCACCCGGAGGGCGACCTTGCTGGGTAAATTTTGTCTAAAATTTGATGTTTTCTAACGTTTGTTTCACTATGTTTCAATCTAATTTGACTAGTGTGTTTGCCTGTTTATTGCAATTTTGATGGTTTATATGCTTTTTTTTGTGAGATTTTCTACAAGTTTTATGATTTTTAGGATTTTTACGAGTTGACGAGATCTAATCTAAAGTTTGTTTTTGATTTGCAGGACATGCACATTTGATGGAATGCTTGTAGAGAGCAATTGTGGCTCTTGAAGATCTTTGCTTCTCTAAGTGATGATGATCGTGTTATTCTGAGGAGAGTAGGTTTAGCTAGAGTCTGCCATGTGCCAGTTATTCATCCTGTGGCACACATTTGCTATGATATTTTGACATACTAGGATGCAGATAGGAACACCTTCAGGTTCTCACAGGTTTTAGAAGAGTGGACTATCACTCTGTTCGATGTTTATGGTATACTTGGAGTTCCTATGAGAGGACATCCTCTCGTCCTACCTTCTAGCGAGTCCTTTGAGGACAAGGCGTCCTGGGCAAAATTTATGCAGATTAATCACCTCGAGGATCAGACAAGGGTTCATCTTACGTTTGTACCACGAATTCGCATTCCTCACTTGAGGAAGTTCCTGATTGGTTTGATTGCATTAAGGCTGTCTGGAGACAAGGCCTCGCTCACTTGAGATGGTGTTGGGCACTAATTATACAGGGTCTTGAGCAGGGCAGAGTCTACGCTTGGGGCTAGACATTTTGGCCATGGTCTACATAGATTTCTATTGTATTGCATGACAAGGGGCTCTAGCTTTTAGCCACTCTTCCTTGGTTATGACTTGGATTTTTGAGCACATCAGGCCTTATCAGAAGCTTGTTCCGATTCCTGATAGACGACTACTGAGAGCAGCTAGATGGGTTCAGAGGGGTCACTTTGATGCTTCTCTACGGGCTATAGCTACTCTCACAGATGAGGATATGATTTTTGATCCTTATGTGGACTTGGAGGGATCATGGTCACATGATGGTGAGATCAGAGAGTACTATCACGGGGTAATAGAGCTTTTAGACCGCAATGGTCTAGTCAAGGCTCATCATGTTAAGCGCGTCTTGTAGAAGTTTGGCAAGGATTTTCCAGGGGACTTGCCCCTAGTGCCTACTTGCTATAGATCTGTCTAGGAGATGGGTGAGGTTAGTTAGAGGACAGTTACTTGGGCTCCTTTGACTCTCGGAGTCTTCATTACCAGAGTCCATAGATATTTGAGAGGACATAGGGGAGGGAGAGGAACTCCTTCCTGAGCAGTCATTGTGGTTGAGGACTCAAATTCTATTGATAAGGACTATGTTCCTGATGGGGATGATTTAACAGATGAGGGTCCGCTAGAGGATGCACAGGATGATGATTCTGATGATGATAATGATGCGGATGATGTTCATGACATTCCAGAGGGTCCACCTATGGTTCCTAGACCTCCTCACTTTGATGAGGTGATGCAGCAGCTTGACCCAGACTGGCAGCCTCTTAACCCACATAAGTTTATGTTTACTTTACTTGTTTTCACACTTTCGTCCTTTCTCTTTCTTTTATTTTCATGGGGAACTAATATTCTTTTCACTTTTTGGTTCTCTTTGTAGGTAATGTCAAAGAGTGGAGGGCTTTCGTTCATGATGTCAATGTTAGATTGGTTGCCCCCTTCACTAGGATGACTTGAGAGAGTCTCTTGGTTGATCCTGGTGTGCCCCCTACCACTGGGTGACACACTGACATTTTTGCTTCTACCTATCACGGATGTCAGGTGAGTGCGGATTTGAAGACTGAGAACCAATCCTTAAGGGTGAGAATCAGGTGCTTCGTGAGATGGCTCGTCTTGGATTTGGACGGCGAGATGCTAGTGCAGTGGGGCCTTCACAATCACACACTCATAGTAGGATACCTTTCTCCCATAGATCTCATGGAGCAACTAGTGGTACACATAGGTAGAGGAGTAGGAGCCCGAGGGTTTCGTTGGAGGGAACCACCCTTAATCTTACTTTGCTTTTCCTTTTGAAATCGTGCCCCCTTGCATGGGGAGCCTTTACTTCCCTCAAGAGCATTTTGTCTTTAGCTCTTTGATGCTCTTGTATATGTAAACTTTGGATATATCAATGAAAGTTTGTCCTTTTATCGTTTTGTCTATCGAGCGAGTACTCATCTCTTGTGCATTATGGAAGTTTTAGAACTTTTTGATTATGTTTTTGACCTTCAACTCTAACCATGTAAATATGATAACAATGATCTTGGCTCTTTAAGACTGGGATCCGTGTTAAGCTAAGAGCTAGGCTTTGATTAGAATCACTGGGAATGAAGGGGGATATGGTGATTGTGAAAATGGGGAATCTCTAGGTCCTGAAAGAATCACATATACCTAGACAACCTTAGAATCCTTACTGAAATGAAAATGATATAAGAGCAAGTCATTGACTGTAATGCAAGATGAATAAAATGATACAGAAATGCAAGAAACAAATTCTTTTTGACATTTTTGATTTTTATAAATTTTTTGTATTTTTATGTTTTATGATTTTTTTGATTTTTAGACAGTATTTCTTGAGGTGAAAGGCATTGACTGTTTTGCCAAATTCCTCTCCCTCCATTGTGCACAAGAGATAGGCACCATTTCCCACATCTTCTTTAACCATGTAAGGATCTTTCCAGTCCTCTGTGAATTTTCTTTTCCATCTTCTTTTCTTATTTTTTGTGCTACCTTTTCTTAGGACAAATTCTCCTAATATGTAAGGTTTGTTGTTTGATTCTATTGTTTCCAACTTGGTGGTTTACCTTGGCAGTGTGAGATGATGTAAGTCTTGAAAGGCTTGTTGATGGGAAGGGGTCGACTACAAGACTCCATCGCGTCTTAATAACTTTGCCAACATGTCGAACTGTTCTTGCATGTAGATTTTCACATCTTGTCTATCTTGAATACTTTGCAAGAATTGAAACAGTTCAAAGGGAGTTTGTGGTTCCCTTTTCTCATTAGGATGGACAAAGCTTATACTTGTCCTCCCATTTGGTTCTGGTCTTAAATCCATGGAATATCTGATATAACTTCCTGGTAACTCAAAGATGACAAGATCATCAATGCCGTCTAACACTCTCATTTTCCACTCCTTGTGAAACGTTCCCTCACTTTCTTCGTCTTCATTGGGGAGTCTTTCAAACATTTCAATTTGCACTAAAGGTGCTTCCCACTCATTGAGTTCATTTGATTGAACCGAGGCAGAAGTGGTTGGATTCTCTTGCGGTTGAGACACCATGAACATCCTAGGTAGCATTCTTATTGCTTTAGTTGATTCGTTGTCAATATAATGGATCTCCTCCATGGGTATCAATGTTCTATATGAATCCTCTATTGGTGTGAGAGGCTCGTAAGACTCCATTTCTTCTGGTGTCTCAGGGACACATGATCCACTTAAGGGTGATAAAGGAGTGTAACTATCTGTTATGTCTTCCCTAGGATCTGAGAAAGTGTGTGGGTCTACATTTCTCAAATCTAGCATAGTGGTTTCAAACACCGGTCCTTCTGTTCTATGGGGTTTTTCCCTTATGCAAGGGAATAGCTTGTAGGCAGTTTGAAAATTGATTATGAGTACTTCGAGAGGGAATTGGAGAGGTCCATCTTGCTCTATCCATTCCATGATCTTAACTGTCTTTTCCTTGGGAACTATTTTTCTTTGTTTTAGTGGCACCTCATTTTCTAAAGTTTTCATCTCTGTAGTGTTTATGGTCTTCTTTGGAGTTTCTATTCACTTGATGCATATTGATTGAGGCGTGGGACTAGGAACAATCAATTTGTTGGTGGGAAGTTCATAGTCTATGGGGATGCCTATATGCTTGTTTGATGTGTTTGAATTTAACATGCTGAAAGGTTTTGGATCCCCTTTCGCAACATATACCTTCCCTAAGTGTAAGAATCAAGCTTCTTGAAATAACGTTGATGGGACGACTTTCATCCTATGGATCCATGGTCTTCCAAGGAACAAATTGTATCCTGTGTCCTTGTCGATGACGTAAAATGTAGTTGGGATAGTCTTGGGCACTAGAGTCATGGGAAACGTGATCTTCCCTACTATAGCGGCCTTTAGGTTATCGTACCCACTTAGGGTGTCTTGTGAAGCAGTGATATTTGTGTGCCCATAACCCATTCTCTCTAGAAGGGAGAACAGAACTATGTTCAGTGCAGCTCCATCATCAGTTAAGGTTCATTTAATGCAAGTGTCATAGATCCAAAGTTGTAAGTACAATGCGGGGTCTCCTTTCTTGGTTAGATCGGCCTTGGAAGGCATTTTCTTTAAATCGAAGAAGAACCCTAGATCCTTGAGTTCTAAGTTTGGTGGGATGATGTCATAGTCCACATGGTTGATCTACTCACTAGGTGGTGGCATAATTTGGTTGAGATATTTTAACCCTATCGCTTTTAGTAGTGTTGAGCGATGTGAAGGGGAATTTCTGAGCAGGTCAATGAATGAAATGTGAGCATATGCCTTCTTTAGGTCTTCAATAAGTTCATAAGGTCCGATCGGAGTTGGAATTGCTTTCACTACCGAAATGGCACCCTCATATACTTCAATTTGTTCATTTTCATTCTCATGATCTTCCTCTTCTTCTTCGTTATGTAGAATCGCGACTAATCGCATCATCCTAGCTTCACCTTTCTGCCTAGTTGTGGTGGGATACCAGCGTTGCTAGCTTGGGCTACTTCATTTTGGTTTGGTGATTCCGTATCCTTATGCATGGGAAATGGATCCTGATAGATTCTCATGTCTGCATTTTGCGGGGCTATTGGGGCTTGAGTTTGTCTTGTGCCCTTGTTATCCAACGTGACTTCTTGTGGGTTCAAGAACATTTCTATGAACAACTGCTGTTGCTCATTTGGCAAACTTGCTATAAATCAGTTATATTCCCTACAAGATTATGTGCTATGCCCCCTTGTTCTATGAAAAGAATAGAATTGGTTGTACTCATATGGGGGTCTTTCATATCTTTCGTCATTTCTGTTTCCATTGCGGTTCCAATTTTGGTAATTGTCCATTGTTTCTAGGTTGGTCAATCGCATTGACATTAGGAGGATAATTGTCTCTCCCATCGTAATCATCTCTCACCTTCTTGATTGGAGGTTGATCTGTTACCCTGTTCGTGGTTGCATTTCTATTGTTCTTAAGACTTTTGATGACATGAGCATTGTTCTCTATGTCTTCCCTTGTTAATTTTTTGTTTGACCCATGGACTTTTTTGCCACTGTCAATGGTTGCTTGATCCATCCTCAAAGCACTTTCCAATGCTTCTTCATAGGATCTGTATGGTAATTTTTGAACATCTTCTCTCATATCCTTTTTCAAGGCGTGTAAAAAAGATCACATAGTTCACGATGGTCCATATTCGCGGCACTAGTTGAGGAATAGAGGACTTGCCTCCATCTGGTCACAAAGTGGGCTATGGATTCATTCGGTTCTTGCTTCATGGATGATAGGTATGTATCTGGAGTTGTCTAAATGCTTCTAGTTGTTGTAAGACAAGCAAATCTTGTTGAGGTCTCAGATGAATTTCCTCAATCTTGTTGAGGACTGCCCTCACCCACTCACCTCTTAATCCTGGGCACATTCATGAGCCAAGACAAGAGATAGGTGTATGTGGACTAACCTTGACTAGACTTAGGGTTTTGAGTTGACCTAGGGTTTAGTTGGGCATTGACTTTTGTTGACCTTGTGATGGTATCAAGGGTTTGACCAAATAGTTGACCTTTTGTTGACCTTGTGATGATATCAAGGGTCTAATGTTTTTGTTCTTTTTTGGTATTTTTATGAATGCAACTATCTAACATGTGAAACTTGTTTTTGTGATTTTTTGGTATTTTCAGAAATAAAGATGCTTTTTAATCTAGGAAAGGAAATATGAATGCAATTAGAATGAATTTTACCTAATGTAATTATTCTATGGTTTTGGGGTTTTTGAATGTTTTGTAACAATTTAATCTAGAAAAAGAAATTGCAAGTAATTGAATTAAACTATGAATGCAAATTACTTCTAAAATACTAGATCTGACTATTCTATCAAGGAAAAAGCAATAAATTACTAATCCCAAGAGCAATTTCAATTTTCTAATTACTACTAATTGACAAAAGCATAGAGGAACCTAAATTTAAAGAAGACTTGTGAGCCTCCACTACCCTTAGAGATCCTTTATGGCAACCTCATATCCTCTTGAAGTAGCAGGAAGACCTCTTGGTGACAAGACAATACAAAGAAGCTTTGGAAGCTTTGGAAGCTTTACGAAATGAGCTCAACAAGAGCTGTTGATGAGCATGATGGCTTGATTGAAGCAACATAACGATGCTTTAAGAGCTTTATGTGAAAGATTGATGAACAATGAACAAATAGAAGGCACCTTCATCTTGTGTGAGCATGAGAATGCTGATTGGAGAGCAAAAACTTAGCAAGAGCTGTGTGCACATTGAATTTTGCCTCCCTTTGTGCTTGAGGGAGGGGGGTATTTATAGGTTGGAATAATGGAATTGATTGAGAAGTTAACTCAATTGATTAATGAGTTAACAAGGATTGATTAGGGAGTGAACTAGATTGATTACCCAGTAAACTCAGTTAATTTGGGAGTGATAATGTAATAATAGCTTATCACTAGAGAAGAAATGGTGTTAGAAGAATGCATGGAAGAGAATGATTTGTTAATTTTAGATCAAATAGAGTTAATTATGCATGTGTGGGTGCATGAAATAGTCAACTCTAAATTAAACATAAAAAATCATGCGAATTGGAAGAAAAACAGATGAAAATAGAGCTATTTCAAGTTAGAAACTTGAGTTTTTCTGTGGCTAGAAATGTGACAGGTTCACCCATGGGTCACCCCTTTCACCAGTAGGGTTGCCCATGGGTCTCCTGGGGGAAGATCCTACTTTTTGAGGGTTCACGTGACGGGAGATCCGAAAAGAAAGGGGTCTGGGAGGAAATGCATGGTGGGAGATGGTAGAGGAGATGAAAAGGAGGGGATCTACCTTTGGAAACATGTTAATCATGTGCAATAATCCAAATCTCCACTTGCAAAGTAGGATCTCTCGGTAGGAGATTTGGAAATAATAAGGGGAGATTTGGATTGGTTGAGTGAAACTAAAAATTGAAAGTAGGAGATGGATTTGGGGGACCTCTAGAAGGCTTCTACGGGGTGGAGAAGATGAAAAATAGAGGGGAAAGGTGAAAATTCACCTACAAGGTGCATACAAGGCTTAGGAACAAGGTTGAAAGCTTAGAAAATGCAAATCGACAAGTGTCGTAAAAGTGTTGAAAAGCGTCGATGACAAAGAGAGGGAAAATGACAAAGAGGTTCAAACAACACAAGATGATAGAAATAACACGTCACCAAGAGGTTTTCTTCTTAGAGGATATTATTTCACACTTACATGTATGTGACAAAAATCATATATCATCATAGGGGTCCTGATGGAGGCTGTGCATGATTTTTGTGCTTACAGTTATCTCCCAAATTTCTCCTAGTAACTTTAGGAATTTTCTCAATCGAGGGTTGTAGATTCTAGGTTTGAATACTAGAGCTAGAGTTAAAGATAATTCAAATTTATACAAAGTGTAGATTAAGCTTTGATGCAGGGGAAGGGTCTTTTCACCTAACAACATTTTTTGCATAGAGTCATCTAAGGATGTGAAAAGCTAGCAAAGGAATTTTATCTTCATTTCATGATGAAAATGATTTAGAAGAGGGAAAAGATATGCATGGAATTTTTTAAACCTTCCCTCTAAAGTTACATACCTCATCAATACTTCCGCTGCCCTCTTCCAAACCCTTGGAAGATCTTCACAGTTGATTCAATATATGCCTAAGTTAGCATTATTTTGTTATTGCAAATAATTATGGATAATTTTCTAGAATATCCTAATAATTATGTGAAACATGTTAATCATGTGCAATAATCCAAATCTCCACTTGCAAAGTAGGATCTCTCGGTAGGAGATCTAGAAATAATAAGGGGAGATTTGGATTGGTTGAGTGAAACTAAAAATTGAAAGTGGGAGATGGGTTTGGGGGACCTCTAGAAGGCTTCTACGGGGTGGAGAAGATGAAAAATAGAGGGGAAAGGTGAAAATTCACCTACAAGGTGCATACAAGGCTTAGGAACAAGGTTGAAAGCTTAGAAAATGCAAATCGACAAGTGTCGTAAAAGTGTTGAAAAGCGTCGATGACAAAGAGAGGGAAAACGACAAAGAGGTTCAAACAACACAAGATGATAGAATTAACACGTCACCAAGAGGTTTTCTTCTTAGAGGACATTATTTCACACTTACATGTATGTGACAAAGATCATATATCATCATAGGGGTCCTGGTGGAGGCTGTGCGTGATTTTTGTGCTTACAGTTACCTCCCAAATTTCTCCCAGTAACTTTAGGAATTTTCTCAATCGAGGGTTGTAGATTCTAGGTTTGAATACTAGAGCTAGAGTTAAAGATAATTCAAATTTATACAAAGTGTAGATTAAGCTTTGATGCAGGGGAAGGGTCTTTTCACCTAATAACATTTTTTGCACAGAGTCATCTAAGGATGTGAAAAGCCAGCAAAGGAATTTTATCTTCATTTCATGATGAAAATGATTTAGAAGAGGGAAGAGGTATGCATGGAATCTTTTAAACCTGCCTTCTAAAGTTACATACCTCATCAATACTTCCGCTACCCTCTTCCAAACCCTTGGAAGATCTTCACAGTTGATTCAATATATGCCTAAGTTAGCATTATTTTGTTATTGCAAATAATTATGGGTAATTTCTAGAATATCCTAATTTTCCCACTCATCTAGTTAGGTGTAGTTATCTACTTGAGACTTTTTGTTACACTTCAATCTTACCTCAACTGATTAGACGTTGTTTTGATATAGATAAAAGATAGGTTTTTGAAAGGGCCCAAACCCTTTTACAAAACAACCAAAAGCCAGACGGAACAAGCACCATGAGATATGGAACAAACAACATAAGGATGACAACCTCATTGTGAAACAACAAAACAAAACATCGAGAGCTAGATGACTCCAGAACCAGACCTAGAAAATCTAATTCCTTTGACCTGAGGGTGCAAAGAAGATGCCGAATTAGGGAGTCCTTTCTTTCTTCTTTCAACAACTATCCAAGAACACCTAGAGTCCAAGTCCTCATAACTAGGAGAGGGGGGAGTCCTCAACTGACTCCACAACCATAGACATATCACGTAAGGAGGGGGATGCCCCTCAACAAGAAGCTGGGATAACTGAAGACAAAACTGGAGCTGGGAACTCCACACTTCCTGAGATGGAAGGGGCAACAACCGTCTGAGCCAAGTTTGGATGAGAAGCGAGGGGCACATAGATACCTTAGTCACCAGTACCCCCATGGGACCATACGACGTAGGGGAAACACCATCTTGAGAGGGCATATTGTCCTGCAAGGGAGCATCCTCTAGAGAGTTAGAAGTGCTGATGGTCAAGTGGTTGTCAAGCGCATTCTTCCACCAAGTAGTTGCACCCTTGTGATGAGTGGGGACAAATGGAGGCTAGGTGGTTAGTAGAAAAACACCATCTACATATGAATGGGAGGCTCTCATAATCAAGCTGTTGCATCCATGACCTTTCCCTCACCTTCAGAACCACCTTTCCATGCAGGGGTTTGGAGATGTCAATGTCAACCAAAATACAAGCAAACACATAGTGTCCTAGGAATGAGGTTGTGGAGTCAACCATCAAGAAATGATCAATTGCCGATGTCCTCATAGCATAATCTTCCTAGCACTAGAGTGGGAGATTTGGGAGCCTTACCCATATAGGCCTAATGTTGAGTAGTTCGGTAAGTGGGTTGAAGGAGCAAGACCATGGTTTGATAGAGAGAGAATGCACTCCCCACAACCAAACCTGACCTTTAAACACAATATCCCACTCCTCAAGGGTTGAGAAGGTCACAATGAAGAAACCCCTAGGACAAGGAAAGAGCTCAATCTTGCCCTCCACCAAGGATTTCCAAGACTCCAATACTCAATTGTGAAGGTCGGGTAGGAACGACCACAAATTGTTGAATTTGCAAACCACCCCATAGTGCTGATAAAACTCATTCTCTAAAACATCTTCCTTACACACCACAACGAAGGGAGGACGTGCACATGTTAGAGGATGCGACAATGCCTTCTGTGACGGGCGGACATGCCAATGCCTAGGAGATTTTGGTCCTTCAACTTTTGGAAAAAGGGCCCTAAAGGAGCCATGCCCACCCGAAGACATGCAGTACCCATGGAGCATATGAATCATGCCAACAATAGAAACATCATAAGAGAGAGGGCCAATCTTCATGCCCATAGTGCTACCATGCTCAGGAGAGGTCACAACCACTGCCGACCTAGTAACCCATGCCATAGGCTTCTTGGCAGGGCCTATGCCACTAGACACATGTCTAGTAACACCAACCCTAGGAAAAAGAATGCACAAATCATGAGACTAAGTGCACAAACCCTGAGAAAGCAGTCCACTAGGTGCAGGGGATAGGACAAAGTCATCATGTACAGAGGACAGAAGAATAACTTCTATCAATTTCAAACCTCCGGCGGGTGGGAGCTCCATTATTCCAAGTTTGTTAGTTTCCAAATGTTAGCTTTCATTGATTAGATGTTGTTAATTGTTAAACAAGGATTAATTAAGTGTCACATGAGCTGTAATCTTAGCTTGGAGCCCCATTTGATACCTCAAGTACTCTCTCTTATACTGCCTAGTGCATTTGCCTATTTAAAGAGCACACATTTTGTAACAATCATGATATTTTTAGTTTTTTAAATTATTATTTTATAAATTTAGTGATATAATTTTTAATTCAGTATTCTTTACAACATGAGGTGTTTGGATTTATGATCCAATTAATGTTTTAGAAAACTTAAAAATTTCAACATAGTACTAGAGCTATAGTGCTCCAACTTTTTCTTTTTACCTTATAGATACTATTTGGAGTGATTTTGACTCTTACCATCGATTCTAAACATGGAGGTTTGAAAAGGAGAGCTCTCCTTGAACATTATTTTGACCTCTTTGAGAATTGAATTAGTTTCTTTTTGTTTTGGGTAAATTAGTTTTAACTATTAGCGTTTTTAAAAAAAATCACCTTTTTTAATGTACTTATTTTTGTATTAAAAAAATTGTAGGGGGGTAGCTGTTGTGTTGCTAAGTTGAAGCTATGCGATGAAGAGGAAACTACATATTTGTGGATTTTAGAACATCTTCAAGGTAGTTCTTATGAGAGTAATAGAAAAAATTGAAAATCAAACTCTATTTTTCTTTCAAATCTAGATTCGACATTCTTACATAAAATTTAACTTTCCTAGATTGGCCTAATTTTTTTAAAGAGGTTTATTTTAGAATTTCAAGCATTTTTCTCCTTTCCTACAAATCTTGTTTTATCAATCTTTATTTGTGAAATGCATTCTTTGTTTTCCCTTAATATAGTCTTGGTGCAAGTGATTTTTGATTTGTTGAAACTACTTGGGAAACTATGACACTGACTCTTAATTCAAAAGTTCCTAACTTGATTGCTTTGATAATCAATCATTAATTAGAACTGATGAGAAATTGATAAAAAACCATCACCACCATGCCCTACACACAAAATTTTAATTAATACCCCCAACTAATAAATGAACAAAATTTGATCAATGATGTTAGCCTTTTCAACTAAATATATTCGTTTTAAATAACTGGGAAGATAGAACTTAAAAACCTAAGAATCTGTACCTTGATAAGAAATGACTATACTTGATATGAATCACTTACCTATAGTTAGAGATCATTCCCAAGCTCAAACTTGTAGTTGTTTAATCACTATGGGTTAGAAATCTATTTAAAAAAAATAATTTCCACTAGTTTCGTAGAGTAGATTCTCCTTTATCATGACCATCACTCATTTGTCTTTTAAGGAGAATATGCAAAATTTATGTCAGGGATAGTCTTACATATTAGTTTAGAAAGATAACAAATGGGGAGATGATTGATGGATTTAGTTTCACCAAGTTCAACCACATTGCGAAATGTTAGGAAGTCAAAAGAGGGTCAGCTAGTTCCTAAGGCCTTGTGGTCTACACACATAAGGGACTAACATGGGACTTGAAGCCCAATATACTTGGTTTAACTTACATAGATCAAGGGATTCATAAATAAAACAATTTCCTTGGACTTCATACGCTTCTTCAAAGAGAAATGGAACCAGAAAAACATGCATAAATGAGCAAAAAGGAGTTTCATGTTTGTGCGCTACCTTTAATAAAATTTGGGTTTTATTTAATACTCAATAGTAATTTTGGTGTTGATATGGGGAAGGATCTCTTGAAATTTGGGAAAGGCAACATATCACAATCCAACAAACTTTGTATTTAAAAGTGATCACTAAGGAAAGACCAAATTTAGATGCAATAGTTGGTTTAACTAGATTTAAAACCTTCGTGGCTCTAGATTTCAAACATGAAAACAATTAAAAACCTAGGGAAGAAAGTTTTAGGAAAAAACAAGCCCAAAGTTGGATGTGAAAATAAGTTCAACTAGATTTAAAACCCTAGTAGGTTTGAATTTCAAATGAGAAGGGACAATGAAACCTACAAAGAGAGATTTGAGGAAGCTTTGAAGAGGAAGAATTAAACAAATGCACTTAATACTTCTTGGACATTAGACCTAATGGCTTATAGAAACCAATTAAATGACTTCTAGGTCTAAAAAGAAGAAACCCAACAAAGGAACAAAGAAACCAACCAAGGGGACCCCTCAAAAATGTTAAAACTAGATTAATCAATTTTGGTTTTGTAAGAAAACTAGAGATGAAAAGATAGAAAAACATTTGAGGAAAGGGTTTAAAAAATGGGCTTCTTGAATTAATAAAAATAATCTAAAATAAATTAAAGGACTTATACCAAAGCCAAGAAATGAAAAATATGGAAGTTATAAATTGTAAGTATGAAATAGGTGCATAGATTGACACGATAATTTGATGATGATCTAAAGTCCTAATCATGCCCTCTAAGGCATGAACTATAAATACCTCTCAACAATTTCTTTCTTGGTGACACATTTTTTAACGTTTTTCTCCTTTGTTTGTGCCTCCCTAAACTTCAAGCTAACCTTCCAAGGTCCTGCACACCTTCTAATTGTCCACCTAGGCCACTTAAACCAAATTGCCCTATCACCTATTAAATCTCCAAGGGAGATTCACACTTAAACTAAATCACCCCTATCACATATCAAATCTCCCTAGTCAATCTACCATGCTAATAGGGGTGATTTGCTTCCCAAGATGGGTTATTCTGTCATCTTTTCCATGCATGATTTCTTCTAGTTTTAGCCCAATTTAACTCCATTTTTAGCTTTTTATTTCAAGTTCCTCCATGCATAACTGACTATTGACTTCCCCTAACTATTCTTGGACTCTCAATGACTCCATTGTTACCTCCTACTCATTCTATTGTTATCTTCCAATCAGCCTTCTGCGATCTTCTCTCCAACCTTTCTTCTCTTCCAATCAAATCTAGATCACTCTTCAATCAATCCTTGTTAACTCCCTAATCACCACCACATTTGATGTGGATTCTAAACCTATAAATACCCTCCTTTATTCATTTGAGGAGGCAAAATCATTATTGCATTCTTGGTTTGCTCAAGCTTTTACAAAATTGCCCCCATTAGTATTCTTATGCTCTATGCAAGACCTTGTGTTTCTTTTATTTTTACCATAGCTTCAATGCTCAAGCCATTTAACATTTTTATATAGCATGCTTATGCTCAATCCAATTGATTTTTATTTTTATAGCTTATAAGATCAATCCAATTGCTTTTTATATCCCTATTTTTGTCACTGTTGCCAAAAAACATGAAAACCAAGTGATTACACAAACCCTTGATTTTATCACGAGGACAACAAATTCAATTCAACCAAAATAAATCAAAGCAAACAAACTCTCCCCCTTTTGTATAGCATTTAATGTGCCCAATAATTAGGGAATAATGGGTTAAATCCATCTTAGATGAGATTAGGGAGATCATGCCTCAAACAATTCCCATAGAGGAAACAACCTAAGAGCTAGAACTCATCTTGAGGCTCATTCAACAAGAAATAGACTGAAGAAGGCAAGCTAAAGAACATCAACAAAGAATCCTTCATCAAAAAAGACTCATTCAACAAGTCATTCAAAGCAAATGAAGGAGGTTAGATCACCTCTATATCGTAAATGAACATAATATTCTCTGAGCTAGGCTTAGAACAAGTGACCCTTCGGGTCATATTACAATCACAATGATAACAACCATTGAATGTTTTCATCAACATCATAATACTCATAAAAATTCTATCAACCACGTACATCCATACATCACACAATCAACCCAACCATGATCTGTGATGCTTTACTTTCTCATGAACAAAATGACCCCTGACTCTAACTCCACTCAACTGGCACTTTAAATAAGAGTGGGAGTGACTAGATGGATGCCCATAGCAAGGATACATTTCATGTGCCATGCTAGAGTTTGACTCACCTACATTGTGTCTGAGTTACATTTTGATCAACACATGGGTGATCCCACATAACTAGGTTACAATTGCATTGAGGAAGGAAAATTGCCCGTGCACCAAAAAATATTTTGGAGGGGTTCGGTCGAATAGGGGTGTTCATTAGAACCCAAAAATGGGTTCATTCAAACCCCCCCATTCGAATGAACCCCCTTTGTGTTGGCCAGAATTTTTTTAATAAAATAAGGGGTTCGATCAAACCCCCCTCAATGTTCTTTCATTTTTAATGTTATTTTATAGGGTTCTAATGAAAGGGTGTTCATTCAAACCCCCTTTCATTCAAACCCATCTCTAGGGGTTCATTTGAACCCCCTATTTTGCCCTTGCCCCTCTCCAACTGCAATTTTATGCAGATTTTTGGGTTTCCAGGCCTAGGTTGAGGATCAAAATGGAATCAACTTGACAAACCCATCTGGAGGATTATAGTCCTCGAAACGAGATTTCTATCAAGTATAAATTTAATATATTTTGGTTTTATTATACATTTTTTTAGTTTAATTAAACATAGATTTTTCACCGAAAATCAAGTTCTCTGTTCTGCACATGTGGAAAAATAGTATATTACCAAAACAAAATTATGAAAAATATCTATCCTCTTGGTATTCATGTCTTTGATCCAACAAAAAAAATTGAATTCCGATACATATGAAAAAAGTTACGCTTTACACAGTACACCTATGTCTAAATTGTAATTGGTTTGACTTCAAAAGTTAATTAAAAGAAAAATATTCAATAAAATATTATGAAACCAAATGCATCCTCTAGATATCATAGTTAAAAATCTAAATTCAAAAAAATTAGAATTTTATCCTTCATAGAAAAAAAGTTATGTTTTACACAGTACACATCACTCTTTAAAAATGGTGTTTACTGTTAAAAACTAGTTATTGAAGGAGATGGCAAAAGAAATGCAATTTGATTCCAAAAATTTTAAAAAAATATATTTAGAATCTACAGATAGAATGTGACAAATCACTAGTTTACATTATCTTCAAATTCCTCACGGTTAGCAACTATAGGTGTTCAAAAGTGAAGATTTTTTTTCAAAATGTTCATTTCAATGTCAACTTTGGCCAAAAAATGTAACCCACTATTGTGGGATCACCCATTATATATATGTGATGTTCTATGATTCAAGATGATGTTATGGATGTATATATGCTTATGATGATGATGTACTTATAGATGCTTATATTTGATGACATGTTATTATGATGTTATGGATGCGATGACATATACTAGGGTCATGGATTCATGTGATGTTTTATATGCGATGGATGTATCATGATGATATGTATATGCTCATAGATGTATGGATGAGATGATAAATATTAAGATCATGAATTTATGTGATGATATACTATGATGTTTATGATCATTATGGCTAACATGTATGGTTTTGCAGGTATACAAAAGACAACTGATGATATTAGCATGGATAGAAGAAATGATTTGTAGACTAGAGAGAAGGACAAAAATTGATCGATCTTGGTATGAAAGCTATATATTTATTAGGATAGATGGATGGGTGGATGGATAGGTAGTTGCAATGGTTATGCTTTAAATATATAAAGAGCAATCCTTATTTTTGATATAGCATATGGATATTATGCACCAGGGTATATAAGACCAAGGTACCGATGTATCCAATATGAGGATGTTGACTTTGCAAATACATGGTTTGAACTTACATCTTCTAGACATAATAGAACCTTGTTGGATAATGTGAATGGAAAATAGTCTTAGCATAGAATGATCTTAATACACAAGGCCTTTTCAGAACTTGAAATGCAAAATATATTGATATACATGATGCTAATTCCAACACAAACAAGATACATATTAGCTGTAGTAGGATAATAAGCTCATCCCACAAACACAACATACAAAAGCAATGACTATGCCCCAATCCATACTGCATCGCAACACACCAAGATATAGAAAAATCAAGGTAGTCTTGAATAGGTATTAGAAAAGAACAAAAGAGAAACCAAAAAGAAATTGACTGATTGATAAAACAAAAACATAGCTGACATATTCTCTTGCCAAAGAGGGTGCTCATGATAGATTGGGCCTTATTGTAGGAACTATATATATCTCTTAAAGGCTTTGTTGTTTAGATAAGATGGATGTAACAGATGTGGCAAGCGATATGCGGGAAAGCATATTGCGTTAGGAGTAGTCTTTTGCTTCTAGTTTGAGAAGTACTTGAGCTTTCAAAGGATGCATAGTTTGTTTTCTGCTTGAGTTAGTCAAGTCGAGGTGGATGAGACGGATTGTGATGGATGGAAGAAGAGAAAGATGGGAATGTTTATGGATTGAGATGGAGAATGGGTGCATCTTATGTGCCTGAGTACTAGATGCTTCCTTCATATTCCAGACTACCTACATACCCTGTATCCATGGGATCAAGGCACATTACAATGATGATGATTATGATAATATGTAGTTCTGGCTAGTGATGATGTGGGATGGTTGGATGAGATGATGACATCTTATGTACCTGAGTACTGGATACTTCCTTCGTATTCCAGACTGCCTACATACCATGTATCCATGGGATCAAGGCACCTTAATATGGGGATGATGATGATATGTAGTTCTTGTTGATGTTGATGATATAGGATAGTGATTGATGATGTGGGTATACCTTGAACAAGAATCCATTCGTAGACCTCGGTTATGGAAAAAGTGCACCCATTTAGGTAAAGGTTTTATTATGGAAAATGATGGATGAACTAACTATGGATGATGCTAATGGATGAATTGACATTGACAATTTCCAAGCCATGATAGATGGGAAAGTGGAAATGAAAAGTCAATATGGGTGGATGAAGGTTTTATTATGAATTGATATGGAATGAGATGGATGTATGACTTAAGAGATGGTGGATGCTGACACTACACATAGTGCCTGTTTGCCAGGTTTTCACTATGGTACTTATCCAAGGTGTCTGTTTACCAGGTTTTCACCAGAGGACAGATTATTTTTGGATTTTTCTATTTTTTTGATTTTTTTTTTTAATTTTTTTGATTTTTTTGGAGTTTCTAAGGATACTCTAAGGATCAAGCATAGAACTTCTTGAGATGAACAATGTTGATGGGTTCATCTAAAGGGATTCCTTCAAGTGTTGACAAAGTATAAGCACTTGATCCATAGACTACTATGACAACATACGGTTCCAACCAATTAGGCTCAAACTTGCCCTTCTTGTCTCTATCTTGCTGGTTTCATTGATTTTCTTTAAGGACAAGATCACCTATCTAGAACCATCTCTCTTTGATCTTCTTATTATAGTTATGACGGAGGTGGTTTTTATAGACATGAAGATGAATAAGTGTATTGAGATGCCTCTTGTCTAGTAACTCTAGCTTAGTCAATCTAAAACTTTTGTACTCCTCTTCATCTATAAGATGCTGCATAAATACTCTAAGAGATGGGATATTGACCTCAATGGGTAAAATGGCTTCAGTGCCATAGACTAAGGCAAATGGGGTAGCACCAATTGGTGTTCTAATACTAGTGTGATAGGCCCATAAGGCGGGGTTGAGTTGTAAGTGCCAATCACAAACAACTTCATTGATTGTTTTCTTTAGGATTTTCAATATGGTTTTGTTGGAAGCCTTAGCTTGGCTGTTACTCTAGAGATAATATGGAGTAGAAAAGAGATGTTGAATATGGTACTATGTGCACAAGGCACGAACATCTTGGTTCTTGAATGGTCTACGATTATCAGTTAGTATAGCTTGGGGAATACCATATCAACGAATGAGGTAGTTTAGGGTAAACTTGGCTATTTGTTGTTAGGAAAGAAAATGCAAAAATGCCTTCCTAATGCCAATTCATCAAAAGAGAGATGCAAAAAGTACATTCAAAATTTTGCAATTACAGAACATAAAGATGCACATATATGAATTCATAGAATAGACAATAAAACATCAACACAAAACGAACACCAGATTTATGTGGGAAAACCCTTACGGGAGAAAAAACCACACACCAAGTAAAATCACTTTATATTACAATAAATGATGTTTACATACAAAGTTACAGACTTGTACTTTCACAGGTGTTGATTCACAATATCAACTTCGGTAGCAGAACATTTCTCTGATTAGCCTCTCATTACACTATTCAATTGAACAATTCAATGATTGTTATACACAGTTACAACGAAGACTGATATCATTCAGTTACTAAAGAAAACTATTTGTTCTACAATCCATGACATTCCAAAAACTGGTTGATTTGGTTCTTGAAGCAAATAGTTACTAATTGGTTAACTGTCAAACCATCAAACTAAACCTTAACTATCACTGCAGGCTTCGCCAACACTTCATTGGACACCAAAGAGACAAGAAACCTCTCGCCAAACTTTCAATGTCATTCTGATATTATTAACTAGCCAAGCCTTGACCATGGTCTTCACCACCACGTCATACATCCTCCATCTATTCCTCGTTCTCCCGCTTAGTCTGGCCGGGTCCCACCAAGGCACCTGTGGGCTGGCGGGTTATAGTTTCCAATAACGCACTTGTGCATGACTTTTATCGGGCCCCACCAAGGAGCCTGCGGGCTTGCGAAATAGCAACCATATCGAAGAAATTCAAGACAGAGTCTCGCCAAAGTCACTAAGTCACTTCAATGAAGATCATAACTCGATGTGGTCCCTACTGCCACGATGGCATCGGAGTATCGAAGAGACTCATTTCAGAGTCCTGCTGACTCACAAGGTCACACTGATGAGCTTTGTATTGGGCCGTCGAAGGGACTGGTTAGAGACTCCCACCGAAGTAAACAACTCCCACTGATAAGAACATAATACCAAACAAGTAGTGGTTTCATCAGTCCATCGAGGGGATTAGGAATAAGGTCCCACCAAAAAAGAACAATCAGGCCGATGTGGAATAAATACATAACACTACCGATGGAAAATCAAGCCAGTAATTTGAGGCACATTTTCCAACATTTGTTTGCCGATGATATAGGTCATGGGAATAGATTCCACCCACTTCGTAAAATACTCAATGGAGGTAATGATAAACTTATGGCCATTTGAAGAGGATGGATGGATTTTACCAATATGGTTAAATCCCCATTGTGAAAAAGGCCATGGAGTAGTAACAGGTTGTAGCTCATGTGCTGGTGCATGTATCAAATCTCCATGCTACTGGCATTGAAGACACTTCTTGCCAAACTAGAATGCATCTTGTTCTATTGTGGGCCACTAATAACCTATATGGAGTAGCTTCTTAGCTAGAGTAGGACTGATGGAATTTGATCCATAGACACCTTCGTGTATGTCTCATAAGGCAATGTTAGCTTCTTCCAAGTTAAGACATCTAAGGAGGATACCATCGAAACTCCTGCGGTATAGGGTATCACCAAGGATAGTAAAACGAGAGGCTTGACAAATGAAGGTTTTATGTTGGGTAGATGTAAGGTTGGATGGGAGGGTTTTGTCATGAAGATAACCATAGATATCTTGGTACCAAGGGGAATTGGTACCAACAAGTTTGCAAACAATTTCTATTGGTAGAACATCAACAGCTAGTATCAACAACTGCTCGATCAAGAATTCACAATGCTGAGTGTTTGTCGGCATATCTATAAGGGATCCAATAGGAGCCATAACATCTGTAGCTTTATTATGTACCCTGGGGATTTTTTCAAAAGAGATGCTAGAAAAATGTTGCTTGTAGCTATCAACCAATTATTTGTAGGGTATCAACTTGTCATCCTTTGTTTGATACTCATCTATGACTTGTCTGATAACTAGTTGGTATTCTCCATAGACTTGTAGTTATTTGATATTCCATTGGACTGATATACGAAGACCTGTAAATAGTGCTTCATACTCGGCAATATTGTTGGTGCAAGGAAATGCTAGCCGATATGATTTTGGAATATAATCATTCTGTGATGTAACAAAGAGGATTCCTGCTCCTGAACAATGCTGTGTGTAGGATCCATCAAAGTATAGTTTCCATTTAATTGAGGTAGAAATATTGAATATACCTTCATCTGGAAAGTTAGAGAGCATAGGGTTTATAAATATCATAAAAGCCTCTACTAATTGATTTGCAATAACTTGTCCTTTGATAGCTTTCTGATCAACATACTCTATGTCAAACTCGCTCAGAATCATGACCCATTTAGCTAGTCTACCTGTAAAGGCTGCCTTGGATAAAAGATATTTTAGTGGATCAATCTTAGAAAGGAGATTAGTTTGTTGATTTAGCATATAATGTTGCAACTTTTGGGAAGAAAAAACTACTGCTAGACATGCTCACTCCATTGAAACATAGTTAAGCTTATATCCAAACAATATAGTAGACTGCTGGTTCTTTTCCTGACTCATCATGTTGTTCTAGGAGAGCACCTAATGCTGTTGATGCAGTAGAGATATACAAGAGTAAAGGTCTATCTGGAGTGGGTGGGACCAAAACTGGAGGTGTAGCTAGATATTCTTTGAGTTGATCAAGTTCTTGTTGACACTTACTATTCCATCGAAATGAGACATCCTTGCAGAGAAAGTGTAGAAAAGGTTGACCTTTATCTGCTAGCTGTGAAATAAACCATCTAATGGACTATACTCTCCCTTGAAGGATCCTTAGTGATTTTATATTCTTGGGTGGAGGCATTTCAATTATGGATTTGACCTTAGCTGGATCTACTTCGATTCCTCTGTGAGATACAATGTACCCCAATAGTTTCCCTAATGTGCACCAAAGACACATTTTTTAGGATTAAGTCTCACTTGATAATTCTCTAGTCTATCAAATATCTGTCTTAGGACTTGGAGATGATCTTTTCTAGTAGATTTTCCCAATATATCATCGACATAGTCTTCCATAATAGTATGAAAAAGGTTATGAAATATCACTATCATTGCTCTGTGATAGGTAGCTCCTGCATTCTTTAGACCAAAAGGCATGACTTGCCAACAGTAGGTACCCTAAGGACATGTAAAAGTAGTTTTATATTGGTCTTCTGGTGCTATCATAATCTAATTGTATCTAGAGAAACCATCGATTAGGGAAAGCATTTCGTGACCTGTTGTCAAATCCACAATGATATCAATGTTTGGTAGTGGAAAGTCATCCTTGGGACATGCTTTATTGAGATATTTGAAGTCTGTGCAAATATGGATGCCCCCATTTGGTTTGGAAATAGGTACAAGATTGGAGACCCACTCTGTATAATCAATAGGTCGTATGAATTTCACATATAGCAATTTCTGAAGCTCAACTTTTACCAATAATGATTTTTGTGGATGCATCTTGTGAAGCTTTTGTTTGACGGGCTTGGAGTTTGGAGATATTGCTAGATGATGAACCACTAGTGAAGGGTCCAACCTAGGCATGTCAGCATATGTCCAAGAAAAATTGATTGTCCTTTATAAGAAGAAATTTATGAAGTCCTTCCTCTCTTGTTTTGATAGTGAAGCTGCTAGGAATGTGATTTTGGGATTATGAACTGTGCCTAGATTCATCTCTTGTGAGTCTTCTACCAAGAGAGCACATTTTTCTTGATACTTTTTAGGTAAGGGAAGGTCAAATCCTCCATCCTCAGGTGCCTCAAAGAGGTTTTTTCCATTGGATACATCCTTTGTTTTTACTTTTTTATGATTAGGAGGTGGCACATTGTGGTTTTCACCTAGGGATATATTTTTATAGTCACTTTTGTGACTAGAGGATTTGGCATTCTCACCAAATTATGCCGCTTGATCTAAATCCATGACAAACCAACTTTGTGATCACCCAATGGGATACCATCCCAGAGTCCCATAAATTCTTCTATAGCCTCATCATTCTGAAAGATGTCTAGAATGGGGGCCTCTTGTTGGTCCCAATCAATGAGTTTAGGGTAGATGAGTGGAAGATTTTGGGTTTTCATGTTTGAGGTGAGGGAGATGATGATATCATGAATATCAAGGTTTCTTGGAATAGGTCTGCTAGGTGTAGGTAAGAGTCATCAATAGTATCCTCTTCAAAGATTGAAACTCTGGGAAAATCTTTCGCTACCTCGTCGAGAATAAACTCGATGTTTGAGGAACGTGGTATCTCCTTACCATATCCTAAACCATGCTTGTTGTATTTCTTAGTCACAATAATAGGCTCTAGATTTCCTTGACCATGTTTTCCAAGACCACCTTGGCCATTATAGCCCATGTTTTTCAAAATTCTGAGACCTGTACCATATTGTGTGACCGGTAATGTGACTAGATCCTTTTCTTAGAATATCCATGAGGAGATATCTTCAATAGATTCATCTTGTAGCAAGCCCCCTTAAGTGAATGTTGTTAGGGACGCTGACATCTTTGCCTTTTTAGTGACCTTTGCTATGGGTGGTTTTCCATATGATTTTGGTGAAAGAGGCATCCTCCCCACACAATAAGACTTTGAGATGTCATATTTACCAAATCCTATGTCTCTATATGGGAACTTGATCTCAGGAATGGGTTTATTAGTAGATGCTTTTTGCAAAGTATCTTGGTCGATGTATAATGGAGATAGTGGGGCTTCAATATTATTTGGGATTTGGCTGCTATTTCGGTAACACCCTTGCATGGTGTGACAAAACTCAAAAGGATGAGGATCTCTAGGGAATGTGATTTTTGTGCCATTGAATGGGAACTTGAGACATTGATGGTACATAGAGGGTACTGCCTGCATGGTATGGATCCATGGGTGACCTAGGATTATATTATATGGAAGATCAAGGTCCAATACTTGGCATCTTGTTTCTAATACGACAGGGCCTACTTGAATAGGCAAATGGATCACACCCTCTGACTGGCACTTTGATAGTGATAGACTGTTCAGAATTGATGCTATCCTCAGAGTATCCTAGTTGTTTTAGCAATTTGAGTGAACAAATGTTCAGACCAACACCACCATCTACGAGTATACATTTGATTTTATGTTGATGGATGAATACTTCTATATGGAGTGCATCATTATGGCAAGGATCATGAGATGGGAGGTCCTTATCAGATAAGACCATATGGTAAGGTGATGCAATGTGACCTATCATGGCTTGAAACTCCATGACATCTATGTTGTTTAGAACCGATGACTCTTTTAGGGTTTTTTCAAGCACTGCTTTGTGGGTAGGTGATGACTTTAGGAGATCTAAAATGGAAATTTATGCAGGAGTCTTCCCTAGATGTTCAATAATAATGTATTCAAAATTGATGGGGGTATTTGGTGTTAGCCCATGAAGGGTAACACGACCACGATGAGTTGTGATAGAATAATCAAGATTTTTTCTTTTAATGGTAAGGGTGGACACTCGACTCTCTTCAAAATGACCCACAATGGATCATAAGAAGAGGAAGCTTTGTTGACACTTTTACCTTTATCGGGATTACTTCATTTACCATGGGGAGGAAATGGATCCTTGTACATACCTAGGTCTTTGTTTCTGGTATAGGGTTGGAGGATCGTCAACAGTGACTTCACCTCTGTCTATGAGAATTTGGATTAAGTTTTCAACTTTATGCAGCTAGGGTTTTGTGTCCTTTAACCCTATGGTATTCTCAATACTCATTATCTTTGTACCAAGTGGGTTTGAAAGTGGTTTCATCATATTAACGAGCTTCAGGCAATGCGATAAGCCCACTTTATACGAGTTTGGAGTCCACAACACCATCATTGACGACATTCTTATTTTTGGATCAAAATCAAGGTTTGTCATTAGAGGTTTGAGGATTATATTTGGTATCTTTAAAGATTTTGACTAACCCCTTTGCTATGAGGGCTTTTTTAATGTTGGTACCCTTGGAAATGATTTTGTCAAATGAGTTACAACATTAGATTTGTAAGTGAAATCCAATTTCGGGATTGAGATTTTGAACGAAGATGCTAACGAGTTGCATTTCTTAGCTAGGCCAAGGGAATTTACTAGCCATACCTCTCCATCTTTGTAGGAAGGAGATGCAATTTTCCCCATTATGTTGTTTATTGTTGCACAAGTCTGTCATGGAAATTTCATGCTCGGTATTATAGGAAAAGTTGGGTTGCAAAGGTTTCAGCCAATTCGTTAAATGTTTTGATACCCATGGGTAGATGGGAAAACCATTCTATGGCTTTCCCTCCAAGACTAAGAGGGAAGATGCACATAAGATAAGTGTCATTATGAGAAACCTCTAAGAAAGCAATATAGAACTCTCTAAAATGCTCTTTTGGATCACCTTTTCCCTTATATTTGTCGAATTTAGGCATGTCAAAGTTTAGGGGAAAAGGGATCATGGGTAGTGATCTATCAAAAGGATAGGGACAAACCTCCTCCAAGGAGAAAGTTTTCTTTGTGTGTCCAAGTGAAAGATCGGATATTTGTTTTTGTAGATTTAAAAATTTGAGCTCAAGATTTGATGTGGGTGTTTGTGGAGCAAGATTTTGTTGGATGAATGGTGGTTGTTGTCCCATAGGAGATATTGGAATTGGTTGCATACGAATTGAGATTGTATTGATCATATGAGTTGTGAGGGTTATTTGGGGGTTGATTCATGTAGAAATGTTGGTTTGGTGGGTTTTATGGAGGAGTTATGTACAAGTGTTGACTTTGGGAATGTTGAGGAGGATTGGCATAAGAATGTTGATTTTGGTATTGTTGGGGTGGAATGATGTAAGAGTTTTGATTTTGGGAGTGTTGAGGGGGAAGGATATAAGAATTTGGATTTTGGGAATGTTGAGGTGGAGTGATATAGGAGTTTTGAGAAATGGGTACTTCGACTTGTGACACTTGTGGAGGAGTGGCATAAGCAAGGTTTGATATGGAGGTTTGAACTTGTGACATCTGTGGTGGAGTGGCATAAGCAAGATTTGATATGGAAGTTGGCACTTGTGACATCCGTGGTGGAGTGGCATAAGCAAGATGAGAGATGGTGGTTTGAACTTGTGCCCCTTGTGGAGGAGTAACACTAACAATATTAGGGATGGGGGTTTGGACTTGTGATGTTTGTGGAGGATTTTGAGGGAGCATAGGTGTAGACATGGTGAAGAAAGGGTTTTCTTGGTTTGCTTGTTTTGCGAGGTTTTCTTGTTATATTTGGTAAATCTCCATAAGGACAATAAGAGGTTCAAGTGATGTATCCCCCATGGGAGCTTGATAAAGTGGATTGATGTATTTGTAGGTGAATGGATTGAAAGATACCTCATGTGAGGGTGAATCGGGAATGAGTGATGATATGGCAGACATAGTTTGGATGGGGGTGATTTGTGGTCTACCCATGGGATTGACAGACTCATTTATGGGATCTTGCTCTTTGAGAGTAGATGTGTCAAAGTCTTGGGGAAACTTGGCTCCTTTTTTAGCAAGTAGATGAAAGAAATGATTTGGGTTGGAAGCCAAGAGTTTATCTAAGGTATCTAAGATTTTAGGGACTTGTAAGTTTTCGTCAATGTCTTGAGATGCTTCTTAAGATGTTTGCTCTTGTTGAGGGAGTCTAGGTTGATGAGATGATGATTGACCTATGGTATACCCTTTTGGTAGAAAGTCATGAGTGTTCAACCTTATGGTAAATTGTGTAGCATCTATCAATGAAGAGTTACCATCTTGAGGGTTGTTTTGGGTATTACCATGAGGACTATTTTGATGATTTTTTTGGGGGTTGTTTTGGGGATTATTTTGACTAGCCTCCATGGCTAATCTATGCTGGTTTCTAGTCACAGTCATGTGAATTTCTATGACAAAGATATGGATGGATTGATTTTGGATTTTTGTGATTGAGTTGAAACTACTAAGATGATGTTTTGGATTGGTTGCTTGATGGAAAATACGTAGAACCTAGATCAATTTCTGTTTTGGATGTTTGATGATCTTCAAAGAGGTAGACTAATGACCTCAAGGAAGGCATATAGGATTAATGAGTTTGACCAACCTAGAAAAGGTTATTTTCTAAGCTAATGAAAACCACTAATAGATACTAATTTACCTTCAAGGATCTAAGAGAGGAAAGCTTTCTCAAATCAAAGACAAATTAGGGGATGTGATCTAGATCCTAGGATAGAAGACCAATTGAAGCTAAAAAGATGGATAAAATCTGGGCTTGTTTGGTGATGATGATGATGTTTGTAGTCTTAAGAGGATTGCTATGAAGATTGATGGGATTGGTCTGATGGTGGATAGAATGGGTCTGGATGGACCATAGAACAGTGGACCTACTATTAAATTTGCTTGAAAGTGGATGATTTTCAAATCTGGGCTCAAAGAATGACTGTTGATAGGCAGAGACCAAAGGGGCAGGACTGTATGCCACAGGCGAGTTTTTGTTGCTCAAAGGTGAGTCACAATAGCTCAAAGACACGTTTCTATAAAATAGAGGTGCAACAAGATAAATCAGAGATGTGTTACTATTTGTTCAAAGGCATATCGGAATAACTTAGAGGCAAACTTTCTATCAGACTAAAAAGATTAAACTGAGCCAGAGGTGGGTTTCTATGTGCCACAGGTGGGTTTTTGTGCACCAAAGGCATATAACTATTTACCAGAGGTGTATTTCTGCAAGCCAAAGGCGGAGAACTATCCGCTGAAGGCATATCAAAATAGTGCAAGGGCATATTTTTGTGTTTCAAAGGCACATTTTTGGAATAGTGTGTTTTTTGAGATAAGATTTTGGAATTTTTGCTTTGGAAAGAGAAAACAAAGTAGACAAAGTGGTTGTGGATTAGTGCACGAGGATATTAACCTCCACGGATAAGAAAATGGTGAATACTTGGTAGATCACAAGAAATACACACCAAACACTTGTACAACAACCTATAATTATTCAAGTAGGTGTATCATATCTCATAGATTCACTTTGGTGCAGCTTCAACCCCCACTATTAGATAATGGCGATTTCTACCCCCTTAATACCATCTTATCGTCACTAGGATAGATAGGGAATGTAAGATCATGGACCACCTTACACCCCTCACTCTTGGAGACACTTAAGTCTATCCAAAAGCATATTCCATCTCTAATGAACAAAGGTACAAGCATGAACTCTTTTCCCCCACTACTGGAAGCAATGCACCGAAGATATGATAGCCAAAGGTCTTAGCTAGGTTTACAAGGTGTCTAGGGAATTCTCCAATATACACAAGGTACAGGGGACACAAATCTATGAATGGGGGTGTCCCAATCAACTGACGCTCAACCATACGAGTCTTGGTGGACCAAGTATCCTGAAGATGTTTTGCTTGGAGTTGAGATGGTCTTTCCTTCGAAGTTGAGTCTTTCGATACTCCCAACGTTTATATACCACACCAGAACATGAGGTTGGGGTCATCCCTAGAGGTGATGAAATCCCCTAGCAAGCCCCCTAGAAAGGATATCGAGTACTTTTGATTCTCAAGATCTCCTTTCGATGCGAGAGAAGAGCATACGTATGACTCTTGAGTCCCTGGGAAGAAAACAAATAAATCAAGTAAATGAATAACCTAAGTATTTCTGATTTCCAAGATCACTTTTCAGTGTGAGGAAAGAGCATACGTGCTAAGGCATTCAAGACACAAAATACAATCATTAATCCCCTTATAAAATCAAAGTGTTTCTAAGACTTAGTTGAAAAAAGTAGGTCCTTTGACAAGCGTCTTGCACCAAATATGTTAGAATTTCACTTCTTGACTCCTTGCTAGATGATAAGAGGCTACATGAGTTGATATTAGTTCCAAAAATGTCAATGATTAGGGAAAGAAAATTATTAGACCAAAGGCACATAAATAGAGTATAAAGGTGAGATTTTACAAACCAAAGGTGAGTTTCTATTGTGCAAAGGTGTGCTTCTGTTGTGTAAAGGTGAGTTTCTGTGGTGCAAAGTTGTGTCATTGTTGTGCAAAGGTGAGTTTTTGCTGTTCAAAGGCATGTTTCTGTGATAGTCCTACAAAAATAATAAAAATCAGGTCAAATGTGCAATCGAGTGATTGATGAATGGATTCATGATTGGCTAGGAGGTTGGATGAAGATATGGATTTGTAACCTTGCACCAAGATTAGATAGTATTCCAAGTTAAATGATTGATTAGTAAAAAAAACAAGATGGTACCCACAAATAAATAAGCTTGAGGGTATGATATGATTAGTCTTAGAAAATAAAACAACTTGCAAAACATAGATAAAATCAAAAAGATGTCAGAGATCACTGTCAATAATCAAGATAATTCAGAAAACCCTAAAAACCAGAGGCAAGCTGTAACTGACCAAAGGTGAGTTACTATTGCATAGAGGCATATATCTGCATTGCAAAGGCACAAAACTGTCGCCTAAAGGTGAGCTTCTATCAACCAGAAGTGCACTTCTGTCAGTCAGAGGTGAATTTTTACCCTGCTAGAGGCGTGTTTCTATGGTTCAAAGGTGAGTTTTTGCATTGCGATTGCGCGATTTCGTACTAGTGCCTAGAGAAATCAAATTTTCTAAAAAAAAGCAATGTTAAATCAAGGAGTGGGTCCCACTGGCTGTGCCAAAATGTGTGAGGGTAAAATCAAGTTTGATAGATCAAGCATGAATAACAAAACTCGAACCTACAACCTTCAAGAAATTGTTCTAAACAATAACCTAAATTCAATGCAAATGAAACAAAGAATGAAATCACCTAGATTGTATTAATTCCTTGGTTTTTTTTGGATTGCTCTCTCAATTGCATAACCATGGTTGCAACAAGCAGACGTAGGTGATGTGCTCAAAGGTTTGATAATTATGCTCAACGATGTGAAGTATGCTCAAAGTGCTGTATGAATGCCCAAAGCTTAATGATCGAAGAGGATTTTTGATGAAGTGAAGTGGTATATATAGGCTTCAGGGAAAGATCAATCAATGGTGGAATAAATCAATGAAACAGACAGATGAGATAAATTGAGAAGACATGAAGGAACGTGCACATGACATGTGTCCATGCAAAAAGGTGCTTTATTGACTTAACTACTTGCTTGGATAAAGATAAAAATTGATTTCATAAATTTAGAATGTTTTGTTCTAATTTATGAGTTGATTTGATAAAAATAAGATTAAAGCCAATTAACTTAACTTTAGATTTTTCTTTTTGCATGATTTGAATAAAATTAAATAATAAATTATTTAATTTGTGTGCATGGATGAAAAAGATTATTGTTAGAAGATATGAAAGATAAAAAACAAAATAAATAAATAAATTTATTTAATTTATTTTGCATGATGGAAGAACAAGAAGATATGAAGATAAAAAAAAAATTAAACAAATAAATTCATTTAATTTATTTTGCATGATAGAGGAATATAAATAAAATGTTAATTTTATTTATTTTTAGAAGATAAAGTCAACTTAAATAAATTTGAATAATTTATTTAAATTTAGAGGAATAATTAGTTAATTAAATAATTCAAATTATTTAATTATGGATAAGAGGAATTAGGATAATGAATTAATTAAATAATTGATTTATTTAATTAATGTGGATTTGAAGATTGAAAGAGGATAATTTAATTAATTAATTAAAATTATTTAATTTGGAAGATAAAAGAGGAAATTAATGAAATTAATTAAATAAATAGAATTTATTCAATTAATGTTGGAATTAGAGGAATTAAAAGAAATTGATGAAATTAATTAAATAATTAGATTATTTGATTAACCTTAGATGCAAGTGATTTAGACGAATTTGATGTATGCAAGGTGGACTATGCAAATGTCATTTTAGGTGTCTACGACTGTGTCCTTTGGAGTGCATTCAACCAATTACTTACTGTTATCAATTCCTTTGAAGATTAGCATTTGTTATGCATAGCTGTGGAAATCTTGGTGAAGTATAACTAAAATATCTTCATTTCATGAAAGTGTCTGGATATGCGTGTGGATCATTGATAAATTTAGGTTTTTTAGAACTCTTTCTTTTCAACCCTATCTTTTGTCTTTTATTTTACAAATTATCATGAATGATTGCAAATAATGACACATCCAAAGCAACTAACAACGAATATTGATGAATTACATGCTTTAAAGAAGATATTTTAGATGAATTCAAAGTTTGTACATAAAGATCAGTCAACCAGATATAATTCTAAAGAATTGATCAAAGTTAAGAACATTTCAGAAGAATTGATCAAAGTTATATATAAATTCATGAGGATTTGCTTGAAACATGAATAGTTACTTGAGAATTTGACAAAAGTTGTTAGGGATATGTGTAGATTGTGCTAAATATGTAGAATACTTGTGAAGTTTGATTAGATATAGAAGCAGATTACTCAAAGCTCATAAGTCCCCAAAATGGAAACAACAAAACAAAACAAGCCCTGAGTGAAAACTAAGTGGTCAAGACCTGACAACTAGAGACTTGAGACTTCAAATCTTTAGGGATATTTAATCCTTTCAAGATGAATAGGGGGTTCTTGTGTGAAATTTTATTCATGTTAATGTGACTAAACACTACATCAACAAATATTCTACCTAAATGATCCTCCCTGAGGTCCCTTGGGAGCCACTAGATTATTATTGACATTTGTATTAGGAGGAGTAGGTTCATTTCTAGGAGGAATGGAAGATGTAAATGGCTCCTTGCCCATACTCCTCAGAAGATAATTACCCCTAGTTTGTTGAAAAGCTTAAATTTCTTTAATTTCTTGCACTGGCTCATTGTCTTCTTCAAAAGGAAACACATGGGTATCTAGGACCATTATGGTACCCATATAACCAAATTGTTTACTCTCAAAATTACATTCACCTTGAGTTTGTTGATCTGATTGAGCTATTTTGGACATCTTTTCTAGTTTTGGGCAATTCAATTCTGAATGAGCAGAGGTGTCATGAAGTCTACACCAATTGGGTAAAAAATTCAACTCTGTGAAGTTCATTGAATTAGGTTGACCACTAGATGTCTGACTTGTGTTATCCATGGGGAAAGTACCCCTCCATTGTTTGGTCTAGTGTTCCATTGTTTATTGGGTCTTTGGTGATTGAATCTATTTTTTTTTAAAATCTCTAATTCTGATTATTACCTTGGTTGTGAAAATTGTTATGATTCTAGTGATTTCCTTGCCCTTGAAAGTTGTTTTGTTTTGGGACATGAGGAGGATTCACCTTTAATCTGGTGAGTTCATTGGTCACCTATGTAAGAGTCTTCTTTAGTACATCTAACTCAAACATTAGATGAGAAGTCTAGTCTTGATTTGACTACATACTATTAGTTGGTGACCTATCATGATTAGCCATATGTGTATTAATGATAGGAACTTGATTAAGTGATTTTTGTTCAAAGAAAGAATTCCAAGGGAGCATGACAAGAGGAGAAACTTGATTCAAGGGTTGTTGATGAAAAATTTGACTCTAACCTTGAGGTGCAATGCCTGGTAGGATTCATTAATGGAGTATTATTTATGAGGGCATAGTTAATAACTCAATTTGCGTTTGGCATCCCAGGATATCCTAAAGATAGAAAACCACCCAAGACCCCTCCAATCATGGGATGCATTTCCTGGTTCAACTTAATATCTTATAAATAAATATTAGCCAAATTGTTCAAGTTCTACTTGGTTCTATTCAAAAAATTGCAATCAAAGGATCAATAGCCCAAAGGTATATTTGGACAATAGACACCTCTTGCACTATTTAAGGATTTGTGAGCATATTGTAAAGCTTCTAAAACCTTGCATCTAACATAGTTAAAGGCTCATTGGGCTCCATCCTACATGTGGAAAACTAGTGATACACCATTGATGGGTCTATAAAAACATTGAATTGTTTGATGAATACGGTCTCTAGATGACTCCATTCAGTGATCGATCTGGATGGTAGAATTAAATACCATGAATAAGAAATGTCTCCAATGAATAAGGAAAAATTCTACAAACTACATCTTGGTGCAATATACTAGCCCTAATGATTACTTCTTTCAATGCTGAAATATGCTCTTCTGGACTCCTCCCTTCTCTATAGATAAATTTTGTACAAAATTTCTTAGGGTTTCTTGGAATATCATGGAGATCTCCAAGAATGGAAAGAGGAGAATTTGTAGAACTAAAAAGAGCTATTGGTGGCTTTTGTATTGTGTTGGCAAGAACGTCTAGGCTTTAAGATCTGGTAGGGCTAGCTAATCTAGTGTTCCTCCTCTTCTCTTGTCACAATCACTTTTAGTCTTCCTATACTGGATAAGTTCTTAAAATCTAGTTCTATCAATAGATGAAGATCTAGTCAACCTCCTTTGTTTCCCAAATAAGAAAACCCTTTCTTGGTCTAGTTTTGATTACCTTAATTAGCCCTCCTTCTAGTGTCAGTTCTATTGATTATCATTTTTGGCATATGCAACTCAAGTAGAATGAAGATCATTCCACTTCTCATGAAAAGGTGACTGATCTAGTAGATTAGTTGCCTCTAAGGTCCCTACTGGTTCACAATAGTGTTGGAGTAGCTAAGTGGTCAATGTGATTTTTTTGTTCAAGGGGCCTATACTAGTAGTTTTGAATCAATAATCTAGATAAAATTTGTTAGATATCTTTTATCTTAAAAATTTGATGTTAAGTTTAGATATTCTTAAACTCTAACCCTAACCTAATATGATTAAAATAAAGTGCAAAAGATAAAGTATTTTAAATGAATAATAGAAAATCAAATGGATAGCCTCTATATCTAATTTCCAATTCCACTTGATAGATCTAGCAAAAGTCAAATTAACCTATAATACAATGAGCACTATCTCACTTTACCATTAGCATCATAGATGAAAGATTTTGAGGAATTGATGAGAAATTGAAATGAAGGACTATGAGTTCACCATACTACATGCACAAAAATTATGCCCTAATCCTCAATCTCATGCTAAAGAAATAAATCATTAAGGTACACATTGGAATTTCACCAAGAGAAATCAAGTACTAAATTAAAAATGCAAGTACATTACCATCAAAGGTATGAACACAAGGAGAAATCATTTTTTTATTTTAATTGGCAACAAAATTGGTAGATTACATATGTTCAATAGGAACTCCACACTAAAGATGTGCTAGAATTGCCGTACATGCCTTCACTTGAAATTACAAAAATGATAGCTTCTTGCAAATTTATCCTTATATTTCCCCCCTTTATAAGACCTTTTTAATTATTCTTAAATACCCAACATGAGCACCCAAAATTGGGATTACATCATGTTGATGATTGTTTTGATGAAATCATAACAATAAGTTAAAATTCACATATAATGAACTGAAACTATACTTGAAAGATAAGAAGGAATCATTTGAGATTCAACTAATCCCAAGTCTACAATGGTTCGGTTGGTCAAGTTCAGTTGGTCAATGTGAAGCTGTAATGTTCAAGGGGCCTTACGTAGTTTAGAGTTTCTTTGTGGTTTACTGGACTAAGAATATGTAAAAAGATCATGAGATACGTCAATAAGTATTTTATTCATTTGCATACAAGTGTTACTGCGCTGCAAGTTTTAAATGGTTTTTTTGAATTATTGCAGCTTTCTCCTTTATACATTTATGAAAACTGTCTACTTTTAACTCTGTTATGCATGCTTCTTCAAATTTGAGACAACTTCCTTTAGATTTCTACGTTTACAGCTAAATATTTCAGATGGGTTGGGAAAAGTTAGAAAGATCTAATCTACACCTCATTTAATCTACCGAAGGATCTAATTGTTCTGTTATGCACTATGTAAATACTACAGTAATTTGATCAAATCCACAGTAAAAACCTTAAATGCAAGTTCTGAGCATTTTCACAAACATACATTTAAAATTGCAAGCTTTCAAAGAAAATGATTCAAAACACAAAGAAGAGTAGGAGAACACTCAGAAGATAGATGCAGAACTCCAGATTCTATTGTATTAGAAACAAATAGTCATACATGATTTACAATGTAGGAATGACTCCTAGTTTCATTGATCATACTACAGAGAACTTACAAGCTTTACAGATATAGTAAGGAAACTAGACATTCCACGCGCACCTTACTGCAGACAACAGGCGACCTCCTTCTTCTACTTCTAATCTAAACTAAGCTAACTTGCTGTGTTTTCCTAAAATCCCTGTGTAAAGTATTACAGTGTAGAGAGGCACAATATATAGACTTTCTGGTTGTCCTCACTACAGCAAAAAAAATTAACTACCCCTGGTTCAAACCCCTAGTTATAGCAATAAATACAGATGAACCAGTCCTCCAAAATATCTCTGAGCAGTGTCAAATCTGGGTGAAATATTACCCCTTCTGAGAAGCTCTGGCAGCTCGGCAATAACTTCTGTTTGTCTATTGTAGTAATACCCTCAACTGCAACCTTGTCCTCCATTTGAATGGCCTTGACTTCCTCGCACTTCATCTTTATCTTCTTGCTCCTGAGATCGGATTTTCTTCCTCCATGATGTCACTGTGTTGAATTTCCAGCTGCTTCCTCAACTGCAACCTTGCAAGACAAGACAAGCAATAAGTACCAATTTATGAAATAAATAGCAAGGAATTAAAATATCTGTTTAAATCCGGGTGACACTGCAAAAAAATGTGGAAATCGGGTCCAAAAAACTCTCAAAACGCGTTCAAAAACGCATACAGACTGCTCAAAAACCACCGGGTCAACTATCGCTGACCGAAAAATACCACGGGCGCCCAAAAATATAGTTTAAAATTCCTATCGCTTTCCATTTCCCGCCCATCGGCGTGACAATCGCCATCGGCATGTCCAAAAATACTCAGGCCGATCATCGCTATTTGGCCGATGGCCTTACTCGTTATTTCCTCTATCGGCGAGATCCATATTATCGGCGTGATAAAAAAACTCTCCACCGATCACTATTGTTTCATTGATGCCTCTTCGTCGGTGAGACTCTTACCGATGACCCCTTCGTTGTTCTCCATCGGCATGAGATCGCCCATTGGCGACTCACAAACTTCCTTCGCCGATGACAATACCTTGGCCGATGTTCCTTTATTGGCAAGAGTTTCGCCGATGTCTATTTCGTAATGCATTTGACTAAGTCCTCTCTCCTTTCAAAACCTATGTATATCACGATATACAATCCATTAATTCCATTTGATAATCCCTTCGATTATGGCGTTTGTATATAAAATCATTGTATATAGCCTTGTATATCGCGATATACAAATGCGAATATACAAGGGCTTAATTCCTTTTGATAATGATTTCGGGTCCGCTAATGTATAAAACCATTTGTATCCCGCTAATATACAAGGCCGCGAATATACAAGGATTTAACCTTGTTTGATAATTACTTCGGGTTCGGCGCTTGTATATGGCGTTTGCATCTTTCGCACTTGCATGTGAATAGTGCATTGTATGTGAACAGTGCTATGTATGTCCGCTTGTATATTCCGCTTGTATATGAAAATATACAAGCCCGAATATACAACGACTTTTCAATATTTGATAAGGATTTTGGGTCCGCTATGTATATTCTGCAATGTATATTTTGGTTGTATGTTAGAATATACAAGCCCAAATGTACAAAAGCGACCAAGCATAAAAAATATAACTTTGCGCATACAAAGGACTTTGTATATGCCAAGCGATAGACAAACCTGAATGTACATTTTACTAAAATGATCATAACTTGCAAAATATGGCAAATTTTAAGATGGTTCAAAAAGCAACGCTGGCTCATTTTTCACAAGGAATCCAACCATATCATGCAAGGGTACTGAAAATGCATTTTATCCATATTTTTAACAAAGTTTGCAAATTTGACTCTCTTTTCCCTTTACTACCAAGCAAAACAACACAAGCAGAAGCAAAAAAACAAAGCAACAGTAGGGGTCCCCATTTTGCTAAGGAGCATAATGGGGCGTGTTGTGAACATCACAACAACTAGCAACCAAAACAAAACAATTAAATTCAAAGTGTTCAAGAAAACTAGATGAAATGAATCCATAACTTCCGACTATCTTTCCTGCAAATTACTATTCAGCTTGAGACTTAAAGTATTCAATAAGGGTGCATGAATTTCCATTTTCAGTTTAATTGTGTGCACGTGATTAATTATCCTCATCTTGAAGATCAGTTGAACAAACTAGTGACTGACATTAGCCTACGTAGGTGAGGATATTCCCTCATAGCCGACTGGATAGAGCCTTGCTGCCAGCGAGCGTCCATAGCCCCAGCAAGGTTATCGTTACAATTCTCCTAAGTAGAGCCCCACTGCCAGCGAGCGTCTATAGCCCTGGTAGAGTTACTTAGATGGCTTAATCTGGATTTTCAGTATAATCCGCTTTATTTATTTATTTATATTATTTTTTTTTTTTGAAAGATTTCACAAGATATAGCAATTTGTAACTTCATGATGCAAGGAGTGGACACTTCTGAAATTAAGCTGAGAATTGTAATGGTAGCAAGGGTAACCTCTGATTTTTCACCTAATATCTATATTGGTAAGTTCAACAAACCCAAGGATTTTAGGTGTGTCATCGTGAGAAACTTGCTTCGAATTCTCAATCACATTTATTGAATACAAAACTTCAGAAGATAAGCAACTCTCTACATTCATGACAGTAACAAGTTATGTGTAAATTGCAAATGATTAACTTGAATATCCTAAATTTTATACTGTTTTGAATGGTTGCTAGTTTTGCTCCTTAATACTCTAAAGTAAAATAAAAATCCCTGCTGAGGAGACAACAAACAAACCAAACAAACAAGCTGTACAAACAACACAACAAAAAGAAACAGAAAGCAGAAACAAACAGAAGACAAACTATACAAATAGCCAACCCAAAAAGAAAACAGCAAAACAAGAACTGTACATTACTTACAGCACTTTACATTAAGAAAAATGGACTGCCCTTTTACCTCAAGCCTGGAAGTAGTGTTTCAAATGCTGGCCATTAACTGGTAATGGCACATCTTCTCCAGTCAAGGTCTTAAGTCTAAAGGTGTTATCTCCTATTATTTCTGAGACTTGTAATGGACCCAGCCATAATTTATCGAATTTTCCATGGCTTCCTTTCTTTTCATGTGCTTTGTCCCAGCACAACACTAAGTCTGATATCCTAAATGTTTTGACTCTTGCCCTTTTGTCAAACCACCTCTTAACAACCACTTGGTGTTTGGCAAACTTCTCGATGGCTTGACCTCTTTTCTCCTCTAGTTGTAACATTTGCACTATTCTAGCTTCCCTATGGTTATCAAAGCCTAGATACTCATTGGCAAACTTCCAGGTTGGTATTCTCAGATTTACTGGAAGTATGGGATCAGTCCCATAAACTAAATGATAAGGTGTGCTACCTAAAGCTGTTTTAAACTTGGTCCTATCTACCCATAATGCATATCTTAACAGGGTATTCCACTCTCTAGGACTTTTGGCAATTAACCTCTTGATTATGTCTAATAAAATTTTGTTTGTTGATTCAGCCAGTCCATTACCTTGAAGGTAATAATTCAAAGAAAACCTTAAAATAATCCCATATTCAAATGCCCATTTAGAAAACTTTAAAGAAGAGAAGGCAGGGCCATTATCACATACCAATGAATAGGGAGTTCCAAACCTGGTGATGATGTTTTCTTCAAGGAACTTGATAACTACCTCAGTTGTGGAAAATTTGCAGCAGGTGGCCTCAATCCACCTTGTACAATAGTCTGTTACCGTCAGTATAAATTTGTGTCCTGCAGAAGATGGGGGATTGATGACTCCAATAAAATCTAAGCCCCACTGTGCAAACAGTCTGGATTCGATCACAGGTTGTAGTGGATTGGTCGGATTTCTCCCTTTGTCTGTTGCAGTCTGACAGGTGTGGCAACTTTTGATGTGACTCTTAGTGTCTTTGAACATAGTGGGCCAGTAATAGCCCGCCCTCAGTATTTTGTGTGTTGTAGCTAAATGGGAACCATGGCCGGTTCCGTACTTGTCATGTAGTTCTGTCAACACTCTATCAGCTTCAGTTCTGTTTATGCATCTCAGATAAATTCCATCATGGTTCTTCCTGAATAGAAGACCTCCTTGCACCATATAATTTTGTGCCTTAATCTTCAAAGCTCTCCTCTGAGAAGCCTTCATCCTGTTTGGGTACTTTCCAGCTATCAGGAAGGTGCTTAAATCATCGTACCAGCCTGATGCGCTTTGGGAATTCAATACATATTGTTGTTTTATCAAATTTGGATCCATGTTTGCTATTGTCTGTACCAACGCCTGCCCTCTGACCAGCTTCATGGGAATGATTTCCATGTCAAATTCTTGCAGCTTGGTGATCCACTTGGCTCTTTTTTTCTCCAGGCTTGTTTTGCATCAGCAACATTTTTACTGCTGCGTCTGGTACTATGGCTTTGATCTGGCTGCGCAGAATGTAGTGTTTGAATTTTTTCACAGCCTTTACTAATGCGAATACCTGTCTTTCGATATCTAGATATCTCAGCTGTGCATCCTTCAGAGGCGCACTCATAAATGCTATGGGCCTCTCTTCATTATTTTCACCTTTCTGTGTCAAGGCAGCCGTGACAGAATGAGAAGATGCAAAGGAGTAGATGTAAAACGGGCTTGTGTAGTCTGGACTTGCCAATACAGGGGCATCAGAAATTGCCTCCTTGATATCTTCAAATGCGGCTCTAGCCACTGGCGTCCATTCCATCTGTGAATCTTTCTTCAACATGGCATTTAACGGCTGCATGATCTCTGCAAAACCTGTTATAAACTTCCGAACAAAGTTAATTTTACCAAAAAATGATTTCAACTCTTTCCTACTGTTTGGTATTTGCAAATTTTTTATGGATTTTATTCTATCCGGATCAATTGAAATTCCATTTTCAGAAATGACATGGCCTAATAATTTACCTTCAGTTACGCCAAATATACATTTCTTAGGATTAAGGGAAATCCCATACCTTTCACATCGCTTAAGTATTTTTCTAAGGTCTTCAGCGTGGGTGGATGCATCCTTGGAATACACAGTTAAATCATCCATATACACAACAATGCACTTACCTGATAATCCACGGAATGCAACGTCCATGGCCCTCTGAAAAGTGGCACCTGCATTGATCAGACCAAAAGGCATTCTTCTATACGCATAATTTCCCCATTTGCAAGTGAAGGTGGTTTTTAGTCTATCTTCTCTATCAATTAAGACCTGGTTATAACCTAAAAAACCATCTAAAAAAGACATCATCTTTGCGCCATTTACTGCTTGCAGTACTTCGTCTATTGGGGGCAAAGGATAATTATCCTTTTCAGATGCCTTGTTTAAATTTCTAAAGTCTACGCATAACCTGATGTCTCCGTTTTTCTTCCTCACTGGTACTAAGTTAGCTACCCAGACAGAATATCTGACTGGGAAAATTATTCCAGCAGACAGTAATTTTTTAACTTCCTCAAAGATTAAAGGCTCTAGAATGGCATTTACAGGCCTCTGTTTCTGCCTAAATGGTTTGACTTCTTTTCTTAAAGGTATTACGTGAGTTATGATGGACTCATCAAATGTTTTCAAGTCTTCATAAGTCCATGCTATGACATGTTTATATTCTTTCAGAACGTCCAGAACCTCTTTTCTAATTTTCTCAGAGCAAGCTTTCCCAATTAGTACATTTTGTGGATTTAGCTCAGTTCCTAAGTTATGTAAATCACGCCTACCCCCTTCTATTTTGGGCAAGTCTTTCTGTCTCATTACTCCATTGAAGTCAAAGATGTGTTCTAATTCAATTACTCCTTTTGGTAAGAAGTTGCTCTTCAAGTTGATCATATCCTCTTCGTCCCATGTTACTTCAGGCCTTTCTTGTTCATCAATGATTTGGGCCTCAAATGCCTCATTACAAGTCAGAAAATCAATAATTTGTTGATCCCCTCCAAATACCTGAAAGTGTGTAACGTTGTCTGGTATACTGGGCACGTTAACTAGCTCAACAGCAAATCGTCTCAATCTTGATAGTGTCAATGGTTCTAATGTACTAGCAGCAACTGCTAGCGCATCCGGCCTGTGGTTCAGCTCTCTAGGGATGTGCTCTATGTTAAAAGCATCAAACGAATCCATTAAACCCCATACTCTATGTCTGTAACTAATCATTTTCTTGTAATTGCAGGCATATAGTTTCCTCACTTGTCTGACTAATAATTCAGAGTCTGAAAATACTCTGATGGTTTTTACCCTTTTCTTGATGGCCATGACAAGTCCTAAAATTAGGGCCTCATATTCAGCAATATTGTTAGTGCAGGAAAATTGTAATCTATATGCTGCCAAATGTGATTTACCTTGAGGATCTATGAGTTCAATACCCGCACCTGCGCCCTGTTTTGATTTGGACCCTTCACATTTTAACGTCCACATGCCATCTTTACTTTTCTGATCTTTTACCTTGGTATACTTCGTCCTTTTTATTGCCTGTGGGGTGTTGTCTTGTTTATTCATGGGTTTTTCCGTTTGGTTAACTTGCATATGTGTGTTTTTAGTTTGCAACTCAGAAAGATAACTACCCTTGTCCTCTATTTCTTTTCCTAAATCTGGAATCAATGCATCTATATTATCCTGAACATATTTCTGTGTTGGATCAGGATTCTCATTTTCCTCTCATAACTCTACCCTCCCTATGCATTTTTTGTATTCATATTCAATGATGTCTTTGCATATTTCACAACTCTCCTCAGAATGTTGCCTATCATGGACTCTACACCTGTTTTTATATAACTTACATTGGACTAGGAGATTGTGTTTAACGCACTCTTCCACCTCTTGTCTAATGGCATGACCAAATTTGTCTATTGCATTGTTTTCTTCATCTGAAGAATTTCCATCAGACTCAATGAATAGTGCTATTCTATTGCTGACACACTTTTTTCTAATGTTTAACATCATAATCTCTTCAATCTGCACCCCATTGTTGGTAATTCTATAGACACCCGGTTCAACAGCAGCATATAATATTTCATTAGTTCGATTATACTCTGTTATCATATGTTTCATTCTAGGCTCTGCCTCTATTCTGATCTGGTTTGGGATGCCTCTCCAAGGTAACCACATGTGTGAAAAGTTAGTAGCCATGTATCCGTTTAATGTCTTGGACCAATCCCTACTTAGCAACATTCCATAATTTACGGGTATATCCACTACCTGAATGTCAATGATTTGGCTTACCCTAGGGTCTGAAGCTAATTGCATTTGAATGTTCATGAGTTCTCCTATCACGCTAACCTCAGTCTTATCTAATTGTGTGACAACCTTGGCAGATTTGGTGGGAGTCAGCCCGAGAGTTTTACATATTCCTAAGGGCATTACATTGGCTGAAGCACCCGAATCTACCATGCAATTGTGTATATTCTTCCCACACAACCTAACGGTTAACAAGAAAGGGGGAGTATCCCTCTTATTCGAATGTATTACTACATTTGTATTGGAAGGCTGCTCAACTTTCTTACCTTTCTCTTTAGGTGGTGAATCACTATTAGGAACAGTTATATCAGCAGACACCTCATTTGTTATGGATGTATCCAGGGATTTTATAAAAGCATTTCTGATCCCTGGGGTCTTCAATAATTCATTTAGAGGTATACTGACCTTAATTTTCTTTATTTCCTCTGACAAGTAACTCATTGATCTTGTTGTCTCTATTGCTTTGGTTTTACTTGTTTGATCCTTTTATACTGCTGTTCCATTATTTGTGTGCTGACTAGCTTTAAGTATGGCAGGATTGTTGCTAGCATTCTGATCTGGGGGTGTATTGATGTTATTCGGAGGAGTGGAAGTGGTAAAAGGTCCTCCCGGCCTAGGGTTGTTCCTCAAATTGTAGGTGTGGCTTTTATTTGTCTGTTGAAAGGCCTGTACCTCTTCTGTTTCATTTAATATCTCATTTTCAGATTCAAAGGGAAACTGAAAAGCATTTAACACAAAGGCTGATTCAGGATAAAGACTTTCACAACAGTATGGTTCATCCTCTAGCAATTCATCCTCTTTCTCTTCTGCAGTTGCAAAGGTAAACGTTTCTAAGACTAATGCTGTGTCATATCCTGAGGGTACTACCTCATTACCTTTAGGAATGAGAAATTCAGAGGTAGGAGGCTATACATCTATGTTGAAAATGCTAGCTGCCAAGTGGAACTGTGGACAGTCGTGCTCAACATGGGCATTGGTATTGTGAAATCTGCACCAATTTTTGGGTGCTGTACTGGCCATTTGTATGCTAGTCATTTGTTTTGCATCATGATTATCTATATTCTCAAAAGGAGAAGCCAGAGTACCGTTGTTGGGCCCAGTGTTCCATGTCTTGGGTGGCCTAGGTTGATTCTGATTTCTGTTATTATTGCCCCAGGTCCTATTATCTATCACTGGCCCTCTATTTTGCATTGGTTGCCCCTGACTGGGGCCTTGATGCTGATTATAGTTTTGGTTCTGATTGTACTTCTGATTTTGATTGAAACTATAGTTCTGATTTTGGCCTTGGTTGTGATTTTGATGTTGATTGTAGTTTTGGTTGCCTCTTCCATAGAGGTTCTCATTTCTTAGTTGTGTCACTTCGGTTGTTAACCTTTTCAAATGTGCAGTATTCTCTTTGATTTCTTCCCTATCCTCTTGTGCTTTTGCCACAGTTATATCCCTAGGAAGTTGGAAGAAAGGCTGACCATTATTTTGACTGTTATTGGAAGTACTAGCCGTGTAAGGAGTTATAGCTTGGATTGGGGTAGGATTATACATAGGTGTGTAAGAAGGAACCGGATTTACTAGTGGAGCGTGCTGCACAGGGACTCCATTCCATGGTTGTGCCTGATTCTGCACCCCAAAATTTCCTCCATTGACAAATGGACTATAAGTTGTATGCCTCATCTCTTGGTTCACTGAGGCTGCCTCTTTATAGGCTTTGGATATTGAATCTATGTCAGGTTTTCTTTTGACAAACATGGCAGTTAAAGGATCCAAGGCAGCATAGTACATAGCCAACAAGGGATCATCATCTACGGTATAAGGGGCTATCAGCCTAGAATAGGCCTTTTGAAACCTGTCGTTGAAATTATCAATTAGCTCTCCCTCACCTTGTTTTATAGTAGCCAATTTATGATACAATGCGCAAGGGTCAATGGGTCCCCTAAATCTTGACAGAAATGCTTCTTCCATAAGTAGTCAGGAAGAAATGTAACCGTTGGGTAAGTTTACATACCAGCTAGAGGCTTGTTCATTAAAGGTGTAGGGAAACAATCTACACACCACATCCTCGTGCTTTAACCTAGCTCTAAAACATGCCTCCTTAAATATTCTAATATGATCTTCTGGGTCCTGATGCAACTGGTATTTGGGACATATCTTTTCCAGATTTTTGGGCATCTCATGATAATCATTGAAGAGTATGGGAGAATTGACATCGAAATAAGCCATTGCAGGTGTTTGAGCTTGACTTGAACTTGTAGGAATACCTGGATTGATTGGTGGATTAGGATTTATAGGAGGATTGAGACCTCCAGGAGTGCCTGAACCAAGATTTAAAGATCTGAACAGTGATCTGTCAGGACTCACAATACTATGGATGTTAAAAGGTGACCCAGGAGGTGTTCCAGATGAACTTCCTACTTGCGATATTTTTGGATTCCAAATTAAAGGGTTTTTGCTTTGCCTTGTATCAGGTAGTTGCACAAATATATCTCCTGAACTGGATCTAGACCTAGTCACTCTATTACTGTTATTAGCCAGTTTGAAATGAACCCTAACTCAGGAAGGCCCCTCCTTCTAGCGCCAAAAAACTGTTGATGATTGTTTTGATGCAATCATAACAATAAGTTAAAATTCACATATAATGAACTGAAACTATACTTGAAAGATAAGAAGGAATCATTTGAGATTCAACTAATCCCAAGTCTACAATGGTTCGGTTGGTCAAGTTCAGTTGGTCAATGTGAAGCTGTAATGTTCAAGGGGCCTTACGTAGTTTAGAGTTTCTTTGTGGTTTACTGGACTAAGAATATGCAAAAAGATCATGAGATACGTCAATAAGTATTTTATTCATTTGCATACAAGTGTTACTACGCTGCAAGTTTTAAATGGTTTTTTTGAATTATTGCAGCTTTCTCCTTTATACATTTATGAAAACTGTCTACTTTTAACTTTGTTATGCATGCTTCTTCAAATTTGAGACAACTTCCTTTAGATTTCTACGTTTACAGCTAAATATTTCAGATGGGTTGGGAAAAGTTAGAAAGATCTAATCTACACCTCATTTAATCTACTGAAGGATCTAATTGTTCTATTATGCACTATGTAAATACTACAGTAATTTGATCAAATCCACAGTAAAAACCTTAAATGCAAGTTTTGAGCATTTTCACAAACATACATTTAAAATTGCAAGCTCTCAAAGAAAATATTTCAAAACACAAAGAAGAGCAGGAGAACACTCAGAAGATAGATGCAGAACTCCAGATTCTATTGTATTAGAAACAAATAGTCATACATGATTTACAATGTAGGAATGACTCTTAGTTTCATTGATCATACTACAGAGAACTTACAAGCTTTATAGATACAATAAGGAAGCCAGACATTCCACGCGCACCTTACTGCAGACAACAGGCGACCTCCTTCTTCTACTTCTAATCTAAACTAAGCTAACTTGCTGTGTTTTCCTAAAATCCCTGTGTAAAGTATTACAGTGTAGAGAGGCACAATATATAGACTTTCTGATTGTCCTCACTACAGCAAAAAAACCTAACTACCCCTGGTTCAAACCCCTAGTTATAGCAATAAATACAGATGAACCAGTCCTCCAAAATATCTCTGAGCAGTGTCAAATCTGGGCGAAATATTGCCCCTTCTGAGAAGCTCTGGCAGCTCGGCAATAATTTCTGTTTGTCTATTGTAGTAATACCCTCAGCTGCAACCTTGTCCTCCATTTGAATGGCCTTGAATTCCTCGCACTTCATCTTTATCTTCTTGCTCTTGAGATCGGATTTTCTTCCTCCATGATGTCACTGTGTTGAATTTCCAGCTGCTTCCTCAACTGCAACCTTGCAAGACAAGACAAGCAGTAAGTACCAATTTATGAAATAAACAGCAAGGAATTAAAATATCTATTTAAATCCGGGTGACACTGCAAAAAAAGTTGGAAATCGGGTCCAAAAAACTCTCAAAACGCGTTCAAAAACGCATACAGACTGCTCAAAAACCACCGGGTCAACTATTGCTAACCAAAAAATACCACGGGCGCCCAAAAATATAGTTTAAAATTCCTATCGCTTTCCATTTCCCGCCCATCGGCGTGACAATCACCATCGGCGTGTCCAAAAATACTCAGGCCGATCATCGCTATTTGGCCGATGGCCTTACTCGTTATTTCCTCTATCGGCGAGATCCATATTATCGGCGTGATAAAAAAACTCTCCACCGATCACTATTGTTTCATCGATGCCTCTTCGTCAGTGAGACTCTTACTGACGACCCCTTCATTGTTCTCCATCGGTGTGAGATCGCCCATCGGTGACTCACAAACTTCCTCTGCCGATGACAATACCTTGGCCGATGTTCCTTTATCGGCAAGAGTTTCGCCGATGTCTATTTCGTAATGCATTCGACTAAGTCCTCTCTCCTTTCAAAACCTATGTATATCACGATATACAAGCCATTAATTCCATTTGATAATCCCTTCGATTCTAGCATTTGTATATAAAATCATTGTATATAGCCTTGTATATCGCGATATACAAATGCGAATATATAAGGGCTTAATTCCTTTTGATAATGATTTCGGGTCCGCTAATGTATAAAACCATTTGTATCCTGCCAATATACAAGGCCGCGAATATACAAGGATTTAACCTTGTTTGATAATTACTTTGGGTCCGGCGCTTGTATATGGCGTTTGCATCTTTCGCACTTGCATGTGAATAGTGCATTGTATGTGAACAGTGCTATGTATGTCCGCTTGTATATTCCGCTTGTATATGAAAATATACAAGCCCGAATATACAACGACTTTTCAATATTTGATAAGGATTTCGGGTCCGCTATGTATATTCTTCAATGTATATTTTGGTTGTATGTTAGAATATACAAGCCCGAATGTACAAAAGCGACCAAGCATAAAAATATAACTTTGCGCATACAAAGGACTTTGTATATGCCAAGAGATAGACAAACCTGAATGTACATTTTACTAAAATGATCATAACTTGCAAAATATGGCAAATTTTAAGATGGTTCAAAAAGCAACCCTGGCTCATTTTTCACAAGGAATCCAACCATATCATGCAAGGGTACTGAAAATGCATTTTTCCATATTTTTAACAAAGTTTGCAAATTTGACTCCCTTTTCCCTTTACCACCAAGCAAAACAACACAAGCAGAAGCAAAAAAATAAAGCAACAGCAGGGGTCCCCATTTTGCTAAGGAGCATAATGGGGCATGTTGTGAACATCACAACACATCACAAGTTATCCTAGGTCCTATTGTGATAGGTAAAAATCAGGTTAATAAGATCAAGCATATAAATGAAAACCTAATCCTACCACCATCAAAGAATCGAATCCAAGTGAAACCAAAAGCATGCAATTCAAGAACAAGATCACCTAGATTGTATGATTCCTTGTTTGTGATGTGGATTACTTTTTCAACAATGAACAATTATGAAGATCAAAGCTACCATGATGGATAAATGATAATGATAATATGCTAGATGGATGTTAAAATGCTCAATATGCTCAAGATGATAATGTAGATGCTATATGAAAATGATGGATAGATCTAGTATGAAGGAAGGAGTGTTTATATAGACCTCAACCAAAATCAATCAACGGTAGAGATTTGGTGGCTATGTGAATGACTGAGATGAAATGATAGTCATAGGTGAATTTGTAAATGAGGTTGCTTTTGGTCGGCTAGGTCAAATAGGGAAGATAAGGCTCATATGTGATTATGTACATAAAAAGTACTACATGTGAAAGATATTAAATGAAAGTTGTAGTACCACACATGTCAGCTTAGGAAGATAAATGATAAGAGAAATTAATTAAATAAATAAAATTTATTTAATTAATTGGAAAGTGGGATTATGAAAGGAATTTTAATTAAATACATAAAATTTATTTAATTAAAATAGATAGAATGAAGATAATTAAACAATTAAATATTATTTAATTATAGATTAGAGGAAATAGATAATGAATTAATTAAATAAATATAAATTTACTTAATTATTAGAAGAAATAAATGATTTTAATGAATAGAGAAATTGTTCAAGTGTGTTAGACAAATGCAGATGGGATATTTGATACTAATGATAATTAGGTTAATTTTGGGTGTCTACATTTTGCCTCTCTTTGATACAATGTTCATTAGAACGTTGTGTCAAAGAAGATAAGATGATTCGCTTGATAAACAATGTAATGCCCTAGTGTAACTGGTGGATAATGCCCCCTCGAGAGGTAAGCTAGGCTAACCAGGAAGGGCTGGGTTCGCTCGCGATAGGATGAAAGGCTAGAAACAAGATTGACACGAAGAAAATAGGGATGGGTGGGAGAAATCAGGATGGTGCAGAAGAAAATATGCTTTGGTATAGAAGAATTAGGGTTTGGAAAGGGGCTATAAGTAGGTCCTTCAAGGGAAAATAGGCTCATTTGTGCTTGTTGCCTTTTAGAAATCTAGAGCTCCCTAGAGTTTTGGTGCTTCGAGTGTTGGAGAGCTATCAGGATGGTGATTCCACGCAGTGATCATCGTGCTAAGCGAGTGAGGACACATGGGTGACCAACAAGAGTAGGCATACTGGTATGTATCAAAACTTTTGCTAAATGCATGATCTTTTAATGTTAAAAGCATAATAAATGCACACACGTCACCAAAAGAGACTAGGTTTAGGATTGGGGATTCAGGTCGCTTGTAGAGGAAAAGTAGGTGCTTATGGTAAAATAGGTCGCTTATAGGTGCAGACTGATCACTTAGAGTAAAATGAGGTCGCTTCTGCTCGGCTAGGTCAAGTAGGGAAGTGAAATGCGCATATGGTAAATGCAGATCGCTTTTAGGCAAAAAGTGAGTGCGTAGAGTAAATCAAGTCGCTTTTAACTAGCAATAGCGCGCATATAGTAAATGAGTCACTTATAAGCAGAAAGTGTTCGCTTGTAGTAAAATGAATCACTTATGATAAAAAGGGTAGCACATGTAGAAAAGTGGGTCACTTTTAGTAAAAATAGTCAATTTTTAACAGTAAAAAGTCAAATTTTAGCACAAGAGACTGATATGGTGAGCGGAATGATGCAGGATATACTACCACCATTGTTGTCGTGAGAGCCACATCCTAGGGATTTGCGATTGGTCAGAGCGTTGGATGCAGAGGAGCAGCTGTTTTTAGATATCACTGGTTTAGAGCATGTGTCAAGATTAGAGCCAGTGCAGGCACATCAAGGACTGATGACATCGATGGTTGAGCGGTGGAGGAGCGAGCACAGTTCATTCTTATTGTCGACGATAGAGGCAACAATTACACTGGAGGATGTGTTCTGAACTCTGCGCATCCTAATTGATGGAGATAGAGTAGATTATGACCCTGACTTGGGTCCAGCTACATTCAAGTGATTGTTCAGGACTCCAAACATTGGGGCCGAGGGCTTAGAGATTCCGATGGTGAGGATGGAGGAGCTTTGTGATAGGTTACAGTGGGTGGTTGTATCTATTATCAGATGGTTGGTGGGAGACAGATGGGTGAGAGGATTTCCAGTCGGATGGGGGACAATGATGGAGGGGATATTCTCATATGGGACGAGATATGCATGGGCTAAGTGTGTACTAGGGTAGCTGTATCATTATCTGCATGATTGTGCATATATGTTTGGAGTGAGCATGTCTAAGGGAGTCACAGTATTGCACGTATGGGCATATGAGCACATTCCAGTGACAAGGCCAGATGGATGGGTGGCTAGAGTACTAGGAGAGCCATATGCGAGTATGTATAGGGGAGCTCTTACCTATCAGCAACGCAGGGGCATAGTTTACTGGAGGCAGACATTGGATGAGGTGGATAGGTTCGTATGGAGACCATAGATGGGATGTGAGAGATGGGAGGAGGAGGATATAGAGCTTGTTTATGCTAGACAGGCTAGATACATTTTTGGTCGTGGCATATATATTATAGAGCATTATTTGCCTGAGAGGGTGTTGAGACAATTCAGAGTGCCACAGGGAGTACCAGTAGGTGATGCCATTTTTGGGAGGACTCGGCAGGAGGTTTTTGATTGGGGCCAGAGATAGTGGTGGATACAGCTTTGGTAGAGAGAGAGGGACTACAACCAGTTTCATGGCAGTGGAGACAGGGTCCTACAGATCTAGGGACTTTACCAGATTATGATGCATACTGGGCTACAACTAGGCTGACTCGGTTGACGAGGCCTGGGGAGATAGGGGAGATTGGGATGGGGAGGCCGATTAGGAGGAGGTAGCAATGAAATCCACCAGTATAGGTAGTAGTACTAGTGGCACCAGAGACTTAGGGACAAGGCCAAGGATAGGCTCAGCCACAGGTACTTGCACTGCCATAGACACAAGTGCTAGGAGGAGATGATGTTGGGATTCAACAGCTGAGGCAGAGGATTAGAGAGGAGAGGAGATGGAGGCAGCAATTTCAGATGAGGCTGAGGAGAGTGGAGATAGACCGACACCAGGTGGTCTTGGGACTGAGGCATGCTAGAGCATAGGCTCAGGCTTATCAGGCACAACTACAAGCTAGAGTGCAGGGAGGTGATGGGCAGGATGATGGTACTCTTGTGAGGGTGATGGGAGAGAGAGATGCAGCTATGTAATAGGTGCAGACTGTTACAGTAGAGAAAGATACAACTTTACAACAGATACAGGCTATGAGAGTTGAGAGGGATACAGCTGTACAATAGGTGCAGGCAGTGAGGGCTGAGAGGGACATGGTAAATGAATAATTCCTTCAGCATCTCTCTCAGCATCATCATATGCTTTGATAGTAATGACCTTGGAAGTGTCAACATCTTTCTCAGAATATCCCAATTGTTTGATAAGTTTTAGAGAACATATATTGAGACCAGCTCCACCATCCACTAGTATTCATTTGATACGGCGTTGGTTTACAAATATGTCTATGTGGAGGGCTTAATTATGTGATGGGTTGATGGATAGTCGAAGATCTTTATTGGAGAAGGTGAGATGGCAAGGGGCTGCAATGCTGGCTACCATAGATTGGAATTGTGTGGTATCGATATCGTTGGGCACCAAAGATTCTTGCAATGCTTTTTCAAGGATAGCTTTGTGGGCGGGGGATATATGAAGCAATTCTAGGATGGAAATGTGTGCAGGAGTTTTACCAAGGTGATCAATGATATTATAGCTAGGAGATGGTCGAGGAGGATTGACAGGTGCTCCTTGAATGGTAACACAGCCTCTTCTAGTGGTTACAATGCAATTGAGTGCTTTGCCTTGGATTGTAATGGTAGAAACGAGAGCTTGGTCGATGCGGCCAATAGTAGATGAATCATAGTTGTAATGTATAGAATTCCCAGTATGGGGGTTACTTGTCTTGTCATGAAGTGGAAGTGGATTCTTGAAAGCATCTAGGTCATAGTTTGATGTTGGTTGATGTGCAGGTTGTGATGTTGGCAGTGTGATTTTAATTAGACCTTGATTGATGCAATAATGAATAACATGTTTTAAGTGCATGCAACCATTTGTTTTATGTCCTTTGACTCTATGGTATTCACAATATTCATTCTATTTGTACTAAGGAGCTTTGAAGACTGGTTCACTATTAGATGGTGCTTCAGGTCATATGACATCTCCCGCTTGGAGAAGTTTATGAAAGATTACCTCCATGGGTTCCCCTAAAGGAGTAAATTGTTGTCAAGGTGTTGGATTTTCTCTTGGTCGATTTCATTGGAAAAGTTGATTTGCTGTAGATGTGGCTTGAATGTTAATAGGAGCTTTCACTGTTTGTATGTTCTTTGCATCCACAACACCGTCATTAACAACCTTTTTGTTCTTGTTCCAAAAGCAGGATTTATCATTTGACGATTGGGGATTGTCTTTGTTGTCTCTAAAAATCTTTATGATGCCCTTAGCAATTAAAGCTCGCTCAATGGTGGTTCCTTTGGAGATAAGATTGTCAAAGGTGCTAGCACTTTGCAATTACAGTTGGAATGAAAGCTCAGGGTGAAGATTTTGGACAAAGATATCAAGCTGCTATTTCTAAGGTATTTGCCATGATAGTTTGCTAGCCATGTTGCGCCGTCATTGGGTAAATGAGGAGAAAGCTTCATCATTGCATTGTTTGTTGTTGACAAGATCATTCATGTTAACCTCATGTTCAATGTTGAAAGTGAAATGGGGGTGAAATTTGTTTGCTAATTCCTCAAAAGTATTGATGCCCAGCCGTAAGTGAGAGAACCATTCAAGAGCTTGTCTCGCTAAGCTTCAGGGAAATAGTCTCAAGAGATATGTGTCATCATGAGCAACATCGAGACATGCAACATAGAATGCCCTAAGATGGTCATCCAGATTACCTTTCCATTTGTATTTGTCAAATTGTGGGATTTCAAAGTGCGGCAGAAAAGGTGGCATGTGAAGTGACTTGTCAAATGGATAAGGGCATATATCTCCCAAGGAAAATTTTTTCTTGTTTTGTGCTACTACCTTGTTAACCATTTGCTTGACATCTGCTTGATATAGTATATGTTGTTGCAAAGGGGGTTGGTTGTTTGCAGGTGGAATGTAATATGGTGTATATTGTGGTTGCTATTGTGGAATGTATGTAGGTATGACTGTTTGTTGAGGTTGTGTGCTGACATTATATGTCAAAGGATTGGTATGTGACACATATGTGTTTAAGGGTTGCTATCCTTGAGACACAAGTGGTGGTTGGGTATATTGTGATGGATTAGCTCCAAGATTTTGCATCACATGGGAAGTAGAGGACGGATTGACGTTGGTCGATGGTTGTGGATTGAAAGTTGGATTTGTATTATGGTAAGTAATGGAAGGATTGGTGGATGAGGAAGAATGGACATTTGGGTTTGTATTTTGGACAACATGAGGATTGGTGTACGTCATGTGTTGGGTGACAAAGGGTAATCCTTGGGTTGCATAAGACAGATTGACTGTTTGTGAAGGATTATATAGAGGTGGAGGGGGTGATGTAAGTTGATCAACATAAGAGACAACGGTACTAGGAGTAGCTTGTGACACAATAGATGGATCAGTCATGTCAATGAGACTAACATTGGGATTATATGGTGTGTGGGATGGATTTGTGGAAATCGTGGAGACCATATTAGAGGTGATAGGAATATGAGTGTGGGGTGTAGTTTCCACATGTGATGCAATAGGAGTAGGAGTTTGCAATGGCTGCGAGACTTGTATGGCTTGTGGTGTTTGGATAGCTTGTGAAACTTGCGAAGTTTGCGGTATAGGGATAGATTGTGAAACTTGCGGAGTTTGTACTTGTGAAACATGGACAACTTGTGATACTTGAGGCCTAGAAATGATCATGGTAGGAGCAGGGGTATGTTGTGGAACATGGAAAGGTGGAACACTCAAATTTTGTGAAAGGAAAGGAAGTACATTGGTTGGAGTTATCAAAGGTTCTAGAGTGTACTCCGAACGTGGTGGGTTTGATGGTGTAGCGATAGGCAATGAGGGAGATGGATTGGAAAGTGGCTGCGAAGGTGTGGCTATAGAGGATGTTCCCTTTGTAACAACAATGGGAGTGTTTGGATCATGTTTTTGAATAGCGGATATGTCAAAGTCACTTGGTAATTTGGCTCCCATGTGGGCTAATTGTAAGAAATGGCGATCCGGATCAGATAAAGTAAGCTTCTCAACTTGGTCCCATATGTGTGTGTCTCAAAATTTAGATAAGTTCTCTTGGAATTGCTCTTCATAACTTGCTGTAAATGGGTGAGGTTGCACTTGGTGTGAAGATGATAGTCCAGTGTTGTATCCTTCAGGTATGAACATGTAAGAAGGCATACCGGTTGTGAATTGAGTTGCATCTTTAAGGGGCGTTGATCGAGATTGTTGCATTTTGGCTTCCATCTTAGCTCACAATTTTGCTTCTATTTCAGCTCTATATTGGCTCCTAGTTTGAGGCATGATGGTTGATGTTGAATATTGGACTAGTTTAGCAAGGTTGAGACCCAAAAGGTGATGGTTGGCTGATTGTTTGGTGTTGGTTTGTTTTGCTAGTTTGTTGATTGCTTGGTTTGCTAATGGGTAGCATGGTTGTTGTTGTTTGGCTGCTTAGTTGTTGTTTGGTTTGGATAAACTTCCCTAGAGGATAGCTCACACACTCAAGGGAAAAGCTGGTTGCTGATATTGTTTGTTGGTATTGCTAGGCTAAGTAAAGCCAAAAGGATAATGTTTGGTTGCTGGTTTTCCTAGTTGGTTGTTGTTTTGGGATCTCAAAAGGATGAAAGCTCAAAAGTCCAATGGCTTGATATGCTTAAGATAGGAGACAATGCTCAGGTGACTGTAGATGCTCAGAGGACTATCTAAAAGCTGATAATAGAGCTAAGAAAGTCTAAAAATGCAACTAATTTGGCTGGGTTGATATTGATTGCTGATATTTGACCATAAGCGACAGGTAATAGCTTAGAAGTGACTCGAAAGATGCCAAAAGTGACTACTAATAGCTCAACAACAATATGGTTTTCTTATAGGTGACAGGCTATAGTGTTAACCAGAGGCGACTAGGTTTGCTAGAGGTGATCAGTTTTAGTTTAAAGGCAACGCAGATTTTGCCAAAAGTGATGAACTATTATTTAAAAGTTATGCAAATTTTGCCAAAAGCAAATAACTGTTGTTTAAAAGTGATCTGGTTTGGCTAAAGGTGAGCAGTTATGGTTCAAAAGCGGTCAGTGTTTGTTAGAGGATGTGTTTGAATGATATTTTTGACAAGAAAATAGTGATTTCAGTCACTCACACTGACAACAATCACAAACTTGTACAACCTAGGCTTGGAAAGGATTGTATTTGTTGAGTCCCCTTGCCATGCTTATTCAAAGCGGATAGCTTCAAGATCTCAGTAGCACCGACTCCCCTCCATAGCACTCACTTCTCACGCATACCAAGATCTAGGTTTCCCAAGGCTTGTCCCCCCACCAAACCTTAGGATTGTCCCTGCTATCTCTGCTAAGAACCACGAGAATTAGGGCGGCTTCAAAGGTCCCACCTTTTGCATCAACAAATAGAAGGGTTTGGGCTACTACACAAGGTTTCTAGTAAGGGCATCCGTTTAGTGGCTACACGTGTGGCGATTCGCTCCATTAATGGAGGGTTCCCAGCCCAAAGAGGTTACGCTTTAAGGGGTTTTGGGGGAAACATTCGTCGGTGTAACACAGTGGCACCTGTTGTTTGTGGCTTTTGACACAAACACTTTTCTTATATAGCGGTTTGGAAGGACTTGGCTTTAGCCCGTTACGTCTTGGGTCGTACCCCTTCTCACACCGGGAAGGTAGGCCCTTTAAATATAATAACAAGTTCTCATGCACCCAAGATCCATTTGATAGGCAAGGGGAGAGGATACTTTTGCTATTAAATTTGGGTTACAAACATGCACAACAAGTAATCCAAAAAAAAGATAAATCAAGCATGGAGCAAACAATGATTCTTTTTAAGCACCAAGCCCAAATATTCCTAAATTAGTGATAAAATGCAATGTCTTGGACTGATCGGAGCTGCAACAGATATGTTAGTAGTTTCACAACCTCCTTTTCTTGGACAATCGATAAGATGCTGCACAAAGAAATGATTAATAGCCAAGAAAACCCAATTGTGAATGATAAAACTAAAAGCGATACACAGTTACCAGAGGTGACTAACTGTTGCTCAAAAGTGATCTGAATTCTGCCAAATGCGAACTATTAATGTTCAGAAGCGATGCCAAATATCTAGATGTAAACTGTTAATGCTCAAAAGTGACCTGTTCCTACCAGATGCGTAAAATTCCCTACAAGAATTAGATGTTAGCAGAAAAAATCGTAAATTGTAGGAAACAACCCAGACAATCGGAAGCAACTAGTTTTAGATTAAAAGCGATGCAAATAATGATAGATGCGACCACTGTTGGCTCATAAGTGATGCGGAAAGAATAGAAGCGACCATTGTTAGCTTAAAAGCGATCCCGAAAATGTTGAAAGCAGCAGACTATGGATTGAAAGCGATGCGAAAGTTCTATAGGCGACTAATTTTTGCTTAAAAGCGACCGTGATTTGCTGTAAGCGCTTGGAAAATCTAAACTTCACAAAAAAACAACTTAAACAATAAAGTTAATCAGGGACGTGGGTCCCACCAGGCGTGCCAAAATGTGATAGGTAAAAATTAGGTTAATAAGATCAAGCATATAAATGAAAACCTAATCCTACCACCATCAAAGAATCAAATCCAAGTGAAACCAAAAGCTAGCAATTCAAAAACAAGATCACTTAGATTGTATGATTCCTTGTTTGTGATGTGGATTGCTTCTTCAACAATGATCAATTATGAAGATCAAAGCTGCCATGATGGATGAATGATAATGATAATATGCTAGATGGATGTTAAAATGCTCAATATGCTCAAGATGATAATGTAGATTCTATATGAAAATGATGGATAGATCTAGTATGAAGGAAGGAGTGTTTATAGAGACCTCAACCAAAATCAATCAATGATAGAGATTTGGTGGCTATGTGAATGACTAAGATGAAATGATAGTCATAGGTGAATGTGTAAATGAGGTCACTTCCGGTTGGCTAGGTATAATGAAAAATTTGGATAAATTCAAAATGATAAAACAATACAAATGCATTACCTAATCCAAATCCTTCAATACCTCGAATAGATGCAAGATAGCTTGATCGATTGATTTGATTTGTTGGTTGCTCAATTCAGAAGCATAACACTAAGATGAAGGTTGATAGATGGAAGATAATGGATGAATGATGCAAGGGTTCTAAAGATATTTTGGCAGCATAAGGATACTCAAGACTCAATGCATGCTAATGGGTTGGGAGAGAGTTAATTTATAGGAAAGGCTTAGTTCAAATGGATGGTTGAGATTAAAAGGCTAAATGATTGATGTGGATAGCTAGTATTGATTAGTTATTCCCACTCTTCAAGGGAGTTGTAGTCATGTGACAAGTGTACAAAGGGAGATAAGGCTCATATGTGACCGTGTACACAAATACTAAAATTAGGTCCCATTAGTTGTACATGTGAAGGATTTTAAATAAAAGTTGTACTACCACACATGAGTCAATTGAGAGATGGACAAGTGTCAAAATGTGATGAGAGGTGAGGATAAATGATGGGATATGTGAGGGAAATTAATTAAATAAATAAAATTTATTTAATTAATTAGAAAGTGGGATTATGAATGTGAAATTAATTAAATAAATAAAATTTATTTAATTAATTGACTAAGTGGGATAAGGATGGGATTAAAATGGGATTTTAATTAAATAAATAAAATTTATTTAATTAACTGGCTAATGGATTAGTGGGATTAGGATAAAATGTTACATGATGTCTTAGTAATGTATTTGACTAGGTGTTGCAAGACATGGACAAATTTGGGGACAATTTTGGGTGTCTACATTTTGCCCCTCTTTGAGATGATGTTCGAGATGATAAGCTTTGTGTCAAGTAACATCATTTTAAAGAAGTTAAGGTATGGATAGAGGAAAAGGATGGGATGAAATGAAAAGATAGGATGATGATGGAAAGATAGAATGATGATGCTCCCTTGAGAGGATAGGCTAGTTGGACAAACACGGGCATGCTCTCGAAATGAAAGGGATTGGCTAAGAAAGAAAGATAAGGGAATGGATAGAAGAAAGGGAAGGATGTGTTATGCTGCAATGAAAGTGAGCAACTGTGATGTTTGATATACAATTAGATGTTATGCACCAAGGTATAAGGACCAGGGTGACGATGTGTCTTGTGTCCCAGCGTAATACAACCTTGTCTAATGTATGAGGAAGAAAACTTAGAGCATTGAAGTCCTAATGCAAAAAAGGTATGATATGACATTAGATGCAAAGGATAATGCAAAAAGCTATTCCAACATACACAAGATATGAATATTAGCTAGAATGATATGGATGTGATACAAATGCAAGATAAAAATGAGAACACACACAAGCAAGCAAGCAAGCATGCACAAATGATTGAAAAACAAACAAGGTATTGCCCCTATCAAGCTGTAAACCAATGATTAATTGTTTGATTGTTTTGTGGATGATGATGATAGTGTTGTCATTGCGGGGAACACTATATCCCTAGATCAACATGAGGATGCTTGATTGATTTGGTTTACAACAAGATTAGGATCAAGACCATTGATTGCGATTGGATAATTTGACAAGATTGATTAACTTGATTGTTATGGATTAAGGATGGCTTGCATTTGGATCATTGTTTGGAATGGTTGATGATGATTTGATACTTGATTTGATTTGATTTGATGTTATTGATAGGATGATATGGATTGGATTAATGTGATTTTGATTGATTGATAGATTGGCTTGATTTGATGATTTGATTGGATATTTGATTTGCTTTGATGGATTTGTGATTTGATTTGATGATTGATCATTGATGAATTTGATTTGATTTGATTATTTTGATTGAATTTGTTTTGATGGATTTGTGATTTTTTTGTGTTTTTGGAATTTTTTTTTTTTTTGGATTTTTGGGATATTTGATTTTTTTGGATTTTTTTTTGAAATGTTTTGGAAAATGCCAATGGATTTACAATTTAGATAGCCTTTGTGGTTGATACCAATGACAAGGGAAGAAACCAAGTCTAGATGCAATGATGGATGAATGGGATTGGATGGATAAAAGGATGGGTGATAGTAAATGGGATGGAAGACTCATGATAAATGGGTGGATAAAGGGATAGGCCATAAAAGGGAAAGCTCATGATAGATGGGTAGATACAAAGATAGGCTATGGTGGATGTATGTATGCCTCATAATGGAGCTAGGATGTGATCTCCAAAGACTATGTCGCATAGGAATAAGATACCATATTCTAGGTGGAACACTTAGGATTTTACATGACAAAGATTATGACAATAGGATGACATGATGGATTTTACATGACAAGACTTATGATAGGTGGATAATGATAGGATTGTATGGAAAGAGTGAGGTATATCAAGAGATAACCAAAGCACATTTCAACATTTGGCCCCTATGTCTTCATCAAGATCAAAAGGAGGAAGGGTGGATCAATAGACTCAATAGGATAGGTATATGGGTGTAATAGCTAAGGATGGTAGGATATGATAGGATGGTATGACATGATAAGATAGAAAATGATAGGCTGGAAATGATAAGATGGATGAGACAATGTGCCCCCAAGTGTAAGTGACATAGAAGATTAACCTACACATGATGCCTATTTGCCAAGTTTTCATCATGGTACTTATCCAAGGCGCTTGTTGACTAGGTTTTCACTGTTGGACGAAGGGATTTCTCTTTATTTTATTATTATTATTATTATTATTATTTTTTTTTTTTTTTGGGATGACAATTAGACATGGCGTCTGTTTGCCAGGTTTTCACGATGGTAATGGATAGGAGAGACTCAAGTGTCTAGTTCAATGAAAGGTGATAGTGTCCCATTAGAGATGAATGTCATCACATGGACCATGTCATTATGCTCATAGATGTTGGTAGTGTTGGCAAGAGACACTATATGGACTCACAGTTGTTGTCATTGATGGCAACAAAGGTTATCCCACATATTCTCAAGTCATGGTGTGTCTCTACCGGAAGTCAATGAAGATTATTGTGGTCTGGTGAACAAGAATAGAGCATGTGGCAAGGTCCGACAGACAGGTCCAGATCTCTCAGAGGAAGTATCTTAGTGCAGTGCGGATCTAGGGAAGTCAAGAGGACTACCTTGAGTAGTATATTCCAAGGATTTAGCCTCCGGTGATGGACAAGGAAAAAGATATGAATAGTTGAGTACCGGATTCCTGAGTGACAGTATGAACAGAGGAAGAACTGACTGACAGAACATCAGACTATTTTCTGAATGTGTTACTGTTGATGGTAAAGGTTGTGAAGGCATGAATTATGTTTGGCCGACATGATTAATGATATCTACAAGTATATGCTTGATCCACATTACTTGGTGTGCAAGGATTCAGCCGACAGAGCAGAGTTTGTGAGAAAATAGACTGTTCCAGATGCCGACTAGAAAGGTGATGAAATTACTTGTGCGGATATATATGCACGATGGATTTAGTTGTGAGAGTTTTTGTAGCGATGATGATATATGTGAAGAAGTGCGGAGCAGAGCAGAAGTAGTAGGAAAGATCCGGTATGTGAAAGGAAAGCAGAATAAAGAGAAGAGGAAAGATGAAGTGGCAGATCAGTGTACTGAGCCTAACCGGAACTAAACTCTAGCATATATGGATGCTTCCAATCAGTTCAAGTATTGTATAACATTCTTTTGTAGACAGTGTGTCTCCTTGTAGGCAGTGTGCCTTTTTGTGAGTAGTGTGCTCGGGCAGTGAGCCCTAATTGGCAAGTGCCATTTTGTAATTCCTTATTCTTCTAATAGAGAATAATCTTTGGGTTAATCACCCCGTGGTTTTATCCCTTAATAGGGTTTCCACGTCAAAAATACTGTGTCATGTGTTTCTCATTTCATGGTAATGTTTGTTTGTTTGATTCAATGCTGCATTGATTAATAAGAAAGTTCAAAAGAAGAAATAATTAGGATAACTGATTCACCCCCCCTCTCAGTTATCAACAGGTAGGGGATTGCATGAAAGCGAGATAAATTAGGTAGATAGTGGATTAGGATGTGGATTATGTTGGACATATGGAAAAGGATGGATGAAAGACTTATGCAAAAGCATGGACCATAGGAACGTGATGGGGGAGATATGTAAAATAATGGATGAAGGTTGGGAAGATGGAGGTATGTGGGAATGTTTTGTAATGGAAGGGAATCATGACCAACGGTTGCACACACTGTGATAAACAATGAAGCTTTTGATGGGAAGGTGGTGTAGGAAGCAATGGGGATGTTTGCTTAGGGGATGGGTGATGTAATGATTTAGGTACCCACATAGACTTAGTATTTTTATGATTTTTGCTTTTCATGTGGGATGGAGGAATTTGAAACTTTTGAATGGAAGTGGATTTGTGGATGGTTGGGATTCTTTAGATGTAGAGGAAGATGCCTCATTAGACTTGATTGATTTTTGCTTAGGGACCCAAACCATTTTAGTTTTGGACTTATATTTTGGAGGTATGGGTTTGGATAACTTTTTAGATGGATTTGGCTTTGATTCTTTGTATTGATATCCTAACGCATGAGGACCCTTAGGATTTTTGGTAGGAATTTTGGCTTTATATGTAGAGGCATCCAAATTTGTACTTTTGAATCCAATGGAAATGGTGGAATGAGTGGAAGCTTTATGTTTAGGCAATGTGTGCATTTGTTTGTCATGATTAGGAATATAAGGGTACTTATGGATAGGTGGGTTAAACGTGGATGTTTGGATAAATGGATAAGAGGATTGGAGGATAGGGATATTAGGTGTTGGGAGCAATGGGGGTAGATTTGATGGAGGGATATTAGGAGTTGGAAGTAGTGGAGGTAAATTGGATGGTGGAAGGTGTATGGTCACATGCTTTTGGGGTTTATAGGATAATGGAGGTGAAAAGGTGACATATGTTTTGGGTATATGATATAGTTTGTGATGGAAAGTGGACTTAGGAGGGATGGAGGAATTACCAACATCTTTAGATTGTTTACCTTGGGGTGTATATCCAAGGCCATATGAGCATGGAGGAATCTTGACATGGTTTGGCTCCAAAATACTTTGTTCATAAAGGCCTAGGCCTTTACCTTGGTAGTTCATGTTTTAGAGTATGCGATGGACTATGGAACTAGGTGTGGTTTGGACACTAGACTTCAGTTCATTATTGGATGGAGAAGGTGAGGTGGAGTTGTAGGGTTATGATCATGATTAGGTTGAGGGATAATTGGGTTGGATGGATTAGGGTTAGGATTGGATGGGGGGATAATGAGATTGGATTTATTAGGATTTGGATTAGATGGGGGTGACACATGGGATTTGGATGATGTGACATGATTTCTTATTGTATGTCGATACACATTGTAAATAATTGGGAAAAATATTGGGCATTTATTTGCATTATGGCCTTTGGTCCTATGGTATGCATAATAATCATGTTCATCATAAAGACTTTCTTCACATGGGTTGACTTTGGGAAGTTCAATGAGTTTTGCTTCAAGCATCCTTTGTAAAACTATCTCAGCTGCATCCTTTGGTGAAGGATTAGAATGACATGGTGATGGCGGTAATGAATGGCTTGGTGGTTTGAAGGTGGAGGGATCAATGGACTAGGATTGGGATCACATGAAGGCATTAAGATAGGACTTTTAGGCTCATGTGTTGGCATGTGATTGGATGGTGGAGGCCATTCTAGATTGGTATCTCCCTTGTCGAAGGTAATTAAGTCTTGCATAGGATAACTTGGGCTTTGATTTATGTACAAGGGGCCACTAGGACTTGCATGTACCTCTTGTTGCGAAGACGGATCTAGATCTATCAATGATACTTGGTTGTTTTGTGGATGGGTTTGGAGATATGTTGGAATGTTAGAATGAGGAATTGGATAATGTTGGGGTGGAGGTTGATAGGTTGGTGTGGCCTTGACATGATGTGTAGATAGATGAGGTTGGTATGAAGTTAAGGTGGATGACACAGGATTGAGGTGGAATTTGTTGAGGTTGAGAGGGTGTTTGGATTTGTTGTTGTTGGAATTGTTGAATGGGTTGTTGTGATGGCTGGATTTGTTGAACTGGTTGATGTTGTTGTAGTTGAATGTGTTGATGTGATGGTTAAAATTGTTGAATTGGTTGATGGTGTTGTGGTGGAGCGATTGCATAGGGTAATGGTTGGTGTGAAGTTGAGGGTGATGACATGTAAGGTTGAGGTGGCATTGGTTGATGTTGAATGGTGATGCAGAGGTAGGAGGACCAAAACTATCCTCAATAACATTAACAAATAAAAAGAAATAATCTAATTGCTTTGGTCAGATTGAAGAGAACATTAATACAGACTTTTCATCCAATTTTCATGAAGATCCAATGGTAGGAGAGAAAGTTATAACTCTTTTCCCAAAACTACAAACCCTAGGCAGCGTTCAGACCTGCCCTCACCAAAATTGCCATAACTTATTCAAATATTAATGAAATTTGATGCCACAAAAAGAAATAGAAAGTAGAATCAATACTGTTTCCAACCATATATGGCTTGCTCCTATATATGTCCGTACAAAACCGTACCAAACGCTGCAATGGGACTGTTGCAGGAAAAATCAAAAAATTACAGTCCATAAAACACTCATATCTTTCACAAAACTAAATAAAAATGCATGGGACAAGAAGCAAATGGAAGATGGTTGAAGGATATAACATTTTCAATCCATTAGATATCCATTCAATTCTATATAGGGCCATACAATAGCAAAAGATAGCAAATTTATGAAGGAAAATACAGGAAAACATTGTTTTTTTCTCATTCCATGCTCAAATCTTCAACCACCCACGAATTCTTCATGGTTACAAGGCCTTTTAAAGGCATTAAAACATGTTTCTTCAGTTCATAACTGATTTGGAGCAAACCAAGAGCCAAATGACTCTTCACCTTCCAACTTTGCATCTTTTTTCCAATTTTACATTGACAACCTTTACATGGTTTGCAATATTTTGTATTTTTGAAACTCCTAATGACATAAACACATAAAAATGACTTGATAAACCTCATTACAATGTGGAAGCATACAAATTTAATCAAACTCAAAGATTTTTCTAGGGCAATATTAATTTTCCAAGGTGCTCCTGCACCATACAACCAACCAACAAAATTTCCAAGTCCCTTGGAAATGTATCTGCAACAAAAGTCTCTTTCCTCTATCTTTATCTTCAATCTTCTCAGCTACAATCTTCCAATCTATAGAAATGGTGAGCAACCAACCAGCAAAACAAACTACCATATTCACAGAGCATCCTCAAGCTCCTTCTACTCCCATCAGTGGAGTACTCTTCAGGCTGCAACATCAAGTGCTTCTTCAGGTATCCATCTCTCTCACTGCTTCACAACAAACCAACTCACCAAACCATTCATCTCACCCAACAGTAGATCCTGGTGATGCACTTACCACTCTCTCCTTAGTGGTTTCTCTATGCATCCTTCTCCAGCCAAATCTCTATTGGAGAATGGTCATGACAGACCTCATCTTGTCTGCCCACACACAACCTCAGAAAACATCTTTCTGCAGCTAGATGGATAAGCACCTGCAACCAAACAACTTAGCAAACAAAATAATGGTCACCAACACAATCTTTCCTTTAGTTCTTCACCTGCCTTCTCAGTGACAGGAACAAATACAACATCCAAATCTTTCGCCAGCTCTGATACCAAAATGATGCAGAGGTAGGAGGACCAAAACTATCCTCAATAACATTAACAAATAAAAAGAAATAATCTAATTGCTTTGGTCAGATTGAAGAGAACATTAATACAGACTTTTCATCCAATTTTCATGAAGATCCAATGGTAGGAGAGAAAGTTATAACTCTTTTCCCAAAACTACAAACCCTAGGCAGCGTTCAGACCTGCCCTCACCAAAATTGCCATAACTTATTCAAATATTAATGAAATTTGATGACACAAAAATAAATAGAAAGTAGACTCAATACTCTTTCCAACCATATATGGCTTTCTCCTATATATGTCCGTACAAAACCGTACCAAACGCTGCAATGGGACTGTTGCAGGAAAAATCAAAAAATTACAGTCCCTAAAACACTCATATCTTTCACAAAACTAAATAAAAATGCATGGGACAAGAAGCAAATGGAAGATGGTTGAAGGATATAACATTTTCAATCCATTATATATCCATTCAATTCTATATAGGGCCATACAATAGCAAAAGACAGCAAATTTATGAAGGAAAATACAGGAAAACATTGTTTTTTTCTCATTTCATGCTCAAATCTTCAACCACCCACGAATTCTTCATGGTTACAAGGCCTTTTAAAGGCATTAAAACATGTTTCTTCAGTTCATAACTGATTTGGAGCAAACCAAGAGCCAAATGACTCTTCACCTTCCAACTTTGCATCTTTTTTCCAATTTTACATTGACAACCTTTACATGGTTTGCAATATTTTGTATTTTTGAAACTCCTAATGACATAAACACATAAAAATGACTTGATAAACCTCATTACAATGTGGAAGCATACAAATTTAATCAAACTGAAAGATTTTTCTAGGGCAATATTAATTTTCCAAGGTGCTCCTGCACCATACAACCAACCAACAAAATTTCTATGTCCCTTGGAAATGTATCTGCAACAAAAGTCTCTTTCCTCTATCTTTATCTTCAATCTTCTCAGCTACAATCTTCCAATCTATAGAAATGGTGAGCAACCAACCAACAAAACAAACTACCATATTCACAGAGCATCCTCAAGCTCCTTCTACTCCCATCAGTGGAGTACTCTTCAGGCTGCAACATCAAGTGCTTCTTCAGGTATCCATCTCTCTCACTGCTTCACAACAAACCAACTCACCAAACCATTCATCTCACCCAACAGTAGATCCTGGTGATGCACTTACCACTCTCTCCTTAGTGGTTTCTCTATGCATCCTTCTCCAGCCAAATCTCTACTGGAGAATGGTCATGACAGACCTCATCTTGTCTGCCCACACACAACCTCAGAAAACATCTTTCTGCAGCTAGATGGATAAGCACCTGCAACCAAACAACTTAGCAAACAAAATAATGGTTACCAACACAATCTTTCCTTTAGTTCTTCACCTGCCTTCTCAGTGACAGGAACAAATACAACATCCAAATCTTTCGCCAGCTCTGATACCAAAATGATGCAGAGGTAGGAGGACCAAAACTATCCTCAATAACATTAACAAATAAAAAGAAATAATCTAATTGCTTTGGTTAGATTGAAGAGAACATTAATACAGACTTTTCATCCAATTTTCATGAAGATCCAATGGTAGGAGAGAAAGTTATAACTCTTTTCCCAAAATTACAAACCCTAGGCAGCGTTCAGACCTGCCCTCACCAAAATTGCTATAACTTATTCAAATATTAATGAAATTTGATGCCACAAAAAGAAATAGAAAGTAGACTCAATACTCTTTCCAACCATATATGGCTTTCTCCTATATATGTCCGTACAAAACCGTACCAAACGCTGCAATGGGACTGTTGCAGGAAAAATCAAAAAATTACCGTCCATAAAACACTCATATCTTTCACAAAACTAAATAAAAATGCATGGGACAAGAAGAAAATGGAAGATGGTTGAAGGATATAACATTTTAAATCCATTAGATATCCATTCAATTCTATATAGGGCCATACAATAGCAAAAGACAGCAAATTTATGAAGGAAAATACAGGAAAACATTGTTTTTTCTCATTCCATGCTCAAATCTTCAACCACCCATGAATTCTTCATGGTTACAAGGCCTTTTAAAGGCATTAAAACATGTTTCTTTAGTTCATAACTGATTTGGAGCAAACCAAGAGCCAAATGACTCTTCACCTTCCAACTTTGCATCTTTTTTCCAATTTTACATTGACAACCTTTACATGGTTTGCAATATTTTGTATTTTTGAAACTCCTAATGACATAAACACATAAAAATGACTTGATAAACCTCATTACAATGTGGAAGCATACAAATTTAATCAAACTCAAAGATTTTTCCAGGGCAATATTAATTTTCCAAGGTGCTCCTGCACCATACAACCAACCAACAAAATTTCTAAGTCCCTTGGAAATGTATCTGCAACAAAAGTCTCTTTCCTCTATCTTTATCTTCAATCTTCTCAGCTACAATCTTCCAATCTATAGAAATGGTGAGCAACCAACCAACAAAACAAACTACCATATTCACAGAGCATCCTCAAGCTCCTTCTACTCCCATCAGTGGAGTACTCTTCAGGCTGCAACATCAAGTGCTTCTTCAGGTATCCATCTCTCTCACTGCTTCACAACAAACCAACTCACCAAACCATTCATCTCACCCAACAGTAGATCCTGGTGATGCACTTACCACTCTCTCCTTAGTGGTTTCTCTATGCATCCTTCTCCAGCCAAATCTCTATTGGAGAATGGTCATGACAGACCTCATCTTGTCTGCCCACACACAACCTCAGAAAACATCTTTCTGCAGCTAGATGGATAAGCACCTGCAACCAAACAACTTAGCAAACAAAATAATGGTCACCAACACAATCTTTCCTTTAGTTCTTCACCTGCCTTCTCAGTGACAGGAACAAATACAACATCCAAATCTTTCGCCAGCTCTGATACCAAAATGATGCAGAGGTAGGAGGACCAAAACTATCCTCAATAACATTAACAAATAAAAAGAAATAATCTAATTGCTTTGGTCAGATTGAAGAGAACATTAATACAGACTTTTCATCCAATTTTCATGAAGATCCAATGGTAGGAGAGAAAGTTATAACTCTTTTCCCAAAACTACAAACCCTAGGCAGCGTTCAGACCTGCCCTCACCAAAATTGCCATAACTTATTCAAATATTAATGAAATTTGATGCCACAAAAAGAAATAGAAAGTAGACTCAATAATCTTTCCAACCATATATGGCTTGCTCCTATATATGTCCGTACAAAACCGTACCAAACGCTGCAATGGGACTGTTGCAGGAAAAATCAAAAAATTACAGTCCCTAAAACACTCATATCTTTCACAAAACTAAATAAAAATGCATGGGACAAGAAGCAAATGGAAGATGGTTGAAGGATATAACATTTTCAATCCATTATATATCCATTCAATTCTATATAGGGCCATACAATAGCAAAAGACAGCAAATTTATGAAGGAAAATACAGGAAAACATTGTTTTTTTCTCATTTCATGCTCAAATCTTCAACCACCCACGAATTCTTCATGGTTACAAGGCCTTTTAAAGGCATTAAAACATGTTTCTTCAGTTCATAACTGATTTGGAGCAAACCAAGAGCCAAATGACTCTTCACCTTCCAACTTTGCATCTTTTTTCCAATTTTACATTGACAACCTTTACATGGTTTGCAATATTTTGTATTTTTGAAACTCCTAATGACATAAACACATAAAAATGACTTGATAAACCTCATTACAATGTGGAAGCATACAAATTTAATCAAACTGAAAGATTTTTCTAGGGCAATATTAATTTTCCAAGGTGCTCCTGCACCATACAACCAACCAACAAAATTTCTATGTCCCTTGGAAATGTATCTGCAACAAAAGTCTCTTTCCTCTATCTTTATCTTCAATCTTCTCAGCTACAATCTTCCAATCTATAGAAATGGTGAGCAACCAACCAACAAAACAAACTACCATATTCACAGAGCATCCTCAAGCTCCTTCTACTCCCATCAGTGGAGTACTCTTCAGGCTGCAACATCAAGTGCTTCTTCAGGTATCCATCTCTCTCACTGCTTCACAACAAACCAACTCACCAAACCATTCATCTCACCCAACAGTAGATCCTGGTGATGCACTTACCACTCTCTCCTTAGTGGTTTCTCTATGCATCCTTCTCCAGCCAAATCTCTACTGGAGAATGGTCATGACAGACCTCATCTTGTCTGCCCACACACAACCTCAGAAAACATCTTTCTGCAGCTAGATGGATAAGCACCTGCAACCAAACAACTTAGCAAACAAAATAATGGTTACCAACACAATCTTTCCTTTAGTTCTTCACCTGCCTTCTCAGTGACAGGAACAAATACAACATCCAAATCTTTCGCCAGCTCTGATACCAAAATGATGCAGAGGTAGGAGGACCAAAACTATCCTCAATAACATTAACAAATAAAAAGAAATAATCTAATTGCTTTGGTTAGATTGAAGAGAACATTAATACAGACTTTTCATCCAATTTTCATGAAGATCCAATGGTAGGAGAGAAAGTTATAACTCTTTTCCCAAAATTACAAACCCTAGGCAGCGTTCAGACCTGCCCTCACCAAAATTGCTATAACTTATTCAAATATTAATGAAATTTGATGCCACAAAAAGAAATAGAAAGTAGACTCAATACTCTTTCCAACCATATATGGCTTTCTCCTATATATGTCCGTACAAAACCGTACCAAACGCTGCAATGGGACTGTTGCAGGAAAAATCAAAAAATTACCGTCCATAAAACACTCATATCTTTCACAAAACTAAATAAAAATGCATGGGACAAGAAGAAAATGGAAGATGGTTGAAGGATATAACATTTTAAATCCATTAGATATCCATTCAATTCTATATAGGGCCATACAATAGCAAAAGACAGCAAATTTATGAAGGAAAATACAGGAAAACATTGTTTTTTCTCATTCCATGCTCAAATCTTCAACCACCCATGAATTCTTCATGGTTACAAGGCCTTTTAAAGGCATTAAAACATGTTTCTTTAGTTCATAACTGATTTGGAGCAAACCAAGAGCCAAATGACTCTTCACCTTCCAACTTTGCATCTTTTTTCCAATTTTACATTGACAACCTTTACATGGTTTGCAATATTTTGTATTTTTGAAACTCCTAATGACATAAACACATAAAAATGACTTGATAAACCTCATTACAATGTGGAAGCATACAAATTTAATCAAACTCAAAGATTTTTCCAGGGCAATATTAATTTTCCAAGGTGCTCCTGCACCATACAACCAACCAACAAAATTTCTAAGTCCCTTGGAAATGTATCTGCAACAAAAGTCTCTTTCCTCTATCTTTATCTTCAATCTTCTCAGCTACAATCTTCCAATCTATAGAAATGGTGAGCAACCAACCAACAAAACAAACTACCATATTCACAGAGCATCCTCAAGCTCCTTCTACTCCCATCAGTGGAGTACTCTTCAGGCTGCAACATCAAGTGCTTCTTCAGGTATCCATCTCTCTCACTGCTTCACAACAAACCAACTCACCAAACCATTCATCTCACCCAACAGTAGATCCTGGTGATGCACTTACCACTCTCTCCTTAGTGGTTTCTCTATGCATCCTTCTCCAGCCAAATCTCTATTGGAGAATGGTCATGACAGACCTCATCTTGTCTGCCCACACACAACCTCAGAAAACATCTTTCTGCAGCTAGATGGATAAGCACCTGCAACCAAACAACTTAGCAAACAAAATAATGGTCACCAACACAATCTTTCCTTTAATTCTTCACCTGCCTTCTCAGTGACAGGAACAAATACAACATCCAAATCTTTCGCCAGCTCTGATACCAAAATGATGCAGAGGTAGGAGGACCAAAACTATCCTCAATAACATTAACAAATAAAAAGAAATAATCTAATTGCTTTGGTCAGATTGAAGAGAACATTAATACAGACTTTTCATCCAATTTTCATGAAGATCCAATGGTAGGAGAGAAAGTTATAACTCTTTTCCCAAAACTACAAACCCTAGGCAGCGTTCAGACCTGCCCTCACCAAAATTGCCATAACTTATTCAAATATTAATGAAATTTGATGCCACAAAAAGAAATAGAAAGTAGACTCAATAATCTTTCCAACCATATATGGCTTGCTCCTATATATGTCCGTACAAAACCGTACCAAACGCTGCAATGGGACTGTTGCAGGAAAAATCAAAAAATTACAGTCCATAAAACACTCATATCTTTCACAAAACTAAATAAAAATGCATGGGACAAGAAGAAAATGGAAGATGGTTGAAGGATATAACATTTTCAATCCATTATATATCCATTCAATTCTATATAGGGCCATACAATAGCAAAAGACAGCAAATTTATGAAGGAAAATACAGGAAAACATTGTTTTTTTCTCATTCCATGCTCAAATCTTCAACCACCCACGAATTCTTCATGGTTACAAGGCCTTTTAAAGGCATTAAAACATGTTTCTTCAGTTCATAACTGATTTGGAGCAAACCAAGAGCCAAATGACTCTTCACCTTCCAACTTTGCATCTTTTTTCTAATTTTACATTGACAACCTTTACATGGTTTGCAATATTTTGTATTTTTGAAACTCCTAATGACATAAACACATAAAAATGACTTGATAAACCTCATTACAATGTGGAAGCATACAAATTTAATCAAACTCAAAGATTTTTCTAGGGCAATATTAATTTTCCAAGGTGCTCCTGCACCATACAACCAACCAACAAAATTTCCAAGTCCCTTGGAAATGTATCTGCAACAAAAGTCTCTTTCCTCTATCTTTATCTTCAATCTTCTCAGCTACAATCTTCCAATCTATAGAAATGGTGAGCAACCAACCAACAAAACAAACTACCATATTCACAGAGCATCCTCAAGCTCCTTCTACTCCCATCAGTGGAGTACTCTTCAGGCTGCAACATCAAGTGCTTCTTCAGGTATCCATCTCTCTCACTGCTTCACAACAAACCAACTCACCAAACCATTCATCTCACCCAACAGTAGATCCTGGTGATGCACTTACCACTCTCTCCTTAGTGGTTTCTCTATGCATCCTTCTCCAGCCAAATCTCTATTGGAGAATGGTCATGACAGACCTCATCTTGTCTGCCCACACACAACCTCAGAAAATATCTTTCTGCAGCTAGATGGATAAGCACCTGCAACCAAACAACTTAGCAAACAAAATAATGGTCACCAACACAATCTTTCCTTTAGTTCTTCACCTGCCTTCTCAGTGACAGGAACAAATACAACATCCAAATCTTTCGCCAGCTCTGATACCAAAATGATGCAGAGGTAGGAGGACCAAAACTATCCTCAATAACATTAACAAATAAAAAGAAATAATCTAATTGCTTTGGTCAGATTGAAGAGAACATTAATACAGACTTTTCATCCAATTTTCATGAAGATCCAATGGTAGGAGAGAAAGTTATAACTCTTTTCCCAAAACTACAAACCCTAGGCAGCGTTCAGACCTGCCCTCACCAAAATTGCCATAACTTATTCAAATATTAATGAAATTTGATGCCACAAAAAGAAATAGAAAGTAGACTCAATAATCTTTCCAACCATATATGGCTTTCTCCTATATATGTCCGTACAAAACCGTACCAAACGCTGCAATGGGACTGTTGCAGGAAAAATCAAAAAATTACCGTCCATAAAACACTCATATCTTTCACAAAACTAAATAAAAATGCACGGGACAAGAAGCAAATGGAAGATGGTTGAAGGATATAACATTTTCAATCCATTAGATATCCATTCAATTCTATATAGGGCCATACAATAGTAAAAGACAGCAAATTTATGAAGGAAAATACAGGAAAACATTGTTTTTTTCTCATTCCATGCTCAAATCTTCAACCACCCACGAATTCTTCATGGTTACAAGGCCTTTTAAAGGCATTAAAACATGTTTCTTCAGTTCATAACTGATTTGGAGCAAACCAAGAGCCAAATGACTCTTCACCTTCCAACTTTGCATCTTTTTTCCAATTTTACATTGACAACCTTTACATGGTTTGCAATATTTTATATTTTTGAAACTCCTAATGACATAAACACATAAAAATGACTTGATAAACCTCATTACAATGTGGAAGCATACAAATTTAATCAAACTCAAAGATTTTTCCAGGGCAATATTAATTTTCCAAGGTGCTCCTGCACCATACAACCAACCAACAAAATTTCCAAGTCCCTTGGAAATGTATCTGCAACAAAAGTCTCTTTCCTCTATCTTTATCTTCAATCTTCTCAGCTACAATCTTCCAATCTATAGAAATGGTGAGCAACCAACCAACAAAACAAACTACCATATTCACAGAGCATCCTCAAGCTCCTTCTACTCCCATCAGTGGAGTACTCTTCAGGCTGCAACATCAAGTGCTTCTTCAGGTATCCATCTCTCTCACTGCTTCACAACAAACCAACTCACCAAACCATTCATCTCACCCAACAGTAGATCCTGGTGATGCACTTACCACTCTCTCCTTAGTGGTTTCTCTATGCATCCTTCTCCAGCCAAATCTCTATTGGAGAATGGTCATGACAGACCTCATCTTGTCTGCCCACACACAACCTCAGAAAACATCTTTCTGCAGCTAGATGGATAAGCACCTGCAACCAAACAACTTAGCAAACAAAATAATGGTCACCAACACAATCTTTCCTTTAGTTCTTCACCTGCCTTCTCAGTGACAGGAACAAATACAACATCCAAATCTTTCGCCAGCTCTGATACCAAAATGATGCAGAGGTAGGAGGACCAAAACTATCCTCAATAACATTAACAAATAAAAAGAAATAATCTAATTGCTTTGGTCAGATTGAAGAGAACATTAATACAGACTTTTCATCCAATTTTCATGAAGATCCAATGGTAGGAGAGAAAGTTATAACTCTTTTCCCAAAATTACAAACCCTAGGCAGCGTTCAGACCTGCCCTCACCAAAATTGCCATAACTTATTCAAATATTAATGAAATTTGATGCCACAAAAAGAAATAGAAAGTAGACTCAATACTCTTTCCAACCATATATGGCTTTCGCCTATATATGTCCGTACAAAACCGTACCAAACGCTGCAATGGGACTGTTGCAGGAAAAATCAAAAAATTACAGTCCATAAAACACTCATATCTTTCACAAAACTAAATAAAAATGCATGGGACAAGAAGCAAATGGAAGATGGTTGAAGGATATAACATTTTCAATCCATTAGATATCCATTCAATTCTATATAGGGCCATACAATAGCAAAAGACAGCAAATTTATGAAGGAAAATACAGGAAAACATTATTTTTTTCTCATTCCATGCTCAAATCTTCAACCACCCACGAATTCTTCATGGTTACAAGGCCTTTTAAAGGCATTAAAACATGTTTCTTTAGTTCATAACTGATTTGGAGCAAACCAAGAGCCAAATGACTCTTCACCTTCCAACTTTGCATCTTTTTTCCAATTTTACATTGACAACCTTTACATGGTTTGCAATATTTTGTATTTTTGAAACTCCTAATGACATAAACACATAAAAATGACTTGATAAACCTCATTACAATGTGGAAGCATACAAATTTAATCAAACTCAAAGATTTTTCCAGGGCAATATTAATTTTCCAAGGTGCTCCTGCACCATACAACCAACCAACAAAATTTCTAAGTCCCTTGGAAATGTATCTGCAACAAAAGTCTCTTTCCTCTATCTTTATCTTCAATCTTCTCAGCTACAATCTTCCAATCTATAGAAATGGTGAGCAACCAACCAACAAAACAAACTACCATATTCACAGAGCATCCTCAAGCTCCTTCTACTCCCATCAGTGGAGTACTCTTCAGGCTGCAACATCAAGTGCTTCTTCAGGTATCCATCTCTCTCACTGCTTCACAACAAACCAACTCACCAAACCATTCATCTCACCCAACAGTAGATCCTGGTGATGCACTTACCACTCTCTCCTTAGTGGTTTCTCTATGCATCCTTCTCCAGCCAAATCTCTATTGGAGAATGGTCATGACAGACCTCATCTTGTCTGCCCACACACAACCTCAGAAAACATCTTTCTGCAGCTAGATGGATAAGCACCTGCAACCAAACAACTTAGCAAACAAAATAATGGTCACCAACACAATCTTTCCTTTAGTTCTTCACCTGCCTTCTCAGTGACAGGAACAAATACAACATCCAAATCTTTCGCCAGCTCTGATACCAAAATGATGCAGAGGTAGGAGGACCAAAACTATCCTCAATAACATTAACAAATAAAAAGAAATAATCTAATTGCTTTGGTCAGATTGAAGAGAACATTAATACAGACTTTTCATCCAATTTTCATGAAGATCCAATGGTAGGAGAGAAAGTTATAACTCTTTTCCCAAAACTACAAACCCTAGGCAGCGTTCAGACCTGCCCTCACCAAAATTGCCATAACTTATTCAAATATTAATGAAATTTGATGCCACAAAAAGAAATAGAAAGTAGACTCAATACTCTTTCCAACCATATATGGCTTGCTCCTATATATGTCCGTACAAAACCGTACCAAACGCTGCAATGGGACTGTTGCAGGAAAAATCAAAAAATTACAGTCCATAAAACACTCATATCTTTCACAAAACTAAATAAAAATGCATGGGACAAGAAGCAAATGGAAGATGGTTGAAGGATATAACATTTTCAATCCATTATATATCCATTCAATTCTATATAGGGCCATACAATAGCAAAAGACAGCAAATTTATGAAGGAAAATACAGGAAAACATTGTTTTTTTCTCATTCCATGCTCAAATCTTCAACCACCCACGAATTCTTCATGGTTACAAGGCCTTTTAAAGGCATTAAAACATGTTTCTTCAGTTCATAACTGATTTGGAGCAAACCAAGAGCCAAATGACTCTTCACCTTCCAACTTTGCATCTTTTTTCCAATTTTACATTGACAACCTTTACATGGTTTGCAATATTTTGTATTTTTGAAACTCCTAATGACATAAACACATAAAAATGACTTGATAAACCTCATTACAATGTGGAAGCATACAAATTTAATCAAACTCAAAGATTTTTCCAGGGCAATATTAATTTTCCAAGGTGCTCCTGCACCAAATGGATAGAGGATGATGTGCTTGTTGGGTTTGTGATTGACAAGTGGCCATGAGGTGTTGGGCTTGTGCTATGAGATGTTACATTTGAGGTGATTGGCTTGTTTGTTGAAGTTGTTGGATCATGTCATTGGCCTCTTGAATGGTTTGTTGGCTTAGAGGTGATTGGCTTGTTTGAGCTTTGTGAAGTTGGAGCATGAGTTTTAGTACTAGGTCTTCTAATTTTGGCATGGTGTCACACAAGTGTTTAAGTCTTAAGACCTTTTTGGCAAGTGCTTGATTATGATTCGATGATGATGTGAATTGTTTGGATGATGATTTGATGATTAGGATGAAGGTTTAGATTGATTTGTTTATGTGTTTGGTGTCTATAGCTTGATTTGGCAATGTTTAAACAAATGATTATGCATATACACACATGAATCACTCACACAAGATACATAAGCAATTTTAAATTTTAAATATGAAGAATGTGATGAATAAGCACACACTTGAAAACACATCAAGCCTAATGTCTAGTCAAGTGGGTATGGCCAATTAGGTCTTAGGCTTGATTGCACAAGGTTGACTAAGGAATTGAAAGTGAAATCTTGCCACACAACTGGGAGAAAGGGGTAACCCACCCTTCACCTTCACTTCCCAAAGGTATAAAGTTCTTTGGGGCTTAGCCAAGAGTGACAAGATTTATAACTCCCAATGAGGGTATCTTTCGATTCAACCTCGGTTGAGGTCGTCCCTTGGAGTGGTGTGTCTCCAAGCAAGCCTTCTAAGTAGGGTAGACAAAAGCAAACCAAGTGAGCTATCACTTGATTCACACTCGCACTTGTTAATTGACCCTTTAGAAAATGAGATGTGTGGAATACAATTCAAGCACTTATTCTTTTTAGATCCAAAGCCAAATGTGAGGGAAGACACTTGTTCGTTTTAACCCAATTTTTTTAATGTGATTGCAAGCAATGTTGTTTGTTTTAAGCTCAAAATCCAAATGTGTGATAAAAAAAGATTAAGAGATGAAAGATTAGAATGTGTGATTATTTTTGCCATCCAAGTTGTTGTTATGATTGATCCAAATGCTACTCCAGCTCCTTTGATGCCGCTACAAGTCACCAAATTGCAAAAGAAACAAGTAAACTTGCAAAGAAGATGATTATGTGAAAAAGATGAAATCTGATAAAATTTGATGAAAATGTTCTGATATAGAAAAATGGATTGCAGAAATAGAAAGTTCAGGAGATTCTAAGCAATTTGAAAAAAAAATTCGTTGAAACCCAATTGGTTTTGCTTAAGATATGCTCAATTGAAGTTTAAAAATAAGTTTGACTTTGAATGATAAAAAAGATGGTAAAATGATACAGTCACCCAATAAAACCTGCTCTATTGTGAAGTTCATCCTCTCAGCTTTACAATGAGTCCTTGTTTGCACGATTTAGCCTCCGTATGTGAAAGTTATGATAGAAAAACCAAAATCCATAATGATAGCAACCGAAAGTGAGTTACAGTTACTAGAAGCGACCAACTGTTGATTATAAGTGATCTAAATTATGCCAAAAGTAATTAGTTACCAATCAAAAGTGACACAGAAAAACCAGAGGTGACTGATTATTGCTCATAAGTGATTCGAATCTGCAGGATGCATGAAAAATTCCTGTTTCTACAAAACTAGGGTTAGGGTTATGAAAAAAATGACTATTAGAGATTGCAAACCCTAAAATGGCAACTCTAGTGGATGAAATATGATCAGATGGATACCCTGCAACCACAGATTGATCAATTGGAAACCCTAGAATGATAAATTGATGAGATCTTGCAAAACCAAGGGTGTTAGCTCAATTAAAATGAAAACTCTAATTAAATTAATTGGAAAATGATAATATGAAGATCAGAGACATGAAAAACACAGATTAAAAACCCTGATTGATCAATAAAAATCTAGCACAACAACCTACAAAATCAAATTTTAACAGAAAACCTTAGATTGCCGAAAGTGACTGGAATAGCTGGATGCGAGCCGTTTTCGATCAAAAGTGATTCACTGTAGACCAGAAGTGAGCAATAATAGTTCAAAAGTGACCCAAGAAAAGCCAAAAGTGATGGGTAATAGCTCAAAAGTGATCTAAAAAATTTTAGGGGACAGAATACAATGCTAACCAGAAGAGACCAGGTTTACCAGAGGCGACAGGTTTTCGTTCAAAAGCGATGCAAATTGTGCCAAAAGCGACTGGTTTTAGCTCAAAAGTGATGCAAATTTACCAAAAGCGATTGGTTTTAGCTCAAAAGTGATGCAAATGTACCAACAGCGACTGGTTTTTGCTCAAAAGCGAGCTAAATTACCAAAAGCGTTTTTCTGCAGCTCGAATGTGAGTTTCTTCACCAAACGCTCTTTTGTTCACTAAATCTAGGCAAATTTGTACTCAAAATTTATGGAAATGGCCTCTCGGATGTAATGGTGAGGTTAGATTTGAGCTAGTAGATCATCTACATACATTTTCATCCAAATCTTGACAAATTAGGGTTAGAAAAAGGTAAATTTTTGCAACAAAAAGCTACAAAAACTAATGATTAGATCCAATAGGGCATGTTCACGTCGGGTTCACCAAAATGTATAATAAAAAATTTGGATAAATTCAAAATGATAGAACAATACAAATGCATTACCTAATCCAAATCCTTCAATACCTCGAATAGATGCAAGATAGCTTGATCGATTGATTTGATTTGTTGGTTGCTCAATTTGGCAGCATAACACTAAGATGAAGATTGATAGATGGAAGATAATGGATGACTGATGCAAGGGTTCTAAAGATATTTTAGCAGCATAAGGATACTCAAGACTCAATGCATGCTAATAGCTTGGGAGAGAGTTGATTTATAGGAAATGCTTAGTTCAAATGGATGGTTGAGATTAAAAGGCTAAATGATTGATGTGGACGGCTAGGATTGATTAGTTATTTCCACTCTTGAAGGGAGTTGTAGTCATGTGACAAGTGTACAAAGGGAGATAAGACTCATATGTGACTGTGTCCACAAATACTAAAATTAGGTCCCATTAGTTGTACATGTGAAGGATTTTAAATAAAAGTTGTACTACCACACTGAGTCAATTGAGAGATGGACAAGTGTCAAAATGTGATGAGAGGTGAGAATAAATGATGGAATATGTGAGGGAAATTAATTAAATAAATAAAATTTATTTAATTAATTGGGAAGATGATTAGGATAAGATTGGGATATGAATGGGAAATTAAATAAATAAATAAAATTTATTTAATTAATTGGAAAGTGGGATTATGAATGTTAAATTAATTAAATAAATAAAATTTATTTAATTAATTGGCTAAGTGGGATAAGGATGAGATTAAGATGAGATTTTGATTAAATAAATAAAATTTATTTAATTAACTGGCTAATGGATTAGTGGGATTAAGAGTGGGATTAGGACAAAATGTTACATGATGTCTTAGTAATGTATTTGACTAGGTGTTGCAAAACATGGATAAATTTGAGGAAAATTTTGGGTGTCTACACGTATATTGATCCTTAGGCCCAAAATTTTATTTTACAAGTTACAATTTCTTATTTGGTAACTAGGCCCTATATTACATTTAAATTCATTTTGAATTGAGTTATTACATTGCCAAACAATAATGAATAAATTAAATAGGGAGTGCAAGTCATCACTTCAAAATTGTAGTTGTTGATGCTGACAAACCATGCTAGGTGCTACTAGGGAAGTGGCTTTAGAAAGAGGTGATGGCCTCATTTAAATTGTTTATATTTATCCCCTTGTGATACTTGTTGCGCACCTTCTGGGAGAAGACTATCCTTTTGATTTTACTAGGAGGCTCTTTTGGTTCAATTAGTTCTTCCTCAAAACCCTGGAACTTATTAGGAAAGATGTCTCAACCTTGCAACTACAAAAGGTTTCTATTCTTCCCAATTTTGGTCTTTTCAAATACCTTTATCTTGAAGAATGGTTTAGAACTTTCAAAGTTTCCAAAAGGGGCTAAAAATGGTAGGGCTTACGATTTTTAGTAACTCTACATTTGAGCATGGATGGACCCAAAATTTTCCCAAAACGCAGAAACTGCCAAGTAAACATCTTGTGTTCAAGTTTTGACTCAAGATCATACCTAGATTGCAAGATATTAAAGTTTTCATTTTTTGAAACTCTAGGAAAAAGTTTAAAACTAATATTTGAGGCACTTAAAGGTACCTAAATGCCTTGAAAGTCAAGTCATAACTGACAAAGTCAGTTATAGCTTGATAGATCTCTTCATGATCTTTCCAATGAATTAAATGGTTCATCAATCGAACACCCAATCACAAATTATGACCTCTGGAAGTTGGACCTCCTATTTTGGGAAATGTGAAAACATGTTGGACACTTAAAAGATTTGTAAAGGGGAGAGTTACACGTGGTGTGTGATTTGGCACATCATAAGACATCTTTTATTGGAGATAATTTGGGAACCACTTTTCGGTGGTTTGGCTCATGGCTTTGTAATTACCGTTGACAGTTTACTATATTGTATCTCCTATATATCATGAGCTTGAGATGGACGTTATGTGTAAGAGTCTTATAGATGTTGAGTTACCTCTAGATCTCTAGTTGGTTATACTCTTGTGAAAGCTTGCTCTGTAAGTATATTATAATCTTGTTGATTCCTTAATAATATATTGAGTGGCTTTGGAGTGTGGGGTTTTTCCCCTTAAAGGGTTTCCCCACATAATTACTGTGTTGAGTTATGATTTCTATTTATTTTTATTTATTTAAATGTTGTAAAGATCTGAAACATTATGCATATCCCTCCCCTCAAGATTAATGTAGGAAGTTTTTCCACTACCTTAGCTTCCTTACAAGTGGTATCAGAGCTTGATCACCTTTGGTTTCAGTTGTGGGTTGTTGGGTTTTTTGAACTAATCCAATTTTGAGTGGGATCTTGTGCAGAAGATACTTTGTGATCTTATTGTAGGGATTTTCAGATGGTGAGCATATCATAGAGAATAGAGGTAGAAATTTTATTGGTAACAATTTTGAGATGTGGAAGCTAAAGATGGAGGATCTATTAATTGATCGAGATCTATGGGATGCTATTGATGAGAATGTTTCAAGGCCCACATATGCTACTTTAGCTACTACATATGATGTTATGGACTATAAAGCCAAGGGTCTAATCAGATTGTGCCTCACAGACTCTATTTTAATCAATGTCCATGAAGAGCCCTCTGCAAAGAAACTATGGAAGAAACTCCATGAGATATATCAAGCCAAATCTTTAGTGAATAAGATTTTCTTGAGGAAGAAATTGTATTCCTTGAGAATGGGAGAGGGTGGATGAATTATAGACCACTTGGAAGCATTCAATATGTTGGTGAGTCAATTAGCATCAGTTGGTGTAAAAATGGTTGAGGAGAAGAGATGTTAGATCTTGCTTTGTTCTTTTCCTGATTCATGGGATTCTCTTGTTATGGTGATTGGGAGTACTATTTTCTTGAAAGTTGAAGATGTTGTAGGTTATTTGCTTTCTAAATAAATGAGGAGGAAGGTATCCATTAGTTCCAAAGAAGCCCTAAGTGTTCATGAAAGACCTAAATACAAAGGCAAGAAGAGCGAGAAGTGTGATAAATCCAAGTCCAAGGGGAGATCCAAATCTCTTAGAAAGTCCAAAGTTATTTGTTGGAATTACGATAAGCCTGGACACTTTCATAAGGTGTGTAAAGAAGAAAATAAGAAGAAAAAGAAAAAAATTGATTCTGATTTTGAGTTTGAGAAGGAAGATGGTGATGCATTCATTGTAGCTTTGGCCACTCATGTAGGTAATGATGCATGGTTAATTGACTCAGGTGCATCTTTCCATATGACCCCTAATAGAGATTAATTTCTAAATATGAAGAATTTAATGGAGGTAAGGTGTACTTGGGTGATGATTCTCATTTAAATATTGTTGGATGTGGTAAAGTTAAGATTATATTTCATGATGATAGAATAAAACAAATTAATGGTGTGTTGCATATCCCTAGATTAGAATGAAATTTATGATCTATGAGAAAACTAATAGATGCAGGTGTGTAGGTAGTCTTTTCTGATTCATGATGCAAGATGGTAAGAGGTGCTATGGTGATTGCTAAAGGTGTCAGATTTGGCACATTGTATAATCTTGATGCATGCACTGTTAGTGCAATAGCAATTTTGTGAAAAGCAAATATGTGACTACTTCATTGGAAAAGGAGAGGGTTTCATTTTCAGTGGATGATCATGGATTATGGGTACCTAAGGGTAATTTTTCTTCTAAATCAAAATTTCCTATAGAGAAGACTATTTTATGGCATTAGAGATTAGGCCGCATAGGAGAAAAGGGCCTAAGGACCTTTAAATATAAAAACCTCGTTGAAGGGTTGACTGATTGTAATCTTGATTTTGGTTTCTCTGATCATTGCATTCATGGTAAACAAAACCACGTTCAGTTTTACTTGAGTTCTCATAAATCTTATGGTGTATTGAATCTTATTCATTTTGATGTGTTTAGTTTTGTAGATGTTCCTTCCATTGTGAAATCCACATATTATATTTCATTTATTGATGATTATAGCAGAAGGACACGGGTATAATTTCTAAAGAATAAATCTAAAGTTTTCAGTTGATTTAAAGAATTTAAAGCAATGGTTTAGTTACAAACTGTAAAGAAAATAAAGTGTTCAAGGAATGACAATGGTGGTGAATTTTTCTCTAATGATTTTGATAAATTTTGTAAAGATTGTGGCATTTAGAGAGAAAAGACAACTTTGTATTCTCCACAACAAAATTGAGTTGTAGAAAGAATGAACATGACACTGATGGAGAAGGCTAGGAGTATGCTTAGTGGTGTTGGTCTAAAACAAAGGTTTTGGGCTGAAACTGTTGCTATTTCTTGCTACCTGATTAACAGGTCTCCTACATCAATGCTTGTTGATAAAATGCTTATGGAGGTGTGGTTGGGGCACAAGCCTTCATTGATATATCTTAGAGTTTTTGGTTGTGAGGCATATACACATGTGCCAACAGAGAAGTGAACAAAGATTGAGAACAAGGCTGTGAAATGTATCTTCATCAGGTATAGTTATGGTGTGAAAGGATACAAGCTTTGGGACCCTATTACACAGAAGGTAATATATAGAAGTGTTATTTTAGAGAAATTAAGCTTTCTTCTATTACATTGAAGCCATAACAAAGTGAAAATAAAGATACGATTCAACTCCCTTCTACACCTAAGAAAGTTGAATCAAGGCTCCTAGATAGACACAAAGTTGAGTAGAGCTCATCTATCTTTGAATCTTCAGAAGAGGAGGAAGAACCTCCAACTCAACTTATTCGAAGGTCTACAAGGCATAGAAAACCACATAAAAGGTATTCACTTGATGACTAGAGATGTATTTTTTCTTTGAATACTAACATAGATGAACCTAGTTATGTAGAAGAGGCATTAGGAATGAATGATGTAAAGTCTTGGAAGATTGCTATGGATGAAGAAATGGTAGCTTTGAAAAATAATGATATATGGGACCTAATGCCATTGCCTGAAGGATGAAAACCTATTGGTTGCAAATAGGTGTGCAAGAAAAAGATTGGTTCAGATGGAGGAATTGAGAAGTACATAGCATGACTAATTGCAAAAGGTTACTCTCAGGTTGAGGGTGTTGATTATGTAGACACCCAAAAATGACCATTGCATTAGTCACCTTGCATACACCAAATTCTTCTAACACACCTTCATCCAACATTAATTAAATAATTAAGTTATTTAATTAATTCCATCAATTTCTTCTAATCATCCAAATTCAATATTAATTGAATAAATATTATTTATTTAATTAATTTCATCATTTCACCACTTCATTCTTCTATTTTCCCATTAATTAAATAAATCGATTATTTAATTAATTCCACATCTTAATTCCTCCTATCCATAACAATTAAATAATTTTAATTATTTAATTGACTAATTATTCTTCTAAAATTAAATAAATTATTGAAATTTATTTAATGTTGACTTTTCTATATCTTCTAAATAAATAAAACCAATATTTTATTTATTTTCCTTTATTCTTCCATCATGCACAATAAATTAAATAAATTTATTTATTTAATTTCTAATTATCTATCTTTTAAAAATATCTTTTTCCTTCATGCACACAAATTAAATAATTTATTATTTAATTTTATTCATAGCATGCCAAAAAGCAAAAGAAAAGTTGAGTTAATTGGCTTTAAATAATTGTTTTTATCAATCAACTCATAAAATAGAAAAGCATTCTATTTTTATGAAAATCAATCCTATCTTTAGCTAAGAAAGCAATTAACTCAATAAAAGAACATTTTGCATGGACACATATCATTTGCACATTCCTTCATGTCTTCTCAATTTATCTCATCTGTCTATTTCATTAAATTTCCTCCACCGTTGATCAATCTTCCCTGAAAGCTATAAATATGTACATTCACCTCTTCACAAACCCTCTGTGATCATTAAGCTTTGGGCATTCATAGAGTGCTTTGAGATTTCATATCATTGAGCACATTACATCCTTTGAGCACACATCATCCATTCACACTTGTTGTAACCATGGTTATGCAAAGTAAAAGAGCAATCCACATATAACCAAGGAATAAATACAATCTTAGGTGATAATGTTCTTTGATTATTTGCATTGAATTGTGGTTATTGTCCTTTGATCTATTTCTTGAAGGTTGTAGGATTGGGTTTAATTTATTTATGCTTGATCTTGTTAATCTAATTTTTCCTATACACATTTTGGCATGCCCAGTGGGACCCACTCCTTGAATTTAACACATAGTTGCTTGAGATATTTTACTTTTTAGGTTACAGGTAAGGATCTGCGCTTTTGGTCGATGAAGTTGCGCTTTTGGTCAACAGAGTTGTGTTTTTGGTCAGTAGTGCATAAGCTTTTGGTCAGTAGTTTATATACTTTTGGTCTGCAGATTTGCACTTTTGGTCGACAGAGTTGTGCTTTTGGTCAACAAAGTTGCGCTTTTGGTCGACAGAGTTGCGCTTTTGGTTTCTAAGTTATATCTTGTGATTTCTAACTTTTGTAGGGTTTTCAAGCATTTGATTTATCTTTTGCATACAATTTGATGTATTTGTAGGCATCCATCTTAATTTGTTTCACAAGATGATCTATTTGTGAACATGTTTAGTTGCCTTTTGATCTAGCTAATCCATTTTTTCAATTTTTGCTTTCTGATTTGTGCATGGTTAATAGATTTACACTTCTAATCAATCCTCTAGCCCATCCAAAGCATATTTATTCACTTTTGAACAACATGATTGAGCTTTTGATTGTTTCTATTTTCTGTTTGCAGGACTGAGATAGAATTGTGCTTTTGGTCGATAGAGTTGCACTTTTGGTCAATAGTGCATACACTTTTGATCGACAAAGTTGCGCTTTTGGTTGACAGTGCATACACTTTTGGTTGACAGAGTTGTTCTTTTGGTAAGTAGTGCATATGCTTTTGGTCGACAAAATTACACTTTTGGTAAGCAGTGCATACACTTTTGGTCAATTTTGTTGTGCTTTTGGTCAATTATATTGCGCTTTTGGTCATTGGACTAATGCTTTTGGTTCTAACAGTCCTCATTTGTGTTTTTCATCTAACAAAAGGCTTTCTTGGAAACTAATATCATTTGTGCAGCCTCTTATCACTTGTCAAAGAAGCAAAAAATGAAACTACTAATGAGTTTGGTGCAAGATGCTTAATAAAGGATTCATTTTTATTTCTAATTCTTAGAAACACTTCATTTTCCTAAGGGAATTTACAATCATGTATGCTTTGTCTTGAATATCTATCTACATATGCTCTCTCCTCACTTCAAAAGGTGATCTTGGAGATCAGAAATACTAGATCATTCACTTTATTTCTTTATTTTCTTTATTCTTGGGGACTCGAGAGTCATACTATGCTCTTCACTCGCACTGTAAAACAATCTTGAGAATCAAAAGTACTTGATATCCTCTCTAGGGGGTCTGCTAGGGGATTTCATCATTGTTGATCATGATGTTAGTCACAACAACAAGAAATCAAAGTTACACAACAACCTTTATTTATCTTGAAAGATACAATAAATTCAGAAGGAATTAATGATCCCAAGTCTCCGTGCATTAGTTCATAATGATTTAACGTTACTCAGAGGTTGATGTGTGTTTCTATTTTCCATTAAGGGCCTTATATATTCAATTTCAAGTATCTATATCAGGTGATATCTAGATGTTACTCTATTTCACTTGCTCTCTATGAATTCTCAACAAGTGATATCAAATCTTATAATATTTAACTAAATCATGCAGATATTTATGTAAGTTTGATCAATTCTTCTGAATCTATCTCTAATTTACTCAAATTGACTCATCTTTGCTTGATTTTACTTCTGTACTTTAAACTTGTTCAAATAATGTGTCCATAAACATGTATTTCTATGATTCTTTTCATTATTTATGATTCTTTGCATGATATTTTCTAATTTCTGTGCACTTTGTCTAAATATGCCTATGGTCTTCATGTATTTACAGATTTTTGCATATTTTGGTGTTCTGCTTTTCATTTATCTGTGTATTGCAGTTATGATGAGTGATTTAATGAAATTTAAGGAAAATTGAACTAAAGCTTTCTAAATTTACTAAGAATGAATCTTCAATCATTGATCCACATATATCCTTGATACTGTTATGAAGGAGAAGAAAATCAAACCATATTTTCACTAGGTCATTCCACAGCTAGATATCATTGATGCAAATCTTCAAAGGAAAGGATAATAACAACATTCACAAACTGAAATGCACTCCAAGGGATGCAACAAATCACATGAACATCAAGATATCATCCACATATTACATAGGATTTATGATTAGTTGTAATCACAAGTCTTCATCTTCATTAAGTATGCAAAAGGAGTATATATTTACAATTGACTTTGAGAATTGGTCATGACATTCAACAATCCAATCTCAATTAAGCTTTCGAATAATCTACAACTGATATTCTCCATCCTTTTATAGAGAAAGGATGAGAATCGGTTACAAAAGATCTAATGATCAAGATTTGTCTATTACAATCAATGATTTACATTACTTTGACCAGGTCAAAATACAAAATACGTGGCACAAGTTTCCAGTTGGCAACCATCTGGTAAGATACAGCTGACACTCTAGAATATTCTAGGATCTTTGATTTAGTCAACCAGACTACGAGTGGTAAAATGAAAAAATTATCTTGGATGACACATGTTACAACATCCTCTTCATTTAGATGGAGCCTCTTCATGTACCTGCATCCTTGTGTTTAACTTCTTGTAAGAATCATATGCTTGTACAAAAGTATCCACTTGGAATTTGCTCATTGTTTGAACTCTCATCTTAGCATATTTTAGTGCTCTTATCTGCACATCCAAAGGTTCTAGCATGGATGTCCTACTATCTACTTCTTTATCATATGTCTTTACCTTCACATTCATCTTAGACATCTCATCCATAACATCTTTTGTAAAGAGCCCTATTGGATCTTCAACCACTTCTTTAAATTTATCCTTGAATATCTGGATGGCATCATCTGTTTCTGGCACTGCTTCCTTTGTTACAATATCTTTTATCAGGTCTTCTAATACCTTCATTTCATTAGATAACAAGTCATGGATCTCAGTTTGAGTGTCTCTCACTTTAGTCATGCTAGCTTTTAATACTTCCAATTCATAATTCATCTCAGTCATCTAGGTATCCATGAGTGGCAAAGTTACATGGGTGACAATTTTATTTTTCAATAACTCTTCATCTGTCATCCCCTTGGCTCCTTTGAGTCTTACCATTGCATAATTGCATTTTGGTATCCTCTGAGTGAATTCACTCTTCAAAGAATCAATGTCATTCTTTAGGTTGGACAAGGTGACCCAATTGGACCTGAAAGTCCTTATTAACTTCTCTCTAGATGTCATGAATCTTATGAACCACTTGTCCATAATATGAGCTTGGTGCTTATGTATATCCAAACTAGCTATTTCTTCTTCACTTATTAGTGTCAATGTAGCGGGCTTCTCTATAGCTTGTAGGGTGGATGCCAAGCTATCCAGCTTCACTAATTCATGTATAAATTGCTGTAATTGAGCATTTTGCTCCTTAAGCTCTTTCTTTTTGGATTTGAGCTTCCTTATTTTGGCCACTACTACCTCAATGCTCTTAATGTGCTCTTGTACTTCTTGTTCTGTGGTGACATGACCTAAGTCAATTTGTGTCACTTGGAACTCCTCTGGCCTGATTTCTCCTTTGGCCTTGTCTACAATGGGAACAACAACTGGAGTTGTCATTTTTCTAGTTTTTGGGTCTCTCTTTATTGCGGATCCTAGGTCTCCGTTTAGCTTTAGATGGATCAAGAGTAAATAAAGACTTGAAATCAAATGACACCTATTGTTCTTGTGATTGATCTATCTTTGATGAAACCAATGATAATGCAACTGATTGTGATCCTCCTTGATCTGGTTGCTCAATTTGAGCATCTTGTATCCCTTTGTCTTTATTGACTTCCTCATTGCCACCAAGATCTTGCAAATTTTCTTGTTGTCTTTCATTTTGATCTTTCTCTTGATCATGTTGTTGTTCTACTCAAGCATCCAACCTATCCTTATCATGTATATGATCTTCCTATCTTTTCTTTGGAGGAGGTTGATTATCTTGTGCCTGATAACTTTGTTCTTCTAGAACCTTGTCATCATTAGGCTCATGGTTTTTCTTTTCTTGATCATCATGATGATGTTCTTGCTCATGCTTATCAGTCTTATCTCCTATAGTGGCAAGTGATTCAGCTTGTTTAGGTTTATCCATCAGGATATCTTGCTGTGCTATTTGTTCTTGTGTATTTTTACCTTCATGGATATTTAAGTGTGCTCCTCCATCTTGAGCATCATTATTCCCATCATCTATCTCCATAGGAATATTCTCTTGCTGCCCTTGGCTATCTTTCTTAGTGCCTTCTTTCTCAGGAAGATATGTCAAATCCACTGCCATCAGGCTAGTCACATTTTCAGTCAGAGTATTTAGAGGTTCTATTTGCACCTCTACCTCAGGAGATTCTTCTCTTTCTATCCTTTCATCATGTGACTCTACTACTGCCTCACCCTTATCTGTGGCTTCTATATGTTGTAGCATGGTCTCTATAGGGTGGTTGGTAATGTCCTTTACCACATCGTCCTTAGTGAGATCGACAGTCTGACTCAATGGGAGGGCCTTTATAGCTTCTTCTTCTTGAGTTTTATTCTTGGCCTCCTGTGCCATTTCAGTTTTTACCTTGACTATTGTTTCTACTGGCATGCCATATTGTAGTTCATTAACTACATTCAATGAAGGATCAACTAATCCTGATGCTGCTACTAGTGAAGGCGGTGTGATGGATCCCCTCACCTTTGGACTCTAGTATCTGGAATACCTGAGAACTTTTACCCCTTGTAATAAATCACTTCCCTTCCTCTTCAATGTCCCAAGAGGCATATTATCTTCTTCATCATCACTATCCTCCTCCCCTTCAATATTCTTTATTGGACTTTCTTCTTGATCTTTCTAGAGCTCGTCTTGTGTAATTGGTACTTGGGGTGTAGGCATAAGGATCACCTTAAGCACTAGTCCTGTAGGAGGTGACAATGGTTGATATACTAGGGATACTCCTTTAGCGATAATCTCCTCAATCTGCTACTTCAGATGAACCAGGTTCAAGTAGCCTTGTCCCATGGATTTGTTATTTTTAGACAAGGAAGCCATCATATCCCTATTCCTCTCTTTCTTTTCTCTTCCCTTTTCTGTCATCTGTGATTGCCACACCTTTCTCTTTAAGCTTATTTATTTTCTTGGCTACCTAGTTCCTTGTCCTAGCCATGACTTTGGAAGTGAGGACATCTATCAAAATTTTATCCTTCTGTGCTAGATCTGGGGCATAAATTGTGTCTGTTGGCAAGAGACACTGTGTGGCTTCATAAGTGTTGTCATTGATGGCAACAAAGTTCATCCCACACATCTGTAGGACATGGTGTGTCTATACCAGAAATCAGATTGAAGAGTATTTTGGTCTGGTGACAAAGAACAGAGCATGCAACAAGGTCTAACAATCAGGTCCGGATCTCTTAGAAGAAGTATCTCAGTAAAGTAAAGACTTGGGGAAGTCAAGAGAGTACCTTGACTAATAGATTCTAGGGATTGAGCCTCCGGTGAAGAAAGAGTGAAGAGATATGAGCACCTAAGTATTGGGTTCCTGTTTGGCAGAGTAGACTGAGGAAGAACTAACCGGCAGAGCATCAGACCTTAATCCAGATAAGATATTGATGGTGATCAAGGTTATTAAGGTATCATTCATGATTGGCTGACATGATTGATGACTTCTATGAGCATCTCTTTGATACGCATCACCTGGTAAGCAAGGATTCAGCCAACAAACTAGAGTTTGGAAATATCCAGAGTTTTCTAGATGCCGACTAGAAAGATGATTGAAATCATTGATGCAGATATATATACCAGATTGATTTTGGTATGAAGGTGTGTGTGGTGTATTGTGAAGTGTAAAGAAAAGTAGAAAGCACCATGGAAGTAGTAATGCAAGTCCGGTATGTGACAGGACAGCAGCACCAAAGAAGAGGAAGAATGAAGTGCAGTAGATCAGTGTATTGAGCCTAACCGGAACTGAACTTCAGCATATGTGGATGCTTCTCATTAGTTCAAGTATCTTGTTACTCTCTTTATAACTTGTAGACAGTGAGTCTCTTGTAGGCAGTGAGCCTCTTGTGAGCAGTGTGCTCGGGCAGTGAGCCCTAATTGGCAAGTGCCATTTGTACTACCTTATTCTTTTAACAGAGAATACAATCTTGGGTTAATCACCCCGTGGTTTTTCCCTTAACAAGGTTTTCCACGTCAAAATCATTATGTTATGTGTATTGAGTTTATTTCTACTTTCATGGTTATGCATGCTTGTTTAATTTGATGTTGCACTAGTTGTTAAAGAAGAACAGAAAGTTAAAATAATCAAGATAACTGATTCACCCCCCCTCTCAGTTATCAACAATTGGTATCAGAGCTAAGTTCCTCCAAACAGAGCCTAACAACTTGAGGAAGATCTGGGAATTCAAATGGATATGTATGGTATGAGGGAACAACTTTAGTCTGCCCTTGATGATCTTGAGCAATCTCACTCTGAAGTCAATAAAATGAGAGAAAGACTCAACAAGCTGATGATTTCATAAATGAACTAAAGGAGAAACTGAGTATCTCTATGAAAAAGAGAAAGGAACTTCTTTAGCAATTAGCAAGTCAAAATGAAGCCAATGATACTAATGAAGGTCTGAATGAGAAGAGCAAATTATGTGAGAAGCTATCAAAAGAGGCCATTATGGTAAGACATGAAATGGAATAAGGAGTTATGAAATTCACCCAAGAAATTCAAGAGAAAAGAAGGACTGAAGATAATCTAAAACAATCTCTCAAGGAGAAGTCAGAAGACTGCCACAAAATGGATAGAATAATCAGGCATTTGGAATCTGATCTTGAAGAAGCCAGAGATAATGAAGAACAACTTGAGAATCAGATTGTCACTCTAAAAAGGGATCTTGAAACAACAAATGAATACAAAGAGAAATTCAAGATAAGCTCTACTCAGCTTGAAGTTCTTGAAAGCCAAAAGAGAGTAGATGACAAGCAAGGCTTGGGGTATGAGAAAGGTGAAAGCTTTGGATCTGGTCAGAAGAACTCTGGATCAGGAAATCCAAGGAACAGGCCTAGAAGACCTCTGATAAGGCAACCAAATGCTCAAAGATATCCATCCTTCAATGGATACTACCACAATTGCAATAACTTTGGTCATAAAGCAAATCAATGCAGAAGAAGAATGAATCAGACTAATTCATTCTTCTCCGGACAGTGCTTTAATTGCAAAAGGTATGGTCACAAAACTCATGAATGCAGAAATATGCAAATGAACAATTCATTCTATGGTAGATGTTTTGCATGCAATAGAATGGGACATATGGCTAATCAGTGTAGATCAAGAGGATATTAGTCAAATATGCAAATAAATGTTGTTTTCTACAATTGCAATAGATCTGGTCATATTGCCAAATTTTGTAGAAGTAAGAATCAGGACAAAAAGGGTCCAGTGCATCATAATCAAAACCAAGACAAAGGAAAAGGAAAAGTGAATACAGATGAAATTCAAAGGGAGATGAACAAGATATGGGTGAAGAGAAGTACAAAAAATGATGGGGATGGATCTGCACCAGAATCTGGTGCTGATATTCCTTCCAGAAACTAAATAGATGAGCTCTGGCTCAGGGGGAGTAACAAAAGAAAAACATTTTCCCCCAGCCAGTCAATAGGTGCCTGAAATTGGCACATGAAAGGTTATGGATTAAAGGATTCTCAAAGAAACATCTAAATAAGCCATGGTAAAGATATGGAAGATCCGCAAGAAGTTTTGAAAAGGTTATTCTTCCAAGATTGATCTGGTTCAATAGTCATCTGGTAAGAACAAGATTTTCACAGTTAGATCTGGTATGATTCAAATTTGAGGTATCTTGATCTGCAGATAAATGGAATGATTGTGAAAGGTAGATAGATTGCTAATATCCACCAAGAATAACTTTAAGTGCATCTTAGTGATCCAGAAAAATCTCTCAAGACAAGGAGAACAGAGCAACCAGAATAACTTAAGGTATGCATTTATTGCAAATGAAATTAGGGTTTACATAGAAATAAAAGGGTTCTTTTGTTCATCATTTGTACATTTGCATTCGAGAAGAAGAGAAAAGGAGCTCTGCAAACAAATTGTCTCAAGCCTCTCAAAGATCAACCACAGAAGTCAATTCTTCCAGCAATCTATTCTAGCTCATTCCGTGAAACTTAGAAGCGTAAAAGGTATTTTTTGTTCTTGAAAACCTTTCTCTGAATCTTTTGAAAGATGGATACTTTGAATGTTGTGAAGATCACTGATAGGCCACATCCTAAATTCAAGAAACATCCCTACAAATCCTTGGAAGTTGATCCCCTAGGCACCTTTTCAAGCATTCCGCATGGGGTTTTACATGTTGAAGATGTTAGGGCATATATTCATGCAAACATTGAGGAATTTGGGGAATCCAAACTAATGGATATTTATCACAATTATTTAATAGATGATTCTTTTGAATTCAAATCTGAGTACAAGGTTATCTGAGACAAACATTTTGGACATTGCATCCATTTCCCCTGTTTTGTAGAAGATGAGTGGGTCCGGTATGTTTTGAGTAGAGTGCATGACAACTTCATGTGGTTAAATAGACCATTTAAGATCACAAAAGATGCTATTAAAGTGGTAACCAGTTTGCACTCATCCAGAGGGTTACCTATTCTCAAATCGGTCAAAAACCAAACTATGAGTGAGGCTACTGGATCAAAATTTAACAAGAGAGCCATGACAATAGAAGATATCACTAATCCGGATATCAAGTTTGCCTTCATGATAATTGGTTACAAGATATATCACTCTAGAAGGGAAAATTTAGTACCTGAAATTGCAATTTACACTGCTTATCAGATGCTGAGAGAAAATGCTAACTATGATCTTTGTGAGCTTCTCCTAAACCAACTGTTGGAGAATTTACAGAAAATAAAGAAAGATGAAAAGAATTCTTTCAAATATGTTGGCCTGATACTTTGCCTATTTTTCTACTATATGAATGAGCTACCCAAAACTAGTGGTTGGATGTGGCAAAATGACAGACCGGTAGCCATACAAATTAGAGATTATTTGCATGGAATTGGTGATGCCAAGGCACAAAATACAACACTCTGGGGCTACTTCAAGAATTTTCAAAATATGATGCAAACCAAAGAAAGAATTCCCCAATCAATGGTTGAGAAGTACAAAGATACAGTGTGCTTCATGGTAGACATTGATCAATGCCTAATGGAGGCAGTGGAGCCAAGGTCAGTCTGGATCATGCCAATGGTGTATGAAGTAGATGAGAAAATTGTAGAGCTATATGTTCAACACATGCTAAGTCAGCCCAAGGATCCTAACATAGAAAGGTTTGGAACCTACCAAGAGCTAAGTGTAAAAGTTCATGTTGAACTTAGACAGCCTAAGATCAAGAGAAAAGTAAGAAGGGAAGTAGAAGAATTTGCCAAAAGGCATGGAATATCAAAGGAGGCAATTGATGCCAATAGATAGAATATGGAAAGGGCAGAGAAAGAAAAGGAAGAAGCAGAAAAAGAAAGTGCTCTGGTAGAATCCCCTCCTGGACCAGATCCTCTAAGAGCTCTGCACCTGCCACTACTAAGACCTCAAGGGCATCAAAACTTTAAGCAAAATCATCCCGTAAAGGAGAAAAGAGAACAAAGACAAAGGCTACAAGATCATACACAAGCCTGAAGGATGATGAAGAGATAGAGACAAATGAGGAAGTAAAGAAAATAAAGAAGAAGAAGAAAACATCTGGTGAATCCTCTACTGGTCAAGACAAGCAAGAAAATGCAGAAGAATTTGTTGAAAAACCTACTCTCTGCATTGATGATATCATCAAATCGTCACCGTGGAGGGCAACCTAAAACCAATGACTGAGTTCTATAATGAATATAATGAAGCTGACAAGAAGATCCTGCAAGAAGCTACAATCAGGTATCTAAATATCTATAATAAGGCATTTATTGAAATCATATCTCTAATTCCCAAAAGATTAGAGAAGGAACTAGAAATAAGGAAGAACAATGCCAAGGCAAAGGACCTTGAGATCCGAGAACAGATAGCTATTTAGCTCTATCCTTCAATCACTCAGAAACAAATGAATATGATCTTCAAAGATTGCAAGGATGAGTTCCGGAGCAAAGCTAGAATGAATCAACTTATGCTTGGAGAGATTGACAAATTGGCAAAAGAAACAGAAGACATCCTCCGGAATGCATACAAAAGATTCAATATTCCTATTATAGAGGACTTAGGTGATGAACCCTCGGCCATGGATGACAAAGAAGAATCTACTGAGATGAGGCAAAGGAGACAAGTGAAGAGAAAGCTAAGGACTTAGATTCCTCTGCTTTGGAAGAGGAAGTTCATGAAGAAGAAGACACTTCTCTTCCGGATCCTCCTGTATACTCCAGAATTGAAGGAGAAGAAAGAAAAGAAGAGAGCATCAGTTAAGAGGAACAAGTAAAGGGAAGAGAAGAAGATCAAATAGAGAAGACCACAGATGATAGTACTAAGGCTGCAGAAGGGAAGAAAACTCTGTCTCCAGCAAGAGACACAACAGAAGTAGTCAAAGACTTCTTGACAAAAGAAATAATGGAATTAGATGAACCAGAGCTACTTCAAGGACCGTTCAATTTTGATTCCCTCTCTCCGGTCCAGACAATGAAGGTGGCATCTTTTGCTCAAGCCAAAGCAAAAGAAAAGCTTCTAAAGTCTCACATGGAAGACTGTGAGTTAATAGAGATTGCATCCGGTGTGCTAGAGAAAATCATGCCATCCTTCCAAAAGGATTCTTTAGCCTCCACATCCGGTAATCTAAAGTCTCTTGTAAACTCTATTAATACACATTTTGATTCCTTAGAGAAGTCAGCTGAAGAAAAGGTCCGGAAGGAGTTTTTGGGAAAAAGATTCTTCGAGATACAAGGATTTATAACTAATGATAGGAGAAATATGGATATTGGAATAAAGAGCTTAGAAAATGCTCTTAAAGATGGCAGAGTATATAAATTTTGTTTATCCTAGTCTAAAGTGACAAAGGATATTAAGAAGAAAGTGAAAGAACAAGAGGATAAACTATCAAGCCTCTCTCAGAATTTTGATCCTCTCACCACATCCATAAAAAACCTGGAATGTCAAACTATTGCATTCATAAATGAGATAAAGAAGCTTGAGAAGGAGAGGAATAACATAATAAGTAGGATGGGTGAACTTAGAGGGATGATTATCCCTAAATTAGAGGCCATGCATGAAGCCCTAACTGATGCCTAGACCACAGCCCGGACCAGTGATCTGACAGACCTAAAGAGGGTAGAAGCTTTTGCATTCCTGTTGAGTGGTCACATCTCAATTTTGGATAGAATGAAGCAGAGTTGGGAAACATAATTTGTCTAGTTGAAGACAACTTTTGCAGATATACTTCAATGTATGTAAGTATAACATGTATATACACTTATGCGGCTAAGTGTAGTTGGATTTTTGGGATTTTTGGTGTGTAGATCCTACCCTTTTCCATTGATGTCAAAGGGGGAGTGAGGAGCAGTGAAAAATGTGGAATCTAGCTAAGGGGGAGCTCCAGAAAAGTGTACATTAGAACATAGCATCAGCTAAGGGGGAGTGCAGTGTGACACTTAGTCATTTTTCACTAAGTGTTGCCATCAATGCCAAAGGGGGAGATTGTTGGCAAGAGACATTATGTGGCTTCATAAGTGTTGTCATTGATGGCAACAAAGTTCATCCCACACATCCGCAGGACATGGTGTGTCTATACTGGAAGTCAGATTGAAGAGTATTTTGGTCTGGTGACCAAGAATAGAGCATGCAGCAAGCTCTGACAATCAGGTCTGGATCTCTCAGAGAAAGTATCTCAGTAAAGTGCGGACTTGGGGAAGTGAAGAGGAGTACCTTGATTGATAGATTCTAGGGATTGAGCCTCCAGTGAAGAAAGAGTGGAGAGATATGAGCACCTCAGTATTGGGTTCCTGTTTGGTAGAGTAGACTGAGGAAGAACTGACCGATAGAGAATCAGACCTTAATCCAGATGAGATATTGATGGTGATCAAGGTTATTAAGGTATCATTCATGATTGGCCAACATGATTGATGACTTCTATGAGAATCTCTTTGATACGCATCACTTGGTAAGCAAGGATTCAGCCGACAGACTAGAGTTTGGAAATATCCTGAGTTTTTCGGATGCCGACTAGAAAGATGATTGAAATCATTGATGCGGATATATATACCAGATTGATTTCGGTATGAAGGTGTGTGTGGTGTATTGTGAAGTGTGAAGAAAAGTAGAAAGCAGTGTGGTAGCAGTAATATAGGTCTGGTATGTGACAGGACAACAGCACCAAAGAAGAGGAAGAATGAAGTGCAGTAGATCAGTGTACTGAGCCTAACTAGAACTGAACTTCAGCATATGTGGATGCTTCTCATCAGTTCAAGTATCTTGTTACTCTCTTTATAACTTGTAGACAGTGAGTCTCTTGTAGGCAGTGAGTCTCTTGTGAGCAGTGTGCTCGAGCAGTGAGCCCTAATTGGCAAGTGCCATTTGTACTACCTTATTCTTTTAACAGAGAATACAATCTTGGGTTAATCACCCTGTGGTTTTTCCCTTAACAGGGTTTTCCATGTCAAAATCATTGTCTTTTTTGTATTGAATTTATTTCTGCTTTCATGGTTATGCATGCTTGTTTAATTTGATGTTGCACTAGTTGTTAAAGAAGAACAAAAAGTTAAAATAATCAAGATAACTGATTCACCCCCCCTCTCAGTTATCAACAGTGTCATTGTATATCTTTTGCTCTTCATACTTAGGATCCAGGAGTTCATTATCATCTCTTTTGACTTGTGGGGGCACTTTAGGCTGCCCTATAGTTCTCATCTGATCCAGTGTTAACCTTTGATAGTCTCTCCTTCTAACCTCATGTGCATCATTACAATCTGCCCAATAATCTTTGAGGTGTATAGTATGTTTATATTTCTTATTAAATCTCTTCTTGATCCTATGGTAAAGATCATAATCTCTGGTTAGTGGAAACAATTTTAGCTTCAAACTTTGCAGCTCTGCCTCCGCTTTCCTTGCATTTTCTAGAGCTCCCAATAGGAACCAGTTGATGTTGATGGGAAATTTCTTGTAGGTCCTCCCTTCCTTATTCTTGGATAACTCAAATATAGGCAATTGTTGCCTCATCATCTCCATTATCACTACCTTATCCAAAGGGTACCTAGGCATCATATAGGGTTTTCCACTGAAACCCTCCATTCAGATATATGAATATGTTTTGGCTTGGATGAACAACGAACCATATCCATTGGTTGCTTGAGTAGCACCTACTGAAAACCGCTTGGTTCTATCTCCCTCCATGAGCCAGACTATGTGCATTAGGAAGTAATCATTGACCATTTTATAATGTTGAATTGATAATCTCCTCTCCAGCTGGGGATAGTGCTCCCAACAAGTCTTCTCATATGGTAATCTACCCATCCTTCCTACATTTCATAGGCCATCAAATGTCCCTTTTGCTGTACTGGCATATACTAAGTAGGATGCCATTCTGAAGATCATCCCCTTACCTTCCTTCCACTTGGCGATCTGATCATGCATTGTATCACTAATAATTTTGGACCATTGGACCTTTGCTTTATCTTCTTCATATTCAATGACCATCCTCATTAGTCTGAACATCTAGGGTTCAAAGGTTCCACAATTTACCAGGCCTTTAATCTTACTGAGCATGAATATTATGTACTAGACTTCTTCATTGAAGTCAAACTTATAGAGGTGTTGTGCCATTTTGGTAGCTGCCTTGGCTGTATTATTTGGACTTCTCTATCCCTAGTATATTACTTTTATGCAAACCTTATTGTTGTCTTCAAATTCTTTGGCTAATGCATCTAAGTCTGGCACATAAATGGGACGAGAGACTAGAAAATGAAATACCTCGGTTATACCCTCCACAGATAAATCTGCATAAAGCATCTCTTGTTTCTCCACTTTCTGCATGGTGATATCATAGTTCAATGCACACTCAGCCATAAGGTCAAAATCCTCTGTGGAATAAGGAAAACTAGCAGCATGATATAAACCTGATGCTACTATATTGTTTAGAATAGGGTCATCTTCCCCAACATCGATTCAAGCCCTAAATGCTTCAATATCGGTGTTACTCGAATGCGTATCCTTTGTGAATCCTAGCTTGTTTTACACACTATGTGTTCTGGGGAACATAACCAGCTTGAATTCTACATCTTGCTTGTCCATGCGTGGTTGCAACATTGCATCCTGCAATTTAAACATACCAGTCTCACCAAGAAGTATATATTTATCTATCTAGGGTTAGCATAATGTTGATTTTTCATGCTTTAAAATGGTAAGATGTCTAAATCCTACGAATTGAATCAGACAATGCATAATCACCATTAACATTCATCATTTACCTTCTCTTTAATTAATCATGATACAACCTTACAAAACAACCATAGGGGTAGGGTTTTATACATACCTGTATATGCTTCCTTAACCTATTATTGATGTGGTGATGACTGAATTGACGCTCTGAATGGAGTGATCTTCTGCAATTTCATCTTCTGGTTTGGCTCTGGTTCGCAATAAGCTCTTAATAGTAGAAATTAGGGCTTTCAAATGTAATTATGCTAATTATGACAATAAGAATCCCTTTTAACTTAGCAATTTGTGATTTTAGATCTTATTAATGGCATCAAAGTGATTTTATAGCTTCAATCCCGAAGAAATCGTGTTTTTTTTCATACAAGTGTTTGTTGGCACACTTTAAAATTTAAAAGCCAATGACCCTTTTCTATCATTTAATGAAAAAAACATAGGGTTATGGGGATGGATATCCAGTGAGTAATATCCTTGTGGATATCTAAATGACATCATCATAGGTTGGGTTAACCTTGGTTGACCAAAGATTCATCATTGGGTCACAAATTCTACCTTTAATGTGTCTGGGTGTGATGTGGACACGTGTCATCATGTTACTGGTTCAGTTTGGGGCATGTATATTTGGTAAGGTTAGGATATTATTTTTGTAAAATATCCATCCGGTTGAAATATCTAGATGACATCAACACGAGGAGGATCTTTCATTGTAGTATGATAAGGTGACATCATCAGGATATGGATCTTAGAAAAAGATCTGGATAATAGGAATGCAAAATATCCCCATGGCTTAATGTCCAAATGACATTAGCATAAATCTACTCTTTATATCACATCAGGGTAGGATGATGTCATCAGGATGTGGATATTAAAAATGTCTAGTTACTAAGTTAAGATCCAGATGTTATTTAATATCCTGATGACATAAGCGAATTCAACGTTCTTCATAAGGCTAAGATGACGTGACATCATCTAGATCAAGATGTTAAAATAAGATTAGGATATTAGCAAAGTTAATATCCCAACGCTCTAATGTCTAGGTGATGTCAGTATGATTGGAGCTCTTTGTAATATTGAGATGACATGACGTCACGAGGATATAGACATTTTCAGTCAGGACATTAAGTTAAGATCGAGATATTAACTAATATCCCTGCATTTGATGTTTAATCCACTAAGCCTTTTAAATTTGATGTTTGGATATTAATGGGTGCTAGGATACTAAGTTAATATCCGAATGACATGCAATGTGAATATCCGGATGACTTATTGACTGAACTTTGATGAACTGTAACTTCCTCATTTTAAGGAATTTCAAGGTGCTTCAAAAAGCAAACCTACTTATATTTTCATGCTCTTTCACTTGGTAGGATCTATAATATGAAATTTGAAATTTGAAAATCTGACCTATAACCTAAGGTTTGGACATGCACAGGATGACATCTTGTCATGCATTTGATATTGATTATTTTTACCATACCGCCCAAAAGTAAAGGACAAGCAAGCCAAGCAAAAATTTGGGTCCCTATTTTGTTGGGGCAAAATGGGGCTTGTTGTGTAACCACACAACAATCACCTCTAGGGATGACCTCAACCATGTGTTCTAGTGCGGGATATAAACGTTATGAGAAATGAAAGACTCGTTTCAAAGGAAGGACCCCTTCTTTCTAAGAAAAAGCCTCAAGATCCTTGGTCTGCCAAGACTTGATTTGGTTTGTGCAAAGTTAGAAGTTGGGACACTCCCATTCATAGACTTGAGCCCCACCGTACCTCATGTATATTTGGGGACTCCTTAGATACCTTGTGATCCTAGATAAGACTTTCAACCGTATTTAGATAAGACTTGAGAAATTTTTTTTGGTGTGTTTTCTTATGCTCTACTAGTATTTACCATTTTGTTATCCATGGAGGTTCATTGCCTTGAGCACCCAAATTCCAAAGAGTCTACAATCATTATGTCTTTTGTTTGTATCTCTTGCCAAAAATTTGCCTTAGTCAAGCTATAAACCATTCCCATCCACTCTCTAATAATCCATTTTTCATCCAATCCAATCCAATTTCATCCTAATATATCCAATCCATCCTATTCCTTTCATCCTCACATCTTATCCACATTATCCTAATCACACCCTAACAATTTCACATCATTCCTAAACTACTTGACATCAAACCCTAAACCACTTCCAAATCATCCTCCAATCATTTTACATCATCCCTAAATCATCTCTAAACTATCCTAAACCATCCCTAAACCATTCTAAGCCATCTCTAATTATCCTAAACCATCCCTAAACCATTCTAAGCCATCCCTAAACTATCCCAAACCATCACTAAACTATTCTAAACTATCCCTAAAATATCCTAAACCACCCCTAAACTATCCCAAAACATTTCAATCCATTCCTAAACCACTTCATTCCATTCCAAATCCAATCTACTTTAACTTCATCTCTCATCAAAACCCACATAACCAAAACCTAAACCATTTCATCCAGGACACCAAAAGCGCCATCCTATCAACCAAAGGCACCATCCTATCAACCAAAAGTGCCATTACATCAACCATAGGCACCACATTGCTTACCAAAAGTGCCTCTTTGCAATTAGACCTCCATGAGTGAAATTTTTCTTTCAGACTGCCCAAAAACCTTGAAAACACCAAAAGCACCACTTTATGGCCAAAAGTACCACTTTATTGACAAAAGAAACCATTCTATTGATCAAAGGTACCAATTTATCAACCAAAATCACCATTCTACTTACTAGAAGTGCCATTCTACATTTTGGCTTCCATAAGTGCCATTCTAGGTCCTAAAAGTGCCTATCCACCCCAAAAACAACATTCTGCATCGCAAAAGCACCTTGACACTACCAGAAGCACCACTTTGACTTCCAAAAATTCCTATCCACTTCCAAAAGTGCCACTTTATTCTCTAGAAGCACCTAACCACTCTAGAAGCGCTATTTTGTGCATTCTGTCATCACTAGCCCTCTAATTAGTCACAAAACAATCTTTGAGCATCAAAAGAATCAACCCCCAATCACAACACATAAACATCATCAAAATGGTCCTGATAATCAATAGACCAAGGTTCAACCCCTCTCCATCATACCCAGATGATACAAACATCGAGGAACTAAACCACCTATATGGATCTCATCCCCAAGCTATATCTCAAACCAACACACATCACTATCATACCAACCTCTATCATACACATCTCCTAGTCCACTTGAAGCAGATATACAAAAACTTAAACATGACTATGAGAGCTTGGATCCTATCTCTAAGGATAAATTGAGAAATCTCATCCATGATAACCCCTATGCACATCTCATCATTGGAGATCCTCCTAATGCTATCACATCAACATCATCATCTTACATGTCTATGAAAACTTGAAATCATCAAATCATGAATCCATACTTGGACATACAAAATTCTTACAATCCAACCCTATACCTAATTGTATATCCTATTACAAGGGATATTAATGTCACCCATGTCATCCTCCATTTACATATTCACCTCCATCCATTTCCCAAGAACAATTTTGCTATGCGATTCCTCCACCCCCTAATCCTAATCCCTTCATTCATCTACCACATAATCCTTCTCCCAATATACCATATCATCCTTCATCCAAACCACAATATCCTCCTTCACCCAATCTACCATATAATCCACCACCTAGTCCACTACATAATCCACCATCAAATCCTAATCAACCACATGATCCTAATCATAACCCCACAACATATTCCATCATGAAATATGTGACCAAATATACATGTAAATATCTTACTCTAGAATTCATGAAGGATTTGACCCAAGGACTCCTAGCAAGGAAGTAAAAAACTATCATGCACTCAAATGTCTATCCTTGAGCCTAACAAAGAACCCCCTAATAGCATGTCTACCACTCCAACACCATCATCCAATGCTATGCATATCCATCCTATTTAAGAGTCCCCTACCATGAATGCAAAACAAGACCTATCATATAGCCATGTTGTTAAACATCCAAAGCCTCTCATGTCCATCCATGCCGCCTCCAGCCCCATCCACACTCAAGAGCTATGCCAAGAGTCAAATCCAAAGCATGATTCACATTGCTCCTTACCAAGTCAAGATCAAATTATTCAAACCCCTCCATCTCCCATCCATGATCAAGGTCCTATTCATGATCAAGCTCCCCTCTATAATCAAGACCCTATCTATGAACATGAGAGCCATGATGATCCTCTTAGCCCACTTTATGCATTACATGAACTAGATATTTTCACTTCAACCATCTATAATCATACAACCATCCATGAGAAAACTATCCAGATTACTTCTATCCATCCATCCACAACACCCTCTTCCCAGGATGAGACACTTGATCCCCAAGGAAACATTGACAATCAAACAAGTAACTTGGATCCTATCACTTCACCTCCTACTGAGCATAATGTTAGTCAAGATCCAAGCATCCCAACTCATCTATTGCATGATTTGACATTATCTCATACTGATCTTGTTGTGTGGTTACACAACACGCCCCATTTTGTCCTAGCAAAATAGGGACCCAACCTTTTTGCTTTAAATTTTTTTGCTTTCCCTTTTTGTTTTTTGGGGCGGTATGGTAAAAGCATTATCAAATAGTATGTCTAAGTCATGTTTTAGGCATGTCCAAATCTTGATTTATGAATCAAAATTTCAAGTGTGATTTTTTCCTCGTAAAGCCTACGAAGGGATAGAGAATTAAATTTTAAGCATGTTTGCCTTTTGAATCATGTTGAAATTCGTTAAAACAAAGAAGTTATGCAAGGTCAAACCTTGGTCAACGAGCATGGATATATCCATATGGATATTCATATTTACTTAATGTGCATATTCGCGCTCAATATCCTCACATAGGTAATATACGAATAAATTATCTCGACCAAGAAACCTAAGAAATACTATGTAAAAGGTAAACGTAGAACCCAATCCCGATATCCATAGGGGTGCCCATCAAATTTATTATAGCATGCAATAGAGCCGTCATGTGCATAGATTTTTTTATGATATGGATATTCAACCTTAATATCTACACCTTTTCTTAATGTCGACATCTGTGGAGTGAATATCCATATACTCACCAATATTTCTACGTGCCTTGTTTGACTTTTCAACTGGACATTAGCCTATAGACATTCGCATTAATACTTAATATCTGTATCTTTTAATATGCATATCTAGATGAGGTCATCCAGTTTCATCCCAAGGAAAGATTTTTATGATGATGACATCATCTAGACATTCGAGGATAGGATATTTTGCAAACTTTAATGTCCATACCTTCCCCAATATCCCAATGATGTCACCCTTTCTCATTCTTATGAATCATTTCAAGAAGTTGACATCATCTGGACATTCAATTTTAGGGATACTTCATGAGTCCTAACATCCAAACCTTTTTGAATATCCATATCCCTATATTTTATAAACTAACGACCTCCTGCAATCCAATAAAATGGTGCCACTTGGCATACATTTGACTTTTCAACATGGACATTTTTATGTCTCAACATTTAAAAGTAGAGGGTAAATACATTATGATTCTTCATCATGATATCCACCCTCTGGTCAAAGTTTGACTCAACAATTGATGATGTCATATGGATATATCCATATGGAGATTCCAAAAATAAGTATACTACTTGAGTATTCATATGCACATATCTACATCCAAACCTGCATTTAATGCCATGAAAAGAAGTCGTAGGCTTTTCAAATTTCAAATTAGCATTTGCCATCTGTAGACACCTCCCAAGACACGTAAGTGGACACCCCCACGCTGATGAAGATCATCATTAATTACACCCTAATTCCTAATTTTAACACTTAAAAGGTAAAATTAGATCATTTTAACACTACAAAAGCATTCAATGCGATAATTATAGAGCTTAAAGTGATCTTAAAGTGATTTTACGGCAACCCTAATCACAAATGGAGCAGTGCTGGTGAAGAATGGTGAACAATAAATGGTGATAGCAAAGCTAAAGGAGGTGATATCCGGACACGTTAATCAGGTTTTGATTTCAAAAAATAGGTATGTAAAAGGCAAAACCCTATCCCCTATTTTGTTGTATGATTACAATATAATGCAAGGTAAACCTCGTAGTTAGGGAAAATGCATCCGCATATGAATGTGATTATTTTGTAGAAATGGTAAAAGTGAGGAAATTTAGAGAAATAAATGTCAAAATAATAAAGGTAACATAGGTTAAAATATGCATATCTGTGAATTTCAGGCTAAGATGCAAGACCGCAAGAATAGGTACGATCCAAAATTCAAGAACCCCATGTTCCCAATTCCTGGGGCAATTTACCCATGGTTCAGAATGGTAGGAGATACACATTTTGGTAACACAGATTTGAGCACCTAAACTACCAAGCTGAATGGAGGAGATGGGAACCCCACCCTACAGAGGATTATCAACTCAAGCATCTGGAATGTGGTTGGATTTCCGTATGTAGCCGATCCACTAGAGTTGGTTATTGCTTGTGCATAGAATTACAATTAGGTCAATAGGATTGTAGAAAAGTAGGGAAGGGTATATGCAAAATTTTTAGTCCAAGGAATTATAGAAGCATTTTAGTTGCACTGGCCCTAATTTGTACCCTATCAAAGTTGAAGACCTAGAACCTCAATGTAAGAACAAGACTGTTGATTGCTGAAAAATAATGTTTACACTATGGAGAGCTTTAGATAACAAGGAAAAGGTAGTTGCAAAGTTGCCAAATAAGTTGTTCAACTTTGATTTCACACCTGAGGTATAGTATATGATGGTGTTATTAAGCAAGATGGTTGCGAAGGTAGATTCTGACACTTTTGAGCGATGGATGTACGGACTCATCTGGATAGTGGAATCCATGGATAGAACAATACAATGGGCAACACTTATTAGTGACATCCTTGATGAAGCTATGCATAATTGGAGGAGCAAAAGGTGTCTACTTTATATGTCTTCATATGTGGTATACGTATGTGCAGCCCAATCGACATTCCCTAGGTTGCAAGTAGTGGGTAAAATAGGAAGACGTACAGAGGGGAAAATAGTGTGGGACCTGTTATGTCATAAAATGTCCCCCTAGGACTTTTACCTCCTAAGTTTAGCTCCTGGGTCCCTTGTTTTACATCTTGCATGCTCAATTTAAGTCCCGGAAGAAAATGGCATGAAACCCATGTCACATGGGGCTTGAGGGACATTATTGCATTTGATCCTGCCTTGAAATATGATTTGAGGACATGGGCACTCACGCCCTTGTCCTGCCCTATTTCAGGCAGGTCCCAAATTTGAATGTCGGTTATGTGACTATTAGAAGGTTCCGTTGTCGACATCTTAAGTTTGAATTATGAAATTTGTAGCGGGAATGTATATATAAGCATGTTTAGGTTTTCATTTGTAAACTAGAAGATGATTATGAACTTTTGGCAAACTTATGATTTTAGAGCATTCAAGATATTCATTGTTGTAGAGCAAAATATTATTGTTGCGTTTGTGATTGTAGATTTAGGTTCATCTTCTCATGTGTTAAAGGATTTTCATCTACATGCAGGCTACACCTCTGAGGTGATATCTATTTATGTTTGAATCATTTATAAATTTATTTTTTCCTCTATCCCATAGGGATACACACTTTCTATCTGACAACGGTGTTCGAAAGACCTGAATGTCCTTCCTGGGCTTGATTGAGGCAAGCTCCTAAACACCACAACCCCTAACCACACTCCTTGTGATTATAGGTTACAGGTATCAGATTTTGTGGAGTGGAGTTGTAGAGGAAGGTTGCAGAGGATAAGGATTCTGGGTCTGGTAAAAAGAAGTTGCCTGGAGAAATTTTGGGACAAGTTTGCTAGTTCTAGTGTCCTCCGAGGTTGCAAACACAGAAATCTCTTTGACAATGATATTCAATATTTGAAGAAGTCTTGACATCCTAAAGAACATCCTGCCTTGGACTAGGGCATGAGTGTTAGTGTCCTCCGCATCGTCCATGACAGATAGGAATAGAACGATGATCATCAGTGTCATAAGGAGTCCTGAATTCCCTAAAGAAAAGACTACATTGGACTAGGGCATGAATGCCAGTGTCCCCAAGTATTCTGCGTCATGAACTTCAAAAAATGGTCAGTAACTAATCTTTGTCTACTATCTTGGTTTGTGAGCATTTGTCGTAATTTATCAGTTTGCTTTTGATTTTGCATAATTAGGGTTTTAAGCATATTTGAGCATTAAATTAATACATTAATTAATAATTTCTAAGTTTCCACAGCGTTACAAGTGACACCCAACCTATAGGTGAACCCTCTTGCAAAAGGTGTGATTCAACTTGGTTGAAATGTCCTTGAATGTTTGTAGTGAAAGGAGGATTTAACCCACACATCCATTGAAATTGAAAACCCCTCTTTTCCTATAAAACATGACCATTATCCACAATTGGAGAGGAAAGCATCTATTCAAAATTATAGGAGAATTAATGATTTCTTCTTCATGCATCTAGTCTGACTCATGGAAGGTGATAGAGCAAAGAGGATGAGCAATGAAACCCAAGAAGCAATTAGAAGAAATGGGGCTTGGTTTATACAATTCCCTACCTTCACATACATCCATATGGAAGGATTTGAGAGATAGACCTTTATGCTCCCAAGGCATCCTACTGATAAAGTGATGCTGCTAGAGTTGACAAGACAAATCATACCCTCTTATGAGGCATTTGTGAAGAAGAATAAAAGAGGTAATATCAGGTTCCATTTTATCATTAGGTGGTATGCATGCAGATCAATAGATGGGGCTAAACAATCAGAGGCCAAGCTACATATATTGCATTTGCAACCATTATCCTTGACCAGATATTATGATCCATACCATAGAATGGAAAAATATGTGAATAAGAAACTGAAACATGAAGTGCATATAGAGGACTACTGGGTAGATTGTCTAGATGAGGTAGAAGTAAGGAAAACAGATTATCAAAGAATGACCCTCAACCAGATCAAGACATTAGGATGTTTTGATATTCTCCCACAACTCCAATCTGATGATGGTAAGTTGGTGGATAAAGAATATGAGCAAAAACATATATACAAAGAATCTCTCCCCCCTCCAAATTGGAGCAAAGCAGAGGTCACATCCATAGAATTGACCACAACCAAGGTCATGCAGTTCAACAAGAAGTGGTTAAATCAAATACTAGTTGAAATAAAAGAGAAGGGAGTGACAGTAACAGTTGATAAGAAAAGGAAAAGAAAGGATCTAGAAGATCAAGAATTTGATGATTTCTTGATTCAGAAGAGATAAATTATGGAGGCCAAGTTGGCTAAGATAGAGTCCTCTGGGGCATTTGGGGAAGAGTTCACCACAGAAAGTATTACAGTGGCTACCATGCCCTCACCTCCAAGAAATACACCTATCTCAGCCATCACCATCACTACAAGAAAGGTGGGTGAGGCAGAGGATATGTATGAGGACATTGAGGACAATGAAGAAGAATAAGCAACTATGCATAAAGGTGGGGGTGTGCTAGAAGGGATAAACATCCCTAAACAAAAGATAGAACATATACCCATGATAAGGGGAGCCATCAATGTACATCCAGATGTCTTGGTCAAAGAGGTGGAAGAGATGACCATTATGGAGAAGATGTTTTCTAGGAAGCAACACACAACATGGACATCCACATCAACAATGGTCCAAGGGGATGTGGTAGCACCACCCAATAAATTGCAACATAATGTGCCCATCGCAACTATAATCAAAGTTAAAGATGAATTGGCCAAGGAAGCAAAGGAAGAAGAAATGAAGAGAATGGCTGATCAACCCTTACCCTAAGTCAAATAATTGATTTGATAGATGATGAAGTTGAAAGGGATGTGACGACCAATCCTATTGAAAGCTTGTTGAGGCATATTACATCAACACCCCAAAGCACACCACAAGCATTACAAAATGTCATGGATATGTTGGTGAGCACTATTACAAGCCCAGAGGTTATTGATTTAAACATATGATGGGGCTAGTGATAAGAATAAGGATGCGGTCATGGATAATATAGGAAGTAAAGATAATACAGTTAAGGACATGGATATCCAGACCAAACATCCAGAACAAAATGTTCAGACAAATGAATAGGAACATATATCTGTATCTGGACATGAAGGCCCAGAAGACAAAGGTGATGGGGAAGGTGCAAAAGAAAAGGAAACAAGAACTGATCAGGATGTACATTTGGATGTTCTAGATCAGGGTCACTAAGAGGAGCAGAGTGTGGATAATCCCAAGATCTAAGACAAACAAGATGCACAAGATTAGGATATGGGAATTCCTAAGGATATCCATGTGGATAGAAATAAGAAAGATGCAGATGTCTATATGGATGTGCATGTACATAAGGAGCCGATAAAAGAAGCATCGTAGGATGAGCATATGGCATCCAAAGAAGCTGAAAAGGATAAAGGTCAACAACAAGTGAGCATAGCAGCTCCAAAAAATAAAGATATGGATATGCATGATGCTCACATTGAGAAAATAGGTCAGCAAGGACAAGGATCCAGTGCACCTAATTGGTTAGCATATGAGGTAATTCGGCCTCCTATCCCAATTTCTTCAAATTTTGATATTCAATCATTATTTTCACTTGAGGCTACAAAGCCCAAGTGCAGAGAGAGGACAACCTCAAAAATAAGGCGAGACCCCACCACAGGAAATAGAACAACTCAATTGGCTATACCTACGGCAAACAAGAACAGAGGGGAAATGTTGGAATTAGGGCTGACAACTAAGAGGGGGTGTATTTAGTTGTCATAAAACTTTTAAAGCTTGCTGCAGTTAATTCTTCTTTATCAATTCTTAACAGATTAATGACATAATCATGAAAAGAAAGAATTAAAAATACATGAGTAGAAACATAAAAAACACACTTGACACCAATATTTTGACATGGAAACCTGGTTAAGGGAAAAACCACAGTGTGGGTTAACCCACAAAGATTATACTCTGTTAAAAGTATTACAAAGGGGAAGGCACATGCCTTTGGGCTCACTGCCTAGAGCTCACTGCTCAAGAGAGGCTCACTGCCTACAAGAATGATTACAAAAAGGATTATAGATTGTTTGAATTGATGAGTAGCATCTGCCAATGCAAGAATTTAGTTCCAATTAAGCACATAATACTAATTTTACACACTTCATCTTTGTTCTACCCTGTTTACTGCTCTGCCATAATTTAGACCTCAGATCTCTTCTCTTTCGCACTTCTATCTGCCTTTTTCACACTTACTTCATATCGTACATCTCATCCATTCCAATACACTCAAATCCATCAGCTATATATATCCACCTCAAGAAATTCAATCACCTTTCTGTCGGCCTTATGAAGAACTTAACAAACAATACAAGTACTCTGTTCTGTCGGTTGAATCCATACATCAATATTGATGCGTAACAAAAATAACACATGTAGATCACCATACATGTTGGCCCCTAACATTATATCTCATACGTAACTAACAAAAACACTTGTACTAGATCTGCACAAGGATCTAACACAAGTCAGCCTGTTCTTCATTGAACTGTTCTTGTCATATTAGGACCCGGTACTCAGATGCTCATAAATTTTAATCCCTTTGTCACCGGAGGCTAAAATCTTAGATTTAGATTTTCATGACATTTCTCTACACTCCCTTAGATTTGCAACATGCAATAATTAATTGGAGAGATCCGCTGACCAAAATACTGAACTCTGCCATATACCCTGTTCCTGTCTATCTAGACTGGACAAATCTTGGAACTAACTTCCGGTATGAACTGAAACTATACTACAGATGTGTGGAATGGACTTAGTTGCCATCAATGACAACACCTGTCTTGCATAGCAATATCTCTTTCCAACAGGGAAATTAGTGTAAGTAAGTTTCAAATGATCACCATAGACCTAGGGCATGGAACTGTAGATTAGGATATACAAGAGTTAAAGGAAAGCATAGAAGCAGTAGCAACCAGGATTAGAAAAGCAAAGGCCAAAAATAAAGAATTAAAAGGGAAAATTGCCCAATTATAGGTATTCATAAAAGGATTGGTTACCCTTGCCAATATTCCAATAACAGTAGCTATGCCATTGGTGCTGGTGTCACAATAGGAGATAATGGGGTTGGACGCTCAAAAGTACCAAGCTCATGTAATGAATAAATGGTTCCTAAGATTCCTAGAAGAAGGAGAGAAAGTAATAAGGAAATCACTGTCCAATTGCGATATGCTTGGCCATATGAAGAGTAAAGAAGATGTATTGAATAAAGAAGTTGGACAAAGGCTAATTCAAAGTAGCTGAGACTTGACAATGCTCAAGGATATGAGGAAGGTAGATGATTAGAACATCATGACCAACAAAGTTTTGACCCTTCAAGAACTTCCTAAAATGGACCTCTAGGTGAAAGACCTAAAGTTTGAAGTATACATTTTAAAAAGATGTAGTGCCAAGGTAGTGGATATCAACATAAAGGTTCATGAACTTTTGGCAGAAGAGATGACAATTTTGGAGAAATTAGAAGGTAAAGTGCAAGGTAAAGTTGGAAATTAGGATGAATAGGATGCAATTAAGACATTTAAAGATAATTTTAGCCTAGCTAGCAGTAGAAGATCCAATCTAGTACTTCTCAGAGGATATTATTGATAAAGCAATGGATATGAAGTCTAAAATAGATGCCTACAATGAGGAGTTGGATAATAGAACTAGTGGATGGAGGAGAGAGCTAAAGTGCAAAACAAAGAAGAAATAAATAGAGCCATCATGGCATATGAATTTTCCAAGGGTATGGATACAAGGATCTGAATCACTGAAGGGTTGACAGAGGAGGAGACTAAATAAGATACTGAATAAAGGGACTCTAAAGACTGAGTCAAAGATGTTGGAAATATTTCTCTTTTGTCTGCTGTCTTCCACCAATGATTACCAACTGGCAATCACGTGCCACTTATCTTGACTGTTGATTTTTGTCATAGATTTCTGACCGTAGTATCAAATTATAACAGACCTAGACCTTGTTCTATAAAAGGCCACAATCATTCTTTTTTTAAGGAGATTGAATTGATGAACTTGTGAACACTAAGTGTACTATTTTGTAAATTTGTGATTCCCCATGATTCTTTCTCAAGATCAAATGTATATGTGCATACTTTTAGCATGCTGAATGATAATGGAGACTTAGATTACTACCTAATTGTAAATCTTGAGTAATCTTGTGGATGATTTCCTGATATGTTACTATGAATTGCTACACTCCTCAGAGGTGGATTCAACTAGTGCATGTTGTTATCATCCTATCCTTTGAAGATTAGCACCTACCATGCGTAGTTGTGGACTGTCCTGGTGAAACATGGTCTGGTTTATCTCCTTTTCATGAAAGTATCAGAGTTGCATGTGGATCATTGATCAAACCTTAGTAATTTTAGAATTTTAGTTTACATTCATTTTATTTCATTTCAATTTCATAAATAACTACAATCAAGTACAAATAATGCTAAATCTTAAGCCAATATAGTAAGTAAATGCTGATTTGATGCAAATACTGGAAAATCCAGAGGCGGTATAGAAGAAGTTGTAAATAATAGTGAATATAATGCAAATAATGGAAGGAAATGTTTAGATACATACATATAGATACATTCTTCATGGAAATTTGAGGTGTAGAAGTAAAGATTAATTCAAGTTGAGATATTTTTAGAAGAACTAATCAAATTTAGAAAGATCATAAGAAATAGTCTTAGCTGGAGATAGTTCCAGAAGAATTGATCAAAGTTAGGATAAATTTACACAGACATATGTAAATCCTAGCTAAAGTTTATAAGATTTAACACAATTGTTGAGGATATGTGTAGATCAGGTGAAACAGGATAAATATTTGTGAATATTGACAAGATTTCTTGAAGAAATATGTAAGTCCTCAAATGGAAACAACATATCACATCAAACTCTAAGTAACAACATTATTGTCATAACCTAATACACGAAGACTTGAAATGATGAATTCTTTGAGATCATCGTATCTTGAAGATAAATGAAGGTCTGAGTGAAACTTTTATTTCTTGTTGTTGTGCATAACAAACACATCAATAGATTCTCCATCAACTTTTATTGATCCTCCACCATCCTCTATCAACCCCATTCCAACTCCGTTATCCTATCCAATTGGTCTTACTACTTTCATCCATGGTGATTCTCTTGTCAAAGAGAAATAAACTTCATCCACCACCCCACCTTCTCCATCTAATAATGGGCTTGTGTCTTGTTTCCAAAACAAACATCCCATTGCATATCATATGTTTCAAAACATGAAATATCAAGGCAAAGGTGTATGCCTTCATGAACAAGGCATCTTAGAACCCATCAATGTTGCAATCCATCTTCGAGCACATGGCCTTGGTTTTTCATCCCAATAAAAATAATCCAAAGATGTTGGTACCACCTCCACGCCTCCTCTAGTTACTTCTTCCACTCGATATCCTGATGCTCCTTATTGCACCTCCAACTCATATGTCACCATCCCTCCTCCATTGTCATACCATTCACAAAAATATGTGACCATACATCTCCCTCCATCCACTCTTACTCCACTCCTTCCAAATCCTAATAATCCTATCCTTCAATCCCCTAATCCCTTCATCCATGAGTACACTCATCCCTCTATCCACACATCCCACTCCCTTATACCCCCTACCATTCCTAATCATGGCCAACGAATGCACACATCAACCACATATGAAGCTATTCCCAATCCCATGAGATTCAAAAATAAAAATTTGGATGCTTCCACATATATAGAAGGATATCTGTAGAAGCCTCTAGAATATCGTACCATACAACATCAATACACAAATTTAAAGCTAAATCCATTTCAAAAGTTGCATACACCCACACACCTCAAAGAAAAAATTAAAATGTTGTGGGTCCTCAAGCAACAATCAATTACCCCAAATGAAGCATCCACATCTCAATTCATCCCCAATTTCTAAAAATCTCGTTCCCCATTAAAAATCTTACAAATTCTAAGTCCATTTGGGTTCCTAAATCCCTAAATTGATGATTCCTAAATCCCCTATCCCAATTCCCATTACTCCCCACTCCCCATCAAAGTCAAAGGCTTCCAAATCTATCACGATGTGTGCATCCATTGGTTTTGGTTCCTTGCAATTCCATGCTATTTCCACATACTTCCATCCCCCCATATTACATCCATTATCCACCATACTTCCCCCATCATACCTCTATGGTCCATGCTTTTGCTCCATCACCCATTTATCCCTCCATCTCCATACATCATTCACCTCATAACCCACCATTCTTTCTATATCCATATTCCCACATCTACCAACATCCATGCACATAATGCTACCTAATATAGTCCATATGGAAAAATGCATCAAAATGATAACATAGTACCTTGCTATTGGAAATAGACACTTGAATCCTCATCCTCCATCACATCCAAATAAGTCAGAAAATAAAAAAATACAAAAAAAACAAAAAAAATTGAAAAAAAAGTAGAGAAATCCTTTGTCCAATGGTGAAAACTTGGCAAACAGCCACCTTGAATAAGTACCATGATGACAACCTAGCAAACAGGTGTCCTGTGTAGATTGATTGTCTATGTACCTTACACTTGGGGGCATGATGTCTTGCCTCATCCTATCACTTCCTTATCCATTATATCTGCATACTTATCCCATTGATCCACTTCATCCTTCTTTCTTCCTGTTGATCTTGATGCAGATAGGGGAAAAACGTTGAATCAAGCTTTGGACACCTCTTTTTGTATCTCATACTTCCCACCACATCTTATCAATCCTATCATTGTAAGCATTTTCATGCCATATCCTGAGTCTAATATCTTGAATACGACATGTTATTACTATGTGACATAGTCCTTGGAGATCACATCTTGAACTCTTCCGTCCACCTATCCTTCATGCATTTCCCATCCATTATCTACTATCTCCCATCCTTCTACCTATCTATTTATCTTACACTACCTATCGATCCATTATCCACTATCTCCCATCTGTCTACCTATCCATGATGTTTTCTTGTCATTGGTATCTAGTACTAAGGCTATCCAATTGCAATCCAATGTCACCCAACAAAGCTTCCAAAAAAATCAAAATATTTCAAAAATCCAAAAAAAACATAAAACATTTCAAAAGTTCCAAAAAATCAAAACATCCATAAAAATCCAAAAAAATCAAAACATCCAGAAAATCCCCTAAAAAAATCAAAATCAAAATCAAAACATTCCAAAAATCTGAAAAAAAAAATCAAAACATTCCAAAAATCCAAGCAATCAATCCAAATGCAAGTCATCCAATCACATCCTTGGTTTTGTTCCAACCTCACTGTCAAACCAATCATTCGATCATTTATCTAATCATCATCAATGTGATATATCATTCTCGCATTCTTCTGTTCAAGGGATATATCATTCCCCACAATGACAACATTATCCTCAATCAATCCAATCAATTCTTGATCACCTAATCCTCAGTTTTTAGCTTGGCAAGGGCAATAACCTTGTTTGTTTTGAATCAATTATGCATGCGTGCTTACTTGCTTGTGTGTGTTATCTTTTTATTAGCATCTTGGTTTTATCTTTCATCTTTTGTCTTTCATATTTTTATCTTTATCAACATCTTGGTTTTATCTTGCATCTTTTGTCTTGCATCTTTTTATCTTTATCTGCATTTTTGGTTTTATATTGTATCGTTTTATCTTGCATCTTTTATGTTGTATCTTTTTCTTTTGTCTTGCATCTGCATCGGTCCTTGGAACCTACCTACCACAACGGTATCATGGTCTTCATTATCATGGTGCTCCATGGTATAGGGTTGCTTGTGTCCTTTATCTCTTTGTGTGTTTTTCCTATGCATTGGATACATTGCCACCTTGGTCTTATATACCCTAGTGCATAATATCCATGCTATATCAAAATAAGGATTTCTCTTTACATTTTATGAAGCATAGCCAAAGCAATATCAACCCGTCCATCTCACCCATACATCCGCATAAATATATATAGCTTTCACAGTTTGGTCAATTTTTCTATTCTTCTACATCCTGTGTAGCTTTTTCTTCCATCTTTCATCTAACTTCTCATCTGCCTCCACATCTCTCTACCTACTAATGATTTCCTCTTCTTTCATTTCGAGATCACACTTGTGTTCTTTGAATCCACTTGTCCTCTCAAGGGGGCATCATCACCATTAATCTTATTCATTAACTTACCATTATCTCTCCTTGTCACCCTTGCTTTAGAGTTACTGGGGCATCACCATCTCTAATCCAATCATTTTCTTCCAACCATATTCTTCTAAATCATTCTTCTTCAATCAAACACTATGTTTTATTTTTTTTTTGAAATAATGCCATGAAATGCATTGTCTCAAAGAGGGGCAAAATGTAGACACCCAAAAATGACCATTGCATTATTCACCTTGCATACATCAAATTCTTCTAACAAACCTTCATCCAACATTAATTAAATAACTTAATTATTTAATTAATTCCATTAATTTCTTCTAATCATCCAAATTCAATATTAATTGAATAAATCTTGTTTATTTAATTAATTTCATCATTTTACCACTTTATTCTTCTATTTTCCCATTAATTAAATAAACTAATTATTTAATTAATTCCACATCTTAATTCCTCCTATCCACAATAATTAAATAATTTTAATTATTTAACTGACTAATTATTCTTCTAAAATTAAATAAATTATTCAAATTTATTTAATGTTGACTTTTCTATATCTTCTAAATAAATAAAATCAATATTTTATTTATTTTCCTTTATTTTTCCATCATGCACAATAATTAAATAAATTTATTTATTTAATTTCTAATTATCTTCTCATATCTTCTAAAAATATCTTTTTCCTCCATGCACACAAATTAAATAATGTATTATTTAATTTTATTCATATAGTATGTCAAAAGCAAAACAAAAGCTGAGTTAATTGGCTTTAAATCATTGTTTTTATCAATCAACTCATAAAATAGAAAAAAAACATTCTACTTTTATGAAAATCAATCCTATCTTTAGCTAAGAAAGCAATTAACTCAATAATTTTTTTTTTGCATGGACACATGTCGTGTGCACATTCCTTCATGTCTTCTCAATTTATCTCATCCATCTATTCCATTGAATTTCCTCCACCATTGATCAATCTTCCTTGAAAGCTATAAATATGTCCATTCACCTCTTCACAAACCCTCTGTGATCATTAAGCTTTGGGAATTCATAGAGTGATTCGAGATTTCATATCGCTGAGCACATTAAATCCTTTGAGCACACATCATCCATTCACGCTTGTTGCAACCATGGTTATGCAAAGTAAAAGAGCAATCCACATTTAACCAAGGAATAAGTAGTCTTAGGTGATAATGTTCTTTGATTATTTGCATTGAATTGTGGTTATTGTCCTTTGATCTATTTCTTGAAGGTTGTAAGATTGGGTTTGATTTATTTATTCTTGATCTCGTTAATCCAATTTTCCCTATACACAGATTACAGTGAGATATTTTCTCCTATTGCAAAAATGACATCCATTAAATTCTTGCTTTCTATTGCTGGTGCTTATGATCTAGAGGTTGAGAAAATGGATGTGAAAATGACTTTCCTTCATGGTGATTTGGAGGAGGATATTTATATGACACAGCGAGAGCACTACATGGTGAAAGGTAAAATAATTTGGTATGTAAATTGAAGAAATCTTTGTATGGCCTCAAAAAAAGTCCTCGGATGTGGTACCAAAAATTTGATACATATGCATTGAGTTTCTGATTTGAGCATTCTAAATCTAATCATTGTGTTTATTATAAATCTGATGGTGATCTTTTCCTATTTATCGCATTATATGTTGATGATATGTTATTTATTGGTAAAGGGAAATGAATGATTTCAGAACAAAAGTCTCAACTTGTAGCTAAATTTGAAATGAAAGATCTTGGTGTAGCTAAACACATTCTTGGGATGAAAATAAGAAGAGATAGAGTGAACATAAAACTATAGCTTGGCTAGAGTAAGTATGTCGATTCAATTTTATAGAGGTTTAACATGTAGGATTGTAGACCATTATGTGTTACTTATACAAAACTGGAACAAATTTATCTGTTTCACAATTTCTAACATCCCCATCAAAGATGGAAGACATGAGCATAGTTCCTTACTAGAGTGTAGTCAAAAGTTTGATGTATGCTATGGTTTGTTCTAGACCAGACATTGCCCAAGCAGTGGGAGTTCTTTCTAGATATATGTCTAATCCTCGTAGAGTTTATTGGAATTGAATTAAAAGAGTCTTCAGATATTTGTGGGGTACCTCAGAGTATTCATTGTGTTATCATGGTAATTTGATAAGAGACATGCATTCCCTTGATATTCATGATTATGTGGATTTAGACTAGGCAGGTGATGTTGATAGCATACGATCCACCAGTGCTTATGTATTTATTTTATTTGGTGGTGCAATTAGTTGGATGAGTAAGTGATAGGCTATGGTTACTTTTTCCACTGCTGAAACTAATCATTCTTGTAAAGAAGCCATTTGGCTTAAGAGACTATGTTTAGATATCAGAATAAAACAAGGTGCAATGACAATTTATTGTGATAGTCAGAGTGTGATCTTCCTAGTTAAGAACCCAACATTTCATGCCAGGACCAAGCACATTGATGTACACTATCATTTTGTTAGAGATATGGTCAAGGATGGTAGGGTAAAGCTAATTAAGGTAGAGACTATGATGAATGCTTTAGATTCATTAACTAAGCCTATGAGTATAGAGAAGTTCATATGGTGTTCGGAGTCTATGGGCCTCTCAGCCCCTAGCAATTGAATCATGGTGTTGATACTCCCTTTGCTCTTGCAAGGTGTTCAACAAGTAGGAGAATGTTAGGAAAGGTGTCTCAACCTTGCAACTACAAAAGGTTTCTATTCTTCTGAATTTTGGTCTTTTCAAATACCCTTTATCTTGAGCAATGTTTTAGAACTCTCAAAGCTTCCAAAAGGGGTTAAAAATGGCAAGGCTTACTATTTCTAGTAACTCTACATTTGAGCACGATTGGACCCAAAACTTTCCCAAAAGGTGTGGAACTTCTAAGTAAACATCTTATGTGATTTTTGACTCAAGATCATACCTGGATTGCAAGATATTAAAGTTTTTATTTTTTGAAACTCTTGGAAAAAGTTCTAAACTTAAACTTGAGGCACTTAGAGGTCCCTAAATGCCTGACAGTTGTCTTAATTGATAAATTTAGTTATAACTTCATAGATATCTTCATGATATTTCTAATGCATCAAACGGTTCATCAATCATACACTCTGATCAAAAGTTATGGCCTCTGGAAGTTGGACCTCCTATTTGGGAAATGTGAAAACATGTTGGACACTTAACAGAGTTGTAAAAGGGAGAATTACACATGTTGGTGTGTGATTTGGCACATCACAAGGTATATTTGATTGGAGATAATTTGGGTGCCACTTTTGGGTGGTTTTGGCTCATGGTTTTGTAATTATCATTCATGGTTTACTGTATTATATCTCCTATATATTAGGAGCTTGAGATGGAGGTTGTGTGTAAGAGTCTTATAGATGTTGAGTTGCCTTCGGATCTCTGGTTGGTTATACTCCTATGAAAGATTGCTCTGCAAATATATTTTAATCTTCTTGATTCCTAAATAATATACTGGGTGGCTTTAGAGTGGGGTTTTTCTCCTGAAAGGGTTTCCCCACATAATTACTGCATTGTGGTATGATTGCTATTTGTTTTTATTTCGGTAACTGTTGTAAAGATTTGAAAATTTCTGCTTTTCCCTCCCCTCAAGATTAGTGTAGGAAGTTGTTCTGCTACCTTAGCTTCCTTACATAACCTATACTTCATCTTCATCATATCATCAATAGTTTGTTATGTTAGAGGCTTATGAAGGAAGTGTTGGTTGTTTTAAATTCCCAACCTAATCTCAAGAAAAGAACACAAATCTATAGAATAGCCATTTCTAATAACTGATCTGCCTTAAGGGATTGGCCTACGAACATGAAATAGGGGTTTTCAATCCCTCTTTCCTCTGCACTTAAGGCTCTATGAAACCAAGGAGGGTGCTCCTATTTTGGAATCTTTCCCTTTTGGAAAAAAAATGTTCTATTCAAATGGACGTGGGTCCCTGAAATACTTGCTCAATAACACTGCTCTAATAATAGATGTGTTCCTTTAAGATTGATTAAATTATGTCTGATAAAGTAAAGAGATGGACTAGATTCTTAAGCTTTAATTCTATTCCTTTGCAGAGGAACACGTAAAATAAACTTAACTCCTAACACCTATTGTTGGAAGGGAAAATGTGTTGATTTCTTTAAAATAATCAGGATACTTAAAGGGATGTAAACATAGTACTATATTCATGAAAAAGATTAGTGCCTATCCAAGAGCCATAGAGTCAAGAAGCTTACAGAAACCTTAAAGAACATATGATATAATAAAACCTAGTTTACTGTAAAGATATAGTAATTCCTTACATTAAAATACTTCACTAGTCTTGGAGTTAACCAAGCTTAGTTATCCTTGTAAACCAAGACTACATTCAATATTTCTCTTGCAGCTAATATTTTACTACTTGAGTAAATGCCACAAGAAAAATACACAAACACAAGAAAGACTGTGATGATGAATAAAAATGATCCTTAATCAAATCTATATTCATAAATGTAGAACTGTATACAAGAAGTAGGAGACAGTACACTTGAAGACTCAATAGGATTTGTAAAGTAAATTGTTCGGTAAATTATAACACAACATTTGTAGCTATACCAAGACATCTTAAAACTCAGAATGAAAACTTGAAAATCAGACAACTAAATCTATTGCATAAAACAAACTATTTACAATTCCTCCTCAACTAGATTGATCCCATATTTTAGACTAAGTCTGGAGATATGACCTCGAACCAATGAATTTTCATAAGCCCTGAATTCCCTTTTATAAAGATAAGGGAGCAGACAAGCTTCAGGCTACAAGACAAAAGAAGTTACAAATTTGAGTAACCAAAAGATGAAGCTGTGAGAGGAGGCTGGTGTAACCGCTTCACAACTGTATGTCCTGCTACTTTTGGAGGGGAAAGGAACCAAGATTTTGATTATTGATACATTGTCAGATGCCATTGGAGCTAGACACTCCTCAAATTCCATCAAAGTACTCAATGAGAGCATTCGCCGCTCTACCTTTCCAAGCCACACACCAAGAAATGAGAAAAAATGCAAGGACCAACATCAAAAGGAAACCCAAGAATTCTGAACCTCCTTCACTATTTCTAGGTTCTATTGAATGGGTGTGATCCTACCCTCCTAGTTGAGAAGTTTCATGCAACTTCAACCAAGCAGAAACTTGGGGAATCCACACCTGTCAGGCTTCAAAAGTGCTAGAAGCCAAGCCAAGAGAACAACAGCAACATCAACAATTCTCCTCTTATCCCTTATGTGTTTCTTCCTGGTGGGAAGTCTCCCTACACCTAGAGTTGATGCTCTATTAGGAAAATTAGATGTAGGGGAGGGGTAGAGGAAGCTGAGAAGCTTCTCTACTCTAGAAGGGAATTTGCCAACTCTCAGAAACAAGGAACTACTGGAGCTGGGAGATCAGCCCTCAAGACCCACCATCATATGAGATAAGAGACCAGAGAAGAAATCACAGAGTTTTAATGGATGCTGCTACTATTCTCAAATTTTCCCTGCACCACCTATTCTAAAGGAAGAAACTCCAAGTCTCCTAATTCTGTAAGGACAAGTTAATAGCCATGAGAACAAGAAAGAGAATCTAATAGAACAGGGGAGCAAACAAAACACATAGGAACAAAGGAGATCCATACTGCTAGCACATTTTAGATAGTACAAGGGGTAACACTAGCAATTGCCTATTTATAGAAATTTCAGGATGTAAGCACATATCCGCACATCTTTGGTTTAATAAATTCTAGTCATTTCAAAGCATTTTAGTCATAAATGGAAATCTTGTGAAGATTACCATAAATGAACAGAAAGATTGGATCTCATAATTCCATATAACTGAGAACATCACTTCTTGTATTGAATATGCCAGTCAGGTGTCTTGATTTCCTCAACTTAGCATTGTCATCATGTCAAATTTCATCACATAGCAGATGAAATGTCACTCTTGGTAGCAGCATAAATTTCTAAAGGTTGAGCTTGCATCAGCCAAATCTTTTTGTTAATAAATTCCTTCGTAGTGGCGGTGATGGAGACTCTGCACACGCCTGAGTAGTTAATGTTTTGCAATGAAGCATCATCAGATGAATGTCAACTCATCTCCTTGTCACATTTTTAAATTCTGGCCATCGATCATGATCCTAGTTGGCTTGACTTCAATGGCATTGATTTGGCCCTTTAAGTAGTAGGAGGGTTATGTTTTCTCTTCCCAATGATGACTTGCTACCTGGATAGCTCTCCCAGCCACGATCCTGAGAAAATATCCTCTTTGTAGTATAGTTAAGACCACATTTCACAATTCTAAACGCAAAGGATATGGCTAGAGATATGGTCTCAGAAGAATGGAGGACTACTGTTGGATCAACTGCACGTGATTAGGACAACTTTCCAGTAAGTGGCCACGTCCATAAGACAATGACACGTCATGTTCTTGTTATTTAAAGCACCAGTCCCATCCTTTTAGAATGCCACGTGTCAAGATTTCTACCATTCCACAATCACCCAGAATGACCCCTTGGTGAAGTATAGCGGAATGGAAAAAATAATAAAGAAACTATTCCACATTGTTTGGGGCCCACCATCCTTCCCTCCTTGATAGTCATCGACCAACTGCCACTCTTTCTGCAATTCCATAGGTGCCAATTCTATCAACATTTTAGTGTTGGTGGAATAGTGGAAATGAATCCACTTTTGCCACCTGCTAGAAAAGAATTAGTAGGACTGGACCTTGGCATCTATGCTTTTTTTTAGAAATATCCTTTTCTTCCTAGGAAAAAAGGGGGCCAATGGGTCAAAAAATAAAGCCTTTCTGGGCGCGGGCTAGAAAAGGTAATTGTTCAGTGAGGGGTCTATCAAATAACGTTCAGGGGGACATAAGGAAGCAACTTAAACTCTGGGTAACATGAGAGAAGCGGTTACTAAAGAAATATAACAAACATGACCTTCACATTTTACTTTGGCATGAGGGTTTAGGGTTTAACAGCTCTTTTAGTATGCAAAGAACCCTAAGTTTGGAAATCCTTCAACCTAATGACATAAGCCTGAGGACAAAAAAACTAGAACTATGAAATTTTTTTATATGGTTCCATTAGTGGCTCTAGTTGGGGACGCTTGTTCAACCTAAATAGGGTGAGATCATAGAAAAACTCTAGAGGAGTAGACCAAACACATAATAGCCCCAGGGTATTATGCAGAAAAGAAGCAAAACCTACCTCTGCCAAACATTCTGTTCTTCAGTGACCTCATTAGGTTGCTTCTGAAAACTTTACTGAGATTTAACTTGTTTCTGTCATAGACACTTGGATAGCCTTTTGGACAACTATTTTCTTCAGAGTCTCCTTGACTGCTATGAACCATAGACATTTGAAAAATATTCTCAAAAAGAGAGTCAACATCTGGTTCAATTATATCCAACAACTTGAGATAACTATTTTCCTCTAATTTTTGCTTTTTGCATATATCTAGAAAATAAAAGTAGTCATAATCTATTTCATAGTTGGTAGTGAAGGAATTTTTGGATTTTACCGAGTCAGTGTCAAACTTAAAACAATCATACTCTGTTTCTTCTTTAAAATCTAACACCCTAACTTTATTCTCCAATATTTGAGCTGGCCATTCCATTTGATGTTGAATATGGGATTGGGAATAATCCAGGTCTTGATCCATTAATGAAGCACTTGTTCCCCCAAATACTTTTGTATGTTGAACTAATATTAGTTCATTAGCCTCCTCGTGATTCTCTTCAAAAAGTGGATTATCTATGTATCCACAAGGCTCCATACCCTTTATTGCTGATAAGTCCATAGGCTCATCAAAAAGTGGGTTATCTCTTATATGCATTGTGTTCGTACACTCTCCAACATCACTATCCTGATATCCTGTATCATTATCTGACTCATAGTTTCCACAACTCTGGTATGAGCATTCTGTTAACTGCCTACCACTTTCTGCATTGCTGGTAAGAACCAATCCCTCATGATGTTAAGACTCAAAACAAGCTATCTCACTAGGAGATGAAATTTTGTCACTTGATACAAGATATACATCTTCATAAATAGGGGAAATATCCTCACAACTTGCCACATACTCACAAGATAGAGGAACCTCCATAATTGATACTTCTTTATGCACTTGGGTATTAGTTATCTCATAAGTTTTCCTATAAGGTTCTGGAGATTTCCTTTTATTCTGATAATAAGGGGAAGAGTGAGCAACAAGATTATGTGGACTTTGAATTCTTCTATTTTGATCACAACCCCTACCCCTTTCAGTACACTGAGTTTTATGCATTGATTGATCTAACATGGGTTTATTTGAACTATCCAATTTGCCTCCCACTTGGCAAATGGGAGAACATATGGATCCACTCTTCCTTTTATAACTGTGATGGGGAAAATTGGATAATCAAAATGAATAATAAAAACCCAAAACATCAATAGAATGTGCATGCAAAAGGAGATTTAAAATAAGAGAGAGAGATACTCACAACCTTTTACCTTGCGATTTCCATTGTTCGCCTACTCTTTCTTGATCTTTTGGTGATGAAGATGGCCCTCAGGTAGCTTTCTTCCTTGCTTCGATTCCTCAAGATGACAAGGAGAGATGGCTCAGATACTTGTTGTGTTAAAGATGAGCTTCAACACAATATGCAATGGATGATAGATGGTATGGAAATGGGGGTGCCAATGGCACGCTATAGATTCTGCAGTATAAGTTTACTTGAATGTTGGATGATCGAAATGAAGAAGAAGAGGGTTGTATTTATAGAGTTGTGTGAGAGAAGATCAACGGAGATGAATGTTCGAGGGAATGTGCGTGAATAGAAGGACATGTGTCATTCAAAAAGAAGCTTTGTTGAGTTAACTGCTTTCTTGATGAGGATGATTTTTCATTTCTTAAATTAGAATATATTTTTCTAATTTAAGAGCTTTGTTGATAGCTTTAAATCAATTAAATTAGCTTTTGCTTTTGTATGACAAGAAGAATTTATTTTTAGAAGATTTGAAGATTTTTTAGAAGATAAGAAAGCGTAATTAAATAAATAAATTTATTTAATTACTTGCACATGATTTGGAAGAATAAATAAAATATTTAATTATGTTTTATTTTTTGGAGATTAAGATTTAGTTTAAATAAATTTGCATTTTATTTAAATTTAGAAGAATGGATGATTTAATTAAATAATTAAAATTATTTAATTATTTAGAAGAATAAAGTTGATATAGATGAAATTAATTAAATAAATGTAATTTATTTAATTAAATGGGAGAAAATGAATCAAATAAATAAATAAATTGAATTGATTTATTTATTTATTGATAGAGGAATATTAAGATGAAATAAATATTTAAAATATTTATTTAGGTAGAGTCATGTCATTTTTAGGTGTATACATTTTGCCCCTCTTTGAAGCAATGTGTTTTATCACATTGTTTCAAAGAATAAGATTGAAAATGATACATGCCCCAGTTCACCCCTGGTACAAGTTTAATGATGATAGAATGCCCCCTCAGGAGATTGGACGGGAAGAAGGCAGAAGGCATGAGACAAACAATCTCACAAAGAAGAAGGTGGAAGATAGGCTAGGATGAAGAAAAAAAGGTTTGAAGAAAGATCTGAATGATATGCGATGCAAGATAAAATGATAACACACACAAGCAAGTAAGCAAGTATGCACAAATGATACAAGAACAAACAAGGTATTGCCCCTGTCAAGCAGTAAACCAATGATATACTGATAATGATATACAACAATGTTGTCATGGTGGGGAACGATAGATCCCTAGAGCAACATGAAGGATAGTGTCTGGTTTCAGGAAATGAAGCATGTCATGTAAGACACGTGTATTGGTCTAATTTCGACAATGCTACATCTTGTATAAGACAAATGTTTGATTATAACTGATCGAGTTGGTTTACGACCATACAAGGATCAAGACCACTGATTATGATTGGATCATTTGACAATATTGACTTGACTTGATTGGTATGTATTTAAGGATAGACTTGCATTTTGATCACTGCTCGGATTAACAGCTAGAACTGTTGACGAGAGATATGAAGACATATAGAAATTTGATCAATACAAGAATGACTCGATAGAAGAAATCACAAGCTTTTATTTGTAAACATTGATTCTTTGCATAGAATTTTATTGCATGGGATATGAATATGGATATGGATACCGATATGGATATGAAATGCAATTGGATACGTTATGGATATGGATATTTGTCATTTTGATATTGCAAGTAGTTTGAAGTGCTTTGTTTCATCATTGGGCTTTTAAAATGTTGTAAGAAAATACAAGCATCTAGGTATAATTAAACTGAGATGACCTAAGTATCGCTTACATGGATATTGATTTAGCAAGTTAATACAAGCATCTAGGTATAATTGAATTGAAATGACCTAAGTTTTTCTTGCATATCAACAGACAAGGATTGCCCCTTTTCATGTTTAGACTTCGGAAGTCCTTCATGATCTTTTTGCTGATCATGTCATTAGACAAAAGTTGTCACATTACTAAAGATTGATCCACAAGCAACAGACAAAGAAAAAATGATTATGCCCTCATCATAGCATCTCTAGCTTTTGGCATCCTCGAGTAGCATAGAAAGACATAATAATGAAAATCAAGACCCTTTAACTTAACCTTTTCGCAAAACATTCTTGCATTAGATGTGCTTTCTTGCCATAGTATTGATAAAATCATTTTGATGTTTTTGGTCTTTGTTTGTTTTGCATTGGATAGGTTGATGTTTTGTGTCAAGACTTTTGTTTTTTGTTTGGGAGCTCTACTTTGCTGCGCGTGCTTGCGTCTGGTGAAAGGTGCAGACGCGGATGGATAGAGGGACAAACGACAAGACATGTGATGGATGGGAAGCCCCGGGGGTGCATTGACAATGGCCTTGCCTATGTGACGATGCAAAGGCAACGTAGTTCGGGGTGAACCCTGTGATACTGAGATATGGACCAGATGAGACACGATAGGGAACAGATATGGATCAGGTATGGAATAGATATGGAGCGGATGATATTGATGACATGGAAACACCACGGATAGGTAGATGCATGGGTGATAAGGAATGAAATTCACACGGAAGATGGCAAGGATGTGATCGCCAAGGACTAAGTCACATAGGAATAACATGCCCCATTGTAGGTAGAGTACTTAGGATTTTTCATGACAATGCTTAAGACGAAGGAGGAGGTTGAGAGGATAATGAAGGATCTGCATGGTTTGGAGGGATAAGGTATGTCAAGAGACATTCAAAAACATTTGTCAACATTGTTCCCCCAATCTTTATCAAGATCAAAGAAATAGAGGAATGGAAGATCAGGATGGATAGACTTGACAGTATAGGTATGTAATGGATAGAGGAATAGGATAGGAAATGGTATAGAAGGAAACTAGTAGGAGAAAAGTGATATGCCGATGAGACAAGGTGCCCCTAAGTGTAGGTGACATAGAAGATCAACTTACACATGATGCCAGTTTGCCAGGTTTTCATCATGGTACTTATCCAAGGCACCTGTTTGCCAGATTTTCGCCATTGGATGAAGCGATTTTTCTTTACTCTTTTTTTGATTTTTTTTTTTTGAATATTTGGATGGGAGAAGGTGGATATGGATACATGGACTATGTCTGTCACTATACTCATAGATGTTGGTAGGGGATTGCATGAAAAGTGAGATGGAGAAGGTAGATATTGGATAATAGAAGGTGCGATAGTGGATGATGATGCGAAATACAGAAGGACTTATGCAAGGATGGAAGGAAGGTTTATGTAAAAGCATGGACCATGGGACAAGGAAGATATGTAGGATAGTAGTGGAAGGGAGGGGAGATGGATTTATACGGAAGTGTTATGGAATGGAAGGGAACCATGACCAACGGTTGTACATACCATGATAAACATTGAAGCTTAGGATAGGAAGGTGGTATAGGGAGCAATGGAGATTTTTGCATGGTTAGTGGATGATTTAGGAATTTAGGGACCCACATAGACTTCGTATTGTTATGATTTTTTCTTGTCATGTGGTATGGAAGGATTGGAGATTGGTGGATGGGATTCGTGAGAGGTGGATGCCTCATTTACCTTGAGGGCTTTTCACTTAGGTACCTAAACCATTTTGCTTTTATATTTTACTTGCGAAGGTATGGGCTTGGGCATATGTAGCATTTGTGCAGCTTCGGAGGTAATTATTTGTTGCTTGGGGACCCACACCTTTTTCAGTTTTACATTGAGGTGTGTGGGTGTATGTAGCTTTTGAGATGGTTTTTTCTTTGATTTTTGGCTTTTGTATCCTAGGTCATGAGGACGCTTAGGATTTTTGACTTTATAGGTAGAGGGATCCAAATTTTTGTTGTTGAATTCCCTTGAGATGGTGGAAGTGGAGTTGGTGGAAGCTCTTTGTTTAGACAACATGTGCATTTGTTTGGTCATGATTGGGATATTTAGAGGATTTATAGATGGATGGATAAGGTGTTGGAAGAAGTGGTGGTAAAATGCATGGAGGGGTGTTAGGAGTTGGAAGTAGCAGAGGTAGATTGGATGGTGGAAGTTGTATGGTCACATGCTTTTGGGACATATATGATAAGGGAGGTGGAATGGCAACATATGTTTTGGGAATATGATAGGATTTGCAATGGACAATGGTGGATTTAGAAGACATGGAGGAAGTACCAACATCTTGAGATTGTTCACTTTGGGGTGTGTATCCAAGGCTGTATGAGCGAGGAGGAGTATTGACATGGACGGGCTCCAAAATACCTTGTTCATGAAGGCCTAAGCCTTGACCTTGATAGTTCATATGTTGGAGTATGCGATGGACAGTGGGATTATGTATAGGTGGAACACTAGACATGAGTTCCTTATTGGATGGAGAAGGTGAAGAGGTAGATAACGGTTGCTGTTCTCCTAAGGAAGAATATTCATGCATGAAGGTAGTGAGATGAAGGATATATAGTGGGGGATTTGTAGCTTGGTCAATAATGGATGGTGAAGGATCACTATAATCTTGATCATCATTATGCTCTTTAGGATCTAAGTTATTGGGTTGATCCTTCATGTGCACTTGGGAGGCAAGTGTCTCATCAGAGGAAGCAGAAGTTGTTGGATCATGGATAGGATTAGATGGAAGATGGATAGAAGTAACGGAGGTTTCTTGCTCACGTATAGGTATGGGATTACATTGTTCATGAACATCTTCTTCGTACAAGGTAGTATCTTGATCATAGAGAAGGTATAGATTATGGATGGGTTGGAATTGGATCTCTTTCCCATGTATAGAATCAAGTTGCTCATGGATAGCTTCTTCATATATATTATCTTGATCATGGAAGAGATACATGTTATGAATAGGTTGCATAAAAGTGATTTGATCTTGACTTAGACTAGGGTTTAATGTTTCCACATGCTCTAAGGTGTGCTCTTGACATAACTCTTGGGTTGTTTGAATGAAAGTGGATAGCTTTTGACTTGGGTTCATGGTAGGAGACTCTTCTATAGGCTTAAGGGGTTGCAGATGACATGAAGGGGTTGTAGGATTTGACATGGCATTGGAAGAATCTTTGGTAAGGTCAAGGACCAGAATCTGGGGACATGGTTGACTCTTTGTTAATAGTCCTTGGATCACATCCTTCGTAGGTGTAGAGGAGTGAGGTAATGAATGGATGGATTTGGAGTTCTCCATAGCTTTTATTTCTCTTTTAGGCTTGTAGAATAGTCTTTGGAGCCAATCATCGTGGGATTCTTTGGGCGGTTTCGAGCTAGGAGTAGGATTAGTATGTTCTGGGCTATGTGCTCTGGGAGATGGTGAAAGAGGTCTAGTAGATGGGGTGGTATATGATTTTTGACTTGAGGTGGTGCTTGCCTTGTCAATAGTATCATTAGGATGGGAAAAGAAGGTATGATTTTGGTGTGAGGTGTAGCTTGTACTGGCATGTTCAGTTTTCAAGATTGCAATTTCTTGTTGTAAGACTTGGATTTGTTGAGCAATTGCTATACAATCTTGGGGTGAGGGACCTAAGTTTATTTGCAATTGCAGATATTGGAGTGTTTGAGCAATATATTCTAATTGGTTTGCCATCTCTACAGAAATTGACACAAGACCAGAAAAGCTTACTGTGATAGATGCGCAACTACAAATGCATGAAAATAGAGGATAAAAAGCACCACAGGTCGAAGCGCATGCACAGATCTGGCAGACTTTATATGCATAGCAATAGTGATCAAAAGCACAACAAGTCTAAGTGTATGCGCCATAGGTCGCAGCAGATGCGCCATTCTAGTTTTTAGTTTTGATTTTGTAGAGTTTTTGGCATGTTTTTCAAAAAATTTCTATTTTTGGTTGAAAACTTGGTCTTTTTGAATTCTGATTTTCAATTATGGCAAATAAAGACACAACAAGCACATAGAAGTTTTCATGATTTTTATCTTTTATTATTTTTTGTATTTTGTGGACTTTTTGACACAAGAACAATTACAACCTAGGCTGGAAAGGACAATATTTGTTGAGTCCCCTAGCTATGCATATTCAAAGCATGTAGCTCCAGGATCTGGTAGCACCGGCTCCCCTCCATGACACTCACTTCTCATGCATACCAGATCTGGGTTTCCTTAGGCTCGTACCCCCACCGAACCATAAGATTGTCCCTGCTACCTCTACTAAGAATCACATGAATCAGGGCCGCTTCAAAGGTTCCACCTTTTGTGTCAACAAATAGGGGGTTTTGGTATACTAAACAAGTGGCTAAGTAGTCAAGGCAACCATTCAAGTGGTTACACATGTAGCAGCGCTACTCTCCGTTATGGAGTCTCCCAGGCTCCAAGGGTTATGCCTTGGAGGGTTTTGGGGGAGGTTGGCTGTCGGTGTAAGACAACAACACTCGTTGTAGGAAGCTTTTGCCTCAAGCATAGTTTATTTAAAGTGGATCGGTAGGGCTTGGCTTTAGCCTATTTCCACTCAGGGTCGTTCCCACTTGGATAGGCGGGCATCCAAGGGCAGGCCCCTCTAAAGGTTATACACAGGGAATAACAAGTCTGGCATTTTGGTCACCTAGTAAAGGGGAGAGCATAAGCCTATTGTCATTCGACAGACACAGAAGATAGTGGCTAATCCAATCCTAGTTAAAAGGAAAAAAAAACTAAACGTGCTATTTACTTGGGCACTCACGCATTTGTTAACTTTGAAGTGGTTAAAAGATAGCAATGTTCTTTTCCCTTTGTGAGAGAGCAATATTCTAACTAAGAAAGATAGCAATATGCAAAGATAGCAGTGATGCAAAGATAACAGTGGTTCAGTTACTATCCTCCTAGTTAAAGACTACACGAGATTTGTATACATTTTTTTTTACTTTTTCCCCTAATTAATCTAAAATGAATTAATTAATGCAGCTAAATGATCAATCCAACCTCTAATCCTGCAAGACAAACATTAGAATCAACCTAAAAAATCACTAGAAATCCTAAAACCCTAATGAGAAATCAAATGCGCTGCTTAACAGTTTGAATGCCCAGAAACATAGACTGTAAGTGCCATTTTACAGATGCGCTATGACAAATGTCAAAAGCATAGGAAGAAGAGACAGATGCGTTAATTTAACATATGCGTCACAAAAATGTACATAAGCATCGTAACTTAGGGTATATGCACTGGGATTATGTACGTGCCGGAACAAGAGGCAAAAGTGCCAAATCAGAGGACGGATGCGCCGTAGTACCGCAGGTGCTAGAATAGAAGGTAAAAGCACCAGTTTAGAGGTTATTTGTGCCAGAAGTTTGTATGCACCATAACAGGAGGTAAAAGTGCCAGCTTAGAGGATGTATGCACCAGAGGAACATGTCATAAGCTTGTACGAAACCTGTATGGAACCTGTCACTAAGAAACTCAGATTTTTGGTTAGATTAGGGGCAAGGGCCCCATGGTGGGTGCCAGAAATGTGATGGGGAAAATTGGATAATCAAAATGAATAATTAAAACCCAAAACATCAATGGAATGTGCATGCAAAAGGAGATTTAAAATAAGAGAGAGAGATACTCACAACCTTTTACCTTGCGATTTCCATTGTTCGTCTACTCTTTCTTGATCTTTTGGTGATGAAGATGGCCCTCAGGAAGCTTTCTTCCTTGCTTTGATTCCTCAAGATGACAAGGAGAGATGGCTCGGATACTTGTTGTGTTGAAGATGAGCTTCAACACAATATGCAATGGATGATAGATGGTATGGAAATGAGGGTGCCAATGGCGCGCTATAGATTCTGCAGCATAAGTTTATTCGAATGTTGGATGATTGAAATGAAGAAGAAGAGGGTTATATTTATAGAGTTGTGTGAGAGAAGATCAACGGTGGAAAAGGAATAAGAAGATCAACGGAGGAGAATGTTTGAGAGAATGTGCGTGAATAGAAGGACATGTGTCATTCAAAAAGAAGCTTTGTTGAGTTATCTACTTTCTTGATGAGGATGATTTTTCATTTCTTAAATTAGAATATATTTTTCTATTTTAAAAGCTTTGTTGATAGCTTTAAATCAGTTAACTCAGCTTTTGCTTTTGTATGACAAGAAGAATTTATTTTTAGAAGATTTGAAGATTTTTTAGAAGATAAGAAAGCGTAATTAAATAAATAATTACTTACACATGATTTGGAAGAATAAATAAAATATTTAATTATATTTTATTTTTTGGAGATTAAGATTTAGTTTAAATAAATTTGCATTTTATTTAAATTTAGAAGAATGGATGATTTAATTAAATAATTAAAATTATTTAATTATTTAATTATTTAGAAGAATAAAGTTGATATAGATGAAATTAATTAAATAAATGTAATTTATTTAATTAAATGGGAGAAAATGAATCAAATAAATAAATTGATTTATTTATTTATTGATAGAGGAATATTAAGATGAAATAAATATTTAAACTATTTATTTAGGTAGAGTCATGTCATTTTTAGGTGTATACAATAACTATTTCCCACAATTTCACAACCTTTTATCATTGCATGTTTTAAATTATTTTCTATACTCATGGCCAAAGAATATGCTTGCATCATAGTAGTAGGGTTCCTATCTCTTAGTCGATAACTATCCTTTTTATTGAATGCACCTAGATATATAATCAAACACATAACCTCACTAGGTCTAATATTTTCATAAATATACCTCACTATTTTGGTAAATCTTAAATTGAAAGTTGGGATTGATTCCTTATCTTCTTTCTAAATTTGCATGAGCTCCTTAATCAATATACCAATATCTATCCTTTCCCCAAAATGAAAAGAACCTTTGCCACTGGTACAAACTTCATTTTGAAAAAAAAATTAGGAGCACCAAACTGCATCACTAGACTTCTTCTCTCATAGAGTCGCCACGTCTGCTTATAGAGGAATAAAACTTGAAGGCATACTACTTCCCTCAAAAATGAACTTCTGAATCCTTTTTCATAGTAGAGTTATGTAGAACATTCTGGGATATGAAACGTAATGTGTTAGATTTGTATCTACTTCAACTGCAAATGAAAAAAACATAGTAAAGTTGCAATCCTTTTCTTGTAAGGAACATGATAATATGACCTTCTACTCTTCAATATATAGAGGGATTAATTTAGGTAAGATCCTAGGATAAAAAATAGTTTTACCTTCATGTTCCAATAGAGTCACAAATATGCAGGTGGCTCAACTAGACATAAACTTCTTGATCCTTAGCTAAAAGAATGTTGGCTCTTGTAAGGGAACATACACATTTTAGGATAAAACACAACTCTTATTTTAGTCCCCAGTAGAGTCACCAATTTGTTGGTTGTTTTAAATTCCCAATCCGATCTCAAGGAAAAAACATAGATCTATAGAATAACCATTTCTAATAACTGATCTACCTCGAGGGATTGACCAACAAACAAGAAATAGGGGTTTTCAAACCCTCTTTCCTCTGCACTTTAGGCTCTGTGAAACCAAGGAGGGTGCTCCTATTTTAGAATCTTTCCCTTTTAGGAAAATCGTGTTCTATTCAAATGGATGTGGGTCCCTGAAATGCTCAATAACACTGCTCCAATAATAGATGTGTTCCTTTAAGATTGCTTAAAGAATGTCTGATAAAGTAAAGAGATGGGATAGATTCTTAATATTTAATTCTATTCCTTTGCAGTGGAACACGTAAAATAAACTTAACTCTTAACACCTATTACTGGATGGGAAAATGTGTTGATTTCTTTAAAATAATGAGGATAGTTAAAGGGATGTAAACTTAGTACTGTATTCATGAAAAGATCAATGCCTATCCAAGGTCCATAGAGTCAAGAAGCTTGCAGAAACCTTAAAGGACATATGATATAATAAAACCTAGTTTACTGTAAAGATATAGTAATGCCTTATATTAAAATACTTCACTAGTCTTGGAGTTAACCATGCTTAGTTATCCCTGTAAACCAAGACTAGATTCAATATTTCTCTTGCAGCTAATTATTTTACTACTTGAGTAAATGCCACAAGAAAAATACACAAACACAAGAAAGACTGTGATGATGAATAAAAATGATCCTTAATCAAATATATATTCATTAATGTAGAACTGTATACATGAAGTAGGAGATAGTACACTTCAAGACTCAATAGGATTTGTAAAATAAGCTGTTTGGTAAATTATAACACAACCTTTGTAGTTCTACCAAGACATCTTAAAACTCAGAATGAAAACTTGAAAAATGGACAACTGAATCTATTGCATAAAACAAACTATTTACAATTCCTCCTCAACCGGATTGATCCCATATTTCAGACTAAGTCTGGAGATATGACCTCAAACCAATAAATTTTCATAAACCCTAAATTCCCTTTTATAAAGATAAGGGAGTAGACAAGCTTCAGGCTACAAGACAAAATAAGTTACAAATTTGAGTAACCAAAAGATGAAGCTGTGAGAGGAGGCCGGTGTAACCTCTTCACAATTGTATGCCTTGCTACTTTTGGTGAGGAAGGGAACTAGGATTTTGATGATTGATGCATTGTCGGATGTTGTTGGAGCCAGACACTCCTCAAATGCCATCAAAGTACTCAATGCGAGCATTCACTACTCTACCTTTCCAAGCCGCACACCAAGAAATGAGAAAACATGCAAGGAACAACATCGAAAGGAAACCCAAGAATTTTGAACCTCCTTCACTATTTATGGGTTCCATTGCATGGGTGTGATCCTGCCCTCCTAGTTGAGAAGTTTCATGCAACTTCAACGAAGCAGAAACTTGAGGAATCCACACCTGGTAGGTTTCAAAAGTGTTGGAAGCCAAGCCAAGAGAACAACAGCAAAAACAACAATTCTCCTCTTATCCCTTGTCTGTATCATCCTGGTGGGTAGTCTCCCTACACCTAGAGTTTATGCTCTATTAGGAAAATTAGATGTAGGGGAGGGGTAGAGGAAGTTGAGAATCTTCTCTACTCTAGAAGGGAATTTGCCAACTCTCAAAAACAAGGAACTACTGGAGCTGGGAGATCAGCCCTCAGGACCCACCGTCAGATGAGATAAGAGAGTAGAGAAGAAATCACAGAGGTTCAATGGATGCTACTACTATTCTCAAATTTTCCCTGCACTACCTATTCCAAAGGAAGAAACCCCAAGTCTCCTAATTCTGTAAGGACAAGTTAATAGCCATGAGAATAAGGAAGAGAATCTGATAGAACACGGGAGCAAATAGAACACACATGAACAGGGGAGATCCATACTACCGGCACGTTTTAGATAGTACAGGGGTAACACCAGCAATTGCCTATTTATAGAAATTCTGGGATGTAAGCACATATATGCACATCTTTGGTTTAATAAATTCGAGTCATTTCGAAGCATTCTAGTCATAAATGGAAATCTTGTGAAGATTACCATAAATACACAAAAAGATTGGATCTCATAATTTTGCATAACTGAGAACATCACTTCTTGTATTGAATATGCTAGGTCAGGTGTCTTGATTTCCTTAACTTAGCATTGTCATCATGTCAAATTTCATCACACAATAGATGAAATGTCACACCTGGTAATAGCATAGATTTCTAAAGGTTGAGCCTGCATAAGCCAAATCTTACTATTAATAAATTCCTTCGTAGTGGCGGCAATGGAGACTCTGCACACACTTGAGTAGTTAATGTTTTGTAATGAAGCATCATTAGATCAATGCCAACTTATCTCTCTGTCACATTTTTAAATTCTGGCCATCAATCATGATCCTAGTTGGCTTGATTTCAACAACGCTGATTTGGCCCTTTAAGTAGTAGGAGGGTTATGTTTGCTCTTCCCAATGACAACTTGCCACATGGATAACTCTCCTAACCATGATCCTGAGAAAATATCCTCTTTGCAGTATAGTTAAGACTGCATTCTGCAATTCTACACACAAAGGATATGGCCAGAGATATGGTCTCGGTAGAATGGCAGATGACCGTTGGGTCACTTGCACATGATCAAGACAAATTTCCAGCAAGTGGCCACATCCATAGGACAATGACACATCATGTTCTTGTTATTTAAAGCACCAGTCCCATCCTTTTAGAATGCCACATGTCAGGATTTCTACCATTCTGCAATTGCCCAGAATGACCCCTTGGTGAAGTGTGGTGGAATGGTAGAAATAATAAAGAAACCATTCCACATTATCTGGGGCCCACCATCCTTCCCTCCTTGACAGTCACCGACCAACTGTCACTCTTTCTGCAATTCCACAGGTACCAATTCCATCAACATTTTAGTGTTGGCAGAATGGCAGAAATGAATCCACTTTTGCCACCTGCCAGAAAAGAATTAGTAGGACTGGACCTTGGCATCTATGCTTTTTTTTAGAAATATCCTTTTCCTCCTAAGAAAAAAGGGGGCCAATGGGTCAAAAAATAAAGCCTTTCTGGGTACAGGCTAGAAAAGGTAATTGTTCAGTGAGGTATCAGTCAAATAACGTTTAGGGGGACAGAAGGAAGCAACTTAAACTCTGGGTAATAGGAGACAAGTGGTTACTGAAGAAATATAACGAACGTGATCTTCACATTTTACTTTGGCATGAGGGTTTAGGGTTTTAACACCTCTTTTGGTATGCAAAGAACCCTAAGTCTAAAAATCCTTCAACCTAATGACATAAGCCTGAGGACAAAAATACTAGAACTATGAAATTTTTTTATATGGTTCCATCAAGAAGCTAGTAAATTCCTAGACAATCCTTGCTATGGGGTACACTAAGGATGTATTCTCCTAGAAGGCACAAGGAACTCCTATGAACTTTTCTATTTTTACCATGGTCATATCAACCATATTCTTCTTGATGGAAAATTTGTCCTTGCAACCCTAGATCATCTTCACCCTTAACGTAGCCACCTAGAACCATTCAAGAAACAGATCTTGGCCATCCTCTTCAAGGATGTCCAATTGCTCCAACTCACTAAAATGTGTCCCTTTCATCTTTTACAATATTAGGAGGTATTCTTCCTAGACAAGGAGCTCTTCATCAATTGATTCTTAAAACTTTATTGTGGAACTTTCATCATTTCTAGTATTGTGATAGGTTCTTAGTGCCTCCCTAATCACCTTACTACCTAGGGCTTCCAACGAGTCTCTCCATGCGAAGGTAGCAGGGATTACTCCTCCCACATCTACACACTAGTTTTCTTTGTGGAGGGATATTAGTATTCTTGGGGCTGGAGAGCATGAAACTATCAGGCCTGCTAGGTGATTGATGTATGTAGTTAGTTGTCCCACCCGAGTCTTCAACTTTTTCTTAGTGACTTCATCTTTCTTTATCCACTCAAGGATGGTGGAGATAGATACTTACAATGAATGTTTATCCTCTTCCCTAGTCTTGTGGTTGAGGTTGACCTAATATACATGGTATTCTCTTTGTGCCATCTAGGATTCCTCTTTGTCTACCATAGGAGTTGCTAGCTGTGTAATACTTAAACCCTGGGCATCAACTATTATAGTTGATACTATTATTTCCCTCTTTTTCTTTGGTCAGCATTGAACACTTCAACAATACTAGAGAAGCCATCATCAATTGGTAGATAGATTCTTTATCTCTTCTCCATTTATGATTCAACCATACTGGTAGACTTGTGCCTATAGATTTTGTGTGAGGAGGAGTTTGAGCTCTCCTAGAAGTGGAATCTAGGGAAGGAGGAGGAGTCACTGCAACTATTTGGGTGGTATCTTATGATCATTCATCCTACTTAGACCCTTGCAAGGCAATGCCTTGCACCAAATGATCCAAATTCTTTATGTTTACATCAGGGGCAAAAATGTCTTCAATACTATGCCACTCTTGATGCTATTCATCACCTCCCTAAGTTTGAATTTCTTACTCTATACACTAAGAGGGTGGTAGAACCTATGACTGTTCATTGGAAGGAGGAGGAGTCACATGTGATGTTGAGATTGGTGGAGTAGCTTGCTATTGAGATGGTGGTTGTGATGGATTTTATGGTGCAAACTAAAGTGGAGGGGGACTACCTTGAGGGAGTTTCTTAGATGGAGGATAAGGTGGAGGTTGGGAGGATGGGATTGATCCCTTAATGGATAATAAGAGTGGTGTCTTAGTGGTGGACGGAGCTTAGGTTGCCACTCTCATCCTTTTGATTAGAGGCACTGGGTCGTGTTCTTCTTCCTCTTCATTGGAGTTGAACTCCACTATTTTTTACTTCTTTCTCTTGGAGGTAGCTTTAGTTTCTCTTGGTTCTTCTAGTCCTGCCTCTTTAACTTTCACCTTTGGTTTTGGTAGAGCAGAAGCCTCCTTTTGCTGAAATATCTTCTTCTTTTGAACCTTGGGGGCTTTTTATGTAGGTTGGGGGCCAAGAATAACATAGGTTTTTCTCAACCACACTGTAGTCTTTGATCATATTTATTATGGAGTAAAAAATTTTCCTATGCCTTTTTACCTCCTAGTTTAGCTCCTAGGTCCCTGTGTTAACACTTTGCAAGTTTAATACTCATCCTAGAGAAATTTCCCTTGAAACCCATGTCAAATGGGACTAAGGGGCCCATTCTAATCCTTAATCATGATCAAATTAGGGCCTTGGGACTTGGGAACCTCCTCCCAAGTCCACCTTGATTTGTCAGGATGGAAATTAAAGCATGTCGGCTTGGGCCCTCTCAAAAGTTTCCCCCTTGTCAGCTCTCTTGATTTAATTTACGAATGTTAGTGGGAAAGCATATTTAAATAGGTTTATGCATTCATTTGTGGAAGATATGGATAGCGTAAACTTGTGATATTGAGCAAAGAGCATTCAAAGCCTTCATTATGTTTTAGAGTAGAATTGTGTTGTTATTGTGTTTGTTTGTTGTAGATTTGGCTTTATCAATCCATCTCCTCATGATTTGAAGGATCTTCATCTCCATGAAAGTTTCACCTCTAAGGTGACATCAATTTGTGTTTCAATCATTTCATTTCATTATTGGATTTGGCCTCTTCCCTCCTTGGGCACACACTCTATCTAACAATGGTGTTGGAAGACGTGAATGTCCTTCAGAGGCTTGACCGAGGCAAGATTCTAAACACCACAATTGGCAAACCCCTTTCTTTATGTGTGTATGTTATAGGTGCGGGAGTTGGAAAAGTGCAGGTGCAAAGAAGTAATTTGAAGGATAAGGTTTCAAGATCTGAAAGAATCTTGCGGATATTCCTCCCTCTTGGACTAGGGCACCTACCCTATAGTCCTCCTGAAAAGTTTGTCTCTGAACTCAAGATCAGGATACAGTCCGTTACACCTCTCTTCTTGAAATCTCTAGAAATTATACCCTATTAGACTTGGGTTCCTACCCTGTAGTCCGCTGGGGTTTCATTTCTGGAAATTCAACTTTTGGTATGTTTCTGATCATCCCTGAGTACCTTCTTGTTTGGGTTTTCTGTAGCATTCTATGTATTTGTACCTGATTGCACCATAATTAGGGTTTGAGGCCTATTTCATCTAGGGTTTCATAAATATCTCAATCTAATCTATTCTTTCCATAGCATTCCTAAGCACAAAATTAGTAGCTGAGTCCTCATCCACCTTGTAGCGACTTGGCTCAGTTTTGTCCTCGAATGTTATTGGGAAAGGAGGGTTTGTTTTGATATACTTTAACATCATTTATCCCCTCTTCTCATTTTCACACTTAAAATTTTGGTGAACCTAGAACAATGAGAATTTTGCATCTTTCTAAGTGTTGTAATCAATCCTTGCATTCATTCATATCATATTTACTATCTTGCATTGGAAAATCTTACATACATTTGATTTTTTTTTTAAAAACAAGCATTTTAGTCTTGCATTAAGGCATAGTTTTGCATAATTTGTATTGCATATGATAAAAAGATTCAATTTTTTGATATCTGCATTAGATCTAAGACTTGTTATAGTAATTCATAATCCATTCATATCAAATCTTGCATTTGAAGGTTCCTTTTGCTAGGGTTTTGCTTAAAAAGTGGTACTTTTTATATAACCTGGTGATTCTAAAAGCTAGGGTTTGTAGCTAAAATCTTATTTTAAAATTTTTTGCTCCTTTAAACACTCATTCAAATCTGATTTTGAGTTGTAGTGTTGCTTCATTGTGCATTCTTGCATTGAAATTTCAAAATTTTTAATTACACATTTTGTATTTCAACAAGCATAACTACCTTCCTCCTTTTGGTTGTTCTATTAGTTGTGCACTAAGTGTTGTAGTACTTTGCATTAGTTGTATAACCTGATTCCCTAATAGAAACATCCTTGTAAGGAGAAGTCTTAGACTAATGGGTTCTAGTGCTTTGACTAGTACCGATATGAAAACATCAGAAAACCCATTGCATGACTACTTTACAAAGAGTAAATCAACATCTTTGCAAGATATCATAAATACCACCATGATAGAAGAACAAAAATTTTGTGATACTGAAGATGCAATCGATGTGATAACACATGTACCTGATGATCAAATCCACAAACTTGATAGGGAACTAGTTGATTTTCAAACATTTGTGGAAAAACCAAGGCTAGCTGAAGAAGCCATACTTCTTGTTCATAGTCTAAGGAATTATTAAAAGAAGGACAAGATGGTGTTAACATGCTTCGTGGAATAGCCCATATAGTGGATAACAACATTATGTCAGTGGCTAACTATACAAATATCATTAACAATGTGTCATCACCAAATCATACACAGGTAATGACACATATACTGACTACCAGAATGTCCACTTTCACATCATCAATTCTCACTACTAATGCACAAGCTTGTAGTAATGGTACCACTAGCATGGGAATATCTAATGGCATTAATTCACAAAATTACAAGGCTGTGGGATTTAATTATCAAAACCTAGCACCTAAGGTGTCTTCTTATATGAATAACTATTCTCAACCACCACTCCATTCCACTTATTCTCAAGCACCTTTTATTTACAATTGCTCTCAACCACATTTCAATACAACTCATACCCAATCACCTTTAAATTTAATGACTACAACTTCCAATACTTCTAACCCACAAACTGCATCACCTAATGATGCCATCTTAAACCAACTCTTGCAAAGTATGACCTCCTTATAATAGAAAGTAGCAAATTTGACCAATGCTTCCTCTCAACCTAATTGATGCAGGAGCATCCTTGGTTCAAGAGCAATCTTGCATCAACCAAAAGCATTTGCATTTCAGTTTGTTTGCAGTTCAGTTTGTTTCCTTTCATTTTCCAGTTCAGTTCAAGCAGTTCAGTCAGAAATAGTTTCAACTTTTGGTCCGGTATTCTACCTCAGTTACATTTCAGATCCTGTGGAGTTGGGCTTAGCATCTACATTCATTCATCTACATCATATCCATAATTTAGAGGTTCGCCTGTCTTTACCAGAAAGTTATCGCTAGCAGAAGATCAACTGTTCCTCAGAACAGAGCATCCTAGTAATCAAAGAAAACCAGTTGAAGGATGTGAGGCCATTCTTTTTACATTGTTTTGGTTATCATGACTTAGACTATTTGAGTATGCTAGATGGACTATATACTAGGTTTGGTTTGGATAACTAAGGACATTTATGTTATTTTATTTGACATTATGTTTGATGAGCCTTTGGACATGATTATACTTTATGATTAATATGGTTGGACTATATTTTGATTATGTTAATCAAATGAATTTTCAGACTTATTTTATGTTAGAAAGAAAGAGATTTGGAAGTAGTGAATATTTTTATGCTAGTGAATTAAATAAATTATTTTAAATTGTAATCATGTGATTTGATTATTTAGATGATTTTGTTATACATTATGTTGCTTCGGCTATTATTATCATGATAAACTGATATTTGAACTTGAGTGTACAGGTGGGTGGTCAAGATCCCTTAAGTGGAATTCGGAGACTCCATAAACCATAGGTCATCCAGTTAAGCCTAGCCTAACCCAAGGAAGGGGTTAAGACTAATATGTTATTGTTTGACGTTGTTTTAATATTTGTTATTTTATAAATTCCATTTATATCATTTATGAGAGTGTTAAATTAATTTAATTGTTTTATTTTATAATAGTATTTTTTGTGGATAATGTTATTTTATTATTATTCAATTTTATTTAAATTAATCTTTTGGGGAAAAGTCATATTTATTTTATTATAATTTATTTATTTGTGGGATAAGGATAAATATTTTAATTTTATTTTAATATTTTAAAATTTGGAGAAGATTTATCTCCTTGTTTTATTTTTAGAAAAAGATGAGTTTAAAAAAAAACAAAAAAAAAAGGAAAGTTGCTTTCCTTTCTGCTTTCTTTCTTTTTGGGAGTTTTTGGAGTTTTTGTTTATAAGGAATTTTTTTGGAGAGTTGCTTTCCTTTTTGCTTTCTTTCTTTTTGGAAGTTTTTGGAGTTTTTGTTTATAAGGAATTTTTGGAGAGGGTTTACAGACCTTTATTTTTATTTTATTTTATTTTATTTTTTTATTTTCATGTGGAGTTCATTATCTGGAAGAGGGGAGAATTGAGAGAAACAAAGAAGATTGGTGGGAATTGGAAAGAATCTGGCTTGGGATTCACGAGAGGTGATTGAGAATTTGCTTCTGGTTCAATTTTTTTTTCTTTGGGCTCGCCCTAACTTGGGGAGCAGAGGTAATTTCCTGAGAATCTTTATTTTCTGTATCTGGAAAAAATCTTATGATTGTGAAAGATAATTTTTATGATTGTTGAGTCTTTGTGCGTGTTGTTGTATTTTGTTGGGATTGGGTTGTTTATGGGAGCAGCCCTCCATCTGGATGAGAGCCTCCCACGTGTTTGGGGTAGAGAGAGGCATGGAGCCTCTCTTGGGGAAAGTATTTCTAGCTTATGTATTCAGACAGAGGATATGAGGTTATCTGTGAAAAAGTATGTGGTTGTTAGATTGGAAGAATGAGTTTATGATGTTGTTATTGGATGTGGAAGTATGTATTTATTTGGAGATATGGATGTGGGGTTGTATGGGAGTTTTGTGTTTTGTGGAGTAACAGAGATGGTATTTATGACGATTATGTTTTGGTTTATTTCCCCAAGAGGGATGTTATCCCCTTTCTCCCCCTTTTTGGATCTCAGAAAAGATCCTCGTGTGTGAGTCGACCATGGGGTATCTATTGTGTTTTGAACTTTGATTGTTATGCTTTTTGTAAGTTTTGTGTGTGTGTCTCCCAGTTTATGGAGTTCTCCTGCTCGGGGGTGGGATATGTTGAGGCTATCCCTACGGTAGGGTGGAGAGCAGGACTTGGCCACCTATTTTGGCCTTCTGTATGTGTGCAGGTTAACAGGATTGAGTTGCAAAGTTGAAGTTGGAAAAAAAAATAATAATAATAAAGGGCTTCTTGCGTATGAGGAAAAGTTAAATATCTGTTTATGTAAATCTAGCAAAATGCCCTGGAAGTGACTTTCTGTGTAATCTATTGTTGTGTGTCAAGAGTCAGAAAAATCCTACGATGGGTTAAGAAAACCCCGTTTGTACATTGTTAAGACAATTTGGGAATAGTTTTTCCCTATTGAAAAATTTGTTGTATTCCAGAGTTTGATTTCCCTTATAAATCTAAAAATCCTTATTACCGTCATGGCATTCTGTTATAATCTTGCATGATTTCCTTCTTTAAATCTGATTATGATTAATATTGTTTTGTTTATGGATTGGAATTGTTTGTTTTATATCGATAAAGGAAAAGTTATGTAAGTGTTGATTTTCTGTATATCATAAATTTATTCTGTGGAGGAAAATAAAATGGTGTGAATCTGGTTTATATTCTCTGGAATTTCATATCCAGATTTCACTGTGTTATATATTTCAGAGAACACTTAAAAGTAATTATGGAGTTTGGATCTTGTGGTGATTGCAGTGCCCTTATCTATCTATTTCTTCTACAAAATCTTAACATTTGTAAATCCTTCTCTATATGATATTTTCGCTATCTGGTTAGCCCTGAAATGGTCACTGATAAAAGATAACTTCGCAATATGTATAAAATACATACTAAAATTTTATTTCACACCCATGTTAACTTTTAAAAGAAATCTTCACCTTCTTTTACCTTCTTTGAAACTATCCCTGATACAATTTATATTCCTACGTTATATATATATATAGCTCCCTTGTAAGTTGTTTTAACGTCTACCAAAGTGAGCTTGCTCAGTAATAATTGATTTTTGTTGTCAAGAAAGAGACTTTTGGTGGCTCTGTATTTCTTCACTAGTCTCATTTTATATCTTTGAACTTCGTTGTTTAGACCATAGCCGTCGCCCATTTATATACTATAAGCTTTGCAAAAAATTTAAGCTCTTTAAACTTTATCACATTCAAATCGATCTTTGTCTTTCGCCTGTTATAGACTTTACTCGGTGATAATTATTATTTGTTGTTTAATGTATAAACTCTGCCATAGTCCATTGGCAATATTCACTGTTAATTATTGCAGTCTTATATCAACTTATAAATGTTTGCCTTAGTTTTTAAAACTTATCAAAAGTTTAAGCCTATTTCCATTTGTTTCTCCTACCATAAACTTCATCAGCAATATTTTTATATCGTCCACTATGCATTTTCCATTCGTTGTTGTGGGTATGGATTATGCCTGTAATGAATTTGACTCTCTGTAAATCGGTTGCCCACTGTTCCTTGATTCGCCTCTATGAACATTTTAAATATTTACGCAAAACACTGTCTGTCTTAAAAATTCTCGGGTTCTGTTATATATTATTGCTATGTTTGGTTGCAGACAAAAATAGAAATACACTATATACCTTGGGTATTTTCCTTCATCTTTGGGATTCCAAATTAAATTGCCTAAATAATGAACAGAAAATTCATATAACGGTGGATACTAAATAGTTCTTGATAAGTAATTATGTTAGTTTCTCTCATAAAGATTTTGCTTTATTATTCCCAGAATAGGAACATATCAGACCCTTTTATAATGATTTGGATGTTTTCGAAAGCTTGCTTTGATCGTGTAAATATTGGAAAAAGATAGAAAATTTGCTTTAAGAAATTCGAATAGGAAAATAAAGAGGTTTTAATTTTAATATAAAACAAATACATGGTGTAGGTAAACGAATTAGTAGTTAGCTTTATTACTTTAAGTTCTAAAACAAAAAAGAGTTAGTAAATAGTAAATAGGTAATTGTTTTAAATCATGTAAGAAAAGCAAGTTTTATTTTAGAAATAAACTTGATCTTAGCATATTGAGATTAGTAGGAAGAAAAAAGGCAACTTTTATTTTTACTTTTTAGATTTGATTAGATAGAGAAAATTTCTATTGATTTATATGAGTTTTGTGTTTAAAAGGAGAAAATGATTTTTTTAGCTTTATTTTCTTTAATATGGAAGAATATGCAACTTTATCATTATATTCAAAATTAAAATAGTTGATATTTATTAAATTAAGTTGGTTAATTTAAAATGCAATGGGTAAATTAAATATTTATGAATTAATGTAATTTAAACTAAAGCCTTATTGATTTAATAATCTTAATTTACACAGTGGAATATCTTCAACATCGAAACTAGGGTTTTAAAATATTTAATCAATAGGATTAGAAAATGCATGTGTAATATAATCCATTATCTAAACTTTCCTTTTTGGATTATTAGGTTTTTTCTAACAAGGTTCAAACATATCAAATAAACCTTCCGGGAGTCGACATCATCTGATAAGACTATAGGTAAAAATTTTCCTTTCGAGTTAACAGTTATGCATTTAAACCTTAAAAAAAAAATTTAGCCCTCTTGTATGGTGACATACAGGAGGGCTCGTCATGGGCATGACAAAGGAGAAACCTGGGGAAGAATTTCCCGATCTTTGGAGCCTAATGACACATCATTCAATAATCTTTGGTTCATGGCAAACCTTCCTAGAAGATCCGTACTTCATTTCATTCATTTTCTGGAGGAGTTCTATGCATGTAGGTCTGATCTATCTATGTTCACACGTTACAACTTTTCATTGGAATTTGTGACCTTCCTTGGCCAATGCGGAGGAATTTGTTGTTCTGAAATTGATATATATCAATGTAATAGATCCTTAGGAAATTAGTGGATATAGTTCTAATGATTTAGAAGATTGATAGTTTAGATTTTGTGCGAAGGAGCTTCAAAGCTTTATCTTGCGCATGTATGCAATCAAGCCTTGGAGCCCTAATTGTAAGCCCACATGTTGCCAGCTGATCTCTATTTGAATTCTATGATATACTGAATGATTGAATCTACATTTGTTCCATCTCTCTATTGTTTCCATTGTGTTTACTTTTGCTGCATGGTCCGGACAGTTCACTTTGTGAAGCCTCCTACCGTGACTACACCAAGTGGTATCAGAGTGAAAGTTTGAATCTTTGGGAGCGAATTGAGCAAAGTTGGTGAGGGAATTCTGTAAGATCTTGCTATGGATAGATCACTAAATTGGGGAAGGTTACTTGTGTTGCAACCGATCGCTGATTGTGAGGCAGTTGTTACCTTGTAGCCCGATCGCCGAACTTGAGGCAGTTTACACTTGATCCTAGGAAGAATGCCACCGCAGAGAGTTGTTGCTATTGGAACATTGGCTGGTAGAATGGATGAGATGATGAAAATGATGAAAAAAATGTGAATTCATTTGGATGCTATTGAAGAAGAGAGGCGAAGAGGATTGACACCAAGACCTAATGTTGAAAGCGATGATGAAGAAGAATTTCAATCTGCTGAACAAACTAGCGAAACCCTAGGAGGTGATGAAGAAGAAGAATCAGATCAAGTAAAGATGCTGCAAGCTATTTCAAAGATTAGAAAGAGACTTAGAGTGGATGTTCTGAACTATACTGGTAATTTGAACCCTGAAGAGTTGATTGATTGGATAAATGACATGGAAGAATACTTTGAATATGAGGAAATTGAAGATTCGGAGAAGGTAAAATTTGCGAAGACAAAGTTGAAAGGACATGCTACTATATGGTGGAAAGAAATAGGAAAGGGAAATAAAAGATTACAAAGTGGGACCAGATGGTTACAAAGTTGAAGAATCAGTTTATACCTGCTGACTATGAGTTGGAACTATTGAAAAGATTGTAAAACTTGAGACAAAAGGATAAATCTATGAAGGAGTACACTGAAGAATTTCATAAAATGATCATAAGAATAGGACATAGTGAAGAAAGTGGCTAGATACATCAATGGACTAAGATTGAACATTCAAGAAGAGCTAAGCTTAGTAAGGATGACATCTTTGGAGGAAGCATATCAATTTGCACTTAAAGTTGAAGAGAAGATGAATAAAAGGCATGATCAGAGATAGAGCGGCAAAGGAGGTGAATTTTAGAGAGGTAGGAAATTTTCTGGAGGAGGCAGATCATATCCAAAGCAGAACAAGTTTGACAGCCCGTTGAAGAAGGATGACAAAGATAACAATGCTTACCAGAGAGATGACATAAATTTTTACTAGAGAGAAAACCCTAGTGCTTACTGGAATGAAGGATACAAGAGAAAAGGAAGGGGATTAGATAAGAGAACATTCAGAGGTACTTGTTTCAAGTGTGGAGGTGAAGGACATAGAGCATTTGAATGTAATTAGGGTAGTACAAGTAAGAAGACAGAAAATAGTGGAAGAGCTCAGCCTATGTTGAAGAAGAACCTGTTGAACTGGATGATCCTTGTTCAGTTGGCAATCCAAAGAAAGAAGAATCACTGGTGATGAGGAGAACACTATTTCAAATAGAGGCAAATGAGGAAGCATCACAAAGGAAAAGTTTGTTTAGAACCAGATGCAAATCAGGAGGTAAGTGTTGTAAAGTTGTGATTGATAGTGGTAGTTTAGATAACCTAGTTTAAGAGGAGATGATGACTAAGATGAAGTTGGAAAGATTGAAACACCCTAAGCCCTATCAGATAGCATGGATTCATGATGATCATAAGGTACTGGTTAGTGAACAATGTTTGGTGAAATTTCATATTGGATCTTATCATGATGAAGTCTTGTGTGATATTATGCCTATAGATGTTTGTCATATCTTGTTGGGTAGACCTTGGTAGTATGATAGAAAAGCTATACATGATGGGAGAAAGAATACATATACTATAACAACAAATGGAAAGAGAATTACTTTGATTCCTTTGGAAGATGATCCTAAGAGTGAAGTATGTGGGAATGCTAGAATCTATTTGGTAGATGGAAGGAACTTTATAGATGGTTTGAGACATGAGAATATGTGTTATGCCTTGATTCCTAAGAAGCCTGAAACTTTGAAGACATAGATTGACAAATCACAACCGGAGGAGATAAGAGAATTGCTGACAGAGTATGAAGACATCATATCAGATAATGTACCTGAAGGATTACCACCTATAAGGAGTATCAGTAATCACATGGATCTTATACCGGGAGCAAGTTTGCCTAACAAAGTAGCACATAGAATGACACCGATAGAGAATGAAGAGCTGAATAGACATATACAAGAATTGATGAGAAAAGGTTTGATCAGAGAAAGTTTGAGTCCTTGTGTAGTACCTGTAGTGTTAGCACTGAAGAAAGATGGAGAATGGAGAATGTGTATTGACTCTAGAGCAATAAACAAGATCACCGTTAAGTATAGATTTCCTTTACCTAGGATGGATGATATCATGAATTGTTTGAGTGGAGCAAGATATTTCACAAAGATAGACTTGAAGAGCGGATACCATCAGATCAGAATCAGAGAAGGAGATGAATGGAAGATTGCTTTTACGACAAATGGAGGATTGTATGAGTGGTTATTGATGCCTTTTGGATTGACAAATGCACTGCGTACTTTCATGAGATTGATGAATGAAGCCTTGAAGAAATTCTTGGGTAAGTTTGTGATTGCATACTTGGATGATATTCTAATTTTTAGTAAGACAAAGGAGGAACATTTGTGGCATATTAGACAAGTTTTGCAAAGATTGAGAGAAGAGAAATTGCTGATAAACATCAAGAAATGTAGTTTTATGAAGGCAGAACTAGTATATTTGGGATTTGTGATTTCTATGGAAGGATTGAAGATGGACCTTGAGAAAGTGAAAGCAATTGTTGAATGGCCTACACTGGAGAGCATTGGAGAGGTTAGATCATTTCATGGATTGGCTAGTTTCTACCAGAAGTTCATCAAAAATTTCAGTTCAGTTATTAACCCTATGACAAAGACAATGAGAGGTGACATAAAAGATTTTAAGTGGATCTTAGGAGCATATAAAAGTTTTGAGTTATTGAAGTAGAAAGTGACAGAGCAACCTGTTTTGGCATTACCGGATTTCAATAAGGTATTTCAAGTTGATTGTGATGCAAGTGGAAGTGCAATTGGAGCAGTATTAAGTCAAGACAGTAGACCTGTAGCATATTTCAGTGAGAAGTTGAATGATGCAAGGAGGAGATATTTAGTTTATGATCAAGATTTCTATGCCATAATTCAAACCTTGAAGAAGTGGAGACATTACTTGTTGCCTAAGGAGTTTGTGTCGTATACAGATCATCAATCTTTACAATATTTGAATAGTCAAGGTAAGTTGAATCAGAGACATGAGATGGGTAGAGTTCATGCAGAGTTATACTTTTGTGTTGAAGCATAGGAGTGGAAAATCAAACAAGGTTACTGATGCATTGAGTAGAAGAAGAAACTTGTTGACAGAAATGAGAGTTGAAGTGTTGGGTTTTGATGAATTGAAGAACATGTATGAGGGAGATACCAATTTTGTAGAACCTTGGAAAGCATGTAAGGAACCTGTTGTGATAGATAGGAGTAAGTGGTTGGATTATTTCATTTAGGAAGATATGTTGTTTAGAGGAAATTAGTTGTGCATACCTAGAAGTTCAATGAGAGATAATTTGATCAAGGAGAAGCATAGTGGTGGATTGGCAGGACATTTTGGCATTGATAAGACAGTGGATTTAGTAAGTGAAAACTATTTTTGGCCTCAAATATATAAGGATGTTTGAAGATTTGTGCAGAGTTGTAGAGTTTGTCAAGTTGCAAAAGGGAGTAGTCAGAATACTGGATTGTATAAACCTTTAATAGTACCGGAGAGACCTTGGGAAGACATAAGCATGTATTTTGTAATGGGATTACCTAAGACACAATGAGGACATGATTCAATATTTGTAGAGGTTGACAGATTTTCAAAGATGGCTCATTTCATACCTTGTAAGAAGACAACTAATGTAGTGCATATAACTGACCTATTTTTCAAGGAGATTGTGAGATTGCATGGATTACCTAGGACTATAGTTTTAGATAGAGATACAAAGTTTGTTGGATACTTTTGGAAGACACTTTGGAAGAAAATGAAGACAGATTTGAAGTTCAGTTCAACTTTTCATCCATAGACTGATGGACAGACAGAGGTAGTGAATAGGAGTTTGGGAAACTTGTTGAGATGTTTGGTTGGAGAGAAAGCAAGAAGTTGGGATTTGATTCTTTCATAAGCAGAGTTTGCATACAATAATTCAGTAAATAGGAGTATCAGAAGAACACCTTTTGAGATTATTATCAGAGTGAACCCTATAGGAGTAGTAGAATTAAGAGATATCAGCATGGAAGAAAAGAGGAGTGCAGAAGCAGAAGAATTTATAGATCATATGAAGACAATGCATAATCAGGTGAATAAGCATTTGTAGAATATGAATAGTAAGTATAAGGAAAAGGCAAATGAGAAGAGAAGACATAAGGAATTTGAAGTAGGAGATGAAGTAATGGTGTACTTGAGAAAAGAATGATTTCTAGTTGGGACATATAACAAGTTGAAGATGAAGAAGTTTGGACCTTGTAAGATACTTAGGAAATTTGATTCAGGAAATGCATATGAAGTGGAATTACCGGAGACATTGGGTATTTCACCTATTTTCAACATTGTAGATCTTTATCAGTATCATGAAGCAGAGTTTAGTGACAGCATGGAAGAAGACTTGATGAAGCAATTACCACAACAAGCACCAGAACTGTAGACACCCAAAAATGACCAAGTCTTCAAATCACTTGCATTTCGTCTAATCTATCTAATCACCTGTATTCAGTGTTAATTAAATAATCTAATTATTTAATTAATTTCATCAAATTCTTCCAAAACTCCAAAATTCAACATTAATTAAATAAATCCTCTTTATTTAACTAATTTTCATTAAATTCTTCTATATTCTTTCACAATTAAATAATTTTTATTATTTAATTAAATCATTATCCTCTTTCAAATTTCAAGTCTATATTAATTAAATAAATCCAATTATTTAATTAATTCATCACAAATCCTCTTTTATCTACAGTCAAATAATTTACATTATTTAATTAAATCAAATTATTCTTCTAAATTTAAATAAATCATGCAAATTTATTTAAATTATCTCAATCCTCTAAAAATAAATAAAATCAAGTATTTTATTTATAAACTTCCTATCTTATATATTCTTCAAAATCATGCACAATCAATTAAATAAATTTATTTATTTAATTTCAATTATCTTTCCAATTCCTCTAAAAATATCATGTTAACTCGTGCACAATCAGTCTTATTTTTAGAATTCTAAAAAAAACAAAACTAAAGATAAGTTAATTGGCTTTAATTTATCTTGTTTTCAACTCATGAATTAGAAAAAAAATCATTCTAATTTATGAAATCAAATCTATCTTTATCAAAAAAACAATTATCTTAATAAAAATACCTTTTTGGAGTGACACATGTCGTGTGCACATTCAACATGAGTTAGTTGATTTATCTCAACCACTCATTCTATGGATTTATTTCATCCGTTGATCGATTATGTTTGAAAGCTATATAAACTCCCCTCATCTCCTTCACAAATCCTCTTCGATCACTTATTCTTAGGCATCCTTTTACAGCACATTGAGCATACATTGAATCGTTGAGCACCTTATGATCTTTTGACATCGATCTTTTGAGCATGAATACACATACATCCGCTTGTTGCAAACACAATTTTGCAACATTATTGAGCAATCTACATTCATACAAAGAGAACTATACAATCTAGGTGAAGACTTTCTTGTTTTATTTGATTTATTCATTGATATTGGCTTTTTACTTAGATCGATCTCTTTATGTTATGGGTTATTGAGTTGTTATTATCATTGTTGTGATTTTATCATTCAACCTCTTGATTTTCCTCATACACATTCTGGCACGCCTGGTGGGACCCACCAATCCCACTTTTTCTTTGAGAAATTGATTTTTTTGAAGTACAGTACGTAACAGCGCACACAACACAGAAAAGTGCCTCTGGCAGTATAGTGAAGCACTTTTAGCGGCATAGTATAGCACCTTCGGGTGATACTGTAGCACCTCTGGTAGCACAGTAGCACGCTATTGGTAATACAGTCAAGCATAGATGGTAGAGCAGTAATGCGCTTTTGGCATATTAAGGTTTCAAGATCTTGTTTTATGATTTGCAGGGTTTTAACTCACCACATCTATCATTGATTGACTGACAAACTAATTTATTTGTCTTTCAATTGTCTTTTATACTGCCTAAGCTAACGTATTTAGGAGTATTTTTGCTTTTTGAGTTAACCTATCTTTTTGTGGCATCATTTGAGTTGTTCTTGACCTCAGGTTACAGATCCTATCAGCTATTACATCCCAGATCTTCAAGTCAACCATAAATTCATCTTTGGAGCTAGCTTTTTTTTGACGAAATATAACTTTTTTTAGATCTGGGACAGGAAAGCACTTTTGGTAGCACTGTACCGTGCTTTTGGTACCACATAACAATGCTTCTAGTCACACAGTGGATCACTTTTGGTTCTGTAGTAACTTGCCTTTAGTAACATAGTGCAGTGCTTTCGGCAATATAGTAAGTCACCTTTGGTAATACAGTAAAGCTCTTTTGGTCAATTGATTTATTTTTGCTAAACCTTTTGAGTTTGTGTGGAACTAATCAACTTATTGCAGCTTCTTATCACTCAAACATAGCAAATGGGTTTTTCTAACATGTTCATGCAGGACAACCTTTGAAGAATTGTCAAAATCTTTGCAAACTAAGTCTTAAGAACATATTGCTTTCTTAAGGGACAAAACATCTTTTTTACAATCTAAGTCTTAGGAACATATTACTTTCTTAAGGGACAATGGACATAAATGCAAAAACACTTCAATTTTCTAAAGGACAATGGACATGAATGCCAAAAACTTCAATTTCATAAGGGACAATTGACAACTACAAACGTGTGTGTGTCTAATTTAGTTGCACCTTATTTTTCTTATAACAAGACAATTGAACCTTTGTTTGACATGCTTGATCTTACATATCAGTTATTCCTTTAGAAGGGCTTGCTTTTGGATTGCACTTCATCCAAAAGGGACGACCCTAAGCGAAGTTTTCCTTTGAACCGCTATATAAGAGGGATAAGGCGAAAGCCAAGTCCTAACCAGCGTCAACCTTACCTTGTGGTGCCAAATCGAAAAGAAGTGTACTAGCACTTTGTGGAAACAATTTTCACATTGTACGAAGTGTTTGATACTCTTAATAGGATTGGTTAAAGCTTTTAGTAGCTTGTCACATTGCTTGTAAGGTGTTGGTCCCTCAAAGTTACTAAGAACCAATCTAGATAGTGACTACCTGATCCACCTCCAAATGTTGCAGTAATCATCAGTGCAAGGGGAATCGATTTAAGCCCTCAAGATACTCACCATTAATTCCCTTGAGAAGAGAGTATTCCCTCGGCCATAAAGCTCTTGTGACCTACTTGATCTTTCTGAGGGGAGGGTGAGATATCCCTACCTATCGTCTCTCACAAAGATACAAATGTCTGACACCTTTATGGAATGACATTTGGTTGACGGAGAATTAAGTTGTGAGCTGATCTACTATAATGAAACCTTGTCTCTAGGGATAAAAAGTGCTTGATATTGTTTGCAACTGTCTAAATACCCATGGAAACATTGGGATTTTTGTGAGCCTCGAACATACACTATCTGTTGTGTCAGTCCTTTTTGCCACTTTGTTTGATGTGTTTTTTCTTGCCAAAGAAAATCCAATCAAAATCAAATCCAAAACTATCAAAATTTGCCTTATAAACATCACTGACACTACTTCAGTGCCTTTGGTATAATAGTAGCTCGCCTTTGGTATTATAGTAGCTCTCCTTTTGTATAACAATACCTTGCCTCTGGAAAACCTACTTTAGCACCCTTGGTATAACAGTAGCTCGCTTTTGGTCCAACAGTAGCTCACCTTTGGTATAATAGTACCTTGCCTCTAGAAGCTTAGTCCAATGCCTTTGGTAACACAGTCCTATACCTTTGGTCAAACAGTACAGCGCCTTTGGTCCAGTAAAATGTTCATCAAAATTATCTTTTCCAAAAAACACAACAAAAACCCTAGCAAGCATCTCAAACAAAGCATATTGTCTTAGTGTATCCCATGGTAACCACTAGACTCTAGCAAACTATGAAGGCAAATCATGTTGCCCCAAGGAAGTGCAAATCACCTCCTCATACACCTCAACCAAGCATGACTACAAAGGGTACTCCAAGGACACCAATGGAAAGATCAACCAACTCTCAAAACATGCCACAACATGACCAACCAAACAATCCTCAAGAAGGTCATATTCCTTTGGTAGATGTGACTCAATTCACCACTGGCATGCCTCTGGATTTTGTTCCACTAGGTTATACCATGGTTCAAGTCCCATCTCAAGAAGAGCGACACTTTGAAATAGGTCAATCCTCTCAAGAAGATAGACAAGACCTTGATGAAATCATATAAGATCCTAGAGCCATGGCAGCCTTTGACAAAATCCTTAGCGAGAACCAAGATCATTTTTTTCGCTTACTAGCCGAACAGGGAGCAAAATTACCTCAAGATTTTGATCTATCCAATCTCAAGGACACAAACAAAACCTATGACGCCATACTTGCAGTCCAAACCATGTCAATTGTGACCACACCCTTACCTGAACAAAGCTCACAAGGGAGAATGATTGCACAATATGAGAATCCTTTTTATCAAAATCCAACCATAGAAAGATCCATATCACCTCTTCTGACTCCTATGGAGATCTACAAAAAACATTAGGAGACTCTACATCGTCAAGCAAAACTAGTAAGATAGGTCGCTCTAGCGAAATCAAACATACAAAACACTCCTAAATTGCCCACACCAATCGCAAGTGGAACATTGGCTACCCATCACGAGAAGGTTTTCCACCAAATTACAATCTGAGAAACACTTATGTAGCCATGCAACAAGGGTCTCAACAAACACCCCCACCAGTATCATCAACCCTTTGTATCCTTCAACCTCACAATGTCACGTAACCCCAACCATCACAAAACACATCTACTTATGTCCCTCCGCCACAATGTTCATCAACACTAACCTTTTTTAACACATTCCCCAATCAACCTCCACCATCACAAAACACATCTACTTATGTCCCTCCGCCACAATGTTCATCAACACTAACCTTTTTTAACACATTCCCCAATCAACCTCCACCATCACAAAACACATCTACTTATGTCCCCCCACCACAACGATCATCGACACTAACCTTTTTCAACACATTTCCTAACCACCCTCAACATTCCCAAAACCAAACTTCCCAAAGCTATGTTCCACCACCGTAACCAAACCCAACAAACTTTATCTTTCCTCCACCAAACTCTTATCAACAACCATCACAAAGCCTACATTCTTACCTAGCACCACCTCCACCTTCCCAAAATCAAAATGCCCAATTCCAAACCACTCTACACCCAACATACAACGCATACAACCCTTATAGCACCAATGCCCATGGCTTCCACTACAATCTTCCATATGGGCAACAACAACCACTTCTAAGACAATAGGAGATGTTTCCAACCCCTCCCATAACTATGGAGCTAAAACTTGCAAAAGTTCAACAACATCTATCTGATCTTACATTTGGCCACACCAAGAAGACCTTCTCTTTGGAAGAAGTTTGTCCTTATCCATTTGATCGGTCATTACCCATGATCCATTTTCCTCACAATTTCACTATTCCCAAATTTGATAAATACAAAGGAAAAGGCGACCCAAAAGACCATCTTAGAGAATTCTATCTTGCTTGCTTCAAGGTCTCACATAATGACACATATCTTATGCACCTCTTTCCTCGTAGTCTTGGAGGTTAAGAAATAGAATGGTTCTCGCACCTACCCACAAGTATTAAATCTTTTAATAAACTTGCAGAGAAATTTGCCACCCATTTCTC